>OX411795.1:8108890-9328497 GCA_948252455.1 Acleris cristana | reverse complement strand
ACAATCAAGTAAGTATAAGATTAAGTAGGAAATTAAACATGTTTACGCTATTCTTTAAGATAGTTTGTACCCTTGTTTTGTCGATACTAATTTCATAGAACTTTATCACGTCGCGGAGTTTTCACTTCATCGACAGGATTTTCTAGGCGCAGAAGTTTAGATTTTGTGACAGTCACAAGTCTAACCCCACATAACACTTCGTTCATTGAATACAAAACGGACACATTCCAAAATCAGTCATTGTTGTATTTTAAAATTAGAATCTGTTCGTATAAGATTTTCAATGCAAGAGCAAATTATTTTGGAATGTGTCCGTTTTGTATTCAATGAGCGACTTAATATTTCCATTTCTTGTACCAAATATTTTTTCTTCTTATTGTGTAATAATGGCGGTTCCGTAGTGATTTCGCCAATGTTAAGATTGAGAGTATAATCAATCAGTAAATTAAATATTATCAAAAGTGAAAGTTGGTCATTTTTCTATCAGCCATCTTCCCTCCCTGATGGTTACCATTTAAGATAACGCGAAAACAACAGGGCTTCAGTAGAAAGTAGGTTTCGATGAAGTGAAATTTTGTGAAATGAATTCGATGAACAAATACCGGTAAAACAAGGGGACACCCTTTAAGATATAAATCCTTTTCATAACACGAGTGGATTTAAGATGCTTAAACGAAAGCGTGTTTTTTTAATACAACGTATTTCTGTCCTAAATTCTAAAATAATTAAACAGTACTGCGTCAAATAAAGGTTAATTACTTAACAGCTGAAGAAAAGTAAAGAAATCAATAAAGTAACCAATTAATTTACCTAGTATTTCATAACAAAATTAAGCAAGTACAATACAGTGTGATAGCTATGAAAAAGGCCTTCGGGTTAAAAGAGATGTATCCACTAATTGGACATTATCATATTACAACGCAAAAAGGTGAAAACGTTAATACATCTCTCTGTACTTGTCTGTACCCCGGTCTTATTTGCTGTCATACGCTCTTATGCGAGTCTATTCGACTTTACCACTACCCGAAATACTTTTATAAACATATTGCACTGTACTTAGTAATTGAATCTACTTTCCAAATTCAATTTCTTCATGACAAAAACCAACATTTAAACCAAATTAATTTTTACATCAAAGGCACTTACAATTTCTCATCCGAATTCTTCCTAATAACTAATGGTTTCAACTTGCTTCTCAATTTAACTAATCTCTTACTCACTTTGCCTGAAGAACTGGGATTCCTCAAATCTGGCATAGACTTGCTTTCATGTACTGGAATTGGTAAAGATATCGGTGCACCGTAGTACCTTGGCATACTCAAATCTTCTTGTAACACCGCAGCGGACTGCTGTTGAAGATCCAGCAAACTAGTTTCTCGCTTATATTCAGGTATAGAAGGACTGTCAGCAAAGAATCTCGGCATATTATTATATTTAATTATAGGAGTATCAGGCATCCTTTCTGTTTTTAACTCGCTGTCTAAAGATATCACTCCTATTGTTGATTTAGATTTGGTTAAAGGAGGTTTTTCTGGCATCAAATGAGCTGGTATATTTAAGAAAGATGCGCTTCTATATGGAACTCTAGATAACACTTTGTTGAGTTTAACAGGATCCATGTTTTTAAGGCTTTCAACTCTGTTTAGAGTTGGTCTTACTAATTTGCTACCACTATCTACCCTTTCTAAAGCTTTAGCACTAAAACTTCTCGGCATATGTTCCCCTTTTATCCTTAGAATACCCTTAACATTTTCCACTTTAGGCAGTGATAATGATGACGGCAGAGATACAACAGAAACAGGATCATATTTGTAAATTGAATGCGGTATAGTTATTTTTTGTTCATCCTTAACTGTGACTGTGCTTGGTTTTACAACGTCCCGTTTAATAACATCAACATTCATAACTAAACCTTCTTCAGTGTCATGACTTTGTCTGTCGCTTTCTTCTTCTTCCTCAATTTTGAACATGTCATGGCTAGCCAGCAGCTCATCTTTGAACATGATTTCAAAGTCTGTGACAGGAGAATCTACTTCGTCTTCGAAGTACACTTTAGTTCTGTTTGGCTTCTCTGATAGGTAGTCTGGTTCTGATTTGGTTTCTACTTCGTCTAGTGAATCGTTGCTGCCTTTCGATTTTAGCTCGTAATCGTCTCTGAATATCATAGACTTGGAGAAAACCTGAAATTAAAAGAAAAGAACAAGGTAAGATTCAATATAAATGGATGCAATTTAAAGTAATTACAAGTACATTAAAAGGAAACGAAATCTCTGAGAAAGAATAAAATAGAGAAAAAAAGACAACATTGCCATGAAAGATATTGATTGTATAAAATCCTCAAGACCAAAGCACAATGCGCTGCTTGCAGATTTTCAGAGGCGTCTCTAATCGGTCAGTTGCTTATGTAAATTTACATTGCAAGGACAATGTCAGTCATCTCTTGAAACAAAATGTCGTCAGTGTTAAGTAAACAAAAAATAAGTGCTTTTGGTTAATTAAGAACCAACGTAACTTTAACTGAAGTTTATTCTGCAACAACTTAGTCAAAACTAGTACTTCGGTTATGGTATGGCGTTTACGTGACAATTGCGTAATGGCAATTACGCAGAGTCGCGTACAATACTTTATCTACACACAAGTATCTATCAAGTATCAAGTATCAAGTATTTATCAAGATGGGTTCAGAAGCCGAAAGGCAAAGGGAAAGCGATGACAGCTGTAACGTAATGAAATTACGTTATTGAATATTGTAAGGTAATGACATACAAATTTGGAACATCTTTCAAAATTAACAGCTGTAATCGCTGTTAACCTACTACCACAGATAATGCTGGTCATTGCCTACGGGCTTAGAACGCATAATAGAGGACTTATGATATGTGTGTAGATAAAATAGTCTTTGTACTCTCAATTTCTTTCAGCGATATATCGTGTTGGTAATAGCAAAAACTATCGGTAGTGCGAAGTAGTACTAACACTACTTAATTAAATCCAGAAACAAACTTACGAGTGCACAAATGGCATAAGAAAACATTTTTCTGACTAGCGCAAATATTTGTTCCTGAGTCTTAAATGTTTTCTACATAAGTTTGACCGTTGCTTTGTACCTTAGTGCAGGCCTTAATGTGTAAGATTGGCCTCTTTAGTTCCGTTTCTTCGTCTGTTTAGCTGAATGGTACTCAATCTTACCTCATAAAGTTTATCAGCGTGTATCGGCAGTTCGTTCATTTGTCGCCCCGCGACGTCTCTCGGTGGTAGATGGTTGTTGTTGAGTGGCTGATCGGTGACTACGCTGTCCAGGCTGGCTCCCATGTTCGCGTAGCCATTAGAGTATACGTTCGTACGGTCGTCATCTAATCTGGAATGAAGAGTATTTTTCATTTCACTTTGTTTTGCTAACTTTTAAGTCAGTGGCCTTGGACAGGTTGCAATCTGCCTGCAGAAATTAACAAATACTTTTAATAGCGTTCGGCAATCTTCGTTTTTTATGAAACTAAAGACAAATATAGGTTCTGTCTGTGGCGAGTGTAAGTGTGATAGCAATAGCCATCAAGAAAGAAAGAAGAAGAAAGGGGCTCTATTATTCTACTAGGTAAAAGCCAATTGCTTTTGACTCGTCATATTATTAAAAGTTAAAAACAATACGATATTTAACATGAATCGCGTGAATGATAAAAATAATCGTCGTCGTTGTTGTCGTCACTTTCATCAGCATCATCATCATTTAATTTTGATTAAAGCTCAGTGGAATTGAAAGGAATGAAAACTTACTTGAAAGCGGCTATTTTCTTATCAAAACAATATCTCTCTTCGCAGCATTTCCAATATAGTGTCTCCAGGCAGCTAGAACAAGAGAGACAAGAATTAATGATTTTGTGTTTTTTTATGGAAGGGAGAAGGCACACGAGTGCTCTGGCAGTGAATAGTTTCTTTTAACTATGTTGTTTGTGTTTAGGTCTGTGTGTTTTCGTAGGTTTGGTAGACATCTGTGATCTGAATTGTTGTATTTTAGGCTGTAAACGCCACAATTGTCGAAAAAATTCAAACATAACATTTCATTGGTTATTTCGCATGATAAATCTTCTTAAGAGGATTGTAAAGCGCCGCTAAAATCGCGTAGCTGTCAAAAAAACCCCTACAAATTTTGCTTCGGGCGACAGCGTTTCTCACCCCCTAAATCAAGTCTGATTTTCACGATTTTTGAATATGTTGTAGTTATTATAAAGAACTAGGTCAGTACGCTTCTATTTTTTGTTTTTTAAATTTGTTTCACTCTAAGAAATATTTTCTTGGAATGGAAAACGTACAGAGGTTTTTCATGATATCTACAACATATTCAAAAATCGTAAAAATCGGACTAAGTAGGTTTAAGGGGAGAGAAACGTTATCGCATTTTGAATGGTAATTTTTAGCTTCACAATCCTCTAATAGGTAGGCACTCAATGACCGATCGGGTTCACTATAAATTGCTTTGCTATGCTTCGGTGTATCTATATATATATAAAAGGCAAACCTGACTGACTTATATATCAACGCACAGCCGAAACTACTGTACCTAGAAACTTGAAATTTGGTACAGGGGTTCCTTTCATGTAAGTGAGCACTAAGAAAGGATTTTCCGAAAGTCGACCCCCAACGGGAAGAAATGGGGGGAGTAGCGGGAAACTAATTCTACGCGTACGAAGTCGCGAGCGTCCTCTAGTTATACATAAAAACCTTCCGTGAAAAATTATCCAACTGATGGTGAAAACCGCATCAAAATCCGTTGCGTGGTTTTGGAAGAGTAAGTGGATATACACTACACAGACGCGGAAAGTAAGTTTTGTTTACTATGTAATAAACGACGTTACATTAAATTTCTCCTTGCATATATCAATATTAATGATCAAAAACATGCCGGATTTCCTAGACCTTTAAAGGACATGTAAACGTTTACGTTTTGGATGACTCCGCAAAGGGCAATGACTGAATCACTGGAGAAGTCATGAGTCACGCGAAACAAGAACACGAGTAGATTCTTAAAGGTCACTGTAGAACTGCATTTAGACTGCAAGCAACAGTTTTGCTGCTAGTGTGCAGTTTGGATGCGGTTTTTGTGCAGTTAGGTGATTCTTTCAACCAACTCGAGCGGCGAGTTTAAGTTGTCCCATCAGCGAGTACCTACAGACAACATTTTAGGCGTGTATTCTCAACTAGGTAGCTTAATACTCAAGTATGACTTCGCTCGCTCGATCAACAGTTCGACAAAAAGTTATTTTTAAGAGAATATCCATTCAGTTCAAAACGATGCGAGATTTTATTGAAATCTCGAATGAAATCACACCTGAAGTTTAACATATCGATGCTAAAGTGATGATGACTAAACTCTAAAAATCATGGGTTCAATAGGAATTTACAGAATTTCAGCTCAAACTATCTCAAGGTGTACACAAGTCATCAATATGTACAAACTTTTACACCTTCCTGTACAATAACCATAAATAATGTTTTATCAGTCCGATAACGAAGGCAAAATTGAATAAAAATATTAATGCTGGTGACTATACAATGAATAGTATACATACATAATCTATAAGTTATGGCGACTTTGGAAATGAATCCCCAGATCTGTTCACTTGCCTTATAAGTCTATCTTTACATAGGTATTTCAAGACTTTGTAGCTCCCCGCCTTCTCTCTCTCTCTCTGTATATATATACTTGGATCTTTCAAACTACGCAATGGAATTTAATGCAATCCTCATTAATAGATAGAGTAATTTAAGAGAAAAGTTTGTATGTATAATAAATTCCGGATTATATTCACGGTTGTTACAGTAAACTCACATAAACCGAAGCCAAGCGAGGGCGGGTTTTTTATAAATAGTTTTTATAAAAAGTTTTTATAAAAAGCGTTATAAATAAAGCTTTTGATCAACTTACAGGACACCGAGAATAACAACAACCAGGATTACCAGGAACAGCATTAAAATGTTTTAAATTCTCCTTTTAAACACAAAATAACTTCACTGAACTTTTCAGCAAAATTGCATCTATGCAACAATTTCACTCCAAACTTTTTTCTCGATCAACACAATATTAACATAAAATCTATCCTAAGTCAGCAAAGAAGTACTTTAAATACCGAACTACGAATGCCTAATGCACAGACAACATCAATAATTACATATTAAATTAAATTCAAGTCAAAAACACCAGTTAAATGTTTAACATGTCTTTCTACCCACGTTTCCACTAAGCAACTGTATTTTCCACAATCTCAATACAAACTTATCCGTGCCGATGGACAAATCTTGCACTAATCCCATCTACAACTAAATCAGACCTGTGGCGCCATTTTGAACTGCAAATGTAAGTTTGCTTGTCACCTGTCACTAATCTTGACAGCTGTCACTTGTGTTTTATCACGCCGTGACGAATTTCAGAAACGTGTAGATTAATTTGCCTCTTTGTTATTTTCTCGGGTGTGAACAGTTTGCAAATTGATAGTAATTAGCTACCATTTACTACGGGTTTTAATCTCATTTACGTTACGTTATATTAATAGCATGTTCTTTGTAATGTCATTGTCTACAATATTCAGCATGACGTGGTTCACAAGTTTAAATACGATTAGTTTAAAGATGCATTTAACGCTGACGTCAACGATTTTCGAATAACTGACCAAACGTTTTAGTCGTAAATGTACTCAACGGAATAATGACGTAATTGCTATTTTATAATTTTACAGGAAAGTAACTTTAAGATTTCAAACGAAGCTGGTCATTTTTCTGCAAGCAATTAAGTACGTTATTTTGTTTTATGTTTTTACTGCAAACCTTTAGTTTAATAAAGCAACTTTAAAATGCGTTGTATGTCTTTTTTACACTAGAGTCTCTAAAAAATTTTATGATATTTTAGAGTAAAATCATTTGTACAAGGAGTCATTATTTCGCCAATAAAATAAAAAGTATTTGTCATAACTTTACATTTACGTCTGTGTTTCTTTGAACCAGGCGGAACTCCCCTTACCCTTGTCACGGAAAGTTTGCTCGAACGTGAAAGGAAATCAATTACGACAATCATCTCCATCTAGCGGTAATCGTTGGGATTACAGTGCTGTCTTTTTCACCCACGGTAGATTACCCCTTGAGATCACTATGACATTAAAATTTCAGACAGAAAAAGAAGACAGACGGAGTCTTCGGTTAAAAATCCTCTTAAGGTATGATTCCAATGTTGGCGACCGCGACAGCGAACAGCGATCCAATGTTTAGGACGAATTTATAATTATCGTTGGGCAGTAATTTTATTGCTATCATCAGAATCATACTGTAAAACTGTGTCATAAAACGGTTTACCTTTGTTTCGGCGAAATATGTTTGCCAAATGTATCGTTTCCCAACCGTTTCATTTGCCAATCCGGTTTGTTTTCTGTAATCGTAAATATTTCAGGATTTTATAAAAACTAACCTAACCTAACCTAACCTATAGGGTTCTACACTGAAATAAATCCTGAAATATTTACAATTATAAGAATAAAATGGGTTGGCAAATGAAAGGGTTGAGAAACGATACATTTGGCAAACATATTTTGGCTAAACGGCAGGCTCCCCATAAAACATTAGTGGCAACTTTTAAAGTTGTTTTAAAGTTGTTGTTGTTGATCAAACTATGGTTAGTGAAGCAATGGATTTGGTATAACATCAATGATAATGATAACTTTTCTTTGTATGCAAAAGAAATATTGATATGATTTATAAAACATCGATACTTACTACTGGCAAGACTTGCAGAGTGTTAGCAGCATGATGACTTGTTTCTTCACATGTCGTTTCAGATTTTGTAATGAAGTCAGCTCGGCATCTCTGTAACAAAATTTAATGAAAGAATTAATGAGTAAATTAAACATTTATCCGGCTATTAAATGTAACAACAAAAACTGTCAAAATAAAGCAAACAGAGCTTTACATACAAGGAACTATGACTTAAACCAAAATATATATAACTATAGGTTATATTTGCTTTTCTTGTAAGGGCCGCCATACGACTAAAGTCAATGGAATATGAATCTATTGTGAATGAAATACAGTAAATTTTGTAGTTTGATCATTAGTCATAGGTACAAAAGAAAATATATTTGACCTCCTTCGCACTAGATCTTTACTTCAATGGCTGAATTATGTAGATAAGTACTATTTTCGTACAAGGGACCTTAGGAAGATAGAGTTTTTTTTGTCAAGGTTTTATTTAATAACTTGGTCGATATAGGGTGACGGCTCCAATGACGGGCAAGTTTAGCTGACAGGCGCCAGTAATGAACACTTCACTCTTAATTCAAATTTCATACGGTCCTAAATTGATTGTTGCAAAACAAATGAATAACCCTTATCTTCTGTAAAATAAGAATCAAGTGGCCATCATTGGTCTTTGTCTATTACTGGTTCCGTCACCCCAATTAAAATGTATATATATGCCAAATTACAGCTTTGTAGTACCAATTGTCTCTGACGGACGGATATGGCGAAACTATTACGGGTTCCTTGTAGGCTACGGAACTCTAAAAAATCTTCTTAACATAATTTCTTCAATCTTTAACATGGCTATATCCTCTTTTAAATATCCGCATTAAATCCGGGAAGTGTGACTTTAAAGGAGATATTGTAACACATCAACCTTTTTTTAAAGACTACACTTTAAGTGCCAATCACATTATACTGGCCACATTTTTGTACTGCAGTTGGAGTACATGGCATCCAATGTTAATACTAAATGTCGAGGATTAATTAATAATGACAGCTATAAGTGCTTAATGACGTTTAATAGCCCTTTATCATTGCCTTGCCCTTTGCAAAGTAGGTTGCCTGTAAGGTCGATATTTGCATACAATGGGTTCATTGTGGCATATTGAGTGTTAGGAGAAGGATATTGGTATAGATCTTATTGTTCATATTTGACCTAGTTGAGTCAAAATTATTTAACACGACGGACGTACTCGTAGTTCAAATTGCAAGAATTAAAGACTTATTACTACCTACCTACCTACCTAACCTAAAACCGGAACTTTAAATTGGACACAAATATGTATACTTCTAATTGACACTGACCACCCACTTTACACTAATATCATAAAGAGGGAACATTTTTATTATTGTATGTTTGTAACGAATAAACTCAAAAACTGCTGGACCGATTTCTAATATTTTTTCACTATTTGAATGCTACATTATCCCTAACCTAAGTATCATAGGCTATGTATTATTTTTTGAATGGACGGAGTCGCGGGCAACAGCTAGTATATTATAAATGCGAAAGTTTGTGTGTGTGTGTGTTAGTTTTGTACTCTTTCACGCTGCAACGGCCGGACGGATTTCGATGAAATTTGAAATGGAGATAGCTTATACATTCCCTGGATTAACACATAGGCTACATTTCATCCCGGAAATTCATAAGTTCCCGAGGGAATAACGATAATCGAAATCTACGCGGACGAAGTTGCGGGCAGAAGCTAGTATAAAATAAATGCGAAAGTTTGCGTGTTAGTTTGTTACTCCTTCACGCTGCAACGGCTGGACGATTTTTGATGAAATTTTGAGAGGAGATAGCTTATGTCCTGTTTTATCCTGGAGAATTTAAAAGTTCCCGAGGGAATTACGATAATCGAAATCTAGGCGGACGAAGTCGTGGCCAGAAAGTTAGTACATACGTAAAAACAGAAGCATATGACACCACAACGAAACAGTGAAAAAAGCAAGCTTAACTTAGCCAAAATAAATTCCAATCACAATATCTAACATTATAAATGTGAATTCTGTGTTTATAATGCTTGTTACTCCTTCACTATAAAACGGCTTTACAGGTTTGGGTGCATTTTGGAATAGAGATAGCTTATACCTTGAACTGAAAATACCATTCCCGTGGTTTGGGCAACGCGGAAGAGTTGTGCGCAGAAGGTATTATAAAATAACTCTTTTATACACTCCATAGAGAGAAACGCAATAATGTAAATATTATAAATAGTACACGTGCGATAAAGTAAGTACCCACTTGTCTTACAGAACACGTGCTATAATGTATGTTATTACATAGCTTGTGCAATGGCAAATAAAATGTCACCTGCCACCTAACGACACACTCATATGACGGATGGTGACCCATCATTTTTATCGAATTTCATTTCATCAAACGAATATTCTTTCTACGGTTATTTTTGAAACATTTTTTTGTTAGAAAGGGCATACTTTATAGTTGGTTCCATTGTAAACACGTCAAGATCTGATGATGGGATCTTGGAGAAATCGCGAGGATTATTCAAAAATTATAGGCACTCCTTACTCGTGCATTTGCTCTTGGAAATAACTATTTGGTGAAGTGGAACTGATGATGAGGACCAAAGATGGCCACCGGAACGCCTCATCGGTACCTATTTCGAGAGTGGCGATATTATCTCGAGTAAGATAGTTGAGCGACGAAGCATATTGAAATGGTTCAAATTTATGCACTACAAATTTATTACTTTCCCGCGGCGTTGCTTGCGGCGAGTTTCATGTTAATTGAGAAGTGGGACTACATAATAGCATAGTAATTATTATGATCACTAACTAGTATAAAATTAAAAATAACTTTATTCAAAGGTCAGTCAAACTGAAGTCGGCGTCCCACAATAGTTTTAACCAAATTATATGTCATAATGACAGAGCATAAGGTAAACGTACGCTTCGCCGAATCTGCCGTATCACCGAATTTCTTCTATTTTGAGCTTTTGGTCTAATACTTACAGTTAATATTAAGTTGTGATATTTTTTTCCGCTAGCCAAATACCTATCCCTTCCATTACGCGGCAAAGCCGGCTATTTGCTGTCTCAGTCGGGACGTAACAATCGATCAAGTCGGTGGATCCCCGTTTTGTATGGGAATCCTTGTGAAAATCGGTAAGAAATCGCGTATATTTCTTAAGGTCATAAAACCGTTTTACATTACTTTTGTGTTTGTAAATGTGGTTTTCCCGTGTTGTTATTTAATTAGTTTTTGTTTTCTGATAAATGAAGTGAATTTAGTGTAGTAATTTTTATAAAAAATAGCAAAAATGTGAATTCGGTGAAAAGTTAACCCTCATTTTGACCGGAAGGTTTTACCGAACAGCGTTCGGAATCAGGGAAAGCGTATGTTTTTTGAATTATTTATTTACTGGTTGATCATGGCTTACTTATATAATCTACATTGCTTTTCGAATAACTAGAAGTGTTCCAAATTTAATGAGTAATTACCGAACATAAATTAATTAGACATTTTTTGTAAAACTTCATTGGAAATTTATAATTTTTACGACTTTTTGACATGAAAATAAGCTTATTGGCAAGGCTATTTAAAAAAAGGATTATATATACATTTTAAGCAATAGTAGCAAAAGCCATATGTATTCATGGTTACATAATAGTTCTAATTGTTAATAATAATGTCAGATTTGTAATTATAAGGATACTTTTACGTCTAAACACTATTTTTTAAATCTGTTCGTTCGATAGGTTCCACATAATTTGGTTTGTCCAATTCACCGAAGGGCGTTCGGTGATTAGTACCCATGGGCTCTGCTACCGAATCCATGTCTGCCTCAGCCAAATTACTCCACGGCGTTCGTTGGAATATCATCCTTAATCCATTAACAGCTAGGCCGATACTAAAATGTATTATTTTTCGTGCATTTTTGTAAAGGCCAGTGCTTCTCAACATTTATGCCGCATTTGAAAAATTCTACAAGGTAGGTACCTACTTCATTAAAAAAAATGATTATTAAATTGTCTTAAAGAGATCAGCAATTTTTTAGGTTTAAAAAAAATACTTCTTTTTTATATTTGTTTAAGCGAAAAAGGGCATTTTTTTACAATGACAGAGTTTTTAGAATATATTCCTATATTGGAAGTGACAGTGACAGTAGCTGATTAAAAACTTATACATCTTGACTTGTCAAAAATCTCTAATAAAAAAAAAACTTACAAGTTTTGATTTACGCTAGTTTACCTAATAATAATAATAAATAATAAATAATGTAAAAATATGATTTAAAGGAAGGGTTCTCTGTATGAGCACTTATCGAATTTCCTCGACAAAAACTACGTATTTTCAAAAGTATGCATTTCACCAAAGTTGTGGCCAGTAATTGAATAAACTGCCAGTAACAAGCGATTTACCCTATCAAATAAAAAAAACTTGTAGTGTTCCATATATTTACTATTTCATTAAAATTGCTACTATTTGAATAAATAAATAAAATATAAATGCCTATTGTTTCACTAAAGTTTGAGCATCACTCAGCGCCAAAATTTCATACATTTCTTCCCTAGTTCGGTGATGCGTCGGCTCGGTTCGTTATTATGTGCAAACTAAAGTTTCTTAGTTCGGTAAATGGTACAAACCAGGTTAAGCGACTCAAAAACCTTTAAAAATATTTTAAACATATTTCTAACCATGTAATTTATTTCCAGGTACATTAAAATGATGACAAATTTATTAAAGTTACCATTATTCTATTGATAATAATCGTATAAAAATCCCAGACCTTATTATTAAAATAAACGTACATCCAGGTCTTAAGCGTTCGTCGAAACGTACATTTACCTTATTTGAAGCACACTTTAACCATTACGCTTTCATGAATAAGAGAGTCTAAAACCTGTAAAGAAATGTATAAACCTTAAGAAAAACCTTATAGTCTGTAATTTAATACTGTGTTACCCTTTAGGGCATATTTATTTTCGTATCTTATCAGGTTATCAGTTATAATCGTCTATTATTATGATAATGATATCATTTTATCGGCACCGTACTTATGCAGAATGCATTCTCCCATTGTTTATGACAGGTACATGAGATTGTACCGATATATGCACATAAGCTGTTCTTTAAATAAATTGGCATTGTTATCTATCAAACTAAGGACGTCCCGGTATGTAACAATAGGCAGACCTTATTCTAAAACATTATTGTTTATTTGTGTCATACTTTAAACAGTTGTAAAAGGACATAACTTCTTCCTTTTTAGTAAACTTTATGAAACCCGTATTTGTTATGATATTTGTTTACAAGCACTTTTACCAGTGGTGTAAAAAATAAGTTCTTCATTGGTTGAACATCTAAACAATGTATCAAATCTATCTATATATATAAAAGGCAAACCTGACTGACTTATATTATCAACCTAGGTACAGCCAAAACTACTGTACCTAGAAACTTGAAATTTGGTACAGGGGTTCATTTCATGATGTAAATGAGCACTAAGAAAACATTTTCCGAAAATCGACCCCCAACGGGAAGAAATGGAGGAGTAGGCGGGAAACTAATTCTACGCGTACAAAGTCGCGGGCGTCCTCTAGTTAAAAATAAACCACAAAGTTAAAAATCAGACGACACTAGCCTAGGTGGTCCTGCCTACGAATCTGGTGGTCCTGGGTTTAAATTCCGATAAGGGCAGATGTTTGTATGATGAGCGAGAGTATTTGTTTCTGAGTCTTGGAATGTTTTCTATGTACACATTTAAATATGTATTTCTCTGTTTATCGTTGTCTTGTTCCCATAGTAAAAACCCATAGCTTAGTTTGGGACAATGTCAATTTAGATGTTATATTGTCCCCTGATAATTTAATATTTTATTTGTACCTAAGTAGGTACTTCATTTATGGTAGGTTTAAAGTTCACTGGACAACAAAAAGTGTTCTGACCGTCAGATTTGTCTGCCTAATATTTCGCAAAAAAAACCTAGAATTGAAACCACAGACTAACATCTAATAAAACTTGCAAAATTACTTAATAAATTTAGTAATTAAGTATCTCTACATAAGTATGTTTATCAATATCTAATTTCTGGGGGCCTATCTACCCGCATATTTTTTTTTTGCATAATAATCATTACGCATAAAAAGCAATTGTCATTAGGCTGACATTGCAAAATTTAATAAACGTCTATTGTGTAGATTAGGTTAGGTTAGGTTAGGTTAGGTTACCCTTTCTATTGTAAAAATTGTTTTATGACAATCAATTTTTATGCGTAAATATATGTATGCGCGTAGACCCCTACTACCCCTAATTTCTATAGTAGGTATACGAGTAAGCCGAGAGTGTTGTTTGGGACTATGTCAACTTATGTGAGATTTTCCTCTGATGTATTATTTTATTAAGTATATAATTTACTAACGACACACTCAGACAGAAAAAAATAGGTAAGTATGTAATAGTCTCCTTAAATACAACACGAATATAAGCCAAGTTGTCGATATGCGACAATAGAATCGAAAAGTCCTTGACTCCATCTTGTCTATTTACGCCATTTTAACATTAAAATAGTCTAAATACTCAGAAACACCTGGAAAAAACGCTAATTGACTAATTTCATGGGCTAACACACCGCAAAGACCTACGAAAAAATCAGCACAAAAAAACTAAATAGCCATGAATACAAGAAACAAAATGAGCGTTCTTGCTACTCCATTGTAATAAGTATAATGACTTAAAAGAGATACAAATGGAAAAAACCGGTCATGTGCGAGTCGGATTCGCTCACTGAGTGTACGTAATTGGTTTTTATTATTATAATTTTCTTGAGGGTTTGCACCGTCATTTCATTACTACTATTTGACGACATGAGTAACATCTAAACATCTGGCGTTCTAAGAAAAAATACTTAAGTCCCTAGACACAAAAGTATCACTTACACACAAACACATGGGTTTTTATGTGCCATTTTATGCAAGAAGAGTTAAAAATAACTCGCTGTTGTTTTACCAGTTTTGGTTTATATCACTAACTTATGTCACGTTAAATAAAATTCGACTCGGAGCAGATTCATATGCGACGTTTTCGACTCGCGTGATGGCTTGCCGTCCGTCCATATAGCGTCCTTCCAGATAGTGTCCTGTTACATTTGCGAGTGATAAGCTCGCGCGTTAATCGCGGGTCATACGTAGATTCTCGATTGGGCGTATGAGAGCGAGTCGAGGTCTTAGGTCCACCACGTTTGCGCGCGCGTCAGATGCCGCGAGTTTTCAACTGAACTCCAAATACGGCCTATTGCCACATTTGCCACACGCGCGTAAAACGCGCCATCTGGCGGGAGCAATAAACACGCGCGTTTGCGAATGCGCGAGTCCGCTCTCGCGTAAACGCCTAATTTGGACGGTCTTATTTGGTTCTAATTTTATTTGCGTGCAGTGTTTTTCCTTATCCGTATCATTTTTATTTGTCACATTAGCAACAGGAAGGTATTGGTATTGTTATATTAGGCATTTTTTTGTGAACAAAACGTATCTATATATGTTTACCTTAGTATTGTGTAATGTGTATATACTAATATTATAAAATCAACTGTTTTTTTAATTAATTTATTTATTTTATCTATTCGTTCACAGACAACCGTCAGAAACAATTGTAAAAAAAATGGTATGGATGTAGCTTGAACCCCGAATAAAGACATAGGATACTTTGTGTCCCGGAAAATTTGACAAATTCCAAGGGAATAGAGATAAACAACCTCTACGCGGACGAAATCGCGGTCAACAGCTATATCCTAGCAAAAATAAATCTTTAAACTACGATGACTTATGTTACATGTAAGTACCTAACTACTTTATAGTTTTTGTAACTTCATTGTCATAGATTTAAGACAGAAAATAGGCAATTAGGGTAACAACGACCCATTGTCAACAGAGTTAATTAATCTCTTGATAGAAGCTTAGTTATAAATAAGTGCATTTGATATTGCAAAATGAATGAGCTCTTGTCGCTGATAAAAGGATTTACGATAAGATTACTCGACGCTTAATCTTAGCCTGTACGGGACGCCATTTATAGTCCGTAATACATAGATAATGCAGAGATTTTAAACAACAGTTGTGTCACATAAAGATTTCAGTGTATTTTGAATAGGGAAGCGACAAAATCGCATAGTTACATTAAAGTAGGATTTTTTGAAAGCCCGTTGTTTCCAATTTTTTGTCATAATGGCTTTGTTGACATAATTATTGATAGTCATAATTTGTATATTGCTGGAACCATAAACTTTTCAGAATTTATGTGGAATTTATTTCAGTTATGGCTTGAGTTAATAATGAGAATGACACAATATTATGACTAAAAATTATGGCAGACGATTCTAGACCAAGATTTTATATTCCCGAACCAATTTGATAACTCCCGATGTATACATTTTGCCTCGGTATGGGCAGTGCTATTCGTGGTGTTTTTTTACAGTTATTTAGTACCCAAAGTACAAGCCCCGGGCTTAGTTTGGGACTAGATCAATTTGTGCAAAATTTACTAGCGGTAAGCAATACCTATTCGTAATCCACTGAACTGTCAATATCGTCACTTTAAACCTGTTACTGTAGGTACTCGGCAATGTATAACGCGCGTTCTGGTGTCACTGATGACGGAATTTCCTTATTGCATAAGTCAAACCCTGTTAGTAGGCACGTAAACCACGGCATAGTATCGTTGACCTCAGAAAAACGAGCGCATCTATTACATAAGTTCTATTATATATACATAGACTTAATATATTACTTCGTATGGACTGGCTTTAGTACAAAAAAACGGGCGATTAAATTGGTGCTAAATCTAAGAATCTAGCACCAAATCGTAACAGTGACGTTTCAACCTCGCACCAAGTCGTACGTACTAGTAAAAATCAAAAATGCCATGTTGCATCATAAGCAAGTGCAATTTGTGTACCTCAAAAGTATCGAAAACCAAGGATGGAGTTTCTTTTTCCGGTAAGCATATTAAGTAATGTATTACTCGAGTTAAACCATTTTTTCGAGCATTCTTAATATTATTGTAATAAATACAGCCTGTTGCTTGGTTACCCGGCCACGTTTAGTAGTTCTATGTAGTTTGACATAGTTTATAAGCAATCTGATAGATGTCGCTACTGTTTCTTGGCCAAACATATTAATTATGTGACATTTTTGTTCGGAAGACCCTATCTAGTTGTTTAAATCAATGATTGCATATCAATAAAGTAAAGAAGGTTAGAGGGCCTCTTATTATTATTGGGGGTTGAGATGGGCTTTGGACCATTGCTGATTTATTGTGGCAGCCTTTTGTTTAGAGCTCACCACAAAGGCATGTTGCGTCCAGGGGTGTTATTCCGTTTCGTTATTATATAAACCGGCGAGTTTAAGTAGTCCCGTCAGAGAGTACAAAACACATTTTAGCGCGTGCATTCTCAATTAGGCAGCCTTTTTACGTTCGATCGTCGGACAGAAGCCCTGCTGCATGAATATTTAAGGTTATGCGTGCGTTTCCACCAGAGCTGTGCGAGGCATAAATAATATAAATTAATCTATATCTATCTATATATATAAAAGGAAAAACTGACTGAATCATCGCGCAGCCGAAACTACTGTACCTAGAAACTTGAAATTTGGTACAGGGGTTCCGTTCATGATGTAAGTGAGCACTAAGAAAGGATTTTCCGAAAATCGACCCCCAACGGGAAGAAGTGGGGGGAGAAGCGGGAAACCAATTCTACGCGTACGAAGTCGCAGGCGCCCTCTAGTAATATTATATAAAAGGCAAACCTGACTGACTTATATATCAACGCACAGCCGAAATTACTGTACCTAAAAACTTGAAGGGTACAGGGGTTCCTTTCATGATGCAAGTGAGCACTATGAAATAATTTTCCAAAAATCGACCCCCAACGGGAATAAATGGGGGGAGTAGTGGGAAACTAATACTACGCGTACGAAGTCGCGGGCGTCCTCTAGTAAATAAATAAATAAATAAATAATCAGGGGATACTGTCATACCTAGTCCCAAACTAAGCTCTAGGCTACTAGATAACGAGATAAATACTTTTATAGAGAAATATATACTTAAATACATAGAAAACATTCATGACACAGAAACAAATATTCGCGCTCATCGCACAAATATCTGCCCTTACCGGGATTTGAACCCAGGACCGCTAGCTTCGTAGGCAGGGTCACTACCAACTAGTCCAGCGCGTCGTCATCGTTTACCAGTTTACATTAAATGTAAAATATTCCACGTGTTTTTAATAAATGACAGATGGATGGACCTTGGATCATAGCTCAATAATATGACGCATGCAGATTGGACAAATACGATACGCAGAAAACTAAAATTGCATTTTTACAATGTGTCACTAACTATCGTGATTATTCGCAACAGCGCACTGTGGGACGAAAATGGCCTCTCCATAGAAATAGGGAGTTAATTTTCTAAGTGCCTATTTTTTAATTGAAATCGAATTTACTCCTCATAATTAGGTAAAAAAATTAATATGGGTCAATTTGGCTGGAAACCGCCGAGTAATAATTTTTTTACGAAAATGTTGTATGGAGCTTATATGAAAAAACGGAATATCTCAGAAAGTGCACAAATTCCCGTAATATCCTTCCGCACGAATTTAGTACCAATTATTTATGATTTTTCGGCGTACTCAAAATTTTCCGGGAAGGTGCACTTTTTTTTTTAAATCAAAAACGTTTTATATAGGGAAAACTTGGTTTTAAGTAGGTATTTAAGTTTTCAAGACACGTTTAATCATGGAATAAAATTAAATAATGGCTTGAGATGAGATGGATCATTGGAATAATGACATATCTCACTTTTTGGCCCTTTATCTCTCTCGTACATTCGGTGCTCATTAAGTGTATGATTAAAAGTAAAAATTTACTAAATTACTGTTAATTATTTTTATTCAGTTGGCATTAAGTAAAAGTATTAATTAAATATTATCTTATTATCATTAAGGATGATAATTACTTACCCAGATTTCAAAGGGTTCTCATTAGTAATATGCAATAAATAGGTAGCAGTTAAATTTTATTGTTTATTCCTTCTGGAACATTTTATTTAGAACATTAATTAATAATAATTAAGAGTCATTTAGTTAATTTTTACTATTAATCATACACTTAATGAGCACCGAACGTACGAGAGAGATAAAGGGCCAAAAAGTGAGATATGTCATTATTGCAATGATCCATCTCATCTAAAGCCATTATTTAATTTTATTCTATGATTAAACGTGTCTTGAAAACTTAAATACCTACTTAAAACCAAGTTTTCCCTATATAAAACGTTTTTGATTTTAAAAAAAAAGTGCACCTGCCCGGAAAATATTGAGTACGCCGAAAAATCATAAATAATTGGTACTAAATTCGTGCGGAAGGATATTACGGGAAATTGTGCACTTTCTGAGATATTCCGTTTTTTCATATACGCTCCATACAAAATTTTCGTAAAAGAATTATTACTCGGCGGTTTTCCAGCCAAATTGACCCATATTCATTTTTTTACCTAATTATGAGGAGTAAATTCGATTTCAATTAAAAAAATAGGCTTAGAAAATTAACTCCCTATTTCTATGGAGAGGCCATTTTCGTCCCACAGTGCAGCGTTCGCATTGTTGTGACTCGGTGTGGAGATAAGACAACCGGTGAAATTACTAACATAGAGGCATTCCATCTTGGTTCGATTCCCGGTACTGGTAAATATTTATGTGATGAGCACGAGAAATTGAGAAGGATGATTATCGATTGAAAATGAAATTGTACCTACATGTTAAAAAATGTTATATCTTACTCGAGGATGCCCGCGACTTCGTACGCGTAGAATTAGTTTCCAGCTACTCCCCCCATTTCTTCCCGTTGGGGGTCGATTTTCCGAAAATCCTTTCTTAGTGCTCACTTATCATGAAAGGAACCCCTGTTATGTACCAAATTTCAAGTTTCTATCTACAGCAGTTTCGGCTGTGCGTTGATATATAAGTCAGTCAGGTTTGCGTTTTATATTTATAGATTGGCCGAAATTGTTACGTGTCTACTTAAGTAAGTTAACTACTGTACCTAGAAACTTGAAATTTGGTACAGGGGTTCCTTTCATGATGTAAGTGAGCACTAAGAAAGTATTTTCCGAAAATCGACCCCCAACGGGAAGAAATGGGGGGACTAGCGGGAAACTAATTCTACGCGTACGAAGTCGCGGGCGTCCTCTAGTACTTCTATAAAAGACCCAAATGTTATTTAAATCATTGTTGAACATAGAACCCTATCTCAGAAAGCCGATGATTAAATCTGACGTAATTTCTGCCTCGAGACTTAACGCTGTCAGTATGACAGGGTTCCAAATGTTCTAAATAAAAAACACACAAAACAGGTTTGTTTTGTTTTTGCCAGTCGCACGTGTTATTTTAACTTCGTAATTATCTGCCCTTTGTGGCTTGGTTAAAAATAACTTTTGTTTTTTGTTAATTCCACTGTATCGTATCCGTGGCATACCAATATACATTATTAACCTTGACTTTGAGTGTTACAATGTTAATGTTATGTAATAGAGTGTTTTTGTTATTTAACAACGACAGGCTTGATATTGTTCTTCTATAGGTACTTACCTACTGAGAACCTTATGTGGTTGCCGGGTTAGAATAGTGCCACTCCATGTCTACCCGTGGATGTCGTAAGAGACGACTAATGCCCGGTTTCAATATTCAAGATACGAATGGTTTTCCTTACGTCTCGTTAAAATTTGACACATTTTGTACGTAGCAAATGTCAAATTTTAACGAGACGTTAAGGAAAACGATTCGTTTCTTGAATATTGAAACCGGGCATAAGGGAATAAAGGCTTGTAGTGCTGTTAGGCAATGGGCTTGCAACCTGTCACTAATACGCTGGTAAACATCTTAGCCCAATTGTGCAAAATGTGGTTACAGAATTATTAACAAGTTTTAGAGTTGTAGGTTATTCTGTAGCTCTGCCTACCCCACTCTGGGATTACAGGCGTGTAGGTTGCAAGAAATGTATGCATGTATACAAAGAAATACAATATCACGCCTGTTGTTGATCAATAGAGAGAGTTATTAAGTCAGTTGCAGTAACCAGATACCTAGTTGCAATTACAAGATTCCACCTTATCAAATTTTCTTAGGCTCTTAGAGGTCTTATTTGAAAAAGTACTCAAAAATATACGTAGTTAACACTTTAGGTATCAGTGATAGAACGTCAGTTAAAACAGTTTATGCAGTGTATCGTTAAGAGACTTATTTTGTTTTAAGTATTAGCCCACAAAATACGTCTATGTTTACGATTTAAACATATTATTTTCCAAAAACCTATATAAAATAGAGAAATAAAAAAAAGAAGAAGATGTTAAATACTTATGTACTTATTACTCATAAAAAAAATGTGTGACTACAAACCAAAATATTTTTATACTTACAAAGTTTTTATCTTAAGAGATTTAAATATTTAATTCATAATTCATTGCAGTTATGGCTTTTACAATAATGAAGTAACTAACGTCAAAATTCCCGCACTTTTTGTTATAACATCGCGCAAAAAACGACGTAAGTCACGACAGGTTTTTAAGCTGCTATTGAACCATTATTGCTACGTCACATCATTAGATAATTGTTGTGGGTATTTCGGCCAAAATTTTCCTCGTAATAGTCACGTATTTTTGTTAACGATCGCTTACGTGGGATTTTTCATAGCAATTAATAATTGGGTGACTGAGTTTTTTAATGAGCATAAAATACTTAATAAAAAAATTAATTAAATTTAGAAATTTTCTAGTAAGGGTGACGAAATGTTATATGTTATGTTTTATATTACATTGTCGTCTAGTATTACGCTATTTTTTCAAGTTATCTATAAGAAAGTAGTTCTGTGATAAGTAAGATTAGGTCAATTTTAAAACTAGTACTGAACAGAAAAACAAACAGACAAAAAGACAGACAGACAGACAATAAAGGGAGCTAGATCAAAATGAATTAGTCATAAATGGTATGATTGTTGAGTAGGTACTAATAAGTATTGTTAAAGTCGAGTTCTTAAATATAATGTACACTTTAGTACCTTGTCACTTTAATCGCGTGACTATTCACATATGGCAGTTTGAACATGACATTAAATAGACAAGGTACTAAAGTGTACACATATTTATGAACTCGACTGCACATTGTAGGTACCTAGGTATTCGTTTTATTTAGCTACTTATTTAGTCACTAAGTATAAAACTATTTTTGTGAGTTTTAAAAACAAGTTTAAACAAAATACTAGGACCCGCCTTCGCTTCGCTTCGGTTTATGTGAGTTTCCTGTAGCACCCGTAAATAATCCAGAGTTTATTACACAGAAAAAAAATAGATTATCGCATACATACAGACGGCGGGAAGCGACTTTCTTTTACTATGTAGAGAAAATTACGCATTATTAAGTAATTGGCTGAAAATGAACCAAAAAAATAAGTTGAAAAAAATCCCACTTTAGCCTGATTTGTATTTAACCTCAATCTGATGGTAAAAATAACGATGATTATATTAAAGTATATTATTTAATGGTAGAAACACTTAAAAGTAGAGAAACTTAATTACTGAATGCATAATTTAATTTTACACTTTCCTTATTTTACTTCTCTATAGATTTAAGGAAAACATTGTTTTTTACGTAATACACATAAATATGTGATGCTGCAGGTAGTTAATACATTTTTTAATGAATATTAATATTCCCTATTTCCCTATATGCTTAAATTAAACTGTATTATTTTGAAATAATAATATTTAGAACTGGTCATAGTAAAGATGTAAACTTATTTAACTGTATTTTTTAACGCCAAAAAAATATACTTTGACATTATTAATTTCGTAAAAAAAACAACCCACCTTGTTATAATATCAAATCCAAAATTGTAACCACTTGATAGTTATTTTAATTTTAAATTATCACTAAAATCACTTAGTCTTATCACTTCACTTCCAAGTGTAACTTTACACTAACTTGCTACTCGACTAAACACTCGCTGAGCCAGTTACTCGCTTGGTGTCCGAGACGCGACTGGAGTCATCTGGTGGAATGATTCACGCACAACAAGTGGAGGGCGCAAGGAAAGAGCGGAGGCGGGTTAATAATACCAGTGCGGCTAGCACAAGTTGCCCGCGACTTGGTTGTCGCTCGGATCTCCCTTTCTATCAAGTCAGTAACGATAGAGACGCACTGAGCGACAAGCGAGAAAATACAACTTGTGCTACCCGTGCTGCGGCAAGAGCCGAGACTAACAGGCATACCCTGCCTCGTCGAAACATTATATAGGTACTTAAATTGTAAGCATATTAAGGGTCTGTTTCACAATCGACAAGTAAATTTATGTGCCAGTTAAAGTTAGCTCTCTCCTTATGTTCAAGTGTAAGAAAAGGAAATGGTTAAATTTATAATGTCAGATACGCGTTACTTGACGATTGTGAAACAGGCCCTAAATTTAATTCTACTGTTACAATGCACTTAGTCGCCTTCTTGAGTATTACGGCAGCTGGTCTTTTCTAACTCATTAATCTGTTCGAGAAGGATAGCAATCTGTCTCCTGACATCGATTAGATTGTAGAACTATTATTAGACATTTGGCGTTATAAGGGAGACATTGGAGTAATTTTTTTTTTGGAATGCCTGGAGAATTCTAAAGCGACCGGAATCCTAAATATGTAAAACTAGAGGACGCCCGCGACTTCGTACGCGTAGAATTAGTTTCCCGCTACTCCCCCCCATTTCTTCCCGTTGGGGGTCGATTTTCGGAAAATCCTTTCTTAGTGCTCACTTACATCATGAAAGGAACCCATGTACCAAATTTCAAGTTTCTAGATACAGTACTTTCGGCTGTGCGTTGATATGTCAGTCAGTCAGTTTTGCCTTTTATATATATATATATATATATATATAAGAGAAATAAATGAAATGAGCTGTTAAATTATTATATTTATTTATGTTTTATGTTTTTGATTGACTATTTAATGATGTAAGTGTGAGTGTGATTTAGTATTTTTAATACTCCTTCACGCTGAAACAGCTAAAACAGATTTGGATCAAATTTGGAATGGAGGTAACTTATACCCTAAAAACGCATAGGCTACCTTTTATCACCAAAAACACTGTTCCCATGGTATGGTTAATGTAGACGAAGTCGTGGGCAGATCCTAGTCTTCTATAATGACATTAATGACTTCTGCTTAACCGGTTATCCATTATATTGTCCAAATATTTATTTCTTTAATCACCGATGACATTAGTATTGCGTTAAAATACATGAGGTAACGTATAATTTATCCTGTTGGAAACCAGCACTTGTTTTAACTAAGTACCTAAATATTATTACCTTTTAATAGGAAATTTATTAGTTTACCGTTCTTCTCAATTTGTTTGTTGTTTGCAAAACCGTTATACAGTCGAGTTCATAAATAGGTATGTGTACACTTTAGTACCTTGTCACTTTAATCACTGACAATTCATGTATGGCAGTTTAAACAAAACATTAAATAGACAAGGTACTAAAGTGTAAACATATTTATGAACTCGACTGTACCTACAATGATTTTCATATTAATGTCAAAGTTAGAAAAAAATTAAATCGCTTCCGCTTATTGATTATACCACACTACAAATAATTAAATTGATACGTTTCGTTGGTTATCAGGAAGGGAAAACCCCTCAAGTAGGTGGCTCATTTGTAAATTATGACTCTCTTATTAATAAGCGTACAACAAACCTATTTTAGTTAACGTGTGTCTTTTTGTCAAATTCAAATGTTACTATAAAAGATAAGTTGCAAACCATATTTGAGGTATGCTATAGCTAGCGTTTATGAATAATATAGCTAGCGTTTATGAATAAGAAAGTTGTGTATAGGTGCAGAGAGAACCGACCTTAATTTAAAAAAAAACCGAGGTTAATAATGATGGTAGGATTACCCTTATTATTATTAAATATCAGCTGACCACAAAGCCAATTAACAAGTGACTAAAAGGAAAATGATTAAAAAACTGTCTACCAACGCAGAAGCTGACAGGTTGTGAACATTCACAAATATAAACTACTAGAGGACGCCCGCGACTTCGTACGCGTAGAATTAGTTTCCCGCTACTCCCCCCCCATTTCTTCCCGATGGGGGTCGATTTTCGGAAAATCCTTTCTTAGTGCTCACTTACATCATGAAAGGAACCCCTGTACCAAATTTCAAGTTTCTAGGTACAGTAGTTTCGGCTGTGCGTTGATATGTCAGTCAGTCAGTTTAGCCTTTTATATATATAGATAATAAAGAAATACGTCACGAAGTACGAACGGTACGGACGGTACGAATGTTTGACCTGCTCACTAATTTGTCAAAGGCGTTAAAAGCGACAAGGTGCAAAAGAGTGCAGCTACTTATAACAGGTGTATTGTACTTTGTTCATACAGGGTGTAAAAAACCATGAGCAATTAAAATGTCGAGGTTTTAAAACATGGTTTCCCAGCCTTGACTAATGGTGCGATCCTATATTCAAAACCGAGAATAGTAGTGATGTCTCGTTAACATTTGACACATTTTGTACGTAGCAAATGTCAAATTTTAACGAGACGTCATAATCACAACTCTATCCACGGTTTTGAATATAGAAATACACCATTAGCAGTTTAGTCTGTCCAGAATACGACAGCTGTTTTATAGCATTGAGTAGCAACTATATATAACTAACTTGTTTCTGTTAGCTCTGCTCACGTATTTTGTTGATAGTTTTTTCATAAATTGTACACAACCTGCCAGCTTCCTGCAGAGCAATGTATCCCACCTGCTTCATGATATCTTCTGATAATGTTAACTTCACCTCCGGGCTTGTAGGTATTACGCCGTGTTAGGTATCTACAATCTTGGTTGAGCAGTGTTTCGAAGTATGAAGATTCAAAAGTCTAAAGTGGAAATTCATCTTTTTATCGGATATTATTTCATCGAACTCTTTTTTCTGTTGAAATCATAATGTTTTAAGAATATCTTAATTATTAATTACGGAGGTAGTTAATAAGTTTTATAAGTTAACTATCCAGCGAGGAAATGCTGCCAGCATCTTCGGGACGATGCCGCAGGGCCCTTTTTTAGATATAGCTTTTTAGTTTTAAAATATAATTAAGTTTATAAGTGTAATTTTAGTTTTGTATTGTAATTATGTATTAACTTGAATAAAAACGAATTAGTGGTAATTACGTAGGTTAGTTTATATTTGTGACAACAAAAAAAAACATGCGGCGGAAAATGCCTTTCGACGAAATGACAAATTATAGGTACCCGTTTAAAGCACTAACGGATAAGTATCATTTTTTTTTAAGAAATCACGCGTGACATGTACTTTTTGGGAAATCCTTAGCAAACTACGCGAAACGGTATATGTCTTTGTTTCGTGGTATTTTTGGGGACAGGAATTAGCACCTGGGTTTTTATTGGGCTTTATCTAAAGGTTTTTATATTGCTGTTTCGTCTTAATCTGGCTTTAGCAAGAAAGGGAAGAATGAGATAAAAACCGACCGTTGATAAAATTCTTTAGATATTTAATATAAAGGGTGTTTAATTATTTTAGGGTCTCAGATGAAACTAGTTCCTTAATGCTTTGTTTAAAAAAGTAAAGGCGATGTGACGTGACAATGCAAAAAATTAAAGGATTTAAATCGTGGTATTTGTTTAAGTAACAGTATATTTATCCGTTTTAACTTAAATAGAGCCTTAGTCCCCATTAACTCATAATAGGCTAGCGGTACCGTTTGAAACCGAATGTCGTGTTTAGAATTTGTGCTTTATTGATATATAAATAAATAAAAAATTGCCTATAAAACACGAATAAAACACTTACATCATTTTGAATATGGTGTATGAGGTCATGAACACAAATTGTACCAATAAACTACATGGGTAATTGGTAGAAAAAATATATTTCTACTTTCTACTTTGACTTCATACTACAACTTTGTTTTAAGTACCTAAGTGCATTTTATTAACCTATTCACAATAGTGACTAAAAATTGTACTTATTTTTAAATTGAATGAGTAATATGTACATTTAAACCTTAATCCAAAGATTACGTATCTTGACTTTTTTATCAAGTTTTATTAGCCGCGTAAATAGAACGAATCGGTCGTTCTATTTATACGTATTATCTTTTCACTTATACGCTCCAGTATTTTTTTTTGTTTTCTTTATATTCCTCAACAACCTAAAAACACTTTAATTTACTAAAAACCGGATATTTTTTAAACGTTTTTTTATATTTCTTTTAATTGCATTATTCATAATTATTTAATTCCTTTCCTTGATTGACTGTGTAATATATAACTTCTATACCTATCAAAACCAGCACACGTTTTAAGATATACATATAGTATGTAGACAAATATAATTTGCCCTACATTTTAACCCCCGACAAAAGAGGGGGGGTGTTATACTTAAGTTTGATATAGTATCCGTGTATCAGTCTGTCCATCTTTGTCTATGTATGTGTGTCTGTCTATTGAATCGTAGCTCGAGAACAGATGGAGTTTAATAGGAATGGTTCTTAGCTAGGTTTCATGAAAATCGATTAAGCCGTTTAAGAGATATCAGCTGTCAAAGAAGTGGTCACCATTGGGGGTTTTTATGCTACTGTTCCTACTTAATATTATAAATGCGAAAGTTGTGTATTTGTTTGTTACTCATTCACTCTGCAACAACTAGGCGGATTTAGATGAAATTTGAAAAGAAGATAGCTTGTACCCTGGATTAACACATAGGCTACTTTTCATCCTGGAAAATTAAAAAGTTCCCGAGGGAATAACCATAATCGAAATCTACGCGAACGAAGTCGCTGGCAGAAGCTATTAAATAGTTATTAAATACTTCTTTTATCGAACACTAAAATAAAATCGCTAGTCGCTTCTCCTTTAAATCTTACAACACGTATTTCTCACTTTTCAATCAGAAAGTCAATAAATTCATTTAAATATCATCTCTGCACCGTACCAAACAATAGCCATAACTATCACCAAAACTATACCTTAAAACAAAACGATAAGTTCTAAAATTGATCGTTTAAAATTCAACCCAGATCTGTGGTAAGTAACTGTCGATCACGGCGCGTGCGACGACGGTAGGTTAGGCCGCTCGCATACTAACGATTTGCAATTGAGTCATTGGTATGATAGTACTCCAATGTTGAGTCACAAGATTCCTTTCGCTAGTAGATTGTAGTTGGAATGAATGACTTATATATTACGCGGTATTTACGTAAGTACTATATTTATTTTATCGACGTAACTTATACATGTTTGCATGTTGCCTCCATTACTGCTCAATCTTACACTAGTTTTTCTACTGTTGTTTTATTTGCAAAAATATAATAATATACAACTTCAAGACGTCAAAAATATCTACGATCTTCTATGCCACTAACAATAACGTCTATGTGCACATAAATATATTATACGCTATAGCTGTATAGATATTTATGCTTTCAACTGTACATCACAGTGATCAAAACATAAATTTCACTTTTTGGCTAATTTTATGTAATTAAAACAACTAATTTTAAATACATAAATATAGAACTTATAGAACTCATGACTTTTTTAAATAAAGGGTTAGTAGTTTATAAGTGCACGATATCAAAAATCTAAGACATTAATAAAAGATACTCAAGAAGCTTATCTTATCTTATCTAGGGTGACTTGAAATTATAGCTCACTAGCGTTTGTCCGCGAATCCGTCCGCGTCTTAAAAAGTACTCTCAGATCTTACCCGGGACTCAAACTATTTCGATACCAAATATCATCGAAATCAGTTCAGTGATTAAGCCGTGAAAGCGTAACAAACAGACAGAAAGAGCGACTTTCACATTTTATAATATTATTTTATTATTACTAGCTGTTGGTCCCGACTCCGTCCGCGTTAATCCTTACTCGGTTCTTTGGTTTCGCCGTTAAAGCGCAACAGATAGGCAGACAGACTAGTATTTATTAGTAGGTACTTATGCAATAAGATAGGCGCATATAGTACAGTAAGGTCGCCGTCAATTGAACTTGCAAAATTTGTAAATTAAACCAAACGAACCAATTCACCATGATTACTCGATAATTACGTACTTTTAAGGATGAAGTGAGGTCTTTGCAATGATTTATACACTAAATCATTATTTTAATATTAAGTTTAAGATGAAATAACTATTCATTATATGTAATTTTTAATAAAAACACGCTTGGTGAATATTTGAGGTTATGTGTCAAACAGTACTAATTTGTTTACATCGTTCACAAGTTCTCTTGACCGCGACTTTATACTATAGTATAGTATGTTGTGGATTATCAAAAAATTGCAAGTTATACCAAGACAACGAAGTAACCATTTAAGGCCGCATTTCACCAAACTGGAATAAGACTTACCTACTCCGAGATTAATATATCGACACCAGCAATTAACACTACGCTAACTTGAAAATGTCAACTATTCAACAGAGCCAATAATAGGGAAACATGCAATAACTTTTTAACCTTGTATGCTACATTTATGATTTTTTCACCGTAAGTTGTTCATTGCAGATTATACAATACGTGATTACTGTTATTTGTATTATCTTCTTAATTTTGAATTTAGATCGACTTAGCTGAGTTTGTCTCAAAAATACAAAAAACTGTTCCGTGTTAAATTACGCTAACTCATACTTAGCGTATTGTTATACGGAGCAATTGTTTTAAATTTATTACTTGTTTAATCGATTTGAACAGAAACGGTCACTGGAAAGTTACGTAAAAGTAATATAAATTAGATCAAAAAAATTGTTTTAAGAACCTAAATCGGAAATCAATAGGAAAAAGGCTATATTCACGAATTTAATAAAGTTAGCGTTGTATAGTTGGGACAAAATTTGATGCGTTGAACATTACTTAATGCACCTAGATGTGCTTTTATAAACGTTTAGATGAATTAAAATAATATTTTGCATAACCAAAAATCAATAATATAACGTTATTTTTTTTAAGAATAACAACCATTCCATTACCTAATGAAATAGCCAAGTTTCTTTAGTTGAAATAAGTTTTTGAAATACATTTCTTTAGTTTTAATTTTACTTTATCATCTTTATAACCAGAGGTCGGAATTTTCGTAGCACTTTCGAGCTGTCATAGGGACTTCTCTTTTATGGACTTCCGATATACGTATTTTATCGAAACATTATAGAACACAACATATTAAAGAAGATTGAATGTAGTGGTAAACAACAGGCGGTCTTATCGCTAAAGAGCGATCTCTCTTTCAAATAACTTTTGAAAATGTGAAATAGAGATTTGTAATGAAAACAATCGATAGAAAATCTTGTTGCAATTTCTTTCGAAAAATGTTTAAAAGGCATACGAAATCCAGAAATTATTTATAAGAAACTATAAAATATTATTATTTTAATACCTATTAAAAATTTCCATATAGTTGGTATCCAAAGGTCATGTCGAAGAGACCGCCGCGATAAGACTGCCTGTTGTTTACTTCTACTCGTAGTCATATTTTAAAAATTGTATTCTGTATTTATCGATAGACATGTGTATATCGGAAGTCGATAGACGAGAAGTCCCTATGACAGCTCAAAAGTGCTACGAGAATTCCGGCCTCTGTTTATAACACTTAGAATAAAATAAAGAAAACAAGCTTTACGTAGGTACATCAAATTCGTGTTTAATTTAAAGACGTGGCCTGCATATATTTATCTATTGTTATGAAGCGTCGTTAACAGATATATTTAACGGCAGATTGTAATGCAAAGTAGGCATTTTCACTATTATGATTGGAAAAGAAATGTTTTTTTGTGTTTTATTACGTATTGGGCGATCATTAATATGACTGCTGGTTCAATTCTACAAAAAAATGCTCAAGTTTGGTTCGCATAGTCACGGATTTTTTTTGCACTACGTTGTGCCTAAACGGCTACTCTTACAAATAATAAAAAGAGTAAAGAGTTTTGTGTTCTAAAACCCACAAAGTTTGGCCATGTCCGTCTGTCCGCGGTTTAACTCTGAAACTCATGGTACTTCCTACTAAGGTGGTGATTTAGCATTTAATCACGCTGACAAAGTTGTAAAATAAATAGGTACTTGATTTTTTTTAACTCTCCAGTGTTCAATAATACCTTAATACCTTATTTCCAACATCGGTCCTTTTTTTTGGATTTCTTTTTATCTTTTGGTGTAGATTGCTCAGTATGTATAATAGTCACCAGCATTAACTATTGTACCACAAGCATGAGTTATCTCCAGTACAGAAGTTATCTGAACTTCCCATTATGGTTAGGGTCAACTTGTTTCATAGATGAACTCAAAATTTCTTAAGCATTTTCAAAAGTCGATGTAATATTTACGTTTCTAGAAAATGTCGAGAGTATAAATTATAAAATCACAAGAAGGCGAAGGTACCTACTGGAGCAGAGTGCTTTGAATTTTGTTCTTCATCAGTAGTGATTACAAAAAACCAAAGTTCAATATTGGGGCCCTTGAAGTTTATCAGTAACAGAAACCATGCTACTCTCGGCCATTGAGATGCCACCATTGTGTAGGTTTACGTTTTCTATCACTAAATTACTATTATAAGCAGTTAATATTGCACCCTTAGCACAGCATCAGTTCATCAGTGTCAATTGTATGTATTTTTTTAAATAAAATTATGTTGTTCAAAAACATGGTCTAACATTGACATTAGCTCGGGAACCTACTTAATGTTTTCCACACCGCGAGAAGTGGCGATAAAACTAAAAGAAATACAATTAAAATTGATCTGCTATCGCGATTTCAAATAGGTACCTAACAACATCACACAGATAAATTATTTGTCGAAATACATTTCAATGGACATTATATTTTGTTTGAAACCACAAAATTACTAATTAAATTATTTCAGCAAAATAAAATGTTTGGTTTGCTAATAATAATAAAATTTATAATTTATACAAATTATATTTTGAGTCCTTTATTAACACCGTGAAAACCTAAAGGTTTCATATTATTACCAATTTTAAGTAGTACTATTAATAAATAACGCTATAAAATCAAAAAAGTAACAATAAACACATCTTTTTAAAGCTAAGTCATACTCATATAAAAAATAAATCGTTTACAATCGGAACACACTACGCTAACTAGTAAATAGCGTAGTTTTATCCGGATATGAACTAATAAGTTGCAAATCAAAAGAAATCTTTCTTAAATAATAAATAAAATTAATATTGACATTGTATTCACTGATTAAAAATCAGGCTTTCCTCTCTCGTAAGTTTCATCCGGTTACTTAACAGTAAATGTCACAATTATCGCCGCCACGGTGTTTTTCTTTTGAACACACATTCCCCCGCGCGCTTCCCGCGCGTACCCGGCTAAGTGTATTTAGCGGGGTATAGTTCGGGTGATATTAAAAAGTACGTCTACTTGGCGCATTATAACTTTCAAAACTTTTTTGTTTTTCAAAATTTTGTACTGAAATTTGGTGAGCATGTTCATATACCTCAATAGAACATTTTGGCATCAAAAACGCAAAATCGTCAAAATTCGACTTAGCGTAGTATTAATTGCTGGTGTCGATATACAAATACGGTATTTAATCTAGGTATAAGACCTTATTCTCGCTTGGTGAAATCGGCCATTAGTCGTCCCTCTGCGCTCGGCCTAATATCGATTGATCCACCGCAACATCGACGCAAGGGCGTCCGAATCGAAACTCGTCCGATACGGTTCGACGGCCTTAGGTATCCCCATGGACGTTACGACATTTAGTTCACGAACGAATTTCTTTTATCGCTGTTGCAATTCTTATAGCTAACATAATTAAAAAAAACTGATATTAAAAAGCGAGACCAGTACACAGGCCATCTGGTACCTAAATCTCAAGACTGGAATCCTAAAATACCAAAAGCGTTACCAACCCTGAGAACTAAGATAGAATGCCTCTATCTACACCACAGAACAGAAAAAACAGTAGAAGTGTCAAGTGGGCGTGTAACGTGTGGCATAGTTAGGTATGCGGAGTCCCGCATAACCTACCATACTTTTGCCGCGATCGCTTATTTCAATATTTCGATATTTCTAAAATAGGAAAATAAATCCAGAAGCATGCCTTATTGTGCTATTTTGGAATGTAAAAACGATAGCTGCGCCAAAAACATTTTCCATGGTGGCGTGTTGTTTTTATGATAGTTTGAGTACCTAATTGGCGACAACAGGTCTGATACTAAGCGAAGCTCATGCCACTTCCACTGTTTTTTCTATTCCGTGATCTACACTAATATTATAAAAAGGAAAGATTTGATTGTTTGTTTACATTGAACTGGCTCCGAAACTACTGGACCGATTTGGAAAATTCTTTCACCATTAGAATGCTACATTATCCCTGATGAACATAGGCTATGTTTTATTGTTCTACGCGGACGGAGTCGCGGGTAACAGCTAGTGCTAGTATATACCGGTTGTGTCCCACACCGGAACACAACAATGCGAACACTGCTGCTTGATAGTAGGATGATATGATTGATTGGAGAACAAAAAGTGCTCCGTCAACTCAAATCATCGATATCCATGGTTTTGAAGTTCTAAATTTGAACTAAAATTTCAAACCCAAAGTAACATGTAATAAATAAAACTTGCAAAATTATTTAATAAACTTACTAAGTAGGTAAATAATTACTACTTCAATTTATTTTCACTTGTATAAATACAGTGTGTTACGGTTTATTTTAATTATGAATGAGAACGAATAATACATAATAATTTAAGTTTCTGGGTGCAGATTATAAAAAAGCAGTAAAATTATAAAAAAAAATGGCAAGGAGAAGGCAAACGAGCACATGGGGCATATGATGGTAAGTGAAATCGGAGGCCCATAGAATTCGCAGTCTCAAGACCACAGTCTTAAGACTGCAAATGCGTTACCAATTCAGAGCACTACGATGAAATGCTTTTTTGCTAGTAAGATGTAATACTTCAATACTAGTCTAGTATAGTGTAAGGTTTATATATTTATTAATCATTTATAGTTTACGTTTCATAATTAATATTAACTTTGATATTTAATTTAAAAAATAAAAGGAATGTGATTGAATCGGGTACCTGGTCTATTATTTTATCGAAACACGTTTCAACGAATGATTCGTTACGCTGAATTTTTATTTCATCGAAAGGTATTTCTCGCCGCATGAGTAAGTTTTTTTCGGTCTAACCTAACCTAACCTAACCTACGTAAAAATTAACGTATAAGATATCCTGAATACATCATGGTTCAGCAGAAAATAGGGTTCGATGAAGTGAAATTCGATAAATTGGTCTTTTCTACGTCACAGTTAGTAATAGACTTAAAAAAACAAAACGCGGTTAACAAAATGACCTCATTCCAGGTCAAAGCGGGTCAAAGCGGGCGAAGCAAATACTTATAATTCTAAAAAAAACTCAGTAAATGGGAATCAACATTTTGAAAATAAATAAGTATGATTTTGAGACCTTTATAAGCATAATTTATTTCAAATCACCTTTTAAAAAAGTACTTATCAGTTGTCAATTATGTCTACATTATACATTATGGAATAAAAATGTGGACCTATAATAGGAGTTTGTTTTAATAGTGTCCAAGATATATTATTAAATTATTATTATAATAATAAAATCGGTTCCTTAATCTAGTTAACGACATAACACGCATTAAGGCTTTAGTAATTACCAGCTGTAACGGCATTGATATTTATTGCGGCTTCGCCTTGACTATGGATATTGTTTCCTACGGAAATGACTTAGCAATGTGATTATAATAAAAACTGTATCGACGACCTTTCTTGGACGATTCGCACTAAAAGGTACAGTTAGTTTTTTTTTTAGGTTTGTACATGCGTTTTTTTCATCTATTAGGACTTATTGGTTTTTATCTAACTGTTTAGGAAGGAGTGTAATGTTTTTCTGGTGAACATAATATATACGTCTATTATTTACGCAGAAAAATACGCAGTGCTTCGAAGGATTGGTATTTATTCCAGGTATGTCAAAGGCTATATTTTTTGCAAATAACATGACATGAGTAATATCAATAAAATATCGAAGTACCTACATGTTTTTTGTCAATCCCGCACCATTAACTGAGCAATATTTGTGTATTTGTAATCATTTTCTTAAATCGACTCTAACGATTTCGATAAAAATTGCGAATGGTCATCTTCGAGAATTCGTTTCCAGGTACTTATTAATTAACACAGTTTTTCTTTAATTAAACCTGCGCTTAGTCGTTGTACAATTAAGGTTAAGGCCCTTGTCCCACTGCCGGTGAGAAAGCGATTAGCTATGGACTATTTTCTCGCTCAAGAAAAGAACAAAAGATATAGATCCCGTGTCAATAAAAGAGACACAATATTATAATAGCTGATCGCTGGCTGTTCACACCGCCGGCAGGAACTTACTCTCTCTACTAGTTTATCGAAACAAAAAATATAGATCCCGTGACAATAAACGAGATAGTAGGAGATCCGAATAGGAGACGACCTTCACCCAGCTGTTTATTCGATAAAAAGTATTTTAAATACCAACTTTAATATGGTAATATTACTTACTATATTAAATTTGATATAAAATACTTTTGCATATTCTATAGGCTTCATACTTTCGATTAAGTAGTATGTAATTGGTCTATTAAACAAGCAATAGCAATTTAAAAAAAGATTTAATTTTTATGTCTTTTTTTAAATTATGGACTGTAAGTACTGGACTGTAATATTTCAGTCAACCTATTCGCCATATATTACTTACCATATTAAATTTGATATAAAATACTTTTCATCGAATAAACAGCTGGGAGAAGGTAGTCTCCTATTCGGATCTTAGACCAAGATCCTTAATAACAGTTTATCGCTGGTTCTACTCGCTACACTCGTTGGCGGTGGGACAAATGACAAGACACGCAAAATATGGAATATATACGCACTACGCTTGTCGGCAAGCTATAAGAATAACGCGACTGGTAACGATCAGAGAGATAACTCGTGATAAATGATCATGCTGTATTTACACAACAACTTCTGTACGATCGTTGGTGTAAAATGTGTAAATACTTAGAATAATAAAAATTACGGTTCATCTCAACGTGCGTTCAAGTAATTCCTAAATAAATGGTGTTCGTTCGCCTATCACCAGTAATCGTGTCGCGATCTCGCGATGATTTCACCTCCTAATTTTGATAAATATTGTGCAATTACATGTATAGCGCCACGTTTGATGACTTTCATTAATTCATTAAAATATTTTAAATATTTTGGAAAATAATTATTTGATCGCCTCTTACAATTTTCTGTATCTATGGGCCAATTGAATCTAAGTATTTAGCTTAGTTGGTAGTGAACCCGCCTACGAAAATAGGGGCCCGGATACGCTCCGCAAAATTCGCTCTCTTTCTACTTTTATAATATTAGTATACAAGTATAGATAGATTAGATCTAGTAAAGTTAGGTATAGATAATAGAAATGGTTAGACACTTTTTCTAGCTGCTTGCAAATGTTTAACCAAAAGAATTAACTCGCCCTGTATATAATTTATAATCTTAACTACATCGTGTTTTAAATTGAATACTATAAACGGTTAATCTAGTTATGTATCTCTATTTAATATATTTACATACATGTCGTTCCACGTTACAACTGTTAAAAGTAGGCCGATTATCTAGTATTAAAGTCGTTCAAACTAGGCTATGTGTTTCTTTTAGTATATATAACTTTAAACCATTGGGTTAAAGTATACAATTGTTTGATAAATTGATTTTATGAAGTTGTTGATTTTAATATAGTTTGCTACGTTCGTACATAGAGGGTGCTACAAAAATCATTGTCAATCCTGAATAAATTGGTTAGGAAAATTACTAAGATTACTCACCTGGCTATTTGTTATTTTTATAGGTCCAATTAGTTAAGTCAGACCATTTTTTTGTTATTATTTATTAAATGGGGAGTGTCTTTTAACCAAATGAACGCACACACTGGCAAATGAACGCTGAGACAAAATCAAAGTTGAGTAACAGGTTAATTTTGAGCCCTCATAAAAAGTCTTAAGTCACTGGCAATTAATTAAGTACCTAAGTCTTATTATCTATGCATTTTTAGTAGACTAAACTTCGAAAAGGGGGAAATTTACCTTTAAGGTTTTTGTTTGGTGGTTGTATATGCGATATTATTATCTATGCTGTTTCTTTTAGATTGTTAATAATTTTTTAATCATTTATTTTATTGTATCTAAACAATGATATAAAAGTGTACTATACAGAATTGGTTATATACATGCCCTAATGAATTTTCCAACATAGTTAAAATGACGTATACATTTACTGTAGAATGTATCACCAATAATTAGGATGTTTTAAGTTTTTATCTCTGATTGTCTTCTTATTCTGTGCACCCATAATATATATTTCTGATTAGTTATTCGGTCGACTGGTAGAGAATGCCATTAGGCATTACGTCCGCCATTTGTATTTATTTTTGTGCGATAAAGATTAAATAAATAAATAATTAAATGAATAATTCAAGCGGCACCCTGTTTAATCGAAGTTAATTGGTTCGTTTGAGGTTTTATAAGGAGTAGGTTAATGTCGTGCGATATTAATCGCCGTGTCACAGTTTTCTTGTAAGTCGTTAAGTTTATCTTAATGTTATTATAGGTTTTAGTTTCTAAAAGTTGTAAGGTATCACTTCAAAATGCGTTATTCGGGTGTAGTGGTAGAGGAAATAGAATTAGAGGAAAAAAACTGATTCTAAATTTAATTTGAAGCATAATCGTGTCGGTGCACAGCGATATGAGAGGGTTAACTATTTAATTATAATTATTCTAATTTAGTTTCAATATTTCATATTAACACAATTTTGGCAAATTTAATACAGTTTATAAGGTATTTAACTTGGTTAACCAATTAATTATCATTTGAAAAATTAACATTTCACAATTTTTCATTGCAAAGCCGTAACTTTTATTGTATTTATGGTTACAAATTGTAACCTAACCTATGAAACATGTAACTATTTAAGCACAAATATGTATTCAAAATGCGAAATGAAATTTTGTAAGCGTTAGCGGACTATATCAGAGATATTGCAATGCGTTTGCCTCCTTTGTATTATTACAATGGCTTTCTCTGACACCCTGTATCTTGCTTATGATTACTTCTTATACTTACTTCCTTATTAAAAATCAAAGTGGGAGTAACAAACAAACAAATGTCATTACAAGTGAGGCCGACTTGCAAATGTCAGAGTAGATAAATAAAATACTTGAGGCTTAGCCTTTGTAAGTAGTGGTACGGTCGCGGACCTCAATTGATGAACCACTATGGTACCTTGTCGCATAAAACCAACGAATAATTCCTATGTAATTTTAATCTCATCACGTGAAGCTGTCATTATGACAAGGTTATGTTATGGATCAACATTTAATCATAATGATAATGATTCACAATATAAACATACGCCACATGAGTTGGTATTTCCGGGACGCACGTATTAAGGGCCTTCGAGAGACAAGCCCACTCTTTCTTGCTCTCTAAAGCCCGATTTACATTGGTCGAGGACAGTGGACAGTACAGTAGTGTAAACCGATCGGACAGTAGCGAGTCAAGTTGCCTTGCCAGTGGATCCAAATAGAATCGCTTTCTAATTCTTCACTCCACTGTCCTTGCCACTGTACTTGTCACTGTCCTTGACTGCCTTAAGGTATAATTTCGCAGTCGGCGACAACAACCGGCGACCGTGACCGGCGACGGCGACGATGTCGTGCGACCCACTATGAATTTATATGGAGCACTGACCAACGCAAGCGACTCGGTCGCGTGACGTCGCGGTCGCCAGGTTTGGTCCGCGGTCAATATAAAATTCATACTAAACGGTTTACCCTTGTTTCAGTGACACTCATTTCATAGAACGTTCGCAGAATGTTCGTTTCATAGAAAGTTATTTTCTGCTGAACCCGTGTTGATTTCAGGTTATCTTGTGATGGTTACAAGGCTAACCTAACCTAACCTAACCTACGTGAATCATATTTAAGATTTAAGAAATTGATACGGGTTCAGCAGAAAATAGATTTCTATACATTTTTGTTTTTTTTTTAAATGTTCGATTTTTTATATTGCTAGGAATGCTAGGTTAAGTTTTACAATTGTACAATATCATAAGCAATATTTAATATTTAATATTTTAAAAAACTGACTGTTGAGTTTCTTGCGGCATTTCTTCCCAGCAGTGGTCTCTTGCGAAGCGCTGGTAGATTTTTGGCGTGTAAAAGTGCCCGTGCGGCCTACTTACCGAATCTTTTATCTTTTTTGTACGAAACGATAATTCTGCGAATTCTGATACGTTCTATGAAATAAGTGTCGATAAAACAAGGCGACACCATACACTAAACAGTGATTCGCGCGACATGTTCGCCATCGCCGGTCGCGGTCGCCGGCCGTGGTCACCGGAATCGAAATTATACCTTTATGGTCACTAGCACGGAATAGAAAAAACAGTGGAAGTGGCATGAGCTTCGCTTAGTATCAGACCCTGTTGTCGCCAATAGGTACTCAAACTATCATAAAAACAACATTTTAGAAATATCGAAATATCGAAAAATCGAAATAAGCGATCGCGGCAAAAGTATGGTAGGTTATGCGGAACTCCGCATAACTATGCCACACGTTACACGCCCACTTGACACTTCTACTGTTTTTTCTGTTCTGTGGTCACAAGCTAACGGTCCGCTGGCCTTTGCTGGAAAAGACAAAAGAGCACACAGGCCTCCTGATGAAAAGTGGGATCTGAGACCCATAGATATTTATATGCTCAATACTTTAATCACAAGACAGCAAAAAATCCCGTGTGGTGCCGGGTTTAGAATGTTGCCACTCCATGTCTTCCCGTGGATGTCGTAAGAGACGACTAAGAGACTAAAGGCTGTGTAGTGCTGTTTGGCGATGGGTTTGCAACCTGTCACTAATACACTGGATAACATCTTAGCCTGGTTGTGCAAAATTTTTTGGAGTTGTTGTTGAGTCTGTGGCTCTGCCTTACCCCACTCTGGGAATGAAGGCGTGAGTTTATGTTATGTGTATGACATCAAATCTGCCGTCCTAAGTCAATAGGGCCTACTGCCTATTGAATAGGCAGTAACAAACAAAGATAATACTACTGCAGCAATATGAACCTCATTTTAGTCATTACTAAAAGAACAGAATTCAATCTGCTTTGTATTTTCAATTTGAGATACTGTTTATTGGCTTAGTAGGGCAGAAATGCGTTGCCGAACCTGAGGACTAAGGTGGAATGCCTCTAGTTAGTAATTTCATCGATTGTTATATGCGCACCGGAACACAACAATGCGAATGCTGCGTGGCGGTAGGTTAAAGGATAAGATAGAAGGATAAGAAGAAGAAGAACCAATTTTTTTTATATTTTTTTTGTCCTTGAAATTGCATCGTTTCATAGGGATGAATAGCGATTCGTTTGTGTACTTTATCCAGGGACACACTATATAATATTCACATTCTAACAGATAGTTATGTTACACTCAGCCTGTCAGTCTGACTTTCAGTTGGGGGTTCACATTTTTTTTGTGGCATTGAAAGCAAAAGAGCGAATTCATCAGATTTCCTTTTAAAACCGTTATTACTATCTAACACTTAATAGTTATTTATGTGACTGGTGCATAATAAGATCACACGAGTGTTTTAATGCCTAATTATGCGTACAGTCGCATACATAACTTTATCTACATACATATCATAAGTTTTCTACAATATGTGAGAAACCTGTACCCGTCGTTACCCTGCATCTTAATGTACCTGCACCTTAATGTTCACATTAAAGTGCAGGTCACTTATACTGTAAAGTGAACATTAAGATTCAACTACAACGATAACTGATACTTTATTGACATGTAATACTTTAATGTTAACATTACAGTACAACCACAGATACAGGTAACATAATTAAGGGCATTTGCTTATCGCTTCTGAACATATTATATTGAAATTATGATATGGATGTAGATAAATTATAATATGCTACTGAAACCTTAAAAATGCTAGTGTCAGAATCAATATTAATAGCGAATGTCATCTACATACATGTTTACACACACATGTTCTCACGCAAGGCTGAAGTAATTAAACTACACAATTTGGAGCACCCTGTCACAACACAATAGAGGCGCTATTCTATTGAAGGTCATTGCTAATACAATGAAAACTAGATCACAAAGGTCTTAACAAGATCAAGTAGCTGGAGAGCTAGTGACCGATTTGGAAGAGGTAATTCAGGCACTTTGAGATTGCAGTCTTCAGATTGTAGTATTGAGAATGCACATGTCTATGGGTCACTGATCGTTACCATCAGGTGGCTTGTGTGCTCGTTTGCTTTCAGCGTGCAATAAAAAAAATGCTTACTATACCGATGGCGGTAAATTATAGAAAATGAGTGAGAAGTTGTTGTTTTGCTACAATGTGGCAAATAACGTTGCAAAATTTAGACGCATTAAATATGTGGCTAGATATTCCAAAATATTTCCTACAAAGTAAGCTGTCCTTATATTGACATATTACTAAGGAATGTATTTTTTGTAAACTTGTATGCTGTGCATTAAGTTTTCAGAAATTTGCAAATTATTCTACTAACATATAAACAATTTTTTTTTAAAGTTTCTTATATACCCTGTTAAAAATTATCACCAGCTCTAGGCCTAGAAGCATTCGTCACTCCTCCTAATTCAGATGACAAACAATTTTGTGTGCTACGTCAGTGTTAATATGTTTTTAATATTTAACTAGCGACCTATCCTTGCTTCGCTTCAGTTTATGTGAGTTCTCTGTAACATCCGTACATAATCCAGAATTTAGAATACATAAAAACCTTCCTCTTGAATCGCTCCATCTATTTATAAAAAGAGCATTAAAATCCGTTGCGTAGTTTGAATGATCTAAGCGTACATTACATACAGAGAAGCGACTTTTTTTACATTATTGATAAAAAAACAGCCCAAAATATTATTCGTGGTATTTATTCGAATAAAATAAAGAATAATTCATTTATTATTCGAAGAAGCGGGTTAATAATATTTTAGTACACTTTTAAATTTACCACTATAAAGCAACTGGAGCTGGATTAATGGAGCTGGAGCCGAATAATTTTATCGCGAATGATTGTTTATTCGAATGATTATTTCGATTAAAAACATTCGAATAATGCACAACTCTGAATTTGTACTGCTTTTAACTCGGCCGCCATTACAGTCAAGTACCTATAAATAAGAATTACCATTATCATTGACAATACGACAACATGTCAAAAGCGATATGATTTTATCGCGTAGAATAGAACCCCTCGCTGGCTTTAACTATATTATTATAATTACATAAGATTGCATCTACTGTACTTTAATTTCACTAAGTTAACTTTTCGTGCAAAAAATAACACGTTGCTCATCTTATCTTAATTACTTCAGAGAAACTGATGGATGAGGTAAACAATCAGTCAAACGACGGCCATCTTTGACGCAGTCACGATCCACCGTCATGTCCGGTGTGATTACTAGAATTACCGTCCTGCTGATGGCAGATAGTATGAAGTCACTTTTAGATATATCATAATGATTATCTACCACCACTTAATGTGGTAGGTATTATAGCCGAAACATGCTATTGAAACACAACGTTGCGAGTAGTCAGGGCTCGGAAACCCGGTTAAATACATTTTAAATTGATAATTTTCATTTCGATTCCGCTCGAATAGAATCGATATGGAAAGCGAAATGAAATTTGGGGGTTGGGGTCAGTGCAACGATTCTAATTCTGCTCTAATCTTATGTTTTTTTTACCATGTCTTTTTTGTTGTAGTGTGTTTTTGTCTAATAAAACTGCATAGATTTATACCTTGTCGCTTTTACGCCTTTGATAGTTTAGTGCAGCAGTACAAACATGACGTTAAAGTGACCAAGTACTAAAGTGTGCAGCTTCTTTTAAGGCCAACCGTACAATAACTACTCATATCAAACCAACCATAAAAATCTGTTGATAATTATTTTTTCTACTCGCGTAGTATAAACCGCTAATATTGATATCGTTAATAAAAACAATTCTATAATGAGCGTTGCCATGGTAGTAACAGTTCTAAAATAATTATTAAAGCATTGTTATTACCATGGTTACGGTCATTCCCTCATACGTCGTTTAGTGAACACTTTGACATCCTAATTTGTATAATAAACCGTTTGAAATATTTTAACACCAATTAAAATTACGTATATTAAAAACAAAATTAATTTTAAGACTAATTATGTGTTTTAAGTTACTCAAAAATCAAAATAGATGATTAATATCCAACGATTTGTTATTTGGTTACCATGGTTACGTTTAATATCGATATCAACAAAATGGCGTTTCGTTTGGCATTCCAACTTTTATGATAAATTGTCAGAACTATTTTAGTAACACTTAAAATCTGCATGAAATTTGTAAACATCCAGCAATAAAATTCACAAACTCTTAACGCCAATCGGAATACTAAAAATTACTTTGCTGACAATCAATTTGTTAGCAGAAAAATCGAGGAAAGTATACAAGAAATACTTAGCGATTGTTTATTTTTGCCATTATCATATGTTCAATGGTGTTCAGGCATAAAATGCACAATACGTGGTACAGCTGGTTTACGTAAATATTACGTAAGTACTGTATTTGTTACTGATATGTTCAACCTTGCGAACATTTCTGCGAACAATATACTATTTTTGTTACTAATGTTTCGGTTGTTAGAAAAGTTAGAGATTTATTTATTTAGAATATGTAACAAACATATTTTTCTGTGTTATAATCTAAGGAAAGTAACATAATTTGTAAATTAGCACTATTATTATGTATACACAGAAACAAAATTAGTAACTGATTGTATTTCACTATAAACACAACAATATTAAATAGCGTTGAAGCGAATCATCGTTGTAATCCGTAACCTTTAATACCCCATGACCTATAGTTAGTGGTCCCAGGTTCGATTCCCGGTCAGGATAAATATATTTATGTGCGATGAGCGCGTGTCCCACGGGAAGTATTATATCTTTATATAAGTATGTTTATCGTTGTCTAATACACAAAGCCTGCTTAGTTTGGTACTAGGTCAATTTGTGTGAAATTGTCTCCTGACATTATAGGTACCTAATATTTATTTATTTTAAGTATAAACGAGTATGTTACTAGGGAATGCCTGCGATTTCATTCGGGTAGAATTATTTGAGCATTTCTCTTTTTTTTGCCACTATGAGTGACATCTCCAGAATTTAAAAAAAAATGGCAGTTAGGTAGAGAACATCAAACTATGCAATAATTAAATAATATCCTAATGTGTCCCAAAATATTTGTATGGAAAGTTCCTTTTGTGTTACCGATATTCATACGTTTTTGGTAACACAAAAGGAACTTTCCATACAAATATTTTGGGACACATTAGAATATTATTTAATTATTGCATAGTTTGATGTTCTCTACCCACCTACCATTTTTTTTTAATTCTGGAGATGTCACTCCTAGTGGCAAAAAAAAAGAGAAATGCTCATTTTTGGTTTGTTAATAAATGATATTTTTTTTACTACTCCGATTTCTTCTCGTTAGGGGTAGATTTTCGGAAAATCCTGTCTTAGTAAATTCTTCGTGTACAGTCACCCAATTTTATTTCTAGGCCACTTTGGACTATGTTAAAGTGACGTTGACAACCAAACGTTACAGACTTCTTATAATTTGGTTTACAACGTCACATTGACAAAGTCCATAGTGGCTTAGGAATCAAATTGGTTGATTGTACCTAATAAATGTCTCCCTTGAAATTTGAAGTCCCTAGGTCCAGCAGTTTAGGCTCTTCGATGTTTGTCAGTCAGTCAGTAAAGAAAGTTTTATGCTTGAAAGTTATTTTATAAGCGATAATTAAATTGTAATAGTGCTGTATACACTTGCCCCGGTATTGCACACAGGCTATTAATATTATAGGAATACCTTTTTATATCTTAATTGTGTAAATACTATTAGGTTATATCTTTTTGATAAATATTTATATCTCGTCGGCCGATCGTATAATTCGCCAAATCGTGATATTCCTAGGCATATCATGAAATAACCTAACCTAACCTAACCTAACCTTATGCCTACAAATTTCATGATCTGACGAATTGGTCGATCGGGCGACGACATCTAGAAGATCATACTTGGTTATTATAGTTATAACGCATGTTTCCCCGTCATGTGACTCATGTGACTCCATTGTCGTGATGCGATCGATCATGCGCGGACGATGTTTAACGGTTATTAACTGAGACGTTACGTCAGAAATAGGGTTGCCAACCGACTATAATATACAGTGTGTGACATCCATACGAACATATATTTTGAAAACAGTTAATATGCATCCTAATTAACATAAAAACATTTTTTTTTCATACTAACTAATTCGCTACGCAATGTAAATAAAAAATAGCTCAATTTTTCCTCAATTAACTTGCAATTAACTTAGACTTAATGTTATACATTGCTGCTCAATGGACCCTTTAAAAATGAAGTACACTAAATTTATTGGAGCCATTAACTTAATTCCTTCTTTAAACGGTTCACAACACTTAAAGCTATCGTTTCTTAAAATTTATTTTCTTATGGATGCCACACACTGTATAGTATTGTACTATATTTTGGCTCCGCATACATACTGTTGAACAAATATATAGTGCGGACAAATAATATATTTCGGTCAGTCCTTAAATTTTGGCTATTACATTTAACTAGCGACCCGCAATCACTTCGCTTCGGTTTATGCAAGTTTTCTGTAACCACATACATACATAAAACAGAATAAGATATACATAAAAGTTGCATTAAAATTCGTTGAATAGTTACAAATTTCTCAGCGTACACTCAGAGGGACAGACGGCGGGAAGGACTTTGTTTTGTTTAATAGGTTTTTTCTTTAAAATACTACATTTTCTTTCAGTGTACTATATTATTTACACCTTGGCCTGGAAAATACTAGGTATATTTGCCCAAAAAATAGTTGGCAACCCTAGTCACAACATTTAAATGGTTTTATTGGGGAATCTTCCATTTGAAAATATGAGGCCTCTAACGTTTAAATAGAAAAGTATGTCGTCTACGGCCCTTTAGGGGTTTCTGTTGCCTATAAACACTCGGTCGCTGAGGTTAGGGTCCCGTTTTTACCCTTTACGGAACCCTAAAAACAAGCATCGTAGCTGCCAAACAGATGGACTTGGATGTGGTTTTGTTAGTAAAAAGTTACTTTATTTATAAAACGCAAAGTATAAAACAAAATGAAAGAATCTAGTGGTAGCTTGTTAGTTACAATATTTTAGCTACCATGATGAGGCGTCCGATAAACATTCTACATTGTTAGCTAAAAGATAACGCGTAGCTACAGCCGTACCTACATCTAATTTCAAATAGGTGCAATCGATTTCAACAGAACCACGGAAGGAGCTAGTGAAAGGAACACTTCCGCGAGTTTGAAATGAGTGTTGCTGTTTAAACAAACAAACAGTTTTACTGCTGCCAAATATATTTGACGTAAATCATCGTGTGGCAGCTAAAAACTGCCATGTTATTATTTTAAGCAACTTACTTGCTCACCCGACGGATGAATTACTTACCGGCGAGTTTAAGTCCCCTGATAGAGGGTTACAAATAGGGATGTTACGAATGTCATATTTTTCACATTGTTGAATGTTCAAAGTGCGAATGGGCGATTGCGAATGTTAAGGAATCACATTAAATAAAACTTTAGTCAACTTAAGTCGTCGTTTAAATGAAAAGAAGCAACTAATCAAATATTATACAGTAAGTGTAATTGTTATACTCGTAGTTAAGTAAGTCGAAGTTTAAAATATGCAAATTATACAACACAATACAAATACTCTTTATTGAACACCGAAAAAAACAAAAGATGAAACAGTACATTTATCAAAATATTCATGTATCATATTTTTTCGTTTATTTATTACACATATATCAGGAAAAGCAATTTTGCCGCCTTTTCTCCTATGAGGCGATTTGTAAGGGGCTCGTATTATAAGGCCGGCTGCACTGAACAATTGTTCAATTAAGCTTTGATTTGAAAGCTTATAGTGTCTCCATCATGACATGATCTGCACACATTCGCATTCGCTAAACATTCGCATCGATTATTGCGAATGCGAATGTCGATGCGAATGTTTAAAATTATGCAAATCATCCGCATATGCGAATGCGAATGTTCGTAACATCCCTAGATACAAACAGTTTACAGCGTGCATTCTATCATGGGGAGCGCTTTTAGGAATTATTGGAAATTAATACCAGTGTCGCTGGATTCCACCATCGTAAAAATCATACCAAACTATAATTTCATCAACACCATTTTGATAGTTGTAAATCGCGAGTCTTGCCACGCACCTAAGGCGTGAAATACACAGAAACGGCGCGGCGCAGGTAAGGCACAGGTAAGGCGCATGTAATGCGTAGACGCGGCGCAGGTAAGGACCCGTTAAGGCGTGGAAAAGACGCAGGCGCGATGCTAAATTATACAGAAGAGGCGAGGCGAGCGAGCGAGATCGAGCGCGAGGACTGGGCGAAGGCATGCCTTTTCCGCGCTTACAGGAGACGCGCCGCGCCTTATGTGTGTATTTTACAACCTGACGCTTTCTAACATTTTGTGTAAAAAAGGTTAGGGCGCGGCACATGCCTACGCCTTGCCTGCGCCGCGCCGGTTCTTTGTATTTCACGCCTAGGTTGACTTCCATGGGTAGCGGCTGATGCGACAGACGCGTGCGGCTGACGTGCGCGATCGTAGCGCGCGTCTCGCAACGGTAGTAAACACTATGAAAACGTATGGCACCGCTTCCTTGGTTAACGGCTGACGAATCTGCGAGCCGTGCGCGGCTGAGCCGCTTACTACGGAAGCGGTGCCATACGTTTTCATAGTGTTTACTACTGTCGCGAGACGCGCGCTACAATCGCGCACGTCAGCCGCACGCGTCTGTCGCATCAGCCGCTACCCATGGAAGTCAACCTTTAATAAAGTCATCTTGGCTGACATTCCCATCTCAAGATACGTCAAAGTAAACGTCAAATTATAAAAAACTTGCACTATTGACGTATCTTGAGACTGAAGGTAAAGTCGAGATAAGTTTATTAATACTGCCCTAAGAGTAAAACCACCACTAGCAACTTTTGAGCGTTGGCGTCCTGACAGCGCCCGCGCAGTGTCAATAACGTCTTTCGAACGTCGGCGTCACGGCAGCGTCCCCGTAACTTCGTTGATGTTGCCCGACACTCGGTAGAAACTGCAGGCGTCGCGTCGACGTTGTGTCGACGTTGCGTCGCCGCTGGCAGAACTCTTCAAAAGACGGTAGTGTAGGTGTTTCAAAGAAATAGATAAGATTTTAGAGGAATTATTAATAAGCAACGAAGCGTTACAAAAAGAGAAAATTAAAATGGATTAAATACAAGGTGACTCGGCCGATACTTCTAGCTGTCACTATATATTAATTAGCCGTGACTAAGTCATTCTTAGTCTCTATTGACTGATGGTCGTGAATGTCGTGATATTATTGAAAAGAGGAAACAGAAGAGCATTTTCATGAGAACATCAACTGTTGAAATTGTATCGTACGTCACGCTTGATTCTTAAGATTGTGATACAATAGGTACAATACAAAACAATGGTCTATTCCTACTAGTTCCATTCACGGTTCTATTGATAGAACTAGTGGGAATTCTTATTCCCACTAGTTCCATTATTTAAAGGACTTCAGATAATAGAACTAGTGGGAATGATTTTTTCCCAGTAATAGAACTCTTTTTTTATATTTTATAAAAATTCCCACTAGTTCTATCAATACAACAGACTGTCAATGGAACTAGTGGGAATAGATCCAAAACAAGTCGGGTCATTCTCTATTTTTTATGGCATGGTAAAGGCAATCGAGGCCAATGAAGGCCACCTGATGGTAAGTGGTATCTGTGACCAACAGACATTTGCTTTCTCATAACTACAACATTGCCATCTTAAATTTACGCTCACACCAATGCTTAAAAAACGGTGACGGTACGGAATCGCAGTGACGCGTCGTATCCGTACCGTTTTTATCGCATGCCTACCACACCGCTGCTTAACGGTGCGTATATTACGGTGCGTCAAAAACGGCGCCATGTTGTTACTATGACCCCGTCTTTTGTTCCGCATTTTAAGCCGCGGTGTGGTCGCAGGTTAAGACCCCAATTGCGTTGCCAACCAACCCGTTCGGCAGTTAATCATTTGATTGGCTAAGCTTTGATCGGCTTAACTTTGTATAATGGCAACCCTAACTACAGAAGGAGTTTTGCGTTATGGTTTGTGAATAGGTTGGTGTTTCTTACATTTTGAACTTTGAACCGGGTTAGGTTAAGGTTGGTTAAGAGAAAGTTAAGGAAAAGAGAAGGTTAAGGTTGGGTCGTACTAGAAATTCAAGCAGTTGACGGAAGACCGGAACGGACCGACAAGAGCATGGCTCTTAAATAAAGAGAGAGAGAGAGTGGGTTAGGGTTAACCCCTTTGTCCCTTCCCGTAACATGCTGTCCAAGACGCGCGCGTGCCGTTCATCATTCATTCAATAATTAATCCAATGTATAGTTACAGACCAATTTAGTTGGAATTCAATAGGAACCGCTTAATTAAAATGCCTTCAATGGTTTGTGTATTTGGTTTAGGGTTAAGTCAAATTAATTCAAACGAGCGGGTTAGCCATTCAAGTGCCATTGAAAGGCTTACCAAAGTGAAATGGTATCTAAAAACCAACCGTTAAAAAACCTGGTTGAAAACCCTTTCAATGGTAGGGGGTTCCGGTCCCTGCTTCTTCCACTTTAGCCCTCCAATTTTTTTTTATGGCATATAAAATGCAAACGAGCGCACAGGCCACCTGATGATATGTAGAAACTGTGACCCATAGACATTCATATTCATATTTAAAACGCTTCCCGCCAAATGACTTTCATTCCTCCTCATAACATGCCAATACCATGATAATCTACTCCCTTAAAAAAAATTCTCTCACAGGCACCGCTTTTAGACTTCCTCGTACGATCGGCCTTATAAGAAGCTGCACACTTTTGTACCTTGTCATTTTAACGTCATGTTTGGACTACTGCACTAGATTAGTGCAGTAGTCAAAGGCGTTAAAGCGACAAGGTGCAAAAGTGTGCAGTTTCTTATAAGGCCGACTGTACATACTCGTTCCTTATCCTCTCCATTCTTGTCACCCCACACATCCATTTTAACATAACCATTTCGGCCACATGTACTCTTTTTTCATGTTTTTCCTTTGCAGCCCAGCAGATAGTTATAATATCATTTGTAATTTGGAAAGTTACCAGCGCTTCGTTTAAGTTTTATTTCAATTTAATTATTACCATTAGTAAGGTAACTCATACTTTCTGTTTATAAAATAGAAACTAGTTTCTCCAGTATTCTAGATTCTATCAACAAATTTGTTATGATTAAACTAATGACACTTTGGATTATGCGTAGGTATCTAATCACTATTAATAAATAACATAATTCACTTACCTTTTTCGGTCAAACCATTAAAACATCACTGACAATATTCCAACATTCCAAACATAGTCAACTTTTAAACTAACTTTTAACACTGGCCACTAAATTTTGAAACTTCGAAACACGTTCCAATGTTACATACGAATTTAAAATTTGAAAATAATGCCGGCTACACACGTGCCTTCGCTACGGACGCGGTATAAAACTGAACTGACAATCGACGATCGCTTTGTTTTTTTCAGAAGTATTGGCGCGTAAATTGCACGCTTTCGTTGATGGGAAGTCAAGATGCGTGTTGTTAGAAACACCAATTGTTTTAACAGTTATAAACAATTGGTGTCTAATAATAATACATCTTACAGAAATAAGGATGGAATTCGTACATGTATACCTATTATTAGAGACACCAATTGTTTTTAACAGTAAAACAATTGGAGTTTCTAATAATAATACATCTTACAAAAATACGGATAATATTCGTACATGGTTTCCTTGTATAACGAGGAAAATACGAATGTTGCATTGATGATTTCTATTTTCAATAAGAAATAATGATCATATTCCCCTATTGGTACTGTTTTCCTTAAACGCGTAAGCGTGACCCACGATGTCTTTTTACTTTCCTTAGTTCATATTATAATAATAAAACTAATTTCCAAATCTACCTGCTTTTAAATATTATCATGGTTTTTTTTCCAGTGCGCGATTTTTGTTTTGTTTTTCGTTCTTTTCGTGATTGGTTTAATTTTATACTCAATCGGACCGAAATGGCATTACAGTAGTAAGAGAAGAGAGCGTGCTTTTTGTTATATCAATAGTAAGAGCACTTATTACAAGTTTTGAAACTACTTTTCTACGAACTATTTTCTTTAGTACTAAATGTATTTGCTATCGCGCGGTGATTGTTTAAATACGGAAGTAAAACATTTGTCAGTTCGTCCTTTTTTGACATAACATTTAATAGAGGCTATTCATTTGCGGCATCCATTAGCAGTCTACGCGTGACATTGTCAAGGACGAACAGTTTTTGGACATCGTTTATGAATATTATGCTTAATGTGGCTTATATTAATTCAGCTTATAAGTTTTTAGATTCAAGTTTTTTGTTAAGAATTTTTGCTATGTTTATTGTGTTGCAGTGTGTTGTTTGTCAAATAAATATTGTGAGTTTGAGTTAATTAATTAATTTATTTATATATTAATTTAATTGTTTGTTTTGGCTTCGCCTCTATCAATTTGGACAAAATTATCAGAATAAAACATTTTAAAGGTAAAAAATTACATTTACCTAATTCACAGTTTCTGTAAAACTAGTAACAACCTAAGTGACGCGATAAGTTACTAACAAATAAGTAGATAAATAAACGAGAAAATAATATGATTTTGATCGTTTATTAAGTAGAACATATTAACGATTTTTACTTTTACTTTGATCGATTTGGATAGAAATTGGTTATCAAATAAACAACACTGTACGAATAGACGGACAGACGGACATGGCGAAACTACAAAGGTTCCTTATTTACTCGGAACCCTAAAAAGAAGCTTTTAAAGCCATTTAGCATACATCCTGGAACATATGCCACTAAAAAAATATTCAAGATTGGACGATGACACTGGTTACATTTACTTAGTTTTTAGCAAGTGACTTGCTATTTTTGTTTTATTGTACTTATAAAAAACTAGTCTAGTTTTGCCCGGCTAACCGCGTTGTCAATATAAACAGCAAACAGAGTTTATGGCCAAACCATAGATTCCTCTATTGATAAAAAAAAGATGGTGTTACAACAATATAGTTCTAAACACATCGCGTGACCTTCACGCTTTTTGAACCAGAGAGACGACGCGGAACGGTCGTGTGATCGCAGCTTAATAACCGGCAATGAAAATTCATTCCGCTTACCTTATTTAAAAGGGTGCATGGACAATTTAACGACCAAACGAGATTCAACCTTCTCTGTTTACTCATAAGGTTGGTTACGTTTATGATTGTATGGTATAAGCTACGTTTATTGTTAAGTTGGTATATGGAACAAATTGTTTTTTGTAATGTTGGTACTGGTTTTAAAATGGAGTAACCTGGATGTTTGTTTACGCTAATCTGAAGTGGTTGAAGAGAAACGGTTGATTAAAAAGTTTATGAGAATCACGGATGAGAATGTATAAATCACGCATCAATCACGCATTTATAAGTGGCTGATCTGAATCAAGTATTTCTAAGTGGTTGAATTAAGTAAGTATTTAAAGTAGTCCATATTTTGGATTATCTTCTATCTTCTATATTATAATAAAAGGCAAACCTGACTGACTTATATATCAACGCACAGCCGAAACTACTCTACCTAGAAACTTGAAATTTGGTACAGGGGTTCCTTTCATGATGTAAGTGAGCACTAAGAAAGGATTTTCCGAAAATCGACCCCCAACTGGAAGAAATGGGGGGAGTGGCGGGAAACTACTTCTACGCGTACGAAGTTGCGGGCGTCCTCTAGTAACAAAATGATTTTTTATCAGGGATATTTTGCTTTATCTCATTGTACTATCACGTACCTATTTTAATTCTTGGGCTACCTACATAATGTCGTCCAGGTACCTAGAAAAATCTTTTTTGACTGGCTAACTGACTGACATACAACGCTGCATGACACTTGAAAATTTAAAAAGAATATTCCCCAGAAATAAAACTGGGGCCCGTTTCACGAAGCTACAAGTTACAAATTACAAGCGAAAGTCTCTTTCTAACTTCCTCTGCTAGAAAGAGAGTTCCGCTTGTAATTTGTAACTTGTAGCTTCGTGAAATGGGCCACTGGCCTACGATCATCCTACGATAGTAACAATGCAACAGGAAACGGTTGTGTTGTTCTAGTGTTGCCACACAAAGAAACTTCGGTTGCAATAGCAGAGTGTATATCATAGTTTCGACTACGTACTATTGGGATATCATGCTATAGAATGTTCGTTAGCTCGACTGTTATTGTAATTAATATTCGCTAGATCGAAATACTTGTGGCCGAAACATATACAATCTACAAAACGTAATCTAGAATTGTATAGTTTCGATCAGTGGTGTATCGAAAATTCATTGGCTCGACTTTTATTGTAATGAATATTCGCTGGATCGAAATACTTGTGGCCGAAATATGTACAATCGACAAAACATAATCTAGAATTATATGGTATTGGTTATTAAACCTCAATTTCGATTTAACGATTTATCGTTTCTTCGCTTTTCGTACCCAGCGAATATTCGATCCAGTAACAGTCGAGCCAATGAACATTCGTGTCTGAGATTTTCTATGGGATGACAATCGAAATCTCAATTTCGATTTGACGATTTATTGTTTCTACGCTTTTCGACACAGCGAATATGCGATCCAGTAACAGTCGAGGCAACGAACATTCGATAGCATGATATTCCGAGAGTACGTAGTCGAAACTATGATATACACTCGCAATAGCAATCGTAACGGTTTTGTGTAGGTTTTACTGTCACTGATGTGTGTCGTTGCTTTTTTTATTTTAGATATTTAAATAACTTTAGTCAAGGTCCTCTGAAAACTGCTTGCAGGCGTGCAGAGGCAATTACAGAGTTTTCCCTTTTCAACGCCATGTTTAATTTGATTTCTTTTGTCATTTGTTTTAAATGTGTTGCTTTTCTATTCTATTCTTTGGTATCCTAGGAGAATATCAAAGAAAGGATTTTTCGAAAATTTTCCGTGGGGGGTACCTATTTGCGCAATTCGCGGGGCTAATATGATGATGATGATGATGATGATAATGATGATGATGATGATGATGATGATGATGATGATTATGTTGATGATGATGATGACTATGACAATGACAATGACGATGACGATGCTTACTGTCAGCGGTGGTGGCGCACTTCGCATGTCAATCGTGCTACACCTACGGACCCCTGCATTAGGCATTCGCAACATGCTCTAAACTTTTAATTTTACACTACTCAAAAGGCATTATATAAGACGTCAAGACTTCCCAAATATGGTCATTTGTCTCCACCGTACTGTAAAAAGCCATTTTATGTAAATAAATGGGTAAGCATTGCAAATGTAAGCGTTAGAAAAGGCGCGAGTGACTTATTTATAAAGTCTGCCAATTAAATTGAGACATAAGTCACGTAGGTAGGTTATTTATAGGGTTGTCTTTGGAAATGGAGCTAAAGCCAAGTTGGTGATAAATAAATAAACATCAGAGCCCCAAATTAAGTGGTGGCAGGGTGAGCGTCGGTGGCCTAGTGGCTTAGGGGGTCGACGCGGGATCGTAAGGTACCGAGTTCGAACCCCCGCGGTCACCGTGTAACAATGAGTTTTTCTCTCTTTTACCGATGCTCTTACGGTGAAGGAAAAACATCGTGAGGAAATCTGCACATTCGAACAGCTGAATGTGTAAGAGGGTAATTGCACAAAAAATCCTAACGGGTCGAAGTGTGTCCGAAAGGGCCCATCTGTAAGATAATAAGATAAGTGGTGGTGAGCACCTTGTGCAAATTTAAAATTAACAAATTCAAATCTTAATGAGTATTACCATTGCCGTTATAATAATAAGGATAAAAATGAAAACAATTAAAAGTTAAAACTAAACTTATTTAAATTAAAATAAAACTAAGCTACTCAAATATTAAAGATGTAAATAATAATCATCACTATAATAAGAACACCCCCTCTAGCAGGTCCGCTCGCGGCATGGTCCCTATGACACTGGCTGCGTTACCTCTCTGGATAGCTAGCCCAATCCTTTGGGAGAGGTAAGCACCAGCCCTAGGATCTCCGGAGGTGTCTATGAGCCGGGATGACAGGGCCTTAATAAAGCTTTTCATATCAGCAGACCAAGGTGCCATGGTCTCCACTGCAAGCGCCACAAATTCATAATTATTTAATCTTAGTTAAAATTATGCCACACACAGACAATACACACACACACACACACACAAATTTACCGGGAAAAGAAACCGGGAGCGCTAGCTTCACAGGCAGGGTGTCTAACAATTAGACTTACAGCGTTGTCAGAGCCGCGACAATGACACTAGTCAAGTGGTAAGCCAAATCCTTTCAGTTCAACTTATACTAGACAATGTCTATATGTTGCTAGCATCCAGCATATTCAGATCTCTTTAGTGAAACATTTTCTACTAATCCTGGGGTCGATATAAGCTGGATATTTGTCATCAACCTTGGCTTATCCAACGGCTTAGAACCGACTAAACCAGTTCTAGGATTAATATGTCACAGTTGTCCATGTTGATTAACGGTAACACGCTTACGGTCGGTATCATAAATAGTGTTTTAATATATTACAACACTGCTCTGTAATATCTATGATAATATTTTAAATGTTGATAGAACTTTGAGCAGGGTCCGTCCGGTTTCCGGATCGTTACCCGCAATACCAACATCTTATGGCTTTTTTACTTCTTATGCTTGTAAAGTCCTTCTTTAGGCTGGGTACAGGCTGTATAAAATCATCATGTTGTTTTTAATTTAATTTTTAATTTTTCCTCGTCTTAATTATCCACCCTCGCCTACCGGCTCGGACGGATACCATAAGTCTTTTATAAAATGGTTTGTTTTATGCCCTTATTGTACAATCTACTATTATTAACCTATCACCAGTGCTCGGTGAAATTACTAACATAAAAGCATTCCATCTTAGTCCTCAGGGTTGGCAACGCAGTCCTAAGATTGCAGCTTTGAGAATGCGAATCTCTATACGTCTCAGATCCCGCTTACCATAAAGTACCTTGTGTGCTCGTTTGCCCTCTCGTTGATCGGAGGGATTATTGTCTAACGCACTCGCAATCGCAACCGGCTTCAAAGTGGAGCAATTGTTTTCATTTTGTATGCAGACAAGCCTTCGATTTTCAAAATGAAATCGATCGTGATTGCGAGTGCTGTAGACAATATGCCCTCGGGTCCCCGTTTTCCCAAACAGGGGTGTTATTCTCTTAAAAACGGCGGCGGTCGGTCGAACCCGTCGAACGAACGAGTGAAAGCGCAGCGGCGAGTTTAAGTAGTCCCGTCCGAGCGAACAAAACACATTTCAGCGCGTGCATTCTCAATTAGGCAGCCTTATACGTTCGAGAAGCCATGCTGCCAAATTGAACACACGCTAAAATGTGTTTTGTTCGATCAGACGGGACTACTTAAACTCGCCGCTTGGACATTCACTTGTTCGTACGTCCGTTCGTCGTTGTTGAGAGAATCATACCACAGATGGTTGAGAGAGGCGATGGCTGAGGCTTGAAGGCAGAATACTCATATAGACCATTTATATCAATGTCAAACGGACCCTGATCGCTCTAATTACCAACCTTGCGACTAAATTAGCAACGACATGTGAATTCAATAAAATAACATTTGCTCTAAATAGATAAACAACCAAACAGTTTCCACTACTCGTATTAGAGATCGTAACCGTAATATGTATGGAAAATACCGGATAAGAGAATGTCGGATCATGCTCAGTGTACGGTCCCCGAAGCTTTTACAATAAACACATAAAACTAGCTTAAAAAACAAGAATGAACTAATTTTTTATGTTTCCTGTATTTAAGTCTACTTAGTCGTGATTAGTTTTCCTTTTTGGTTCGTTATATTATCTGCTTTCATTAAAGCGAGAATTACATATTTCTGGTTCAATATTTCCTTAACGGTCCCCCAAAAATTTATAATTACATGTCATGTACATAATGATTTTTAAGAGGTATCCATACTTCACTCGATGTCATAATATAAAAAAAACTTTTATCTACACACATATCACAAGTCCTCTATTATGCGTTCAAAACCCGTAGGCAATGACCAGCATTACCTGTGGTAGTAGGTGACAACAATGACTGCTGTTAATTTTGGAAGATGTTCCAAATTTGGATCTCATTACCTTACAATATTCGATAACGTAATGAAATTACGTTACAGCTGTCATCGCTGTCACCTACTACCACAGGTAATGCTGGTCATTTGCCTTTCGGCTTCTGAACCCATCTTAGAGTACTTGTAATATGTGTGTAGCTGTAGATAAATTATTGTACGCGACTCTGCGTAATTGGCATTACGCAACCGTCACGTAAACTACTATTCTTTACAATGTAGGTACCCGAAAGTCATGGTTTTTTCAAGATTTTATTTAACAACTTTGTCGGCGTAATTCAAATGTATACCTATGCCAAATTACAGCTTTGTCGTATCAAGTCTTTGAGCCAGACCGCGGAAAGACAGACGGACATGGCAAAACTATAAGGGTTCCTTGTTTGACTTCGGAACCCCAAAAACCGTTTTAAACAATCACTTTAAAATCTTAAAACTCTTCAACTTTGAACTTTATACATCAGTACTAAAATCTATTATGTTTTTCAACAGTGAAATATTAAGTTGGTAAAGGTATCATAACATATGACTTGGCGGCTTATTACAATAATTGCTAGGTGCGGTGTATTAGCCATGCATTTCTTACGGCCTTACAAAGTAATGTATGAATATCAAGGATTCTTGGGTACTGGTGTATAATAAATATTGACGCAAATGTATGTATGTTACTCAATGATAGTATTAGGTACCTATTATAGATAACTATTTACGATTGCTTAGAATTTACCTTTTAGGGTTCTGTAGGTAAACAAGGAAAAAGGTTTTATATCCGACTGTCAAAGAAGGAGAATAATAATTTTCAAGTTTTAGTAGGAGATCCGAATAGGAGACGACCTTCACCCAGGTGTTTATTCTATTAAAAGTATTTTATATCAAATTTAATATGGTAAGTAATATAATTATTATGGCAAATAGACCATAAAAAAACAAACTATTTAAAAAAAATACTTTTGCTTGTTTAATAGACCAATTACGTACTAATCGAAAGTATTATATAAGCCTATAGAATTTGCAAACGTTAGGTTGACTTTTTTTTTTGGGTAGGCAGAAAAGTCGATAGGTACTAATAATTTGCACTAAACCTAACGTTTGCATATTCTATAGGCTTCATACTTTTGAATAATATGTAATTGGTCTATTAAACAAAAAATAGCAATTTAAAAAAAGTTCATTTTTAGTTTTTTAATTATGGACTGTATCTACTGGACTGAAAATTTTCAGTCAACCTATTCCCATATATTTCTTACCATATTAAATTTTATATAAAATACTTTTTATCGAATAAACAGCCGGGTGAAGGTCATCTCCTATTCGGGTCTTACACCATTTATTTTATTTTGACGACGCGTTTAGCTTAGTAGTAAGTAACCCTGTCTACGAAGCTCAAAGGTCCCAGATTCAAATCCCAGTAAGGGCAGATGTTTGTGTGATGAACGTTAGTATTGGTTCCTGAGTCTTGGATGTTTTCTATGTATCTAACATATAAAATTCTCGTGTTACAGTGTTTGTAACATTACTCCTCCGAAACGGCTTGACCGATTCTTATGAAATTTTGTGTGTAAATTCAGTAGATCTGAGAATAGGTCGTAAAGTATATTGCATAAGGTTTGTATAAAAAAATACACACCAGCGGCGCCGGGCGTGAATAGCTACAGTTTAAGTAAGTATTTCTACTATATAAGTACCTATGTTTATTGCCTAGTAGCCATAGTAACAGACTAAAGCAGCATCTTAACCTTTTTTGTCCGGACCCCTTAGGAAATCGAGCACAATTTTTAGGATCCTCTTAATAAAAAAGCAGCAATAAATTTCGTGTTACTTAGTAGCACGGCGTGCGTAGAGATTACGAGACTTTTGATGGCCTTTATTGATGATTGTTAAATGGTCCATACATGAGACTGTGGCCCCCTAAAGATACATATGCTCGCGGACCCCCAGGGGTCCGCGGACCACAGGTTAAGAAACACTGGACTAGAGCTTAGTTTTGGACTAGGTTGATTTGTGTGAGATTGTTTCTTAACATTTATTAATTCGTATCCTTAAGTATATCTTTGTGACTTCCAGGCCCTAGCCAAGATGCATTACGCTAACTAGCGTTTCTATTCGTTTCGTTTTTAAACCAATCGCGTCACTGGTAGATCACGTGACTCTTCGTATCATTTCATCTACCAGTGACGCGATGGGTTTAAACACGAATCGAACAGAAACGCTAGTTAGCGTAATGCACCTTGGCTAGGGCCCCTGTCGGTTTGACGGCATAAGAATTTTGAAATGCGACGTTATGTTAGATTGGTCCTTATCCACGAAGCATCATACACTATTTATCCTCAAATTCTGATACCCAAAATGGTACAACATTGGCTATCTAAAAGGTTATTTTTTCTTTAATTTTCCCTACAAAAACGCTACAAAAGAATTCGCGAAGAAAGGTAGGTACCTAAAAATAACTGATGTCTATGGCCCCTTTTATGTTATGAGTAAAGAACTAAATTAACAAACGACATAGAAAACAATTTAAAAGTAAGAAGAGTAAGAATATACTTGTTAAAGCAAAAATTTGCACATCATGTCAAGTAAGCAACGAGGAAAAACCAATAATTACACCAGTCTAGCAACAACATTAACGCGAACACCAAATACAGATAAACATCTGATCTATTTCTATCAATAAATCAGTATAAAATCGATAATAACTGTGCCCTTACCTTAAGCGGGCAAATCGATCATTAGGGTGCGCAAGACTCGCGCTTCGGATACCTGCGTTTGCGCAAGGCATCTAGAATATGTCCGTATTGACTTTTGCTCGCGACTAATATGTCTTTGTATCGATGGAATTCAAACGTGACCAACTTCATCACACATAAGCATACTAAACACTTCGAAAAACGTTGGTTCGCTGTTCGTTCGTCCCAATTTTAATTTGTTCGAAAAGTATTTTTCTCTGAGCCCACTAACTGTTCAAAATGTTTAAAGAGATCTACCTAGGAACAGGACCTTTAGTTTACGTTAGGTTAGTTTTATAACAATCCAGGAAAGTTAAACGGTTTCAGAGAAAGGATTTTGGGACAAATGAAACAGCGGACAAAAGTTTTTCGAACTTAGGGCTGATTCGACCAAACTGGAATAAGACTTAATCCGAGATTAGTCCATACAAATTCAGCGTTTAATAAGACCTTATTCCAGTTTGGTCGAATCCGCCCTTAAGAAGGTAACCTTAAACCAAGTTATTGCTATATTTAATTAATAGGCGCGCACTTCTTTTGTTACTATATTGTAGGTACGCTACTATCTCTAACCGTTTTGTTTTCAATTCACGATGGTTTACCTGTAAAATCGTCGCTGCATGGTCTGGTTAATGTTTGAAATCTGAAACAGTAAGACCTCCGATCATAGGTTGAAAATACTGTTAGTGTGGATATAAGACAACCGGTGAAATTGCGAGCATAGAGGCATTCCGTCGTAGTCCTCAAGGCTTGCAACGCATTTGCAGTCTTAGGATTGCAGTCTTAAAGTTTTAGTCTTAGGAATTCAAATGGTGACAGGTTTCCACTACCACTTACCATCAGGTATTCAGTATCTCAATATTCAGCAGATACAGAGGGTTTATTGTCTAACGCACTCGCAATCGCAACCGGCTTCAAAGTGGAGCAATTGTTTTCATTTTGTATGCAGACAAGCCTTCGATTTTCAAAATTAAAACGATCGTGATTGCGAGTGCGTTAGACAGCAAGCCCTCTGTATCTGCTGAATATTGAAATGAGAGGCGCCTAAAAGTGTCATCTTGTTTTTTATGGCAAGGAGAAGGCACACGAGCAAACAGGCCACCATGGTAAGTGGGACCTGAGACCCATAGACATTTGCAGTCTGATGACCATAATCAAAATACTGCAATCCTAAGACTGCAATTGCGTTGCCAATGCAGAGGACTAAAGTGGAATGCCTTTCTTTTCTTGCTATCATTTCAACGTCTTTTGGCGCCGGTCAGTGAACTACAATTATTAATACTCATCGAGATTCATTTGTCCTTTTCTCTCGAAGATATTCTTGTAAGGATTACTTAGCGAAGTGTTTGTATTTATAAACCCGAGGCCAAGCTTTAATGGCATCCGGCCAAGATCCTGTGACTCACGATTGATAAATGCTTTTTTTTATTCCCAATATGTATTCTTATATTATAATGGTTCCATACCTCAAAAGGAAAGAAGGGAATAAATAAACACATCATAGGGGTAACGTTACCATAACATACTAAAGTAGTTTAGTTTGTTGAGAGATGGGGACAGAGCTGGCCTAAGGTCGGTTAAAAAAATCAGCTTGTTCAAGTCAATGCGATAAAAAAAAAAAAACTATTTATGCAGCATATTTTGACACTTGGCAATAAACCGAAATCTATAAGGTATCTACCATTGAGGAGCATCGTAAGAAGAACGAATAACTTAAAATGCCAGTTATTGGCACTTAACTAATGATTGTAGAACTAGTTCACGATGCCAAAAATCAGTAAGGTGCCAACAGGACAGTTTCCCCTATTTAAATGACCTATAGGTAAAAAAGAAAATTGGACCTAGCTTTCTAGAGTGTAAAAACAAACTGAAGCATGAAATAAGGGTCGTCATTATTAATTAACTTTTTTTTAACCGGACTGACCAGCGGTTGACCTCCATCTATCTCACCTGATGGTAATTGATGGTGAAGTCTAGGATGAAGCTCGGTTGTTCAGTAGAAGCCTATTCATTTGTGATTTGAGACATTCAAATTATATTCCTCAGGAAATACAGAAGAAGGAAGCGAATTGCACTCTTTAGCAGTTCGCAATAAAAAAGAAGCAGCGAAACGAACTGTTTTATGTGGAAAAATAGAAATAAATGACACGTCATATAATAACAACCTTTTTTTATTTATTTATAAATAGGTTTTTTAAGCATTACCCACAGTCTAGGTATTGTACATAAAAACAATCTTAAACTAAACAATTATTTTACCTACTTAAAATAAATTGTACATCGGTACAAATATTTTTATATAAAAATATATTTACATCTTGTGTACTTTTCTGTACAAATTTATTTGGAAAGTAATTGTGAAGGTTACCGACAAAAATAAATATACTATCAGTAACGTTATTTTTTATGTACAGTGTTTAACTTATGCGTGCTCGCTCGTGAATATATGGAAGGAGTTAAATTTTTTAAACAATAGTCAAGTCCTAATTCACTATTGAATTTGACACCATTGGTAGTACTTATTTGTTGTTAATATTCTGAATAAGTGAAGTCTCTTGCAAAAATATTAAAGCTTAATAATAGATGATCTATTTTCTTTTCCCCAAATAATCGATTTTGTACGTCCTCGTGTAAAAAAAGATTAATTAGGCAAAAGTTCGTTCGTTTTACAATCTTTGGAATGGGTTTGTACACGTTATGTTATGGCCGTTACAGACTGAGAATTAACTTGCAGTCCCAACTCTGTCAGTTTGCCTGACAGTCTTAAAATCTGTACCTATAGAAATGTACATAACTGACAAGCTAAATATTGGCCGATGGACTGCTGGTCTGTTTGTAGTACCGGTTAGGCAAAATTTCGTTTGTTTTACAATCGATAGAAAGTTTTTTTAAACACTTTGTGTAAAAAGTGTTATGTTCTAACATGCAATTAGATTTGTTGTTTATAATAAACTTTGGCACATTTGTGTATCACAAATTCTTTATAACGTACGTTGTAAATAATAACGTTGGAAATAACGGTATGGTTTTATGTGTTAAAGTTTTTTTTACCGACCCGCAGTAACATATTTAAGTTTAATACTGGAAACGAGGTGTTTTTATGGAATGTTTTAACTTAATAGTACAGTAGTTTTTGATATCTAACATGTGTTTTAATAAAGTTTACAAAATTATTTTGTTTTGAAATTGTGATAAAAATAGTGGTTTGGTCTTCATTTTAACGTTATTATAGTACCGGTCATCAAAAATAACGTTCCCAAGAAACGTTATTTTAATAACGTTATATAACGTTTTTCTAACGTTTTTGAACGTTTAAAAACGTCCAGTAATGACGTCAGAATAGTGGAGTCATGATGACGCGACTTGCACTGACGTCCGTCGCTCGGATGTGACGGTGATGACGGTTGAGGGGACGTTGGTGACGTCATTGGTGACGTTGCCGTTGCTGGAGCTCTGGGCCATTGCTGCTGTGATTGGTTGTGTGATTGGCTGGACTTGGTACTGGGGGTAGTGGATTCCCACCACCTCTTCGTAACTCGGAGGCGCTAGGCATTCTGTAATTGAGAAAATGATAGGTTTATAAAGAAGTCTAAATCATTTAAAAAAACATCTATACAAGTTTAATAGTTTTAGCAGACATCTGCTCATTTGGGGCACGAATACTAAAGTGATGGATGTAACAAAATATTTATATTGATGTTACTGTCAAGGTCAAGATGTTATTTAACATAAATAAATATTATTTATTCTCTGTATATTTTTAAATAAAAACGATAAATATATGAATATTTTTGATTTTGAAATGATTTTTATAGTAAACAATTTATATTTTTTTCCATATTTGTCGGTTAAAGTTTGCTGTCCAGATAAGAATATGCACTTTAAATTACTAAAAGTTCTCTCACTGTTTACAGTGGTCAATGGTGATATTGCATATATTGGCAGGACTGACGTAGATAGTGGGTTCTGCCTGGGACTTCAATAATTGCTGTCAAAACTTAGGGGAAAAGTTACTAACCATATTTGTGCGGTGGGGGTAAATTGGCAGGACTGACGTAGATAGTGGGTTCTGCCTGGGACTTCAATAATTGCTGTCAAAACTAAGGGGAAAAGTCACTAACCATATTTGGGCGGTGGGGGTAAATTGGCAGGGCTGACGTAGATAGTGGGTTCTGCCTGGGACAAGGACTGCCGGGCTCGGGAGGCGCCGTACATTCGTCTCTGCGCAGGCGTCCGTGTCTTCTGCCCTGGAAACAAAGAAAAAGTAAAATTAATAAACGTATAAACAGCAATAATGCCCCGCTAAGCCAAAAACTCCTGTAGCATCACAAACTCATTACTAAGGGGAGAGGATCGAATCTACTTTGGCATTTAAATCTGAGATATTGTTTATTGGCTAAGGACGGCAGAATAGGTGACAATTCGACGGGTTTTTTTGGTCACTAGCCTTTATATCATATAAGCTACATCATGTGAATTATCATACTTTATCTGTCATTTTTAAGTTGATGATAGAAGGCTGGAAATAACCGTGAGGAATTTAGATGTTTGTTCGATAGGTGACACATTGCTTAAATGACCGAAACGAAATTATGTTTGACATGACACTTTACTAAAAAACAGGCTATTTAAACAATCAATTTCAAGAGTCAATCTCACAAATTGACCTTGTACCAAACCAAACACTTGGCCTGAATAATATTATGGGTACATAACAAAAATATTTGGAAATTTCAGAAGCCATATTGTTGTAGATATCCTATAACACCTTTACTATGCCAAATTTTAAGTGAAAATCTTATTCTCTAAAGACAAGTTCGCTTAAATTATTGTAAGTTTCCTTAAGGCTTATCAATTATAAATAATAAATTACCTATTTGCGCCACCCGGACGATAATAGAAATGAACACAATGACGATACTAGCCATCACTAACAGTATTAAATAACGAATCAACTCATTAAGAGCCAAAGAAGCAATAGAGTCGTCGCCACTTTCATTGAAATTGCCTTCAACCACGTCCGTTTGATCCATTTTTTTAAATGTTTACGTTAAAAACGTCACTTCACGTTTAACTAAAAAAAATAACGTTTTTGCACGTTGCGTTCGCAACGTTTGTCCCGGTAAACATCTAGATAACCAATAACCAAATCATGAATTTCATACTTAGTGGGGTATTTATCTAAAGATTAACTGACTTAAAACTTATCTAATTCTATAAGTACTAAACATCGATTAAGATTCTGTGACAAGTCAATCTCACCTGTGTTCGCAATCAATAAGACTGTTTTTATCTTTGTCAGGAAAAAAAAGGGGGGGCAATAAATATTGACAGCATTTTATGATACTCATTTGCTTATCTGTTTATGGTTATTATCATTTTTATCTTCCGTGTTTTTGCTAGGAAGTTCTAGTATTAATTTAAACAATAAAAATACCATGAGGCTCAATTTAACATCATCCTATGTTTTTAACGGCACCGCGGAGGCCAACCAACTCACATGCCGTCAAACAGTTCTAAGGACTAGCCTAGGACTAGGTACTATGTGTCCCCGAAAAATCGACACCCAACCAGTGTTGGTCACCAACTACAAACAAGGTAATAGCGTAGCCAAGTAGTCCCGTTCACGTTGGCTCAATACCTTGGGCCATCGCATTGGCCCAATATATTGCACCGCGGCCATTAAAATTGCAAATTCGTTGGCAACCTTACGGACCAGTATATAATGCTTCTACTCTATTAACTTCACCGTTTTCTTAAAGGTACCTAAAGCAAAACATAAAGTTGCAGACTTTAAATGTTACTTGTAAGTTTACATATTCGTTGTTAAGCTTTCTACGCCTCTAATTTGTTACTGAAACTATATTAATAAGAAAAAAATATAACAGTGCGAATGTTGCTGGTCGGAGTTAGCTGGTAAGATGGTGGTGGTCTAGGTGATACAGCAGATTAAACTGCAGCATTACATCACATCAATAATGTTTCTAGTGCCCTTTGGTTTTGCGCACTAGTAGACTTAGCAAATGGAGTGAGACTCTTAAACGAAGGAATTTCACAATATGAGGAAGATAAGATAGCTAGATATGATACAAGATAAATGAACTTTAATAACTCTGAAGATATATTTAATAGAAATGTTATTGTAACTAAAGGGGATGCAATGATTTATCACAAGTTACTACCGGATAACCCTCGTGCTAATATTGTACGGTGCATCACTGCTAATAATTATCAAATAATGAAGATCATGATTTAAAAGATAGTAAGTCATGATGTTCAAAATGCACTGTTTATCGTTATCAATATCGAAAAGCCGAAAACATTTATTTTTGTTAATAATAATGATAACCAGAGTGACGTAAATAATTACGTGACTAAATTTGGTTTACCTAATAACATCTAGAAATGGGGTAGAATTGAACATTTAGTAACACAAGACGTTCAATAGGATACAACAAGATAACGATACAGAGATCACTCTTTGAGTGAGTCATATGAAAGTAATAAAATTAGAAAAAAATAAGTAAATCCACGTCATTATTTATATACTTAGGGCAATGATCCTTAGGCAGAAGTAGACGAGCAGCCAAATCAAGAAGATCAGCACTAGCATGAGCGTATACCAAAGAGCCATATCTCTTAGGCCGTCTCTCTCTGTACTATCAAAATTATCATCAATCCGATCATATTCTTCTGAAGATTCTTCTGAAGATTCGTCATTGTTCCAAAAGTAATTAGGTTCACCAAACATAGGAGCCATCTTGTCAATAATCTATAACATCTCTTATAACCGTTTATTCAAAAACGGCTGAGTTGTCACCGTTAATTCCCACTCACAATAATTTGACTGAACAAATTAAAAGAATGATAATGGCTTTTTAAACACTTCTTGCACTGAACACTTGTTTTTACATTTTTGTTCTAACGCCCTAAAACATGGCACCTTGTGCACGGAACTATGAGATAATGTTTTAAAATGTACGAGTTTCGGGGATATCTATATCAGTTTGACAAGTTGACAAGATCTATCTAGAGATTAGTCCTCTCCAGTTTTATACAATCGATTTCGAAATTGAACAGTTCCGCTATTCTACTCGGGAAAACCATATTGCTTTCGACATGTTACCGTATTTTTTTAACTCGGCCGCCATTACTTTGAAGTAAATAAAAGCTGTTAACGTTGGCAATACGATAACATGTATGTATGTATGTATGTATGTATGTAAACTCTTTATTTCACATAAACAATTACAAAGCATGCAAAACAAAAAGCAATATGATTCTACCTAGTAGAATAGAGGCCCGATCATCTGGGGTGACATCAAATACGATCGTAAAGATTGAATAATTCAAATTAAATAAGATACTTAACATTGAAATCTAAATCAAAGTGATTAATAAAATATGACTTTCATCAATTTGATACCAAAGTGATGGAATAGCTATTAGATTTGCGTATTGTTTCTATAAGTAATATCATATCATACATACATAAGTACATTAAATCACGCCTATTTTCCAGAGGGGGAGGCAGAGACCATTTCTTTCCACCTGCTACGATCGTTACGATACGACCCTGACAAGTAATATCATTATTCATTATGTTTACAAGTTTCTTTGACCTACATCCACGTTAATCCAAAAGCAACAAAAAATTATGTTAATAAATTCTTGGATAGAAACAAAATTACGTAAGCAACATTTTAACCCGGATATTTTTACGTAAGTTTTAACTTAAAAGACTCTGGGAAAAGCCTTAAATAACTGCGTGCATACAGGACACAAGCACTTTCTTTAATATTGTTATCTGATCCGATGGAGTTATCTTAATCTCAAACGAATAGTTCTAGCGATAGCAATGATTTTATACATTCTTTAACCAAAGAAAATAATATTTTTTAAATAATACCAGAACAAGAATGAGCAAAGAAGATATGTTAACACATTTTACCTAAATATGAGATCTTCAAGTACATAATCATGAAAGACATGACCAGTAATGTGAAGAAGATAGACAAGTAAATTGCAGTGCCCAGAGACATAGTTGATCCAGCTGCGATGCCATCTGGATTAGTTGGTTGTTCAACAACGTTCACCATATTCGTAAATTCTTCTTCGAATTCAAAACGAGGAACCATTTTGTATATTATATCACTGATCGAAGCACTCTTTGTATTTTCTTTGTTATGTTCAAATGCTTCAAATATTGAAGCACCGACAGATTCGTTATTTTTATTGGAACTATTAGAAATGTTTTCTGTAAAAACAAATCAAAGTTCCTCTTCGTTTGTTAGTTAATATTTTAAGCACTTGATCTTGATAGTTGAACTCCTTTTAACCGTACTTTTTTTCGTTTTCCTCTTCCAAATCGTATTTACATTATGAATCGTCAGTTTTCCAACCAATGATAGTTCATACTGCGAAATATTTAAAATCGCAACCTTTTCGTATTATTATAGATATTTGAAAATATACAGAATTTTATCCTCTATTAGCAGTTTTTTAGTAAAAATATCAATAGTTATTGCTTGCACAGTTTCGTCTAAAGTAATCTTTGAGTTGATATCTTTGACAGGACAATATTGACACGAAGAGATTTATAAGAATGATCGTCTTTTGATACCAAAAAATAAAATTTAAATTCAAAATTAAAAATATTTATTCAGTAAATTGGCCACATCTCTTTTACACGACGGTACCTAATATACAGTGAATCTACCAGCACTTCGGACAAGACCATCATTGCGGAGAAGAAGCACCGCTAGAAACTCCAGACCATTGTTGAAAATATTTTAATAACCGATTTAAATGGTAAACTTACACGGTTAAATGATATTTCCTTGATAATCAGTATAACGACCAAGCACGATATAATAAATATTTGCCCAGGATGGGTAACACGGGTATGTATTATCGCCAAAATCGAACCGTACCGAACCGAACCCACCATAGAACTGTGTCTTAGTGACATTATAAGACAACATGTTTGTCACTTCCTACAAGTTGATTTATAACTTCACCGTCACACAGTTCTATGTTGCATCAAGGATCTATTTCGCCAATTACGTACATTTAGGTACTTCCCCGAATATTTGTCAGTCACTGTCTGTAATGGAATTCGATAGGTACCTAGAGATAAATATACCAATAAGTCTACATGTATGTGTTTGCAATTTCATAATATTAGGCGCTATAAATCAAACCACAATCGCTTGTAACAAGTCTTGAACCAATTTGGCTTACAGGTACTATATTGTTTAGGGTCGACTCTCCTTACCATGTCACGGAGAAGGCAAACAAGCTCACAGGCCAGCTGATGGTAAGTAGGGATCTGAGACCGTATTAGTAAACTCATCTTGACTGAAACACCCGTCACAAGATACGTCAAAGAAAACGTCAAGCTATAGAAAACTGTCATTTTTGACGCATCTTGATACGAGCATTACAGTCGAGATCAGTTTATTAATACGGCCCTTAAAGTCCGCGATGCTAAGACTGCAAATTAATGCCTTGCAAACAACTGAGAACAACGATGGAATGCCTTTATGCTAGTAATTTTACCAGTTGCCACCTCACACCAGCATTTTTATTTCTGTGCATTCCATTTCGTGCTCTTCTTGCTTACGCATCAGCGGCATCATGGAGCATTCCGCATAGTATCCGACCCAAGAATTTTTCGGTAACTTCTAAGATAATTAAAAAATCTATGGATTGAACATTCTAAATGCTCCTATATGTTTCCAACAATGTTCACAGTAGTTTCTTGGGAAGATTTATAAACTTTTGGGAATGTTCTGCAACATGCACATTGCCAATTTGCGTTTGTAGATACTCCATTATTTATTTTCATTTGAATTTGAGCTTGCTCTGGCATTTTTGGGTCACATATTTACAAGTCTGCTTTGATCCTTCTTTCAATATCTATCAGGTACGATTATCTCGATGTTTATTTACTTTATGTAGAATAGTAAGAACTTTAAACATCAATAACTAGTACTTATTGATGTTTAAAGTTCTTGTATTTATTATGATTTCCCTATTTTATAAAGGAACGGACTGAAAACCAGCGCTGCGCAGACGCGGCTGCGCCCGCGCTCGCAGCACACGCTGAGTCCGCTCCTTTTGTCACTCGACCGAGATTATTTAAAAATATGATTAAGTCAAAATTGTGAATACTGTTTTTTTTGTAAATTTTCTTGGTGTGTGGCAATAAAAATTCTTATTCTTATTCTTATTCTATTTTAATTGTCATATATTTATTTCCTTTAACGCGTATCTTATAAGTAGTGGAATGTTATTTTCGTACGTTGGTGGATCATTATCAGTTCTTAAATCGATTAAATCAGTTCATTACGTAGCTTTATTTCTTGTGATATAGATTTAGTTATAAATATAATTAATTCCTATACAATTAACATAATTGTTGTTCACTATTATGATTTTTGATTATTTATTAATCGATCTTTTAAACAGGTTGCATTATTTAAATTTGTAAATTTGACGTTCGGAAGACGATACGAAATATTCTTCAGAAATTCCAAACCTGTTAATTTATCAGTAAAAGTATGTACCTAAAAGCTATATTTATTTTGTTCACCATGCTTTAAATCGAGGAAATGATGTGTGACATGACTCAAATCAGATGAGAATTACAAGAAAACTAGACTGAATAAAAGAAAGCAAGATATAGAAATGTAAAACGCTATCGGTCAAAGGAGTTCAATGATATCCAATACATTGCACCAACAAATCCATGTAAAGAAATAAAGAAAAAACATTTATTCGAGACAAACAAACAAAGCTCAACAAAATACTGACATAGATCAAATACCTGTGGTGACAAAATAGTTCTAACTCAGACTTGTAGACTTTTTGACATAATTTAACGGGAAACGGGACAAAGACCGATCATGAAGAAGACAAATAAGGATGTTATAGGAAAGAAAAGAACCAAGCCAAAGTAGTAAACAAAAAGAGATTAAGAAGAGCATAAGAAATCGGATCGTACTCTGTGGCGTACAATGGGAGAGACCTACGTCCTGCTGAGCAGTGGACTAGTATAGCCTGATGATGATGATGATAATGATTGATAAGAAACAGAAAACAATAGCAACACTAATGCCAAGTGTCCTATCACGCGGAATTTCATTACTTACGTCCAACCTTATTCATTGCATTAACTTTATTAATTCATAATCGAAATCATCCACTGGACGGTAACCTATTGAAAGTTTCAAGTTTCGTTTCCCAACTATTTCCTGTACCAAATTGCATAAGTTTTTTTAGTCGTTAATTTTCAAGATTTTTACAAAAATTACCTTATAAAGATTGCAAGGGCAGGTAAGGTCTGTTTTATAACAATCCTGAAAAGTCAAACGGTTTGAGACAAAAATAAGATTTTAACTAACGAAAATTTAGCTCTCTGATTGGTAGTGGTAAAACAAAGACAACAAACATACAATTACACCATTACATACACTTCAAGGTGCTTGGTACTGGTTGAACGTCATTTCTTTGTACATACTTAGAAACTTGTATAAAAAGGCAAGAAATAATCAATAAAATAAACTTCAGTAATCACAAAACACAGACATTAATAATTTCAAAACAAACAACGATACAACAAAACTTACATGATCTAGCCACAGAGATCGCCATTAGGAGCAGAATGATGAAAATTATCCAGAAGAAGAAACTCGAGGACGTATAATAACTCATATTGATTCACACAATGTAACACGTATAAGAAGTATTAAAAAATGATTCGCGACACAAAAATACTTTCGACTTTATCAGTTTGGTTGATAAAAGGGTCATTATCTGATATATTTCTGGCATTTGCAGCAAATTGATTTCCTTAACATAATTAAGTATGATAAAATTGATAAAACTTAGTTCATCATAACAAGCATTGTTTCGTCATTTTGTCAAATTTGCATATACTTGGCTCAATATTTTTGACGACGCATTAGCCTAGTTGGTAGTGACTCTGCCTACGAAACTAGCAGTCCCGGTTTCGATTCCCCATATTATTATGAGCAAATGTATCTGCAATAAGCGCTAGTATTTTGTTCTAAGTCTAGCATGTTTTCTATGTATTTATATCTTTATCGTGACCATAATAAAAAGTAATATGTTCTAAGTTATAATAACCTAACATGAGTATTGTTGTGACGTGATTAATGTATTTTAATTTTAATTTTAGTTCTATTTTTAAAGTATTTTATATGGGTTCTTCCTTAAATAAATGACTTATTATTATTATATTATTTATATAAGTATGTTTATCGCTGTTAGTTTGGAACAAAGTCAATTTGTGTGATATTGACTCCTGATTTATTTTACTATACACGAGTCTAGGTTTAAACTTAACACAGAGACAGTTTCCGAAGGGAAATCGATACGAGTAGATCATTATAAATATTAATAACATTTGCTCGGTCGATAGGCAACTGATAAATTAATGAAAACATAATTTCGAACTGCATCATAATCTGTTTTTAATGTCTAGTAGGTACATTCTTCACGCTATTATTATCTCTGCGATAACACAGTTTAGGTACACATTAGCTTATTGTGTTGTTATTTGGTTTCTCTTTCTAATTCTTTTGATAGCTTAGATAACAGTGATTAAACTGTTATTTGACACGATACATTGAAATGTTATTAAGATTTTCTACATTGAGATTCATTTTGGATGCTCGTTTTTAAATTTATTCTAGACAACATGCATAACGCTAACATAAGCGATTTAGCGAGCTCTGATGGACGACCTATCGATCTACAAGAAACGGATCGATGGAAGCCTTCAAAATGAAGTGGAGGGAGACGGACGGAAAAATAAAGTTGGACTGAAAGGAATACGAAGGAGGAAGTACTTAAGTAGCATAGTAAAGGAAAAGAAAAGTCTTTTGAAGACAATAGATAATAGAAGAGGAAATATGTTTGGTCACCTGTTACGTCACGACGAGGAGATTAAGATGACAATTGAAGGAATTGAAGGAAAAATTAAAAGAGGGAGACTAACTGCCGCACTCAGAGACGTCAAATATATTTAATGCTTGTTAAGTGACGCGTTGTCTTATTCTATTGCTGTAGCAAAGAAAGTGACAGCAGTAACTTTAATCAAGCGTTAAATTAAATTGACGTCTCTGAGTGCGGCAGTAAGAAGCAGTTACCTAGGCGAATTAAAAGTAAAAGTAGGCATCGTGCCGTATTAGTGTGTTAAAGAGAAGGCTCGGAATAGGAAAGAATGGAAATTACTCCACCGACAAGAGCTAAATATCCGTAAACTATTCATTTAAATGAAAATCAAAATCACTAATATCCTTTTATGCATATTTAGATGCAAAGTACAAATAAATCAATGAATATAACCACGGAATAGAACAGTGGAAGTGGCATGAGCTTCGCTTAGTATCAGACCTGGGTAGTGATTCTCTCAAAAGCAAAGGTGAGCGAATGCAGGAGTGAATGTCCAAGCGGCGAGTTTAAGTAGTCCCGTCAGAGCGAGCAAAACACATTTTTTAACCGACTTCAAAAAAGGAGGAGGTTATACGTTCCACTGTATGTTTTTTTTTTTTTTTTTTATGTATGTTCACCGATTACTCCGTCAATTGTAGACCGATTTTAAAAATTCTTTTTTGGTTTGATAGAGTATACTTCCGAGGTGGTCCCAATGTCAGCAAATCTTAATCTGATGAAGGGATCAGTGAGGAATTGAGGGAACTCCTCAAATATTGTATGCAAACATATGGCGATTTTAGTATTTTTAGTAACAAGTGTAGCATTTGCATTCAGAAAGTGTCACTTGGTGAAGCGGAACTGATGATGAAGACCACCGATGGCCACCGGAACTCCTCAACGGTACCGATTTCAAGGGTGGCGATAAGATATCTCGATTAAGATAGTTGAGCGACTACAACGAAGCACATTTAATTCTTTTAAAATGACTATGATTTTCCCGCGGCGTTGCTTGCGGCGAGCTTGAAATGTCTTAAAGTTTCATATATCAACTAAGAAGTGGGACTACATAAGCTTATTATGATCACTAAAAAGTGTAAAATAAAATAAATGTTTTAAAAAACAAAAAAACCGCCTTCAAAAACGCAAAAAATAACTTACCCTATTAGGTTAGTCCAACTGAAGTCGGCTTTTTGTTGAAAATATTGTGGTCGCCGACTTCAGTTGGACTAACCTAATAGGATAGGTACCTACTACTAAGTACCTAGTAGTACAAGTTATTTTTTGCGTTTTTGAAGGCGGTTTTTTTGTTTTTTAGCGAGTGCATTCTCAATTAGGCAGCCTTATATTTACGTTCGAGAAGCCATGCTGCCAAATTGAATACACGCGCTGAAAATGTGTTTTGTTCGCTTTGACGGGACTACTTAAACTCGCCGCTTGGACATCACTCCTGCGTTCGCTCACCTTTGCTTTTGAAATAATCACTACCCTGTTGTCGCCAATACTCAAACTATCATAAAAGCAACACGCCACCATGGAAAATGTTTTTGATGCTACTATCGTTTTTACATTCCAAAATAGCTCAGTAAGGCATGCTTATGGATTTATTTCTTATTTTAGAAATATTATTCGCACAACTTGCACGCACAAGTGATTGCGGAAAACTAAGCTAGGTTGCGCGGAACTCCGCATAACCAGCCACACGTGACAAGCCCACTTAACACTCCTAGTGTTTATTCTGTTCTGTGAATATAACGCCTGAAGTAGAATTGAATAGTGTTGCAATGATTATAAATAAGCTTTTTGAAGTTCGTTAGAAGAATTAAGTCTACGTTTGCTTTGGTATCCTAGAAGTTTATTTACTACAAAAAACTTACCAAAATATCGCACCATTACAAAATAAATAACCCAGAACAACAAAATATTTAGTACCATAAAAATTAAAATGCCCCTTAGTTCGCTCATTTTTTAAATGGCCACTCTCTGGCCACAGACAAAGGTAAATTTGACTTGCGTATTATAAAACTAATATGAAACTGGTCGTGGCGAGCAAAATTATTGGCAACATTATAGATTAAAAGATTAGCTATCAGTGGGGAAGTTGTCGATTTTGAACCTTATAATCGGTATTATAAAGTAATTGGTTAGAGATTATTTTTATCGAAGATAATTATAAGTATTGATTAAAAGACGTATTCCCTTTGTTTGAAAAGGTTCCATCCATACAATTTTTTTAAATGCGAAATTACCGGTTTTTTGGTTACGCTTTCACACCTGAACCGCTAAACCGAATCTAATTAAATTTTGTAAGGAGATAGTTTGAACCCTGAGGAAAGACATAGAGACGATTTACACCGGAAAATTGCACAGTTCTCGAGGGAATAGCGATAAACGATTACGCGGATGGAGTCTTATTTAAATAAGTGTTGGCGAATGAGATGATGGGTGGTATTTTATGGCGGATGGTATCTACCATCTTAACCGCCAGTACAGAATATACAGGGTGTCCCAAAATTCAATGATAACCTGGTACCGGGCGAGAGGCCAAGTTATACCAGTTCCGGAAAAAGTTAGTGGTTAACGGCTGACGAATCTGCGAGCCGTGCGCGGCTGCGCCGCTTACTACGGAAGCGGTGCCATACGTTTTCATAGTGTTAACTACTGTCGCGAGACGCGCGCTACGATCGCGCGCGTCAGCCGCACGCGTCTGTCGCATCAGCCGCTACCCATGAAAGTCAACCTTTAATATTATGTTTGTATCATTATTACGAGTATAATATGAAACTAGTCACCAAGCAACAGATTTCGCGGTTGTGTTTTGGCGCGGAGGTAAGACAAGTAATGAAACTAATTCTGCCCTCCTAAATAAAAAGGACGCATGCGCAATTTGTTACTCAAAGTAAATTTAACCCGCCATCTTAAGAAATAAGGTCACTAATACATAAGCGGTTCTATGAGACTTACGCCCTTTTTTCTAAGGAGGGCAGAATAGAAAAGGCAAGCTATTTAAAATGAGCACAGCCATGTCAGAAATTCCTTCAGGCAACCCAACAATGAAACAACAATAGTGCATATAATGTAGCTTAGGAGTAAGCATAGACTTTATGCTAACGAACATGGACGTGCGTCATTCTCAAGAAATTACTTACGTGTACAAAATGAAACAAGTGTGACTAAAATGATGCATCATCATGAAAACATAAGCAAAAGAAAACGAACAATTAGACATTTCGGAAAGACCAATTCCAGGGGAAATACGGTGACTGGTCAAAGGTTGCAAATAGGATCCTATAAGTAAAAACCAACGCCGTATGTCTGTCCGTCTGTCCGTTTGTACTTTTCGAGAGGGCTCTATATCTTTACCAGTATGAAGATTTTTTTTGTAGTTTTGTATTTTTTTTTGTAGTTTTATATTTGTTCCTGAGTATTGGATGTTTTGTTTGGTATTCTGTATGAAAGTATGTTTATCGTTGTCTAGTACCCATAATACAAGCCTAGAGTTTATTTTGGGACTAGGTCAATGTGTGTGAGATTGATCCCCGCTAATTGTATTATATTATATTATATTTCGACTGTTTAGCTCTCAAAGTTTGTATGGATGGAACAGCTGTGTTTTTTCGCGATTTGTATGTTGGTCCTATAATAAAAGTTGATGAGTATGACCTACAGAATTAGTCCCTGAAGTTTGTCCAACCTTCTGCCTAACACCCATTGTATTGATGGTCGAGTTGTACGCGGAAGTCGTGGGCAAAAGCATTAGAATCTATACATAATCTAATTGTTATCTTTAGATAAGGCAAATTAATTGAGACCACTACAATACAGCGCCAAGTACTTACATGGCAAAATTAAAAGTTAAATACGTTACCACTCAATATCAATAAGAATGTAACCATTATAACCTCAAAAAGTAGGTAAGGTATTCAACCGCCTGATTTGTTAACTCAATCAATAACCTAGCGACCCATCCTCGCTTCGTTTCGGCTAATGTGTTTTCTGTAAAACCCGTATATAAACTAGAATTTATTATACATAAAAAAAATGAAAAATTATGACAACCGCATGAAAATCCGTTTAGAAGTTATTGAGATAATTACAAACATACATACAGATAGACAGACGCGGCAGATAGATGTAGTGACAACATGACAGAAGCGCGTGGAGCTAACCCCATGTGCTTCTGTTTAGTCCACGAGAGTAACACCCGTATTTACAAAATGAAGTCTCACAGTGCTCACTAACGCACAGGGTGGTTCAAATGGTCTCATAAACAAAAGTTCGGTCAAAAAGGACCAATCACAAAGCTGTATTGAACACAGTACGCTAACTCAGTGAAGGATCCCTTAAGTATTGTTTGTGAATACGGGTGTAAATCTTTAACCTAACAATTTGTCCTCGCGTGTGATGTCCATGGACTTATGTCTCTAATAAGTCCATAATGATTAATAATTGTCTAAAACTCGACACTGGCGAAATGCAACTTGTTAAATTAACGAGTGAAAGCCATTAGGTAAGTAATTAAAAAAAAACAACTTACGTCTCTTAACACAACTACCAAAACAAAACCAAAACCAGAATAGATACAAACACATAAACAAAAACACTCCGCTCAACAATTTCGACACTATGTCCATCTCGAATATAGTCCGCGACACTAATAAACTTAATAACTAATAGCTCGATATTCTTATCTTATCCCAATACTATCTTGAGTCACATTTTTAAAAGTGCACGGTAGAATGGAACGACTGAGCGAACGAGAACGCGGTGAATGAATGAATGAATGCTTCGTGGTTTGCCACTGGGGCATTCTGTGTCGGAAAAATAGGTGGATTAAAAATTATAGGTATTAAGTCAATTTATTAAACGTAGGTTTTATTTTTGTCTAACTGGCCAAGGAGGGATAGAACTGCACAGCTGTATAGCGGCCTTTACACTACTAATATTAAAGACGTAAATACAAAGGTTTGTGTGTTCGTTTGTTACTCCATCATACTACAACAGCTGATTTTGATGAAATTTGAAATGGAGATAGCTTATAGCCTGGATTACCTAATAGATATTAATAGAAAATTCAAAAGCTATTATAATTATAAATTAAAATAATTTGGTCGACACTTACGTTTATACTGTATTATGAAATAACACAGTAGACCTATAAAAACTAAAAAACTCACAATAAACGCTACTGTCACTGAAGCCATAGATTGCTGAACACTCCACGTTATCATATTCAATTAATATCGTCAAGATATGTATTTTATCTTCACTTGCGATATGTAAATAATAAATTAATTAATTGTAAAAAATATAAAATTAATTATTAAACCAAATATAATGGCATTAAAACCACAATAAACCAAAAAACTAATTTAGTATATTTTTTATAAATTAGCTAGATCAAATTTTAAAAAGTCAAATGCGTGCGTACATTTGTCGTCAAATAAAATTGCGTCTTTATCATGTGCAATTAAAGTTTAAAATGGATTAGATAAACGAGGTAGCGCACCAAACGCCATGGCAGCACTAACAAATAATTCAGTAGGAAGTTGACCAATCACAGATTAGAAGGAGTATACGGCAGCCAATCGCAGCTGAGCAAAATTGACGCGTATTTTACGTACTGAAAGATTCAAAATGAGGATCTATCTAGACCTGATAAAATATTGCCAACATATATTAGCGGATGATATCATATTGCTTCTTCCGATTGGTCGTTCCGGTGGTAGCTATTTTATCGCAAGCAAATCCTTGCATTTTCAGAGCACCAAAATACTCAATTACTTACATTCGTGAATTTAATAATAAACACGACAGTGGCGCCACTATCTACGTAAAAGTGTCACTATATAATAAATTATTTCCATTATGATTCACCTCGGGGTTTTTTTCGCTTGAACTGTCATAATGACGTACCGAATTGACATAGGTGAACGCATGACAACCTGCATTACCTAGTCCTTATTTAGCTTTTTGTGGTCACTAACGTTCACAGAATGCAACTTATCCAGGCCAAGTGTATTTCCGTATGTTTGACGAGATTTCTATTAAATGATTACTTGAAAATATTAATTAGTACTTACCAGTAGCTGAACGCCAAATTGCAATTAATATAACTATTAACAAAAATACACTGATAACAAACAGGCGGACTTTAAGTTCTGTTGTTACAGTCATTATTTTATGTCGCGTTTGTATCACTAAGAATTATCTTCACTTACGATAAACAAACAGGTAATAATTAAATTAAAGTTTATAAGCTTGCGTGAACTAGCCCACTAATCATTAAAATACTGTATTTGTTACTTATAAAATAGAAAAAATACCGTGTAAAATGGATAATACCTATAGAACAACTGAGCCTCGCCCTTTCGAATCAATGTTTTAATGTGTAGATTAAAAATCATATCTTTGATAAGAAACGCCGTGAATCATTTTCGGTAAATTAAAATAAGTTGCTAGCTCAATAATTAATAATTCCGGTTGACGTTGTATATTAAACAGACTGGAATCTAATCCTCTGGATAAGATAAAGATAAAGCAAAAATGCAAAAAAGACGACTTGAATGAAATTTAGATTAGATTTAGATTTCTGGGAGCTCGTTAGATACTGTAAATAACATAACATGTTTCATCATAAAATTAAAGATGGACCATGGGCCTAGTATGGTCGCGTTTAACGCGTGACAAAATGTGGATAATGCATTCGTCACTGTCGTACTTATGTACGTGTCAAAAAGTGACGGATGTTTTATCCACATTTTGTCACGCGATAAACGCAGCCATATTAGGCCCCCTGCTCCTAAATTTACATGTGTATAATTTGACAAAGTTAAGGTAAATCCGGGATAGATGCCGCAAAGGGATAGGCGCCTATTTTTCAAAAACCTAACTTCCCAAAATCGAAATAAAAAATTAATCAGGGGGGTTATTATGACCTAGCTACTCAGTTCATTTTACGATGAGCGTGAAGGATAAAGCTAAAGCAGTTATATAGCTCTGACCTTTTCTCTCAGCGTAAACTGAACTGCATAGCTATGTCATAATAACCTGCGCCCGATAAAATATTACCAACTTATATCACGGATGATATCATATTGCTTCTTCCGATTGGTCGAGATATTTATAGTACTTAGCTATTTCATCGCAAGCAAATCCTTGCATTTTCAGAGCACCAAAATATTCAATTACATTCGCGAGTTGAATAATGAACACGACAGTGGCGCCACTATCTATGCAAAGGTGTCACTCTATAATCAATTATTTCCATTATGATTCACCTCGTGGTCTTTTTCGCTTGAACTCTCTAAATACCGTACCGAATTGACATAGACCAACGCACGACAACCTGCATTAGTCCTTATTTTGCTTTTTGTGGTCACTAACGTTCACAGGTTGCAACTTATCCAGGCCAAGTGTATTTCCGTATGACGAGATTTCTATTAAATAATTACTTAAAAATATTAATTAGTACTTACCAGCAGCTGAACGAAAAATCGCAATTAATGTAACTATTAACAAAAATATACTGAGAAGAATCACAGGAACTATAACTTCTGCTGGTTTAGTCATTATTTTATGTCGCGCTTGTATCACTTAGAATTATCTTCACTTACGATAAACTGATAATAGTTTAATTAAAGTTTATAGGCTGTCTTGAACTGGCCACTACTAAATAATTAAAATACTCTATTTATTACTCATAAAATAGAAAAAATAACGTGTACAATGCATAATACCTATAGGGACAACTGACCCGCATCCTGTTGAACCAATGTATTTTAATGTGTAGATAAAAAATCATATCTATGATAAGAAATGCTGTGAATCACTTTCGGTAAATTAAAATAAGTTGCTTGCTCAATAATTAATAAATCCGGTTTAGGCTGTATTGTAAACAATTTAGAGTCGAAACCCAATTTAGAGTTAAGTTTCTGGATAAGATAAAGATAAAGCAAAATTGTAAAAAATACGACTTGAATGAAATTTATAGATAACTGGGAGCTCTTTAGATAATGTGAAAAACATAACATGCTTCATCATAAAATTAAAGATTGACCTGCCCCTTATGAAAATAAACTTTACAAGTGTACAGTACAATTTAACAAAGAAAAAGTTGACAATATTGTTGACTTGTACACTTGTAAAGTTTTGTGGGATAGGGGCCTGGTAAACACTCCAGGAATCATGTTGACGATTGTTAGTGATCGTCTTCCTACTGATACGAGTATGATGATAAACATGAAGTACATGAACCAGGTACTTACGCCTCCGATAAATGACACAGAAACAAAATATTGCCAACAAAACAATGAAGCACACTGCAGGCGTCACAATCGCAATAGTCAAAGTCGTAGGTGTATGCCAAATCATTGTCAACATGACATCGATAACACTCAAAATTATCAACACTTAATCTTAACAATTAATTGTTAACTGAAAATATTTGCGCAGCTTTAAAACAACTAAAAAATATCAGACAGAGAAACGCCTTTCAGACTTTATTTGCTGATTGAAGCAACTTTATAAATCACTAAAGTGATTGTGTACTGGTACAAGATCTCAACAATAACTGGATAAAATAGTGTTTACGCGGTGTAGATAATTTATAGTCACGATTACGCTTGAATTGCAGTACCATTTAAAATTCATTTCAGACTCGATTGTAAAGTAATTCGCTTATAAACAAAATTTTTATACATATTTAATTGACCTAGAGAGTCTAGAAACATTTAAAATGTGGTGTTGGAAAACGAAGGGGGTAATTACTGGGACGAAAAAAAAAAGAAATAAGAAAGTACTTAATACTGTAAAAAAAAGAGAACCCAGTTAAAGCCGGTAGAAAACAGAGGAAGGAACATAATAGGGCTCTTGATACAACACCATAAATGTATAAAAAGCATCATAAAAGAGAAAATTGAAGGCAATAGAGGCAGAGGGCAATCCAGACGAAGTTACCTCGAGCAAGTGAAAGAAAAAGATCATGATATATCGTTTCAAGATGGTAAGAACTTAGTAAATAATAGAGATGTAAGGCTGGTACTTCACTCACAAGAGAGTAGCTCTTAAGTATGATTAGGAAGATGAGAAATTGGAGATGTAACTCGTGACGTTATTGAAAAAACACAATAATGGAATACCAACCCCAAAGCGGGAAAGACAATGAATACCGGTATCAACAAAATCATTAAGTAGAATTTGTTAGTTCCATCTACATTATCAGTACGTCTTTTGCTTTCAAACATCCCTATCAACCGTCATCTCAATAATCACTCCGTAGAATAACAAAGAATAACATTTTCATAATAAACATTGACTTGGGTCTATGTTGGAAATGTTGGAATCCCTAATCGTCATTTATTTTGTCCTTATGCATCGTTTGTCCGATTTTTTTTATTCTGAAGCCTTTTCCGCCTGTTTTTTTTGTGTTGTTATAATACAACACTAACCTAACCTAACCTATGATATTTTTGGAAAACTTAAAAAAAATCTGACTTAGCTGAAAACCATAGCTTATGTCAAACAATAATACGGACAAAATATACGTTGGGGTAAACGTTACTAGGGATTCTTAGAGACACCCCATTGAGCTATGGCCTAGCTATGAGCAAATAATGAGTTTGTAAAGCACAATAAATTATCGAAGAAGAACTGGAGCCCTAGCCAAGATGCATTACGCTAACTAGCGTTTCTATTCGTTTCGTTTTTAAACCAATCGCGTCACTGGTAAGTGGTAGATGACGTGATACAAAGAGTCACGTGATCTACCAGTGACGCGATTGGTTTAAAAAGAAAACGAATAGAAACGCTAGTTAGCGTTATGCATCTTGGCTAGGGCCTCTGATAGACTTTGGTTTCCAATTAGTGAGAAAGTGACGAGTAAAATAGTTGTGGTAGTGGTAATCTTTCCACTTTAGATACAGGCACAATATAGTACTTCAAAGGATATCATTTGAAAAGTAAGTCACGCTTTGTAGAATTTATAAGAGATTTTACAGTACTGGGACTTCTCGCACTTGATAGCGTAAAACAGTTTTTGAAAGTGAATAAAAACAATGTTTAATGGAGTCGCCTGGTATTTAATTTCCTTAAATACTAAAACGTTTATTGAACTTAATGTCACCTTAAATTGCCTGCTGCCATTTTCTACCTTGGCTAGCTAGAAAGTGACCAAAGATTTTATTTTATTCAGGCTAGCAAAAAAAAAAGAAAATATGTGTAACTTTTCAAAAACTGGGTGTAAGTTGTCCCGCGTGATTATAAGCGTAAGACTAGAGTACATCTTTGCCGTCGAAATAGCTCGCTTTACGAATAGAGATCTCTTTGGACCCTTTGGCCATATATTCTTAGAGCAAATGTGCCATTTTCATTTTTATTTGTAGCATATTTGAACAACTTAGTATTAACTATAAAGAAAATGGATAATACACTTACCAATAACATACGTATAGTAAACACTCACTATCACCATGATTAATAAAAACAGCAACAAAATCATTACAGCAGGAACCGTTGTAATAAGAATGAATAAAACAGTCTGATTCATACCACTTTGAACCGCTTTACATTAATATTTTTGTGCACTTTAATAATAATATTATTATTAATTATTACACAATATTTCAGTATATAGAAACAGCTATCCGTAATGAGAATCAGCAATAAAATAGGTATTATATGTTTATCTTGCGGAAACTCAAATTAACTAGATAAGATTATGATAGTCCGTGTTTTTATATCAAAAGGGCTCATTTGCAATCAAATATTGAAAGGATTAGATTCTCTTACCTTAATAATAAAGTCGCTAATGTCATAGCAGTTCCATGAATAGTGTTTTTTTTTGTTGAAAAGTATTAAGTATGGATACTTATAACGAATAATTGAAACCTCATTGTTTACTTCAAGTTAGCGTCATTTAAAAATCGATTTGTGTGCACTAATTTATATTAAGTACCTACTTCTTTTTTTTTTAATCCGCGTCAGTAACATCACAACAAACATTTCGACTTTTCGACTCTTTTCGAGGCAATGGAAAACACTTTAAATATCTATCGACTAAAGTGTTTCCAAAATGAATTTACAGAAATTATTAAATTTACGTGCAGTTTTAATATTTAATACATCAGGTAGGTATGTAATCTAATTACCTTATTACGAGATCAAGAATAATTTAGTCGTTTATGTGAAATGGTCAGAAGTTTTTATTTTAAAGGAAGACAAAAAAGAGATCAATACATATTTTATTTACACCCTTATATTATAAACGTTTTATAAGAGCTTCCATTAATGAATTAAATGAATGAACACTATTAGGTGACGTAGCTATAAATACAGTACAGGTGTATTCACAATAAAGAAGCTATGCTACGTGCCATAAATCACGAATAATACGTGTTCATAATATTAAAAGCTATTTTATCATTATCCAATTCTAAAATCTTCGATGTGCCTCTGAAATTGCTCCGATAATTGTGAATCTACCTTAAAATCACTCAGCAATAATAAAAATCGAAAATAAAATGATCTGATGCCTCTCACATACTACGCAGATACGGTAAGATTTTATCAAATTGAGGCGTAAGCCAGTGATGTTTTTACACTGCAGAAAGGGACATAGCTACTAGAAAAATTGCCGTCGCATTTGTTGTGGCATTGCATTGCTACCAGAACTATTTACTCAAGTGTGTGTGTATGTACTAATTATTTTCGTAATTGGATAAATTACGTGTATTTATACAAGTGGAACCGCCGTGTCATTCTTTGAAATGACTTGCTACTGCAGCTAGCGCATTTGGCGCAATGATATTTTATTATATTATTGATACATACATACATTAAATCACGCCTGTTTCCCAGAGGGGTAGGCGGAGACCAATTCTTTCCACCTGCTACGATCTTGACAAATCTCTTTCGCTTCTTCCACATTCATTTACGAGTCATGCACGCACGTCGGTTTCGGGTACTTAAAATTCGGCCCTTGTCCAGTATTTCTCCGATTTGATTCGAAAAAGTACGCCTAGGGCGGGCGGCCCCTTCCGACCCTTCCACTCACTTTCGCTCTGTATATCTCATTCGTCAATCGTCTTTCATCCATCCTTTCCAAATGACCGAACCATCGAAGCATGTCCTTTTCAATCTTAGACACTACTATTCTTATTTTTTTATTCTTAGTCATCTTATATTATTGATTTGGCGTCGTATTGCTAACATACAGACAGATGCGGCGGAGGAATTTGTTTTATAATTATGTAGTAGTAGAAATAACGCTGTCAAACATTTTTGTAAAAATATATATGAACAAAAGATGATTTGATAAATATTTTGGCTGTTCGTGTCAAGACTGCGTTTGGAAAAAGTTTAAAGATCGGACATTGTGTACAATCACAATGATTGTCGCTCTGTATGAAGTTTTGTGTGTGCGTATGACAGTAACTGTAGTCGTTATCCAATTGACTTTTGACTGGAGTGGGCGCGTTACATCAGTGCTTCTTTATTAAGTTAATAATTTATCTGTGTTACATTGCATAGAGTCTAGACTTGTATAAAGACTATTTATTCAAATTAATTGAAATTATGAAAATGAAACTTTGATTAAATCTCTAAATAACTACACACCTAACCAGGAAAGAAAGCCATTAAATAAAGTAGACTTTGATATCTAGTGCCACTCGAAAACCGATGAATTCTTCGTCGCAATAACTTTCTTATCTATCTGTTTCACTCAATATGTAGTAACATACGGGAGTAAAAAGTGCAGAAATGTTTTGTATTGCCACCTTGTTAATTGCGTCGAAAATAAAACATATTTTTTTAAGCGCGTTATCGTTCCTGTAAGTGTAATTAATGTTAATGAAATTATGTAGCATTTCTCATTAACACTAAAAGAAAAAAAGAAAAGACTTACTCCCGCAAAGAAGGCAGCAACGAAGCACCAAACAAATTAACATGATCACAGCAAATACTCCAGGAAAAACTAACATCAACCCTCGCTCCATTACTAGTAAAAAGATTACTAAAACTATTTCGATCCACAACAAAACCGCCGAAAAAATAACACAAAATTGCGAGAAATAAAACGTCAAAGCCAAACGAGCCCTTTCAATTCAAAATTCAAACGTCACATTCTAATTTTGAATTTAACTTGGACGCGTAGACAATCCGTTCCAAAACGTGGGAATATCAAAAAAGAATCACATTTCACTGGTCGATATTTTGTGATCCACTTTTTTAGATAAGTTTATCTAATCTGTTATCGGCAAAGCTTATTATGTGAGCTTGAAAAGTGCTGTTTGACGTCATAGCGTAGTCCCGCCCTAAAAAGGTAACTAGGTAGGTATGCCAAAGGATAACTTATGTGTAGTTTTATTATAGAAAAACGGATTTTATAACGCGAAAAAGTAAGTTTTTACCCGACTGCCGTGCCGAAGAAGGAGGGCAACGTTTTTCAATTAACCATACACACATACATCAATGTGAACCTATGTATAGTATGTGGTTCTTGGTTCCCTCAATTTCCACAAACGAGGTTGCCTTTTTGTGAAATGATGCCTTGACGATGTATTTTCTCTCTTCTATAATTTGTACTACATAAATATTAATTTGTCAATTGTTTTTTCTCACTCGCCCAACGGTTAATTAGAAAGCATTTTTCGTATTTGTGAGGTGTATTACAAGGCCTCCATTGACGAAAAAAATGCGACTGATCATACAATGTCTAGCTAGAAAGACGTCCGAGTTTACAGCGCCATCTATATTAGAAATAAGAAACCAACGTATCAGACTCGATGCTACGCGATACTACGCTACGGACGCACGAAAAATAGTACAGCTATTCGTCGCTAGAGTGCGTTGATTTACTGCAATGTTAATATTATTGAAATTAAAAAAAAGATTCATACAGATAATATTATTTTCATCATCCAGAAAACAGCTTTCTTTTTAACCCCCTACGCAAAATGAGGGATGATAAAAGTTTGACCGATATATGTGTGTGTGTGTGTGTAAAACAGAATTGCGATACATACATACGAAGAAGGGTGTCATTTTAATGTATGTATCTTTGTGTCCTTTTGTAGTATCGAAGCTCCCAAACGGAAACGGAGTTTTAAAGGAAAGTTATTTTAATCGGAATATTTTTTAGCTAGGTCTTATAAAAATCAGTTGGGCTTTTTTTTAGGTTATCGTTTATTTTTTAAGGTATAGGGTCCCGTTGAGTTTCCCTTTGTTGTGGAACCCTACAAAGTGTCAAACCTCATTCCCTACCCTTTGATAATATGTGGGCAAAGCAGAAAAATATTGTCGTGTGAGTGTGACGTTATAGTGATAAAATCATAAAAACAAATACTTACGTATAAATATACATCTAGAAATATACATTATCCCAAACAACGCCAAATACAACAAATACGTAAACACTGGAATTAGCACTAAACACATAATCTCAAAAAACTCCGACGCCATTTTAAAAAGTCACGTTCCTAATTCAAATTTAAAATTTTACATTCAAATTCAAATAGAACACTACCACAGAGTAAATAACAATACAGAATGTAATATTTCGCAACAGGCATCGGTGACTGTGGTATCTGGCAAAGTAAATTAGTGATGTAACAGTAAGTATAGATAGGTGTAATACTTATGTGTAATAGAATTAACTTGTCTTACGGTGTTGATCGTTTAAATAACTATATAGAAACTACTCGAAAAAATGTATTTTGTCGTGGGTTGTTTCAAATTGGAAACGATAACACTAACTTTTCCAGGCTGTCTTCAACTTTTTCCTTCAACGTTATGGTAGGGTTTTGCACAGAATGTAACTTCACCATAAAGTATAAAATATAGTCATTATTGGCAAGCGGCCTTTTTCATGTTTCATGTTTTTTGTTTTTTGACAAAATTCGGATGAGTGGCCATTTATTAGTTGTATTTTGGGGCTGCTTCAATTATTTGTGATAATACGCGTATTAGTATTTATATTGACGATATCTATGTTATTCCGTATTTTTATTCTAAAATTCAAAGGGTTTTTTTTGCGTAAAGTCGCGATGCGCAATTAGTACATCAAATAATCACTTTTTTTTAGTGTAGCTAATAGTTTTATCTTTCATGCGAACACAGCGTATTACGACGAGCCATTTTGGCCCTTAATTGTATTAGTGTTAAAGTTTACTGTACCGACTTGGGGCTAATCTCTTTTATTAATCAGATTAGTTAAATACCTTGAGAGTTTCCTACCGGGTCACATAATATAGGGTGACGGAACCAGTAATGGACAAGGACCAATGATGGACACTTTACTCTTATTAAAAAAAACTGAAAAAAAAATTGGAAATATTCATGGATTTTTTAAATCGCTTTTGTCAACAAAGCATAAAAATACCGTAAAAGACATAACCAAAAGTGAAATTAAAATTAAAATCGGTCAACAAATACGGATGATCCAAACATTTTAAACTGCTAATTAGACAGAGAGATCTGGGACTCAATTCTCGTGACTTCGAGATGATTTTTCATGCAAGATAATGTCGAAAAAATGTATGCAGTTGACAGTTAATCTCGCATGAAAAATCATCTCGAAGTCACGAGAATTGGGTCCCTGAAGTGATCCTCCACGTAAAATTCTGTTTTGCATCTTTGTTGGGTTATATCTCGGTTATTTTTATAGGTATTCAAAAAATGTTTTTTCTCACCTGTTTGTTAGATGAATCAGCGTTGATTAAAGCTGTAAAAAAATCATGCATATTTCCTATTGGTCGATTCTAACAAGATTGTGATTGTTGTGCATAAGCGTCTTGATTCCAAACGAGCCTGACAAGACGTTACATACATCAACTAAGACGTTAGATACATCAACTAAGACGTTAGATACATCAACTAAGACGTTAGATACTTCAACTAAGACGTTAGATACATCAACTAAGACGTTAGATACATCAACTAAGATGTTAGTTGAATCACTAAAGAAATTGCTGTTGTTACTATCAGCTTTGGTTGATATAACTAATATCTTAACTATTGTATTAATTTTTTGTCAAATAAGAGAAAATCTTTGAGTGTATAGAAAATAAGGGTTTTCATTTGTTTTGCAACAATCAAATTTAGGACCTTATGAAATTTGAATTAAGAGTTAAGTATCCATTTTGGGCTTGATGCAATTAAAATATAATTGTCTAGAATAAGTTGATTTAATTGAGCAAATTGTATTTTTTTGGGTGTTTAAGTTCCAAATAAATTTTATTTCATTTCATTTTCAAGTATCCATTACTGGTGCCTGTCAGCTAAGTGTTAAACATTTTTGAGTGATTGGGGCACTGTGGAAACTGGTACTTGAAAATCGAAGTTTGAAGAATCCCTTTCTCCCGATTTAGTTTTCAATAACGAGTGACAGGGATGAAGCTAACGCAACTTCGAAATTCGATTTTTAGAGTAGGGCCTCAGTACTTCTTTTATGATGTTTCAATACTGAGAGGCCGACCAGAGGGCTTATTGTCTAACGAACTCGCAATCACGACCGTTTTCATTTTGAAAATCGAAGGCTTATACATACAAAATGAAAACAATTGCTCCACTTTGAAGCCGGTTGCGATTGCGAGTGCGTTAGACAATAAGCCCTCTGGCTGAAGGGTATTGGGGCTAAACCAAGTGAAGATTTTTTTAAGTAACTAGTATTTTATTTGCAAATAAAATCCTTTAGGTATTTTAAAACCGTTTAAAAACCTAAAATTAAATATCTAAGAAGTTAAAAAATCAAACAGCCAGAGGGCTTATTGTCTAACGCACTCGCAATCGCAGCCAGCTTCAAAGTGGAGCAATTGTTTTCATTTTGTAAGCAGACAAGCCTTCGATTTACAAAATGAAAACGATCGTGATCGCGAGTGCGTTAGACAATAAGCCCTCTGGTCATTTAATCGGTCCTTACATTGTGCCAGATGATTGCAAAAGTATTATTGAAAAAATCGAACGATTTATTTGAGGCACATTGAATTTTTAACAAAGCAATGTTGGTAATTAAAAATAAATATTTATTTTTGCTCGAAAATTACCTCTTCATCAATCTTTAAGTCCATTTCAATTTTATCCAATTCCGTTCCACACAAACTCAAACTTTCCCATTTATTAGGGTTCCGTACCCAAAGGGTAAAAACGGGACCCTATTACTAAGACTCCGCTGTCCGTCTGTCTGTCTGTCACCAGGCTGTATCTTATGAACCGTGATAGCTAGACAGTTGAAATTTTCACAGAAGATGTATTTCTGTTGCCGCTATAACAACAAATACTAAAAACAGAATAAAATAAATATTTAAGGGAAATAATTCCATACAACTAACGTGATTTTTTTGCCGTTTTTTGCTAATGTTGTATAGATACTGGTACGGAACCCTTCGCGCGCGAGTCCGACTCGCACTTAGCCGGTTTTTTTATTATTATAATAGGATTTGAAAGATCGTAACAAGTATTTAATGAACAGACAACTTTTAAGTGCAAGTGCCCTCAGTGCACCCAATTTGTACTTTTAGTTCCAATCAATATTGCGTACCGGGCTTGCGTACTAGATATCAGGGTCCCAGATTTAAAGGTATCCTTACAGAATCAGGCCGAGTGTAGAGCCGCGAGGACCTGACCGAGTCTATATAAACTGAGTCACGGGGAAAATTACCGGGAAAGCAAATATATTTATAAACATCCCACATTTTCTCGGTGTGAATGAAAGAAGTGGAATATGAAATTCAAGAACACAGTGGAATAAGCCGGTAAGTTGGTTTGCGTAATTATTCGGTGTTTTTACCAGGGACTATCTACTCGCATATTTTTTTTACGCATAATAATAATTACGCATAAAAATCAATTGTCATTACACCCTTTTAGACTGACATTGCAAAATTTAATAAACGTCTATTGTGTAGATTAGGTTAGGTTAGGTAAGGTTAGTTTTTAATAATAATTAAAATAAAACCCTTTCTATTGTAAAAACCGTTTTATGACAACTGATTTTTATGCGTAAAAAAATTTATGCGAGTAGACCCCTACCCGTTTTTACCGCAACGACAGATTATTCTGGATTTAAAAAATCGGTGAAGTGCGAGTAGGACTCGCGCACTGAGGGTTCCGTAACGCCTCACAGTAGTACTTACTACATTCCAATTTGAATTCGATTTCGAATCGAATTATCGCGAGCCCAACTCACACTTGTTTTTTTTTTGTATTTTTGTTTTTTTTTCACAGTTTCTAATATAACGATACCAAATGTGAAGCTTGTACATTTTAGAGTTTTTATAATACAATGAAAATAGAAATACGTTGAAAAAAAAACGTTTCTTGTATTTAAATTCTGGCGTCCTAGTGAAAAACAGTTTAACTCTCCTGAAGATCACGTGAAAAAGGGTTTAAGTCTACTATTCTCTGCTTAAGTATATTACCTTTTTTAGTACGAGTTAAGTCGACTTATACCCTTTTTCACAAGGACTCCAGAATTTAGGTCATTTTGTCAAAGTGCCTTTTGACTTTAGCTGACTGACATAAGATTCTTTTTCGAACTAACGAAATTTGACATGGGCCTTACGAGGTGTGCTTTCAAATAAAGTAAAATATCGTCTTAAAATCGAAGGGTGTTTTTTAGGGCCTATATTCTATTGGATAAAACAATATTGCCTTTGATCTGTTATCGTATGGTTTTTAATCCGCCATTGCTATCAAGTAAATATGTAAGAGCTGTACAGTCTGTCAGAAGTTGCTTCGGGTTTATATTTCTCTCTCTCGCTCTTAATAAGAGCTTATGAGAGCGAGTTAGAGACGAATACAAACCCGAAACTTTCTAAGCGCTACGCTGCATTAACGTTCACAATACGATAACAGTACTCTAACCACGAGTTACTATTATCGTAAACGTTACAATTCCTAGCGAGTCGAATGCTCTGTCCGTCATACTCAACAAAAATACTGCGAGGTCTGCGAAGAACAGAGCATAACCAGGGACCGGAAAACCCGTTCGTTTGCTTAAGCCATTCGAATCGATATCCCCTTCATACGATAACCCAAACGTTTCGGTAAGCCTTTCATCGGCTTACCCGTTCATTACGATAGCCCGTTCAAGCCGGGTAACCCGATCCGTAACAACCGGTAACCGCTTACCGAATCAGATATGTTTTCGAACTAACCGCTTATCATTCGGGTTACGGTAACCCGTTCCATCCCCTCTTTTCTCGCACCCGCACGCGACGTGATATGTGTAAGAACTAAAATATCTTGACAGGTTCAATCAGCGCAACAAGGGGTAACCCCTTCGCGGCTTATTGATACCGGTAAGCGGTAAGCCGAATTAATTCAATCGAAGCAATAACCTTTATAGCGGGTAAGCTGATTAGAGGGTTACCGAAACAGGGGGGTTTTTAAAAACCAGCTTAATAAAAACCCGTTCAAAAACCCAGGTTACGGTAAGCGGGTCCGGTCCCTGAGCATAACACCCGTATTCACAAACAATACTTAAGGGATCCTTCACTGAGTAAACGCACTGCGTTTAATACAGCTTTGTGATTGGTCCTTTTTGACCGACCTTTTGTTTATGAGACGATTTGAACCACCCTGTGCGTTCGTGAGCACTGTGAGACCTCATAGTGACGTTTGTGAATGCGGGTGTTAGACTCGCTAGGGAGTACGGTAATCGTAACTCATGGCAAGGCTACAAACAGAGGCCTTATTGTCTAACGCACTCGCAATCACGATCGTTTTCATTTTGAAAATCGAAGGCTTGTCTGCATACAAATTGAAAACAATTGCTCCACTTTGAACCCGGGTGCGATTGCGAGTGCGTTAGACAATAAGCCCTCAGGTCAAACACGATTAAGGTTTTTACCGCCTAGAATGTCGACACAGCGGGTAGTATGATGCGTTTGTCGCGTGACAAAATGTGGATAAAGTATCCGTCACTCTTGTACTTACAAGAAGTGACGGATGTTTTATCCACATTTTGTCACGCGATAAACGCAGCCATATTAGGCCCTGGGCCCGTATTATGGTTGCCTTTATCGCGGTGGATAAAGCTTCTGTCACTCTCGCACTTACATACTGGTCAGAAAGTGACAGATGTTTTACCTACGCTTATCTACGTCGATAAACGCAGCCATATTAGGCCCTGGTTGTAAATGGTTTTAGGTAAGTTTGTCAAATTTTGTTTGTTGCAGATTAAGAACGCGGCAGTGATTTGAAAAAACAAGGAAAAGTGCTGGTGTATAATAATAAAAAACACTCTAATTTAGTTGTATAATGTAAGAAAACCTCTACGTTACGTTACGCTACGTTTAAACTATAGAAATCTAAAACAAAATAAAAAGAATCGTCCTATTTTGTCGTTATTTGAAAAATATGATAGCAGTCAGCACAGATGGTGTCGTTTCCAAAATCAAAATAGACATGGATGCAATAATGCCCTCTAGATGCCTTTATGACAAGGGATTTAACATCACATATTACAGGGTCTGTCTAGGACATGTTGTTTCTTTAATATTTGCTATGCTTATGAGACATGGTATGAGACGTGATAATATGACAAATTGGGCCCATATTCATACTATCACTAATTTGTGTTTTACGTGTATAGTTTTTACAGGGTCTCATTGTTTCTACGAGTATTGTACAGTGACTCCCGAGTACAAATTTATCATTGATTTTATCTATAGATCTGCTTGGGGAGCCTATGGGATCTGGCTCTTGTTAACATGCGTAGTTTGCCTTTCAGAGGTTTTTGAATCTGTCGCGATCGCATTGCGAGTTTTTTATCGTCAATGTTTGGTAGGCAACATCTTCTGTTGGGGATTAGTGCTGCTAGAGAAGTTTGTTTATATAGTTATAGTTGACCCTGGTACTCCGATCTATCTCTTTCTTACTGCTCAAACAATACTTGCTATTTGGTTAAGTGTTACTATCACATTACAGGAAATAAGGAAAATAACGCGTATCGTAAAAGTTTAAGACATTATTGCGCATTTCAGGTACCTACATGACAATGTCCCATGCGATCGTTGTCATATTGTGAAGCTAAAAATTTCCATACAAAACGCAATAATATTTCTCCCCCTTGAACCTAGTCCGATTTTTTCGAGAAATATAATCACTACATAGTAGAAAACAAAGTCGCTTCCTGCCGTCTGTCTGTCTGTCCCTATGTATGCTTAGATCTTTAAAACTACGCAATGGATTTTGATGCGGTTTTTTTTTAATAGATAGAGTAATTCTAGAGGAAGGTTTATAAGTATAATAAATTGTACGGGTGTTACAAAAAACCCAAATAAACCGAAGCGAAGCGAGGGCGGGTCGCTAGTATTGTATATTTCTCGTGTTCGTATAACTAAAATACAAATATAGAGCTTATTTCGGGACTAACTAGATTTGTACGGGATTACCCCTCTGATGTTTCATTAATCATCAGTAGGTTTAAATATCGTTATATTATTATAATAATTATATTTTATTGTTAAATAAAATAAGTATTAAGTATATTCTTTAAAATTGTACACGTTCTGAAATTTACTATTTACAATTAAAATTCAATTTTGACAAAATGTATAAGTAGTTTGAAAATATTGATGAGTGTGTTTACAAATAAATATAGCTTTAAAATGTCGTCTGTGTTAGACAATATTTTCTTTATTATAATGAAAATGTTACAATAATTGTACTTGCATGCATAGTTATATAAAATATATTACATGTTTCATGGAGTAAAATACTTTTCTTTCATATTTTATTGTATTTTAGGAGCCCACTTTTACAACACAGATGTATTATATTATATGTACAGGGTGTCCCAGAACTTTACATAAACATAAGAAAGCCCTTTCCTCAACGATCCAGAATATAGGTTTAGCTTTTCGATCTTTTAATTAGTTTAGGAGTTATGACCTTTACCTGCCTTGGCTAAAAATAGCTTGGCTATGATTTGTGATTTTAAACCTTGATATCCAATCCTCAATAACATAGCAATGTATTGAACTCCATCATAATTCCACAATATCAACGCATTCAAAATAAATCCATACTTTCTAAACCACTAAAGCATTTTCTGCTTTTCATTCAACAACTTTGACTCTTTGTCCTAAAAAAAATGCTAAATATAAATCAAGGTGGCATTATGGCACGTCGTTTCAAAAGTTGGCGTAATTATATCAAGATTTTGAAAATGTGAAACAAGTACTTCCTAATATGGGCAAAATTTTAAGTTTGAGCTGATTTTCTTCAATCTCCAACTGAACCTAACTCAAAGCCTATTCTTTTCTTTTGAATCGAGTCCCCAGTAGCCCTTCACGAAATTATTAATAACTAGCTTTTGCCCGCGACTCCGTCCGCGCAGAAAAATAAAACATTGCCTATGATACTCAGGGATAATGAAGCTTTCTACTGCTGAAAGAATTTTTAAAATCGGTTCAGTAGTTTTTAAATTTATTCGTCACAAACATCCAAAATTACAAATCTTTCTTCTTTTTAATATTAGTGTAAAAAAAACTCATTTATAATCTTTCCCGCTCAATTACATTAGCACTAGATTGTTCTTACAATCAATAAAATCTAGGAGCCTGGTCGGAGTTTGCGTACTAGAATCTAGGTCATGCTCTCGGTCTGGTATTCCCTCAGATTAATCCTAGATACAGGATCGCTAACACGTGCGTTCATCATATTAGGTAATTTGTTTTTTTTAAGGAGATATTGAGGTTAGATAGAGGAAGACAAATTGTGTACTGACGCCACTGCTTTGGGTAAGTTTTTTTTTATTATAATTACAATTAAGTTTTTAACAATTAGACTATGACAGAAAAAATAAATCCCGAACAAACGTAGTTTAATGCTACATTTTTATCCGGTCCGGTCAGATTTTTTAATCGCTTATACATACAACCCAGTTAAGGGGCATTATAATAATGGTTTTTTTTTAAGCTTACTCGTGCAGTTTCCTCAAAGTAAATTATTAAAATACCGTTAAGTAAACAATTGCTAATATACTTAATGCTGCTTATTATTAAGTAGGGCGTTAATAATTATTATAGAACTGTTATTACCTTGGCAACGCTCATTATAGAATTGTTTTCACGCTTCGATTACGCTAATAGATAGATACCATTAACGATACCAATATTAGCGGTTTATAGTACGCGAGTAGTTTTTTTTAATATATCACGTTTGTGTTCAGGTCAAATCTTACGAGTGAAATTTGAATCAGTTCCCGTTAATAGAATGAGCTGAAATTTGGAATACATCTCATACCCCGATGACAATGCAATATTATGGTATCTAAGAGCTGATCTGATGATGGAGTCGGAAGGTGGCGACAGGATCTCCGCTATACTTAACGTAGACCCACCGTGTTGGGACTCATTAGTTTGATCTTGATAAGCAGATAATGACTCTGCAAAAAACTATAGTCGGCGAAAAACGCTTGTACCAAAAATGAAATTTTGACAGAAACTTATGTAAATCACATTTGTGTTCAAATACTAAAAACAGAATAAAATAAATATTTAAGTGGTGCACCCATACAACAAACGTGATTTAATTGCCGTTTTTTGCTCGATATTAATAACGGCAATTGGTATAGTGTCCAATGTTGTATAGATAATGGTACAGAACCCTTCGTGCACGAGTCCGACTCGCACTTGGACGGTTTTTAATATTTATAATCCTTGAAATTAGAATCCATAGCTCTAAATTATTGTTGATAATTTAATTCTGTTGGTACAGTCAAGGTCACCAATATGTATACACCATAAAGCCTCAAAAATATGTACACAGACCTTATTACTATGGTAATAAGGTCTATGTGTACATATTTTTGCAACTTTGTGTGGATATTTATTTTTAACCTTGACTGTACTAAGTATATAGTTTTTTTTTTTCAGGAATTGAAGTCAAATATTGCTGCCGATAGGAAGGAGGACAAATTAATTAAAACAAATTTCAATAAACAATAAATAGACGTAAGGAATTATAATCATTGATATTTGTGTAAATCGTATCGTATGTACTTACATTATTTTAAAATCCACCATTTATTTAATTTTTATGAAAACAAACAGCCGTGTACAAATATACACCATATGTTGCCAAAAAACAGTTATACTCAAAAAAGACGTGCAATTTTTTGGCAAAAATGCTCTTATAAAGTTTGTACGCACATAAAATTAAGATAACGTGTACAATGGCAAACTTATCCCTTTAAGGGATCTCTTCCAGTTAACCTGACTATGATTGAGGAAACTGTACGAGAATAGGCAAAATTACATGAAGTGTACAAAAAGTAAATAAACCAAAAAGTAAGGAATGAATTAATATTGTTGGAAGAAATCCATTAAAGGGATAAGTGCGCCTTTGTTTTTTTTTCATTGTGGCTTGTTTTTGTTTTTAGTGTTTCCATATACACATTCTTACATACTATTAATTGTATGGTAAACTAGCGAAGACAATAAGTAGGTAAATATACTATACCTATTAAAAAACAATTATACCCCGGGGGCTCTTTTTAAACGAATTATTTTATATTGGTACTAATTACCGCTGTTTACTCTATTATATTCCCAATTTATATAATTAACACGAAATTTGTCTACAGTTATATTATAAAGACGAAAGAGTTGTTTGTTTGTTTGCATTGAATAGGCTCCGAAACTACTGAACCGATTTGGAAGATTCTTTCACCATTAGCATCCTACATTATCCCTGATGAACATGGCTAGAGTCCCGGGAAAAGACTAGTTTTAGAATATTAATGTCTGAAGAAATTATTAATAGTCTAATGATTTTACAAGCGTTATAAAGCAAAGGATTTAATTCCAGTTTACACAACAATAAAAATAAGTTGTTGAAAAACATGCATAATGTATTTATTATTATTATATTGTTTTTTCTTTAGATCCTGAGAAGCTAAATAGGCGAAAAGAAAGCTAAAATAAAAAAGGAAGATATTTTTTTAATCAGTTTGAAATCACACTATTATTAACCTTGTTGTAAAATAAAACGTATATTTACTTAATTCTAGTATTTCAGAAAAAACTGTTTTAAAGTCATAACTAAAATTAAGTACTTACGTATATTGATTAATGTACCGTTGTTTGCTGGTATCTACATATAAATAAAATAACTTTATAATTGTTACTGTTTATTAAGAAAAGTATGAATATGTCAAATTATAGTTCAGCCGATGCTCTTTACGAATTATGGGAATTTATTCAGAGAACTGATAATGTCACTGATAAACTTTCTACGTTTTTATTTGGAAATGTTTTATTACTTCTTTCTTGTTTTCTTGATGCATGTTGTCTTAAGTTGTTCATTATCGGTTTAAGTAATGGTTCACTTTCTACCCCCGTTTTGGTGTTTTTAACGATTTGTGACTTCTATTTTTATGTAAGTTATATTCATAATGAGTTTTTTTGGAGGCCGCATTTTTTATTTTAATAAGAACAAGTAGTACATAGAGACTACGATTTTTTTTCTTATATAATTTTAATGGAAGCTGTATGAATAACTAAAAACAGACTTCACTGTAATATTATAAAAGCAATAGGTATATGGCTTAGTAAATATTTATAAATTTTGACACAAGAAGGATTACAAGTCACCCTGTATATTAGATTTAAATTTATAATCGTAGTAGTTTTTAGTATTAGTTTTATAAAGACATGTTTAAAGCTTTAAATATCGTATTATATTTGCCTACCATGCATTTTATAGTCAGCTGCTTACCTTTACAAATATAACACTTTATTTTAAATTAAACTGTGTCAACTAGTGACCAAAATGTTAATGTTAACGACATATTCAACGGTTAGGTATAAAACCTTCATTGTGGCATAAAATAAATGATCGATGTTGTCTCTTTCTTTTATTAAAAATATACTTTTAATACTTACCCCTTCAAAAAGTTAAAATGGAACATTTGGGAATGTTGGTATTTTTAGAGGGAAAAATATAAATATTTCTTTCTGTAAACAACATCAAAAACAGACTGGCTTGAACGGATCGTCGAGGTCAGTCGGTCATATCAATTTGAGACTGATGCGATTACGGTAAGTATCAAATACTTTCATCGATATGAGAGGGGGGGGGGGGGGTCATTATTTTGAATAAAATATTATAGCCTCTATCACTTCCAGAACCAAGACAACTCATATGTATGTTAAAATCCATCAAACATCAGTTTAGGCTGCAGAGCGTTCAAAATAACTAAATAGACATTACATACATACTTGTAAAACAACCCTCCTTTAGTAAAGAACCATGTGCATTTGTATAAAGTCTGGTCTAAGATCAATAGTCCTAAGCGTATCACTTCGTTTGCCCGAATTTCAATTGCCATAATTGTATCACTTGCCATAATATTAATTTGCCATAAAGGCATTTTTTCTGAAACCTTTTAGTTAATTTTTACATGCCATCGTATTGAACCCTATTAGGTTAGGTTAGTTTTATAACAATTCTTAATAGTTCACGGTGTCAGAAAAAATGCCTTTATGGCAAATGAATATTACGAAAGAAAAGCCACCATTTCCGAGCATGTTTGGGAAAAAATCCTTTCTCCACATGTTCGTGGCGAACTAACTAGTCCAAAGCGGGCGTCAATATTTTTATACTCAGCAAAAAATTAAAAAAAATAATAATTGCGACCATCCTCTATGTAAGCATGATTTTTTCAGAACACCATTTATAAAGGGTGCTGTTGTCATTTAAGAAGGTAATTAAGGGTTGAATTCCGAGGTTGTCCCTGCGGCACGTGTATGAGCACCCGCTTAATATTCGGAGCGGTGCGGGGGATGCCGCGGCAGTGCGCTGCAACGCGCGGACGATTACGAATCTTACGCGCGAATATGCGATGTTAATTTACATTGGTCCAGCAAAAGCGTGCCAGTCGAATTAAGTACAGTCGGCCTTATAAGAAGCTGCACACTTTTGTACCTTGTCGCTTTAACGCCTTTGACAGATTAGTGCAGCATTTCAAACATGACGTTAAAGTGACAAAACACTAAAGTGTGCAGCTTCTATAAGGCCGACCGTACATTGCGTCGTTACAATAGCTCTCGTCTAAAACGTGAAAACCAACTCGTTAATGTATTTCTTGCTGGACCAATGTAAATCAGCCATTAAGGTCTAAGGATGGCGGATTATTCCACAGCGTGTTACAAAATTCCCCGTCCAACCAACAGTTTCACACAGCTCCGTGTGTTAGCAGTGTTGATTAGTAAGACAACATAAATTTCACTTAAAATGCGTATGTAAAACCTGCTTATAATGACAACATTATGCGTGTTCATATGTCCGGCATCCCGTGAAATGCACTATAAATAGCCGAATCGATAAATTGCAGGGAGCTGTTCGAGTTTGCGTACTAGGATACAGGTTCCAGGTCCCCCCTCATAACTATCTAGGACACTGCTTGGTAAACACCCTGTACAGTCCAGATAAACATAGTGTTTGAATGTACTCAACAAGTTGCCGAGATGCTTGTGCTTATTAAACGGCAGTGATACCGTCTTGTAAATCTTGAAAAAGTTGAAAGTGAACGTTTTTTTGAAGAAGTTTAATTCCATTCTCAGCTCAGACAATATTGTATGGCAGGCCTAACATTTTTTGTAGTATTTTTTGTATTCTTATATTCATAATTAATCTTTTGATTTTATGATGTAATAAAGTGTAGAATTATTCTTATAAAAAATCAATAATATCCATGGAGATAATTAAAAATAATAATATTTACATTCTATATTTAAATAAAGTTTGGTCCAAATTACCAGGGTCACTAGTGTATTATAGCTTTTCAGCTTTTATAAAATGTATGAATGTATAAATAGGACTAAGTAGGATAATTTATTAATAAGGCAGCTAACTGCAATGTAGTATAGTCGGAGCAAATTATGTAGTCTATTAATAACGTTATTAAATTTAAAATGTTTATTATGCAGTTAACCGCCTTCTCTGGTGAAAACTAGGTCTACGGCACCGTAGCTCTTAAACGGATGAACGGATTTGGATGCGGTCTTTTTAATTTGAAAGCAGGTTTTCTAGCGGTGGTTCTTAGACATCTATCGAATATCGATATCGATATATCGAAATCGGTTCAGCCGTTTTTGAAGTATTGAACTTTGAAATGACAATGTCGGGGGTTTTCCAACTTCTTGTTGGTTATTTTAGTTTATTTTTTGAAAACGAGATTCATAATGTCTACGTCATATTCAGAAATCGTAAAAATCGGACTGTTTAAGCTTTACAATACTAAGAGTATGGTACAACGTCACCATCATCATCTCCATCACTACTTAGCCAGTTAGCCCCCTTTTTGAATCCGCTACTGGTCGCATACGACTATTAGGCCACCAGTGGCTTAAATACTACTTTAATTTAAATGTATAATTACAATGTATCATAATACAATTAAAAGTTAAAACTAAACTTATTTAAATTAAAATAAAAACTAAGCTACTCAAATATTAAAAACGTAAATAATAATCACCACTATAAAAAGAACACCCCCTCTAGCAGGTCCGCTCGCGGCATGGTCCCTATGACACTGGCTGCGTTACCTCTCTGGATAGCTAGCCCAATCCTTTGGGAGAGGTAAGCACCAGCTCTAGGATCTCCGGAGGTGTCTATGAGCCGGGATGACAGGGCCTTAATAAAGCTTTTCATATCAGCTGACCAAGGTCCCATGGTCTCCACTGCAAGCGCCACAAATTCATAATTATTTAATAATGATGAATATTTGCGGCGCTTGATGGTTTGGGCCTGATCAGCTGCTGCACCGGCCCGATTACGGGTTGACTGGACTTATATTTATAATACTTACATTTTTTTATTACTTTTGTAGCAATTCCAAAGAACGCACAACAACAATAAAAAGGCAATTATAGGCGCAATAAGCAGTCTTATCCAGAAATTAAATGCTACCCCTTGTTTTTCAAGTACACTATCGGAGTTAGATCCGGAATCCATTTTTAAAATAAAAAAAAGGATAAATTGTTGGGATCTATATACTACGTAACGGACGCGTAATAACTACAGGTTGAATTTTAATCGATTACTATCTTTTGGTTATTCGAATAAGCTTTTAACACGTGATAGGCGCTTTAATCTTGTTAGAGCGAGAGTTTGTTTTTATGGTTCCGTAAAATGAAACATGATAAATTAAAGGGAAAAATTACGGAATCATATTTGACGCTACGGCTGCATAGAATCTATAGAGAATCTATAGGTATATAATCTATAATCTATACCATATTTTATAGATTATATCCTAATATCTATGATACACATAAGATAATTGCTATATTTATACTTGTTAATTTTTGGTTATTTATATATCTTGTACAATAAAGAGCATACATACATAAATATAGGTATATATTTCGACAGTTCACTTACCATAATTTTTTAAAATATTTTCGAAAAGAATACGATATTTTCTTAGGCTTGGGTAGCTTGGGTAGCTTTACTATCATTAGATACTTATAAAATTTTATATTTGCTAATTAAAGCGGTCTTCAAGGTTATGCAATTTAAAGATTAAATTTAAAATGGGAATTACTTCTATATAACAAAACTGTTAGACATACTTATTGAAAAGTTAAATGCTTCTCTTGAACGTTATAAAGGGGGCTTTTTTGCCGTTATATTTACGCTAAAATCTGGGACACCCTGTATTACGATCATGATAATTCAAAACCCATGTTATTTTTATCACTGATATACCTATTCATCGCGTTTATTGGAAAATATTACGTCATCCCACATGTTGCTAGAAATATGTGACATAGTTAATATAAAAACTACCATTCAAAGTACTACCTATACTAACAATAAAAAACTGTACATGATTATAGTAGATACCTGATTTAATTATAGCCACAGACGTAGGTAGATACAGTACGGAATATTTCCGTGGCTATGGCGAAAATGGATACAAGTCGACTAAGCTTGTAATAAAAAAGGGTATTATTCATAAACAGAGTTTAATAGACTTATACCCTTTTTAACTTTAGGCTCAGAAGATTTGTATCCTTTTTTACTAGAGCCACTCAGAATTAAGTATAAACCAAATGAAAATATCGGGCTCATGTTGCCACAATAGTTAGCCTAATTTCCATGAATGAATTCACGTGTAGGTTTTGCGAATAATACTAGAAATCCGGTATTAAAAAAAACATATTTTACCCAGCTGCAATTACCTCCCTCCCATCTGCAAATTCTATCCTCTTGCCCTCTCACAATATCAATAAAGATATATAATAATCTACCCGACATTCAAACGAATGCTCTTTGTCTAATATATTAAAACAATTACTGATTACTTAAACTTATTACACTATTAATTAATATTTTAAAGAAAAATTATAATAGTCCGAAATAAAGTAAAGAAAAAAAACAATTTATCTAATTCAGTTCATTTAAAGCAAACAAACTTGCTTATACATACTTACTATTAATAAGAAAAAAAACACTACCTATTAGTGTTCAATGAAACAACAAAAACTTTAAAGATGATCGTTTATTGAGTACAAAACGGACACATTCTAAAATCAGTCAGTGTTGCATTTTAAAATTAGAAGCTGTTGGTATAAGATTTACAATGCAAGAGCAAATTATTTTGGAATGTGTCCGTTTTGTATTCAATGAGCGAGAAGCAGGAGTTCATTAGTCGAATTAAAAGAGACCTTTCTTTAAAGGAATATCTTCCTGGGTAGTGATTCGTTCAAAAGCAAAGGTGAGTAAACGCAGGAGTGAATGTCCAAGCGGCGAGTTTAAGTATTCCCGTCAAAGCGAGCAAAACACATTTTAGCGGGTGAATTCTCAATTAGGCAGCCTTATACGTTCGAGAAGCCATGCTGCCAAATTTAATACACGCGCTGAAACGTATTTTGTGACTGACTTCCCTTCAGTGCGGCTAGCACAATTTGCCCGCGACTTGTTTGTCGCTCGGATCTCCCTTTCTATCTAGTCAGTAACGATAGAGACGCACTGAGCGACAAGCGAGAAAATACAACTTGTGCTACCCGTGCAGGTGACCTGGGGCCTGTTTTATAAAGCTACAAATTACAATTTACAGGTTACAAGTTTCCATTTGACACAACCTCGACCAATGACGACCAGACATTTGAGTAGTGTTGCCAGTTTAGACCTGTAAAATAGTAACTTGTAGTTTTATAAGACGTGCCCCAGCCATTTGAGCAGTGTTGCCAGTTTAGACCTGTAAAATTGTAACTTGTACCTATAGCTTTATAAAACGTGCCCCTGCTAGCTCTTTTGCCTTTTCTCTAGCCTAAAAAAAAGATACAAGTAACCCTGACTTAAAGCCTAGGCCCAAGTTTTATAGCCAAGGATTTAGTGTTTATCCGCTCTTCTTGTAATCTTTATGGATTGCAGCCATTTCCTTTGTCTAACATTAAAACGTTAGTCATAGATAAATAGACGGACTTTATGGGTAGACAAGATAAAAACATGACAGATATTCTAACCATTACCTGTCTAAAGAAATATAATAAAATTATACGATTGTTAAGATTGAGCAAAAACGAGAGAAAGAAATGCCCCATTAATTATTATGACACTGGCAAAAATTATAAAAGAATCCATTTAAAATATCATATGGTATATTCAATGTCAATCCAATTAAATAATAATTTAAACAAACGGGTCATTAACTCGACCTTAGTCGAATACCTAACGGTAATTAATACAATGATCTTATTAGGTAACTTTGATTCAATAAATTTAAGTATTCCATTCATAATTCATGAATTAAAGAGTTCTTTCTTTAAACAGACCTTAGTTTTTGATTTTAATTATTAATGTAGTTTAGTTTAGTTCTTAGCTAGGCAGGTTGAAGTACCTACCGGTTGTGGCCATCTTCACATTATGTTTATGGCCACTCTTTAACTAATATGTAAAGAAACTCACTGACGTCATTGGAGACCGAAGAGCTGGCCGTTTCCTCGCTCAACGAATAAGTTTAGCCATTTAACGAGGAAATGCTGCCAGCATCTTTGGTACAACGCCGCAGGGACCATTCTTAGATTTAATGTTTGACAAGCGACGACTGCTAAACAAGCGTTTGGATACATCGCAAACACGTTTGTCGAACATCCTTTGATTTGCGCAAAAAACCGACACCAACGCCGATCTTATATTATCTTATCTTACAGATGGGCCATTTCGGATACACTTCACTACTTAGTGTACATAATTTTTTAACCCAATCATTTTTTAACCCAATCATTTTTAAAGTCAAACGAGCACGCAGGCCACGATGTTAAGTGGGATCTGTGACCCGTAGACATTTGCATTCTCAAGGCTATAATCTTAAGACTGAAATCCTCGGACCGCAAATGCATTGCCGACCCTGAGGACTAAGATGGAATGCTTCTACGTCGTTAATAAGTCGCCCAATACGAAAACCATCACGTGCTTCTCGATTGCCGTGTTTCACAATCCACCTTGACTTGTCTGCGGAACCTGCTTGACATTGGGCAGTCATCCATTCTTCAGTGCACCGTTCATCAATACAAGAGAGGTTACTCTCTTTTCAACAGAATTTAAAAAAACCGGGCAAGGTTATGTCGGACCATGCTCAGTGTAGGGTTCCGAAGCAGACCTCGCGACAAACTTAACTTTGCCATTGGAAAACTGTTATCACCATACATCGACATAGGTCGCAGTCAGTTTACCAACACATCGCAAATAAGTTTTCGGTAGGTATAAACCTTTAAACCGTTTGTAACCCAAGAACCAATGAAGTCTACTTAATCGTGATAGTTTTCCTATTAAATTCACCATATTTGCTTTCATTTTAGTAAGATATTTTTTTAGATTTTTAGTATTTGTAGTTTTGGCTGTATGGGGGGGGGCACTTGACTCTAACAAAAATTAGCGCTTTAAAGCTTAATATTTCTTAAGCGAATCCCTTAATCTAAAAAATTGTGTTCAAAAACCCGCAATATTTTTGAAAGACCTAGCCAACGACACCCCACACTATGGGGTAGACGAGAAAAAAAAAGCATCCCAAAGTTACGCGTATAAAAAAAAAAATTTTTCGTGGTTTTATTTTACCACTTTGTTAGCGTGACTAATGTGTATTCATGCCAAATTACAGCTTTCTAGTACTAAGAGTCTCTGAGCTAGACGGCGGACAGACGGACGGACATGGCGAAACTATAGGGGTTCCTAGTTTGACTACGGAACCCTAAAAAAGTAGGAGGAGTTTTATTAATGTTTGTTACCAGATTACTCGGTCAAATGTGGTCCGATTTTTAAAATACTTTCTTGTTTGATAGTCCCGAATCGGTCCCATTGTCACCAAGTTAGTATCTGATGAGGGGATCCGTGAGATCCTTAAATATCCTTAAAGGCTCGCGTGGCGTCAGGGAGTCTCGCGCGCTGCAGACGCGCCGCACACGCGCGTCTCGGTGTGCCGGGGTTCCATTTGTTTTGTTGTTTTACAACTCCCTGACGCCACGCGACGCTACGCGCTGCTGCTGCCACGCGTTTGGTGTGCCGAAGCCTTAAATATTATAGGCATGTACATAGCGATTTTCGTATTTTCAGTAACAAGTCCAGCATTTGTATTCAGAAAATACCTATTATTTGGTAAAGTGAAACTGAAGATGAAGACCACAGATGGTCACGGGAACTCCTCAACGGTTCCTGTTTTAAGAATGGCGATAAGATATCTCGATTAAGATAGTTGAGCGACTATGACGAAACACTTTAAATGGTTTAAATTTATGCACAATGACTTTCCCGCGGCGTTGCGCGAACTTGAAATATCCTATAGTTTCTTAATAATTGGGAAATTGGACTACTTACAATAACAGCAAGTTATGATCACGAATAAACAAATAAATAAAAAGTTTAAAATTATACGTTCAAAAAAACAAAAAAACCACCTTCAAAAACGCCTAATTTTTAACGGTTCACTTTTAAATACGCTATTAAACCCCGAGATTTACTATACTCACAAACGATGTGTTTAAAAATAGGCAATTACATATATTTAAATTCCTGGAACGCGTCGCGTCGCTAGGTTTGTACCGATGTAGTATTTGTGTAAAGTTGAAGAAATAAGTGTAATAAGTGTTTATTATATGAGCTGTCACAGACATCATCTTAGATTTTTTATATTAGAGTGTGAGATGGTCCCTGATATTTTTTATATGTATGTGTCAGCACATCTTTCAGCATATTTTCTGACAGGTCTTAAGTGTTCGTTTGCGCTATTGTTGTAAATATCTGCAACTTTTTATCGAACAACGTCCTAGATGTTCAACGGCTGATAATGCTATCTTTAAGATAAATAATAATATATTTTAATTACTGTTTGCTGGTCTAATATAAATTAAGCGTGTTTACTGCGTTCAACGTACATTTAAGTAAATATTATATTTGTACGGATGCAGAAATTTAAATTATATATACTTTTATCAACGATGCTATGATAAGGAAACGTATGTTTAGGGTTCCGTACTTGTGTATAGTTTGGACCCTACTACGTCTCCGCTGTCTGTCCGTCTGTAACAGGGCTGTATCTTAGGAACCGTAATAAAGAGATACTTTAAATTTTCACAGATTAAATATTAAGATTACAAAATAAAAAAGAGTTAATACGTAATAAAAGGGGTCCCTATGGCAAGAATCGTATTTTTTTTCGCTCAAAGCTCAATATTTCCAAATAATTATTGTTACAATATTGTTAAATATCGTTGTTTGGCAATAATTATAACATATCCATTTGGTTTGTAACGTAGCTTTAGAATGGTTTTAAGGAAAAAAAAAAAGGACCAGTCGCGGGATAAAAGTAAAATCATTTTTAAAGTGACAGAAGTCTTTTAACAACTCTTCAAGTCAAGGCCACGCATTTGCAGTCCTGATGTTGAAAATGTCTCTATCTACATCCATAATATATTATAAACTTCCCTACAATAAATTCAGAAACGATAATCAAATGGCCTATCTATGTTAAGAAACCTGTATCTGTGGTTGAATTTTAATGTTAATATTAAAGTTTTGCATGTCAATAAAGTATCGGTTATCGATGTGGTTGCATCTTAATGCTCACATTAAAGTATCGTTGACCAATACTTTAATGTAAACATTAAGATACTGGGCAACCACAATACAGGTTTCTCACATATTATAGAAAACGTATGATTATGCAAGTAGATAAAGTTATTTATGCGACTGTATGTACACGTAATAAGGAATTAAAACACTCGTGTGTCGTGTATTAATCTCGCCTCTCATTATGCACCAGTCACAACTACTATTGGATGTCACATAATCTTTTATGACATCTTAATTCCGTCTATCAGGGACTTTACATTAGTTTAATCCTTGCCTTTGAAATTTATATTGTATAATTAATTAATTAATTAATATGTTTCCCACATTGCACTCCAGGGTCCCAAGATACACACCCGTATTCACAAACAATACTTAAGGGATCCTTTACTGAGTAAACGCACTGCGTTCAATACAGGTTTGTGATTGGTCCTTTTTGAACGACCTTTTGTTTATGAGATGATTTGAACCACCCTGTGCGTTCGTGAGTACTGTGAGACCTCATAGTGACGTTTGTGAATACGGGTGTTAGGCTCAGCCTAGTTTGGGGTCCGCCAGATATATGTCTTTATATATGTAATCGGTGTTGTTAAGCAAATAAAGATTTATGTATTTGTATTTTGTATTTGTAATTAGTGTTGGTAGTACCTTGTGCAGGGTTTGTACGGATGGCTAGCACCATCTTATCCTTTAACCTACAGTCAAGCAGCAGTGTTCGCATTGTTGTGTTCCGGTGTGGGGATAAGACAACCGGTGAAATTACTAGCATAGAGGCTTCCATCTTAGTCCTCAGGGTTGGCAACGCATTTGCGGTCTTATGATGGCAGTCTTAAAATTGCAGTCTTGAGATTTTAGTCTTGACTTTACCATCAGGTGGTCTGTGTGCTCGTTAGCCTCTTCATGCCAAAAAAATAGTATTTTACTAAGTATTTATACTGCCTCTTTTTATTTCACTCTCTCCCCTCATGATCAAAGGTGTATAGAAATATTATATACTAGCTTTTGCCCGCGACTCCGTCCGTCGGGATCTGTCTAATTTTCCGGGATAAAAAGTAGCCTGTGTCCTTCCCGGGACTCAAGCTACCTCCATACCAAATTTCATCTAAATCGGTTCAGCGGTGGAAGCGTGAAGAGGTAACAGATAGACAGACAGACAGACAGACAGACAGACACACTTTCACATTTATAATATTAATATAATTATAATAGGGAAAGGGATCCTGCCCCAGGTGCTCTCAAATGAACTGATTTGATGAGGGGGATACCATGGTGATTATACCCCGGTCTTGCCATGACACAACCTGTTTAGCTGTCTATAATGGTCTATAGTGTGGCCCATGTTGGGTGCGGTCTGTACACGTTTGCAACTTGTTATTCTGTCAATTGTTCTAGTGATGGCTTTTGACGTGGCTACGTCTCGGCGTGCTGTTCTCCTAGTCATTACTTTCAAGTTAAATTTATTGACCTTACATTTTTAATGAATTTATATGTGTTTGGTTTAATAATTATTAATTATAACTTTATTACCATTAAATATATCAAACTTTTCAGTAAGTATATTTAAAAATAGGCAACGGATTTTACTGCCGTTTTCCTCAATCGATAGAGGGATTCAAGAAGAAAGTTGTAATATATAATGCATTCTTGATTATTAACGGCTTGTTACAGAAAACTCACATAAACGGAAGAAAAGCGAGGGCGGGTCGCTGTACTTACCTAAATAAAAGAACATCCAGGACTCAAACAAATTCGCTCATCAGACAAATATTGACTGAAAATCGAACCTGGGACCGTTGGCTTCGTAGACTGGTGACCCCGCGTCGACAAAGTCTTGATGTCAGTAATGATATAAAACAGTCATAAAAATTATCGTGACAATTAAAACAACCTTATTTCAAAGAAAACCGAGTCTATAATCTTATAGGGAAACCCCATATCTAGGAAATAAAGTACCTATTACAAAAGCAAATAATTTGAAGTGTTTGTATGCGATTAGAACGCATAAGTACCTTTTAATGTAAGGACTAATACACTTTTGTTTATCTATATATAAAGAGGCTTAGCTATATAAGTTTAAGGTGTTAATCTGTGTGTATTCAAAACTATAGTTTAATTTGGGACTAGGTGAATCTAAGTGTGAAATGATCCCTTGATATTTATTTGTTTTTTAATTTTGAATACAACGGGTGTGATGAAACGTTAAAATCATAAGATATACTTGAAAAATATTACCCTTCCCCTTGGGCAGTAAAATTACTATTACGTCTCTTATTTCAATCTAAAAATTGTAATATTATTATGTTTTATTCATCACCTTCCGTGGTGTGATAAATAGAACTACTGTATTTTATTACTAAATGGTTTTATTTCAGTTTTTTTATGACTAAGTATATTATGTTAGGTATTTCTATAAAATCCCAGTACTTTATATTTCTGCCGTCGTGTTGTGAAACCGTGACCAAGGTTACATCACTTTACGCCCGAGGCGAAAAAATGGTATTATACTTGTAATACGGTTAATTAGACATGAGTATGAGGTAACAGATAACAAACTAAGTACAAAACAAACTGCTTGCGTTTCGATTGAATAACATAACTCAAAATGCGACGCCACTGCATTTAAAACTAGAAATACATTAACTTAAGATTGAATTTCCATTATTACAGTTCGAGATACGTTCTTTTCGCGAATGACAGGACGTAAAGTGACATCTTTAGTTCCTCAAACATTACACAACATAGTTAAACAGTGCCAATCCAAATTGGGCCTTGATGAGATGAGTCAAAACTTTAAATTGTTTGACGGAGTGTGTTCTAAAGATTTGATGGGTAAATTATTCTTTTTCCGTGTTAGTTTTTGCGAGAGGCGTTTTCTGAAATTTGATAATGATAAAAAAGAAAATAGTTTTGCTGACGCAAAAAAGGGGTAGGTCCGGTGGGCTTAGCGTGTATATCTGTGTGACTGTGTATCTGTCTGTACAGTCAAAGACTTAAATTTGGTACCCACCTTAGGTCCAAATTCAATCTGACATTCTACAACAATAAGGTTGAGTTTCCTATCAGTTACAAATCACTTGGCATCTCTAATGACATTGACGACTTCAAGCATATTATTTTTGAAATGGGTCACAAATTTACGTTCGTGACCGTACAGTCAGCCTTATAAGAAGCTGCACACTTTTGTACCTTGTCACTTTAACGCCTTTGACAGATTAGTGCAGCAGTTCAAACATGACGTTAAAGTGACAAGGTACAAAAGTGTGCAGCTTCTTATAAGGCCGACCGTACCTACATCGGCTCACGGATGGATTGATTCTGATGCGGTTTTTTTAAAGAAAGTTAGTTTAATCGGAATCTTAGCTATGATTAAAATCGGTTGAGCCTTTTAGAAGAGAATATAAGTTCTGAAAGTAGCGGCTGTCATTATATCAGGAGTTTTAGCTTTTTAATAGTTGGATGAAGACGCATTATAGCCGAGTTGGTAGTGACATTCATGATCGAACTGCTGCACTACTGTCAAAGAGAGACTTGACAGAAGCGCGTGGAGCTAACCCCATGTGATTCTTTTTAGTCCACCGGAGTAAATTACTCTTTAACCGAACATTTTGCCCTCGCGTGCGATATCCATGGACTTGTTTCTCTAATAAATCCATGGTGATTGTCTAATACCTACTCGACATTGGCGAAATTCACCTTGTTGAAACAAAGAGTGGAAGCCATTAATCAAGATAAAAAGGGTCAAAAGCGTTGAAGCGACAAGGTACAAAAGTGTACAGCTACATAAGGCCGATTGTTGAAGCCTAGAGCTTTTTGAAATTAGGTGAACTTGTGTACAAGATTGTTTGCTGATATATTAATTTTATTTTAGACAAGTAGTTGACACTTATGTCTAAATCACAGCTTGTCTTAAATGTGTTTTAAACTCGTTTTAGATTTCGCTTTTTCAAATAGTTGTCATGTTTTGGAACCGTGGCAAAAAATAATCTTTCTTTAAATGCATCCAACTGACGCCATTTTGTTTGTACCAAAGACAAACATCGGCCAGGCCAAGGACGTCACATGCGCAAGAGTGACATGTAATGTAACAAAGCAAATGAAAATGTATGCGCTTCCCATTTTAATTCTCGTGAGGTGCGTGTTAGCAGTTATTTATCATAAAATTGTAATAGAAAAAAATGCCCAAGAGCGAGTCGGACTTGGAAACGAAAGACTATATACCATTATTGTACGGAGCTCTAATTTTTATTATAACGTCAATAATTTTACAAAAACAAATTCACCGCGTTACATTCAAAAAAATATTTTTTTGTACTTTACTGCACAAAATTAAATTAGTGTACCTACATAAGGTGAACTTAATGCTACAAGCATTTTTTACCAGTCAACATTAACTTAAAACAGAATTCAAAAAGTAAGATGCAATAAAATGACAATCTTTCCTCTATAACTAAATCTGGAAAATAGGTACCTATTATTGTATTTGATTGTATTATTCTATAATATAGTATAACTAGCTGTCCGCGCCCGGCACCGCACGGGTGTAATTTTCAACATACAAATCATACTTTACGACCTATTCTCAGACCTACTGAATATACACACAAAATTTCATTAGTATTGATCGAGCCGTATGCGATTAGCTAATAGCTGCTCTACACTATCGGCGATGATCGTTAATGGTCTGATCGTCTATAATCGGCACGATGATCGTGCAAGCATCCACACTATCGCCCGTAGTAGTTTTCGAACGGCAAGCCTACAAGATGGACGCGGATTGTGTTGCTGCTTTATTTTATTGAATAAATGGAGAAAAAGAAGATGGTGGTGCTTAAGCATTAATCGTAATAAAACGAAGTATGTAGATAGAATAACTATACTATAACTATAAAATACAATTTAATTTTTAATTAATTGTCCACCGGGGAATCAATGATCGGCGATAGTGTGGGCAGCTCAATGAACAACGCGGCGATTCCCTTTGATGTGTGCCCGAAAACCGACAAATAACGGGTCGCAGGTGATCATCGGCGATCATAGACGATGATCGGCGAATACAGCCGAGTATGCCCTGTACACTATCGTGCTCGCCCGTAATCGTCTGTATTCGCCGATAGTGTAGTGGGCCCATAACCAGTGGGCGGCTGACGGATGCAAATTACGTCAAAATAATGTCGAACGTTATACGTAATATGGATATGACTGCAAGGGGTTTAATAAAAAGAACGAAATTGTAAAATAGTTATATAATTGTATTGTTGTAGTAAATAATCGTATTTTTTTCTATATTGCATATTTTCAATCCATTCCTTTTATGGTTCACAATCCACTTATATAAGGAAAATGACCTCTCTACATCTACAGATGAAAGAGGTGCGTATTCGTAAAGTGATGCTTCATCATTACTAATGCCATCGCCATCGCTCAAATCTCTTATAAAATCATAGTCTGGGATTTAATATTCTCGAAATTTAATAAAAGTCTTATCCATGTTCTGTTTACGTTCCTATTTTGCATCCGTCAGCCGCCCACTGCCCATAACAGAAATATTGACGATATCACTAAGGTTCGACAAGAAAACTAAAGAGAGAGAGTCGAATGGTAAAACTTACGAAGCTGTTACTTAAAACTATAGGTACCTATTTATTACTTAGGGGCTTGTTGTTGAAAATTACTCACGACTCCAAAAGTAAGATTCAAAAATACAGAAAAATTGACAACCTCCTCCTTTTCAGGGTTTCGTACCCAAAAGGTAAAAACGGGACCCTATTACTAAGACTGCGCTGTCCGTCTGTCTGTCTGTGACCAGGCTGTATCTCATGAACCGTGATAGCTAGACAGTTGAAAATTTCACAGACGATGTATTTCTGTTGCCGCTATAACAAAAAATGACTTGACCTAAGGGCGTGGACCTGACCCCATGTGCTTCTGTTAAGTCCATTAGAGAAAATACTCTTTTACCGAACAATTGTCCTCGCGTGCGATATCCATGGACTTATTGCTCTAATAAGTCCATGGGAGTGTCTATAAATAACTCGACGTTGGCGAAATACACCTTAACAGTAGTGAAAGCCATTAATTAAAATTAGAATTAGAATTAGAAATATTGTTGATAATTACTATTTCAATCGTTATGACTTATGAGTTATATTAAATATAAGTATGTAATTAAGGAGACAATATATTGTATTCTGTAGCTCTGCCTACCCCACTCTGGGATTATAGGCGTGAAGGTATGTATGTATGTATATTGGAATCAACAATATTAAAAACATAACAGGCGGTGAAAATTTATAGTAATTCCTTTAGTACTCAAGCTAAAGAAACGAAACTACAAGAAATATAACACATTATTACCGATTTGATTCTGAAATTTCTTTTATCAAATACAAAACTTAGTATAGTTTTTGAATCGGGGCTACATTTAAATCCTGAAAATAAACACACGGCAAGGGCGACAAAATTATAGCTATTGCAATTAATTCATTTTAACTTAGTTTCTTAACGATAAATCTAACGATGATGACGTTATTGAATATAATAAAAAATACCTTAATCTAGGCTTAGGTACTATTATTTTTCATCACAGCTAAATAATGATGCGTAACTTAAAAAACACTTACCATAACTTTTGCATAAAACAAATGTCACTCGTACAAAAACTATAACAACTAAAACACCAACTGGAATAAGCCCATAATACTCCGTTTTGTATTCCACTTCCGAGTCTTCCTCAATTTTAATATCAATCGAATCATTACAGTCTACCATTTTTTAAAACTGTCACAAAACACTGGCAACTTTAAAACTTTATTTAGAAGTGCCCACATTCAAACGCACCGGTTCTTTTTTCAAATTTTAAATTTTAAATCACTTTAATTTTTAAAACGTGCAGACGCGTTCGAGGAGCCGCGGTTTTTAAGCGTTATTTATCAGCAAATTTATCGCGGATTGTGTTTTCAACGTATTAGCGGCTTGAATGGAGAGCATTCGAGTATCGAATAGACGGCGACTCCTAGTAGAGTGACGTGATTATTTCATTGATAAAAAAACCTTCACCGAGCGTTCTTGGGGCTAAGGTCAAGCGTGATCGGATTCTGTGAACGTCATTTTTTCTAATGGCGCTTGTTTCAAGTGCCGGTATTTGGTTTGGCGTTAAGTAGGGTATCGGTAATGAATAAATTTGCATGTTTTATGATTTGAACTGAAGCAATTTATTTTGATGTTTTCTGTTACTCTTAATTAGGTCCGGTTTTAATTTAAAAAAATGCTAATAATTTATAACGCTGTATGCACAACACGCACAGCATCCGCGCGGCCCCGGCTGGTGTGGCCGCATCGAGTTTTGCGTCATACAGATATCGGGGGTTCCGTCAGGGGCTGATTGTAGACTCCAAGTTTAGGGGAACATAATAATATTGCAAGGGTGTACTGTACATAAGGGCTTTTTTGGCTCACCTGCGAGGAGTAGAAAATAAAATCCCTAACGTGCAGCGATATAATAATATCATACAGCTGCAGGCTGCATCTGCAATTGCTTTGTAAAATAACATTCCAACGTAAGGTAATTATGGTTTGACCAACTAAAGCAAGACCAGAAAAATTGAAAACCTCGCCATATGGCGGAAATTCTATATCATACAGCTGTAACTGCAATTGCATTGTAAAATAACATTCCAACGTAAGGTATTTATGGTTTGACCAACTAAAGCAAGACCAGAAAAATAAAAAACCTCGCCATATGGCGGAAATTATATATACTGCCATTTCTATTGCAATTCACGAAACACAGATAATTAGAGGTTTTTTATTTTTTTTGGTCAGGCTTTACGATGAAACCTAAGCTTTGATGGGTGTTCTCCAAATTGCCATATTTAAGGTTTTTTGCCAGGTTTCTTTCTCTCGGGTGCGCCAAAGTTCGTATAAAATTGCAACTCCGATTATTGGAACTCCGAAAATTTTTCTCATAACATTTTACATCATAATGATCACTCCTCATACTCTTCATAAAAAATGTTAATACTAATGATCGGAACTCATACTCATCTGAACTTATAACGCCAATATTCATGGAACCGTACACTTTTCAGAATTTCTTAAATCTGTAGATAAAATTAGGTTAGGTTAGGTTAGATTTATAACAATCCTCAAAAAGTAACAGTTTCTTAGAAAAATTCATTATGAGTTGCGATAAGTATGAGCAAATTTTTTCGAAGAAATGAAGTATGAGCAAAATTTTTCGAAGAAATTATGAGTATAGACACAAATAGTTATTTGTATAAAAAATCTAAAGACCAATTTTATATGAGCCAATATGGACCCCTTTCTCTCTGTATAGGTCAGGTGAACATAAAGAATAAGAATAAATTTATTTAAATAAATCTCACAGTTACGAATACACAAGCAGTATCCGGTTGATTCAAAACTAGGTTGAGCCTGTATCTTGGGACCCACGGAGTTGATTTTCAAGCTGCACAGAGAAATCAAAGCATTGTACTTACACTGGAATTTAGATCAGTGCTTACTATGATGGCTTACTAAGTAGGTAGGTAAGCAGTAAGTCTTACTGTGTTCCCCACTGTTTCATTTGTCCGAAAATTCGTAAGTTAGTATTTTTTTCTGAGCCCATTAACTTTTCAATGTTTAATGAGATATAAGAACCTGTAGGTTAATTAGGCAACAGTATGTAACTTAAAATCGACCTTATAATAGGTACCTAATCAAAAAGAAAAGCAGTTGCCTTGGTTGTTAAGGATTTTTACATGTCCTTTTCGTTTTGGTATGTAATTGAGAATATGTCGTCGCTAGAAAGCAATAATGCTGTAACCCGCTCCAACTACCAAAATCGTTTTTTTACATATTATTACAGCATTTTTTTTTCTCCGTCGATTGGTCTGGGTCTCGTGTTTCTACGATGATAAATAAAAAATATACAGCATAGGTTTTTTGTGATATTTGGATTATTGAAGAAGAAATAAGTGTTGTAACCCGCTTAAAATCCGGTGTATTTTGTCAATATCGGACTTACAGCAAAACAAGGTAAGAAACTTCCTCTCTTTAACATTATACAGCGTTTTTGCTTTCCAATTTTTTTGAATTATGTTATTTACAGCATTTCTTTGGGTTTAATTTAAAATTGCACAGCTACATACAGCAATTCAAACGTGTTATTTTTCCTATTTTATAGCAGTTATAACATTTTAAAGTCACAGACTTCACAAGCACTGGATGTCGTTACGACATTTCCCCCCTCCCTCACCTTGTGAAGCACGCGGCATACGGCGGTCGGTTTGAAGTGCAGTGCATATTTTGGACTCCGCAGAATCGTGAATAAATTTTGTATTATTTAACAAATTAATAATTTATAAATGAGAAAGTGGGTTTTGAATAACAATTATTATATTTTTAATGTAGGTTTTCTTCCACGAAGTAATTTAACTAATATGAAAAGGTGTTTAGGCATGGTATTTAAGCAAGTTGATTCATTTGAATTATTTATCAATATTACTTACTGAATAACATTTTTTAGTAAAACTAGAGTATTAATTAGTACTCGGCGGTCATCGTTGTCCCACTCTAACTCGCTATGACTTTAATAGGTATTTGATACCTACTCGTGTTCCATTGAAATAAAAAGACAACCGAGTAGTAGGTATACTACTAGAGGAAAGTCCCGTAAGGCCGGACGGAGTCTAATGCCGGACACACGTAATATTATCTCAACGAATCACAACTTTTGTGGAGAAATATTAGGCGCAGCTAGGAGCCGCCATTACATCGAATTATATTTGTATTTTATTACATAACAACAAAAATCTGTCGCATAATACCTATGAATCACACGGACGCTTCCTATTTTAATAAATAAATAGATAAATAAATAAGTACGTGCGAGTGTAGCGACACTATCTAAGCGAAAGACTTTACAGTTGAATAAAGGTATGTTTTATTAAACGTGTTTCTTTTAAACACCTAGCAAACAGCTTAACGACATTTTATTATACCTTGTTTTTTTTCCTAAATCCTGTTACAGCAAGACTGTAGTCTATTATTTTAAAATTTGTATTTGTTTTTTGACCAGAAACGTTTTAAACGATTATGATTTATTTACAGCAATTTAAAACTGCTTTTCATTTGGTTTTTAAATAACACCTTCATACATTTTCCTTATAGGTTACAGCATTCTTTCGGGTAAAAAAAAAAGAAAAAAAATGCTGTAACACGCAAAAAGTACCTTTAAACCTAGTTTACATGAAATTTGACTATTCAGTTAAATAAAAGCATTTATTTTAATTATTTTTTCAAAAGGGGGTCAAGAAACCTTCTACCGTTTAGAAGTTATGATTTTTTTAAATTTTTTGCTTCAGTAAAATTTGATTTTTGAGGGTTACAGCATTATTGATTTCTAGCGACGATATATCGAGAGGATGAAAGTGGGGTTTCACAGAGTAGGTAGAAAAGTCATCAATTCCAGGGGCCCGTTTCTAGAAAAGTATTAGTCTAATAATATTAGTGTTTTGTCTCATTTTTTAGTTTTATTTACGAGACAAAACACTAATATTATTAGACTAATATGCTTTGAGAAACGGGCCCCAGGCCTGATTAATAAAAACATAATTATTTGCTTATGTTGCTTAGTGCGCCACCTATGATTCAACTTGGAAACTAAATAGTGAGACAAGTAACCCAAGGCGTACTTGCAAACTCGTTGTGAGAGTTTTGCTACTCGCCACTAGAGGGCGCTGTAACATATAAACAAAAACAAAAGGCAAAAGGCAAAAAATATTGTTACATTTTCACAAAAAATATAATTAAGTGTAATTAGTGACTACAAATGTTCTTAAAAATATCTTTGGTTAGTGCAGGAATGTGCACTGTTTAGTAAAATGGTTCAAGCTTATCTTTAAAAAAAAAATTGAAAGTATATAATGGTCAAAACCAAAAAAGAGACCTAGGCAAAGTAGATTATTATCCTCGTAAGGCCCAGTGTGCTATAATAGGCTGTGCATTACCGCGGCAATTTTTTATATTAATTTGAACTGTATAGCAATGGAAATAAAATTTGTTTTCCTTTCTTCATAAATTGAAAATGGCGTTTTCGAACAATCGTAATTGAACTTTATTGCCTTGATGGTAAATTCAAAGTCCCACTGATAAAAAACTGTCTGTTTTTAGTACGGTGGGCCTTACGAGAAAGTCAGTCAGTCAATTTGACTATAAGTACATAAATAATGTAAAGTCGAGGTAAATGATTTATTTATTTAGTTAAGACAAGACGATTTAGTATCGATTTATAGTTAGTACTTTTATATCATTAAGATTAATACCTATTTATACTGATAACGTTAAGTACGCACCTATAGTTATGTATTTTGCTATAATTAAAAAGGAAAAACACTTAGCACTGTAAAAACAAACACAATAATATTTCTTACGAAACATCAAACGCAGGCATAATAATCTCTTCCAGGGGCCCGTTTCTCGTAAAGTATTAGTCTAATAATATTAGTGTTTTGTCTCATTTTTTAGTTTTATTTACGAGACAAAACACTAATATTATTAGACGCTTTGAGAAACGGGCCCCAGAAAATATAATAACTATGTCACTTACCAAACAGTTGAAAGCACTTTAAGCACACACACGTCACAGAATATAACACGACGATCATAAAAAATGGCAGAAACAATATTATCGACTCCATTGTAATGATTGTTCTAGTGTAACCCGCCTAGTGCAACTCTTGCCATCAACTAGCAAAAATTATCGAAACACCGAATTGATAGGACTATCTTCGATAGGATTTAATTACTGCAGATAAAGAGACGTGTTATGATATGGGTATTACCGACGAAGTGTAAAAATTATAATCTGTAACAGATTTTTAGCCGTTTTGCCATAAGTGTATTAATGTATTTGACAACCGGTGAAATTACTACCCCGTTACTAATAAACGTTGAGTAACGGTGGTATAGCTATACAATGTTTTGTCCTTATCTGTCGAATCCAAATGTTATAATGACAGATTAACCTATGATCTCATTCGATTCAGCGCAAAAACTTACAAGAAAAAATTACACACTCACTCGTCATGTCAAATTTCCCCCTGTCCATACCGCCCCAATGGGGGTAGGAGTACATTTCCTCCCTTCCACCGAATGAGGGTGCAGCGATGGGGCAATCTTTCCGTAGTTACCACCAGGTCCAGGCTGGTCCAAGCCAAGGCTAGGCTAGGCAAGGCAATGACATTATTTCCGCACATGCATCAAAATGTATCATAGGCACACGATTCAGGATACTAAATATTGCTGAGTCATAATATCTTACAGAAAACGTATATAAGCGGCGATAACGACTGTAGGAAATTAATATTAGATAACAGCGATAAAAAACGCAACTGTTATGAATATGACACCCGTATTCACAAACAATACTTAAGGAATCCTTCACTGAGTAAACGCACTGCGTTGAATACAGCTGTGTGATTGGTCCTTTTTGACTGACCTTTTGTCTATGAGACGATTTGAACCACCCTGTGCGTTCGTGAGCACTGTGAGACCTCATAGTGACGTTTGTGAATACGGGTGTAAGTGTAACCCAGTGATTCACTCGCCCCTGCTAAGTACGTAAGTACGTATAATATCTTAACTGGATTAAAAAGTGCAAAGTTTTGTGTTTTTTTTTTTTTTTCTGTGGTTTTGTTCCTTGCAAGTTAAATTCAAGAAAAAATATATGACCTTTTGCACGGAGGGTTTGTTTAGTAAACAACGATTATCGTTGAGTGCGAATTGGACTCGCGCACCGAGAAAAGAAAGAAAGAAAGAATAAACATTTTATTCGTGACAAAACACGACAAAATACTTACAATAGACAAAATAACTGTTGTCACGAAATGGTTCCAACTCAGCGTTGTGCCGGCGTTAAAGCCAGCGCTGGTCTTCCGTTGGAACCATCCAGTGAACCCACGGAAGATTACACACAAAGGGTCTTCCCGCCGTCTGTCTGTCTGTCCCTCTGTATATTTACGCTTCGATCTTTCAAACTACGCAACGGATTTTAATGCGGGTTTCATCAATAGATAGAGTGATTCGAGAGAAAGGGGTTTATGCATAATAAATTCTGGTTTATGTACGGGAGTTACAGAAAACTCACATAAACCGAAGCGAAGCGAGGGCGGGTCGCTAGTTATTATACCTATAAATGATTTTATGGCTTTTGGAGTAATAAAACTTATTATAAATTAATATACAGGGTGTAATGCAAGTCGAGTGCCAAATGAGAAGGGGGGATAGCTAGGGTCACTTGCAACACGTTTTGGGCCAATTAACACTCATCCTGCCCACGGTGTTTTTTTAATATTTTTTTTAAATAAAATCTCGGTATCTTCCAAAAGTTGACCATTTTGTTTACCTATCTTTTTTTTAAATGTGACAGCACAAAAGTATTTGTATTTTTTTAATCTCTAATGTATGCGTATTCTAATGAAATGTTATTTTTATTCATATAGTAAACTAATAAAAAAATATTAGCCGACAAAGTGTGAAGGACAGAAAATAAAAATCGTCAAGGTCAACTTTACGGCACAATTAAAAAAAAAGTAGACGCTCCTCAGATCTTCCAACATCATAAAAACTTCTCCAGTTCCTGACCATTCTTACGGTATACCACATGTCTAGAATCACGTTCAGTTTTTCGGCAAAATATGGTTTCAATCTAAAATGGTGGGTTACATTACCTAGTACTTCTTTGAAACTACCTACTTGAAAGTAAGGTTTAATAAATGAATTGAGACTATTTTTTTACTAATAATAAAAAAACATAAAATAGTCATCAAAAATTATTAAAAACCTAACAATAGTATTCATTTATTTCAATAACTAAGTATACTATAGGTACGCAAGTTACGACTAGGTAACCGTCTACCAGAGGGGCTAGACAAGATGCACTACGCTAACTATCGTTTCTAATCGCTTCGTTTTTAAACCAATCACGTCACTGGTGGATCACGTGACTTTTCGTATCACGTCATCTACAAGTGACGCGATTGGTTTAAAAACGTAACGAATAGAAACGCTGGTTAGCGTAATGCATCTTGTCTAGCCCCTCAGGATACAATTGTTTCTAATTGCTGGTAAATTCTTCTTGCTTCTCGGGCCACACAATAGCTCTGCCGTAAGCCACTAAAATATCAGCGTATTCTTCTTCTTCTTGCTGTATGTAACCATGTCAATAAAAGTCGATAACAACAATAAAATTAAAATAATTCTTATCTCTGTTTAGATAAATGTTTCCCCGCGCAAATAACTTTTTAATTTTCATTTTTATCAAGTGTATTTTTCAATTACATAGGTAGTTTACCATGCAATAAAGTAAAAAAAAAACGTTATTTTTGGTCGTAACTTGCGTACCTATCGTATACTTAGTTATTGAAATAAATGAATACTATTGTTAGGTTTTTAATAATTTTTGATGACTATTTTATGTTTTTTTATTATTAGTAAAAAAATAGTCTCAATTCATTTATCAAACCTTACTTTCAAGTAGGTAGTTTCAAAGAAGTACTAGGTAATGTAACCACCATTTTAGATTGAAACCATATTTTGCCGAAAAACTGAACGTGATTCTAGACATGTGGTATACCGTAAGAATGGTCAGGAACTGGAGAAGTTTTTATGATGTTGGAAGATCTGAGGAGCGTCTACTTTTTTTTTAATTGTGCCGTAAAGTTGACCTTGACGATTTTTATTTTCTGTCCTTCACACTTTGTCGGCTAATATTTTTTTATTAGTTTACTATATGAATAAAAATAACATTTCATTAGAATACGCATACATTAGAGATTAAAAAAATACAAATACTTTTGTGCTGTCACATTTAAAAAAAAAGATAGGTAAACAAAATGGTCAACTTTTGGAAGATACCGAGATTTTATTTAAAAAAAATATTAAAAAAACACCGTGGGCAGGATGAGTGTTAATTGGCCCAAAACGTGTTGCAAGTGACCCTAGCTATCCACCCTTTTCATTTGGCACTCGACTTGCATTACACCCTGTATAATCCGTTTAAATTCACCATTGTAAGTCGGATCGGTCTATCATATTTGGAACTCTTGTGAGTCCAAAACAAGACCAAATAGCTCCATCCAATGCCTTGCGATTTAACATTCGTTAATTCATTTACAATGTTAATAAAACAATGAGGTACTCACCGAATATTTTAAAGATTAACCTGCCGATAACTAAATCACATATTTGTAAATAAGAGTACACTAAAAACAAAATTATCACAAGAAATAAAATTAAAATGATTTGCCTCTCGTCGAGAAACATTTTTACAAAACAAGAGAACGATCGAAACTGACAAGATCAAATGGTAACAAATTGGATAGTTGCAAAATGTACTAGTTGTGGGAGGATGTTTGAGTTTTTTAAGTTAGTCGGATTTTAGTTTTCAATATGGTGGATTATCAGAGATTGTGTGATTCATATCATAGTGCATGCTGCGGTACATCTGCAAGAGGTGTGAGATTTTGTTAGGATATTTAAATTATAGTTATTGTATAACTTAGCGCAACTATGTTTGTAACTTCGACTGGACCATAATGGTCATATATTTAGTGCAAGTTTTTGTATAGTAATTATATTAGTATTCACTACACGATGTTTCATATTGTAAGAATCAATTATGTTCTTTTTTCCTCAACTTTTTAGTTTAGGTATGTTTGTTAAATAGTAGGCTATAGCTGTCTTATCCATAATTAATTAAGACTACGCCGAGCGTACGCCGGATGTACAGTGGCGCCCTCATCACTATTATTGTGTTTTCTAATAAAATAAAGTATTTTCTTGAAATCGGACGGTGCATTTTTGTACTACAAATGAAAACACAACTTATAGGACATATCACCTAGTTTAATAACAATTGGCCTTTGAGTTATCAACTTAACGGAAAAAAGTGGCCGCCTTTTCCCGTTAAGCTGACTACTCATAGGGTAATTGTTATCAAAGTTTGTTACGTATCCCATAAATTGTGTTTTTACTTGCACTACAAAAAAGCATCGTCCGATTGCAAGGAAATTCTTTAGTTAATTAGAAAACACAATAATAGTGACGAGGGCGCCACTGGACGGTCGACGTTTGCTCGGCGCAGTCTTATGGAAACTATAGGTTTAAGTTTACTCATATTTTGTGTAACATTAAATGTATACAACCGTTTGTTTCTTAGTAAACAATAAATAAATAAAGATAAATGACTTTCAACTTCGTCTCAATTCCCTAAAAAAAGTTTAAAAAAATATCCTCGCATTCGTGATAAAAAAAAGGCAAACTAACACATGCATGCATGCATTATTATTTCTATGCTAGTAATTTCACCGATTGTCTTATCCCCATACCGGAACACAACAATGCGAACAATTGACTTTTTAATGTTAAAAAATGGTGGGTACTAATTACTAAGGAGCTTTTTGGTTTAAGTTAACCAGTAACAATTTTACTTAGGTATTTTGCGTGTCCTGGGGGGTTACCATGACATACCAAAGCAATTCAGTTTAAATTGAGAGAAAGGGACAGAGCTATATAACTGCTATAGCTCTGTCCCTTTCTCTCAACCTAAATTGTACTGCTTTAGTATGCCATGGTAACCCCCCTGTTCTTGCAGGTATGACTAATTGGTTGAGGGCCTGTTTCACAATCGACAAGTAAATTTATGTGCCAGTTAAAGTTAGCTCTCTCCTTGTCTATGTTTAAGTGTAAGAAAAGGAAAGGGCTAAATTTATGTGACAGATATGCTTTACTTGACGATTGTGAAACAGGCCCTAAGACTTTTTTAAAGTTACAACAATCTATTTGTAAAGCTGTCTCTGTCTGTCTTCAGGAAAATATAAAATATTTTTTTTATCTGTTTTAGGTTTTGGGGCCACTTTGAAACTAACTAGCTAGCTCAAAGTGATGAAATCAATTAAAATTTTAAGAGAAATTTCACAATTATTGATTGCGTCTCTAACATCTTACTAATATTATAAATGAGAAAGTTTGGATGTTATGCTTAGTCAACATTTTATCCACCGCGATTTAGATGATTAGTAGGTATAAACATACAGTCAAGCAAGTGAATTTCTGGGCCTTTATCATAATAGAACTACTTACTAGCACTTACATCATCATACATCATACTCGTATTGATCAGAAAGCGACGGATTTTTGATCCACATCAAAAAAAAGGCATTCTGTTAACTTTTTACCACTACAGCATTAGTGTGTGCAGTGTCAGCACAGTGTCATTTTAACGTCAGCTAAAAAACAACAGAATCTGTTTACCTTGATAATCCAAACTCTCCTCTCACAGCCTCAAACCAAATTAAACTTTAAAACCATTCGACTAAATTCACATTCACTTAACATGATTATGTATACGTTGGCGATTTTTGATAAACTGATAAGATTAGAATAATGTTTGTGATAAAATCATCCAAAGTAACTTGAACTATCTGCTTTAACAGTGATGGTGAATTATGTATTAATTTTCTTAGGTGCTAGAGGTCTTCGTGTTACGGTCGCTTGGAATTGTTCATTGTTCGCTTTATGTGGCTTGTACGGTCGTGATTAGGAAGAAAGAAAACTCAGTGCGAATATTGCAGCTTGAAGGCAGGGTTGGCGGGGAATATGGATATGAAGATAGGTGGACAGAAACACTGATAAAAGAATACTTTTTATTCGTTTGGCCAAAATATGTTTGGTCACGTAAAAGACGTAACAGACTGTTTCGATATCCTAAAAAATCTATGCATTCGAGATATGATATGAACTTAAAAATACTATAGGGGCCCTCAGAATGTGCAGCAGACCGCTCGAAAGAGATTCAACCAAACCTTCGGTATAGCGGCCATGAAGTTTTTCGAAAAAGCTGAGAATCTAAGATGGCGGCCATGATGTTTTTCGAAAAAGCCGTCATGGGTATCGTTTTTCGTGTTTTTGGGGATGGCAATTTCGAAAACGATGTCGGGTTTTGAATCCAAGATGGCGGCCATGATGTTTATCGAAAAAGCCGTCATGGGTATCGTTTCTCATGTTTTCGGGGATGGCAATTTGGAAAACGATGTCGAATTTTGAATTCAAGATGGCGGCCATGATATTTTTCGAAAAAGTCGTCATGGGTATCGTGATTAATGTTTTCGGGGTTTTCGAATTCGAAAATGATAAAATCTCATCTAGCCATGTGTGGGCAGTGTGTTTTTATTTCTGTTTACTTTTGTCATCCTCTAATCCTTTCAGTATTCTGATTCTGAAGTCCACGCACACGAAGTCGCGGGAAGAAGCTATCAGTAAATAAAATAATTATATCTATCTATATATATAAAAGGCTAAACTGACTGACTGACATATCGATGCACAGCCGAAACTACTGTACTGTAAGAAAGGATTTTCCGAAAATCGACTCCCAACGGGAAAAGATGGGGGGAGTAGCGGGAAACTAATTCTACGCGTACGCGGGCGTCCTCTAGTCAAAAATAAAAGTCTGACAGTTTTCAATCGGCCATCTTCCCTGACAGTTTCCGAACCCAATAGCAACTTCGAATGAATCATAACAATACCAGTTTATTTATTTATTTTTATTAATTCAAAATAACAGGTTTAGGTACTTGTCCCACCGCCAGCGAGGAAATGATTAGCTATCGACTATTTTCTCGCTCAAGAAACGAACAAAAGATAAAAAATCCCTGTCTGTAAAAGAGACACGTATATTAATAGTTGATCGCTGGCTGTTCACACTGCTGGCGAGTACACTTTCCACTAGTTTTTCGAAACAAAAAAGCGGCCAAGTGCGAGTCGGACTCGCCCATGAAGGGTTCCGTGAAAGGTAAATTGCGGTTTACGATTTTTGACGTATTAAAAAAAACTACTTACTAGATCTCGTTCAAACCAATTTTCGGTGGAAGATTGCATGGTAATGTACATCATATCATATATTATTTTTACATTTATCATTCCCTTATTTTAGAAGTTACGGGGGGGGGGACACACATTTTTCCACTTTGGAAGCGTCTCTCGCGCAAACTATTCAGTTTAGAAAAAATATATATTAGAAACCTCAATATCATTTTTGAAGACCTATCCATTGATACCCCACACGTATGGGTTTGATGAAAAAAAAAAATAGTTTCAGTTCTAGTATGGGGAACCCCAAAAATTTATATATTTTTTTCTATTTTTGTATGAAAATCTTAATGCGGTTCACCGAATACATCTACTTACAAAGTTTCCATAGTATAGCTCTTATAGTTACGGAAAAAAGTGGCTGTGACATACGGACGGACAGACGGACGGACGGACAGACATGACGAATCTATAAGGGTTCCGTTTTTTGCCATTTGGCTACGGAACCCTAAAAAATATAGAACCCGTGTCAATAAAAGAGACACAAATATTAATAGTTAATATTAGTACTCGCTTCCCGCTCATCATCGGCGGTGGGACCAGTGCATTACAGTAACCAATTTACATTACATTATTTATTACGCAAACAAAAAACAAATATCACTAACGCAAATAAATATATTATCAATATTTTTAAACAACGACTGCCATTAGTCAGCAGATACGTCAGTATCTTGGACCCAAGACGAGAGAGCATTTAATATTTCAATCGCTCTGGCGGCGGTTGGCGAGTTCCTGCGCGACAAGTTCGTCAATTCTCCGGTGCTGCAAAGAGAGGGTGCCGGTGACGAACACCGGCCGCAGATACTGGTCAAGAACAAAGAAACGCCATCGCTCGAGAGCTGATGGATTTTCAATATAGTTTCACAGTAGTAAGCATAAGTGCACTAAGAGCTACTTCTTTCGCATCCAACAGAGTGGACAATCCGATCATGCCTGTCATGAAAAGCGAAGACCAGTTGGCCTGCCTGCAGTTCCGCTTGTCTTTCACGCGCTTCCAAAATTAATCGGGTTTATCCTGGTTTATCACAAATCAACAGTTGCGCGTCAGTGTTTTGTTTTGCATAAACTGCAGCGTGTTTTCACGGCGTAAAGTTTAACGAGTATTCATATGCATCCTAATTAACATAAAAACATAATTGCTACAACAGCAATCAAGGCACGGAAGGTAAATAATCTCCCGATCCAAATACTCTCCCACATGACAGCCGATCAGTGCTCCAGGCGCTACAGAACCTCAGTGCTGGTACTCCAGTTCAACAATGCCCTGATGAAGCTAAGCAACAAGAACCTCATCACAATACAGTGGATAAAAGGACACAGCAACTCACGTGGTAATGACGCGGCCGACGAACTGGCGAGACAGGGCTCAGGGATGGTAGCAGTGGGTCCTGAGCCTATCTTGCCTCTCCCGTTCAGATGGCTGCGTTACAAACTACGACGAATGACCAAGGTAGAACACCAACAGTACTGGAGAAAACTAGTCACCTGCAGGCAGGCCAAAGAAGCCCTTACGACGATCGTTCCCATTGACACGGAAACTACGACAGTTAAAAAGGAAACAACTTAGACTCGTTACTAGGCCTCGTTATTATAAATGGTCATGCCTTATTTAACAAACAATTACACACTAGGTGTTACAGACAGCCTTTGTGCAGAGCCTGTATAACGGCAGAGGAGACTGCTGCCCCCGTCATCGTGGAATGTCCTGGTTCGGCAACATGCTGGGCGTGACATCTCGGACTAGAACCGAGGTTGCTGCTACCAGAAGTCGGATTCTTGGTGGAACTGGGTTAGTAAGTAGGAGTGTTGCCACCAACCCCCACGCAAAACAGGCGCATATTTAAGTCCTCGAGTTGCGGAAAAGAACCTGCCACAACCAATAACCTATTATAACCGAAAAGCATGAGAGCGTCGGTGGCCTATTGGTTTAGGGGGTCTACTCATGATCGTAAGGTACCGAGTTCAAACCCGTGCAGTCACCATTTTTTAGGTCACCAGTTTTTCTAACTTAGGTACATGTAAACTTTGAAAATGTGATTTATAAAAGACTACCTATTACGGTTTTTTGAGTCTAATAAATAATAGTCTAAGTTCAAAACAATTTGGTTTTCAAAGAGGTAAACGTACCTCTTTAGCCATTTTCATTATCTTTAATAGCATTTCTTGTAATGAGAAAATAGTAATACAAGAGTAATCGGAGTTAAAAAGTGTTAAGGCAGGAGTACCATAGGGTAGTGTCCTAGGGCCACTCAATTTCTTTATATGTATTAATGAGCTGCCCAAAATTGTAAGCAAATTGTGCTTCCTATTTGCAAATGATGCCACACTATCCTGTTTTCAGGCGCAAAAGTAAATGAATCAAACACTTTGAGTAATGTTGTTCTATGGCTCAATACACTCAAACTAAAAGTTAAGTTAATTAAAACCAAACTTGTGCAGTTCAGAAAAAAAATAACTGTTCCTATTGATTGACAAGTTTCAGAGGCAGGGGTGAACATTGAACAAGTAAATAATGAAATTTTTTGGGCGTTCAAATAGACAGCCTCTTAAATTAGGAGTTGCATATTGTCGAATTAAACGATAAAATTTCGAAGGCATATTATGCTTTTTCCATTTTATCTGTAACCTGTTCAGAGGACATGACTAGAAATGCTTACAATGGTATTATTAGATGTTATCGAAAACGCTATATGTAAATTTTAGACACTGTAATAGTAGGCGACTTTAGTCTCTATTCCTTAAGTAACCATGTCATTGTATTCGATTCATTTACTCTCATGCCTCTTCCACTCCTTATGAATCCGTCCCGAAAAGCTTCCGCTGGAACTTCAAAAAGGCTAACCTAATCACTTTGTACACTGACACCCAATTTTTAGTCATATTATTGAGAAACAAAATTGACAACCCAGATGGCCTTGAGCAATTCCGGCTATTTGTACCGGAGCGTTACTCCCGCCCCGCGCGGGGCGCCGCCACCGCCGATTGTTCGCGGGGCGCCGCCGTCGCGCACGCAGCGCGCCGGCAACGCACCTAACACTCGCGCGCAGATGCTCCTCAACGAGTTTGTTTCGCAGATCCAAGATGTCGATGTGTTTGCAGACAACTGGAAACAATTTCTATGTAAAATTCACTGCTTCTGTTCTTCTCTTTAAACCTAATATTGTAAATATCTCTATGTGTAAAACTATAACATTGTAGGCGCCTTGGTTCTCACTGTAAGCTTATAATTGTAATTAGGTATAATAATAAATAAATAAATGTGTATTCCTTCCTTACTTATGGGATCATCTAGTGGGGGACTCTGTCGATGTTCCATCTACAATTAGACTGCATAAAATGTATCTGCGCGCTATCAACCGTCTACACAGTAGACACTCTCTCCGTAATGTGTATGTATGTATGTATGTACCTAAACTCATTATCGCACAAACAGAAAACATCAAGAAGAAGAAGAAGAAAGAGATTTGTCAAGATCGTAGCAGGTGGAAAGAAGTGGTCTCTGCCTACCCCTCTGGGAAACAGGCGCGATTTAATGTATGTATGTATGTAGAAAACATCAAACAAAAAAAAACAAAAAGAAACAGAAAAGGTACTTTTTTTTTTTTATATACAAAATTTATTCAAAAGACACAAACAATAAACAGAAAAATAATAAAACATACCTAACTAAAACTAAATACTAAAATAAATTAACTTATTCTAAATAACTATAATATGTACAAATGTCCCCTAGGCCACTGCCACTGGGAATGGTGCCCATAATGCTGGCTGCATTTCCTCGTTGGATAGTTATTGCTAGCCGTTGGCCGAGGAAAGAGCCAGCCCTATGGTCACCTGAGGCACGGATCATTTTAAATTTTAGATTGCTAAAAAGCTTCCGTGCCTCCGGGCCCCACGGTCCAAGTGTTTCTACTGCAAAAGCCGCAAATATGCAATTATCAGCTATATTTGCATATTTGCGGCGTTTTGCTGATTCTGCCGCGGTAGCCGCCGCACCTGCCTTCAGAACCGTCGCACCGAGGTGGGACGGTGCCAGAGTATCCACACAGGTGGCATCCCAAACTAAAGGCCGTCCCATTTCCCACGGTACGAGAGTCATTCCATCGGGTCTCTTGCCATCGTCACGTGCCAGCCCATTAGGTTCTAATGTAGCAGGCACGTTGACGCTAACAAGGGCCCGCCGGATGATGTCATTAAGGCAGGCGTGGCGGGACAGGCGACCAGCGCTTTTTTTGCAAGCTAGACCGTGGTGACCCTGTCGGTCAACTTGAGCTCCGCAGTGGCAGTGGTGCGCTTCAACAATGTTTGCGCCTAGTCGAAGGCCTACCGCCAATCTGAAACTATTATTGTCGAAAAGGTTGCCGTAGTTCACAGATGGATAAGCCTGCAGCCAGTAACCCGATTCCTTCTCCGACACGGCTAGCATGCGAGCCTTCTCACAGCTTGTCGAACAGTTGTCAACAAGATGCTCGAAGACTCGGCGACAAATTGGCTCGTCCCATAACTTTTGGCACTCTTTGCTGGTAGGAAAGTCTTTGCCTGGGCAGGCCATCTTCCATGCGTCCTTGGCCTCGGACAAGTATGTTACCTCGAAATCACTAAGTGATGGACGAAGAATTTTACCCACGAGTGATAACGTACTATGTACCGAGGACAAAAAAGCTGGAAGGGCAACACTAGAAATTTGGCGAATACCGAGACCACCATACCTAATAGGTAACGTTGCTTGTAAAAAAGGCATGTATATGTATTTATCCCTAATGTGTTTAAAGAGAAGCGGTTGCTAACACTAGCATCTATATGCATTTTGGAGCTCTGTTTAATAAAGCGTAACGGTGAGTTCTTCACAAAGAGTCATCTTTTCGAAATAACCCGCTAGAGCCTAGAAATATACTTATTTACAAAAGTTCCTTTATTCCTGCTATGCGAGTTTTCAATAAATTACCAGCTAAATCGAAATAGTATTTGACTTGTTTTGGTATTGTTTTTAACTCGGCCGCCATTGCTGTTAGTAAATTAATAAGAACTACGTTGACATTACCATACTGGTCAAAAACTATTTGGTTTTTTTAACCTTGTTGAATAGAGGCCCTGGGCAAAAGCATCTCCTCTGTCTATCCACTATCTTTTTTTAAATATATATTTTTTGGTTTACAAAATTAAATATAAGTACCTACTTGTGGTTTATTTGTTACCATGTCGTATTTTCTGTCCTTTAGGTAATGTTCTCGCTGCTCAGGTGAAAAGTTGTACCTATGTTTCACACGAGGCCAATATATTATTTGCATCCCGTGTCTTTGAATCTCCGCTGCGTTTATAATTCTAAGCTAAAACTCGCTACAATCGTGATTCAATTATATAATCCTTCGATTACTAACACTTGCAGCAAAAACCAACTTTGCTCCCTTGTTGCACAAATAACTATTTCATGAGCTGTCGCGTAAAAAAATGCTACTCAATCTTCGCCACCGAACTCGAGTACTCTACCAGTGAGTCATATGAATAAATGTTTACAATGGCCCAATTGAGATATTTTAAACACCGCCATTTTGTTTGTGATTTCCATTACAATGTTTTCATAATGTAAAGTTTACTAATAAGTATCTTAAACAAAGTGAATTTAATGAACAACTCACGCAGTTGATTTTGTTTCTCCAACCAAACAAGATCTTTTGAATGTTTAAAAAAAATGTGGTGTCCTGTTTTAGGAGGACTTTTGGTTATAGTTAGTTCCCCAGGTAAGTCTTTTATTATAATTTCATGTTAATAATATCTTTTTAGGGCTCAATATCCGGCATGTCCGTCTGTCCGTCTGTCTGCGGTCTAGCTCAGACACTATTGGTACTAAAAAGCTGTAATTTGGCATACCTGACCAAACCCAAACGACAACTTAAAAAGCTTGATACCACGAGGGGGCCAGGCCCCGTCGACCTGCCTTTCTTAAACAAGCAGCTGAGTCGATAGCACAGCCACTACAAAATTATATTTCAAAAGTGCATGGATCAGGGTATTTTTAGCATCGACCTGGAAAACGGCTAATATAATTCCTATCCTCAAAAATGGGCCAAAACAGATTATTGAAAATTATTGCCCAATCTCTTTACTCTGCACAGTCGCTAAAGTATATGAAAAACTGGTTCATTAATCATTGAGCACATTCATAAACTATCAACTCATACAAGATCAACGTGGTTTCGTTCAACAGAGGTCCACGATTACTAACTTAATGGTGTTTACAGAATTCCTCTTTGAGCACATGGATCGAGGAACCCAGGTTGACGCGATTTATACCGATTTTCGGAAGGCATTTGACAGGGTAGATCATGACTCCTTTTAGATAAGATCACCTTCAATGGTATTCGCGGTAAGCTGCTTCGATGGTTAATGTCTTACGTCTCCAATAGAACCTAGAAAGTAATCGTTAATGGCTTTCAGTCTGACTAAACCCAGATCGCATCCGGAGTCCCGCAGGGCTAAATTTTAGGTCCTTTGCTTTTCAGCATTTTTATCAACGATATAAAAGCATGTTTTCTAAACAAAATTTATATTGTATGCAGACGATCTCAAAATATTCATAAATATTAACAACCATACCGACTGCAGTCTTTTTCAAAAAGACCTTGATTGACTGACCGAATATTGCACTAAAAATAAATTACAACGAAGCATTCCCAAATGTCACGTGATCACGTTCACCAAAAATAGAAAATTAAGAGCACTTACAAGAGGTCGAACTCATACGGGACCTCGGTCTACTACTGGACTCTAAACTACATTTAGATCAACATGTAGATATGACTGTTTCGACGGGTTTCAGAAAGTACCATTTTGTCGCTCGGGCTGTCACTGATTTCCCAAAGGCCTCAACATACACATTTATTTATTCAATAGCCTCGTCCGTCCACAACTTGAATACGCATGCTTGATCTGGGACCCCTACTATAATAAGTATAAGGAAGCCATAGAGAGAGTGCAAAATAAGTTCTTAAAGTTTCTCAATTACAAATTGCACAGGAACATTCGCCTAACATACATAGACCAATATATAAATATGGACTAACCACACTAGATAAGAGGCGTATTTTCCTTGAGGCAATGTTCTTGCATGGACTTTGTCACAACAAATTCAACTGCGCGCAACTAGTCAGCAAAATATTGCTCCTAGAAGAGCGAACCGGCGGGAGACGCGCGCGTATGGCCAGTTGGCTACGACCAAGGGCCGGACCAATGCCGGTGCGCGCGCGCATCTCCATGTATAAAGAGCATTCACTCAAATAGACATATTTCATTTGCCCACTACTAAGTTCAGAAAAGCTGTACTAGATGCCCTTAATTTAATCTATATATATAAAAGGCAAACCTGACTGACTTATATATCAACGCACAGCCGAAACTACTGTACCTAGAAACTTGAAATTTGGTACAGGGGTTCCTTTCATGATTTAAGTGAGCACTAAGAAAGGATTTTCCGAAAATCGATCCCCAACGGGAAGAAATAGGGGGAGTAGTGGGAAACTAATTCTACGCGTACGAAGTCGCGGGCGTCCTCTAGTATAATATAAGTTGTATGTTAGCTGCTATTTGAAATTCGACAAAATAATGCCAAAAATGCCAAAATAACAGTACGTATGTATCGCTAACTAAAACATAATGTATAATTGTATATCGACTGTCCCACTCATGGCAACCTATTACTAAGAGCAATTTGTGGATAACGCTGTTGATTGTACGATTAGAAATATCATTATTGTAATCATAGTCTACAATGTATTGTGCAATTGTTTGTTATCTCTAAAATAAACAAATAAATAAGGGTTCCGTTTCTTCCTTTTTTGTACAGAACCCTAAAAATCATGTAAATAACTTTGAATAGAAAATTTGTTCTTTTTGCTATAGTTTTTTTTGTGTATATAGTAACGGCTTCGGAACCCCTACACTGAGCATAGTCCGACATGCTCGTGCCTGGTTTTTTTAGACAGTTTATGGTGTTTGTAGTAACGCTTTCGGAACCCTTCACTGAGCATGGTCCAACAGGCTCTTACTTGGTTTTTTGATGTTTTGTTTTATTACGTGTTGTTATTGTCATCTCCGGACAGGGCACGCACGTAAAACCATCGTTCCTCGATATGACTGCGACCGCGAGCCTCACACGTTCACGAATGAGGGTAACCAAGGACCCGTGGGGCTGTTCCCATGGCTCGGCGTGATACGAGTTACCTTAAGTAAGTTTAGTTAACTATATATATATTTTTTTAAATTATTTATTAGGGGACAATCTCACCCAAATTGGCCTAGCCCCAAACTAAGCTCTAGGCTTGTACTATGGGTACTAGGCAACGATAAAACTTATAAAGATAAACAAATACTTAAATACATAGAAGATACCCAAGACGCAGGAACAAATACTCCGCTCATCACACAAATATTTATCCATACCGGGAATTGAACCCCGGACCGCTAGCTTCGTAGGCAGGGTCACTACCAACTAGTAGATTTAATAGTAAACGTTGATCATAATTATTTTTACTACATTGCTTCCTTTTTCGTCGTGTTCCTGGGCCTTTATTCAACACGGTAAAAACAATATAGTTTTTGATCTGTTATCGTATTGTCACCGTTTTGATAGCTCTTATTTACTTGACAGTAATGGCGTCTGGCGTCATAACAATACCATAACAGGTCAACTACGATATCGTTTCTACCGTCGGGAATAGAGGCGCTGATTCGTAGTATTAATTCTCATTTTGACTTATTCTTGTCACAATGACAGATAAGGACAAAACATTGTATAGCTATACCACCGTTACTCAACGTTTATTAGTAAAGGGGTTATTATGCAAGCAAAGTCATAGGCATTGTATTTGTGTAACTTGCTAGTTCCACTGTGTCCAAACGAGAATATTATGTCGAAAACGGAAAGTGACGAAAGAAGAATGTTTCAAAACAAGAATACGACGAATCAGGAATCTTTCTAATAAAATAAAGTATTGTATTGAAATCGAAGGTTTTTTGTTGTACGGTCGGCCTTATAAGTAGCTACACACTTTAGTGCTTTGTCACTTGAACTGCTGCACTAATCTGACAAAGGCGTTAACGTGACAAGGTACCAAAGTGTGTAGCTCTGCTACTTATGACGCCGACTCTACTGAAACTAACTAAGTATATTAGGGCTCTAAAACATCACGGTTTTTTGACAGATGAAGGAGCAAAGCTAAGGATAGCCGTGACAGGCGCTGTTTTAATCAGAATTACTTTCGCCGTAACATACGCAGATGACGTCGCTAAAATACCAGACCAGATATTAAGGTAGGTCAAAGAGATTTAATATTATAGAACTTTAACTTTGTCAGTTTTGAGACGAAAATTAGCCATACATTGCGGCCGTCAATGTATAGCTAATTTTCGTCACCAAACTGACCAAGTTAAAGTTCCTTAATTTCAGTGCTCAATTGGGTAAACTTTTTAGTGAAAACGCCCTTAATCGTGAATTAGGTCTACAAATTATAGATTTAATAAGTAGTAAACGTTGTGTGAGGTGACATGCGCACTCGCGTCTAAGGCCGTAGACACAAAATAGATAGGTACAGAAGTCAATCACATGTATGTACTTCACTTTTCATACCTACGCTCGGCGGTCGCTCTATGGTTGTCAACTATGGCTTATGCACAAAAAAATATCGTGGTAGTAGCACTCGTAGGTATCTAGTTGTTTTATTTATCGTTGAGAATTAAACGGGAAGAATGTAAATATAATTATGTTATTACAAATTTGACTATAGCAAATCCCTAATAACTTCTAAACGGATTGCCCTAGTTACACAATTTCTATTATCCGTTTTAGACCTAAACCTGTCAAATGACACTAAAAACAACACAATATCTACTCAAACAAAAAAAACATGTTTTCAACTTACGTAAGGTGGCGTGAATTTACCTTACAAAAATTTTGTTACTTCGTTTATACTGATTCAAAATAGGAAACTATCGATTTTACACCGTTTTATATTGAACTTAAACAACCGTCCACTGAACAGTTTTTTTTTGTTGCTTCATTATTGCACAAAAAAGTTCACAGACGCGTGTCTCAAGCGGATGGCACTCGCGCTCGAAAAAACAGTGGAAGTGGCATGAGCTTCGCTTAGTATCAGACCTGTTGTCGCCAATACTCAAACTATCATAAAAACAACACGCCACCATGGAAAATGTTCTTGGTGCGGCTATCGTTTTTACATTCCAAAATAGCATAATAAGGCATGCTTTTGGATTTATTTCCTATTTTAGAAATATCGAAATAAGCGGCAAAAGTATGGTAGGTTAAGCGGAACTCCGCATAACTATGCCACACGTTATACGCCCACTTGACACTTCTACTGTTTTTTCTGTTCTGTTGGCTGAAGCTCCTGCGTATCACTCCTTTAGCGGTCCTGATGTCTGCGACTCTGACAATGCCATCAGTACCGTGGTGAACCTTGACGATCCGTCCGAGACGCCACTTCATTGGGGGAAGACCTTCTTCTTTGATGAGCACCAACGCTCCCTTTTGCAGTTGCTGGCCCTTGCAAGAGCGCCATTAAGTCCGGTGTTGAAGTTCACGAACGTACTCCTTGTGCCATCTTGCCCAAAATTGCCCTGAAAAAAATAATTGATCGATTCTAACAAGAATGTGATCGTCTTGACTCCATACGAGCCTGACAAGACGTTAGACGCATCAACTAACGGCCGAACCCTATATTCAAACCGCAGACAGATAGGCTTACTTCGGGTTAAAATTTGACACATTTTGTATGGGCAAATGTCAAATTTTGAACCGAAGTAAGCCTTATCTATCCGCGGTTTGAATATAGGGTTCGGCCGTAAGACGTAACGTTAGACTCATCAACTAACACGTTAGTTGAATCACTAAAGAAATTGCTGTTATTACTATTAGCTTTGGTTGATGTAACTAATATCTTAACTATTGTATTCATTTTTTGTCAACTAAGAGAAAATCTCTCTTTGTTGGCTCTCATTTTTTTGAGTGTGCTGGCGCCATTGCTCCAGTCTCTCATAGAGTGTAAGTCGGTTCTCGCTGGCGTTATTTTGTTTTTGTTATAGCTTGCTTTTTATGTATCTGTTTCAGAGAGCATTCAAAAGCGATGTTTATATCGAGTGACGACATACCTTGGCTGTACTCGATCAGACGCTGCGTCGCAGCTCCTGATTACAGAAGGAGTACCATGGGCTCCATTGCCCTCGTCGAGTTGCAGCTTAAACGTGACCCAAGTACGTATGCGACCGACCCTACTACACACACACACACACACATACACACACACACACACACACACACACACACACACGCACACGCACACACACACACACACACACAACACACACACACACACACACACACACGCGCACGCACGCACGCACGCACGCACGCACGCACGCACGCACGCACGCACGCTCGCACGCACGCACGCAACGCAATGTCCGCTAAACTGACAACCGACGCGGCGCTAAATAAAATGGCGGTCGTCGGCGGCGTCGTCAAAGACTACCCGCGCCAATCCACTGCCATATTATTATATTGGCTAAAAGGTTTAGTTTAAACTCGCCTTCTAAAAAAATGCTTACTGCGCATGCGAAGGTATACTTAGTCTTTATTTTTTGAACTGAGCTGCGCCTCTATTCAACACGGTAAAAAGAATATCGTTTTTGTCCCGTTATAGTTATGTCAACGTTTTGATAGTCTTATTTTCTTGACAGTAATGACGGCTGACGTCATAACAATACATTAACAGGTAAACTACGATATCGTTTATAACGTCTAGAATAGAGGCGCTGTTTCACTACACAAAGCCATTGTCTCCACCCAATACTATTATTATCTTCTTTTGTTTTCGTAACCGCATACAAAAAAAAGTTATAACTACAGTGAATTATTATCAACCCTATCCTTTTAAACAGTGGGTTTAAAATGACCCAAGAGAATAAATAATAATAATGGCATATTCAAAAATTTTGCACTTCATAACCGTCATGGGCATAACAACGACCTGCTTCGTAGAAAAACGACTATGAGATACCCTGAAATTTCAATTGAGTATCGACTCTATGATCTTTTCGTAAGATTATAAATGCTTTAAAAGAACAAAAGCATTTCACACTCTTTACGCCAGGTATATCGTAATGTCGCCACTAGGTAGGGTAGGGTAGGGTAGGGTAGGGTATGTAGGGTTGCCAACCGTACTATAATATAATAATATAGTATTGTACTATATTTTGACTCTGTGTACTATATACTGTTGAAGAAATATATAGTACGGAAAAGTACTATATTTCGGTCAGTCCTTAAACATGCGGTTTGGGTTGGAGAAATAGGTTTTTTTCAGCTCAGATAGTTGCCCCAATAGCAGGCAGAATGTTAGTAAGTATTGTGCATTAGTTTTAATGAATAATATTACACACTTTTTGAAAGTTTTTCTTTAAAGTACAATATTTTCTTTCTGTGTATCAATCATCATTCAATCGCATTTGTTTCAGCTCCTTTGATGCCGATTTGTTGGCAAGACAATTATCACAAATTGTCCCACAAACACTTTGCACTAGGATTTACTGATGGTAAGTTGATAAATTTAAGTCTTTTAACGATACTTTCGTCTACAAAGCCAGCGGTCCCAGGCTCAATTCGTTTTCGATAAATTCGCAGACCAAAGAAATCCAGTTTTTTAATATCTTGTTGTTACATATCTTATTTATGGATTACAATAACTGATTAGTTGCGATATAAGAACTAAAATATCTAAAAAGCTTTTCTAGTTTTTCCATGAATACATTTTTAGCTTTATAAGAAAAACCTTATAAAACTTTAAAGCACTGGATTTATAAAAATGCTTTGTGGTCCAGTAGCTTAACAACTTTTACTTTTATTGCAATTAATTTTACCGAATTAGTTCAAATAAGTTTTATGAGAAAACTATTAAAGCAAGGTAATGATATCGGGGGATAATATACAAGGCGGATATAAAATTATAATGTTCCCTTTACACCCGAGCTGATACGATTGTGTTGAGGGTTTTTTTCAAATTGCATATGAACCATGAAAACAAAAACAAAAAAGGCTCGTAATGTTACTTAATAATGGGAAACTCTTTGGGTAACGAAATAAAAATATACTAATTTTCACAACACTGCTCGGAAATATGGCCATAGATGGTCTTGTTTGGGGTCACAAAACGTCACTTATAAGGACACACCAAGAATGTTTTTCTCGGCGTGTTTGCTGATTGGTCGAGAACATAGTTGTCCAACTTTAAGAACCAATGAAAATCAATCAATAAATTTTTGTGTCAGCTCCTTAAAATGAAAAATTGAAATCGACCAATCAGAACACACCATTTTGTGTCGTAAAATATTAGGTGTATTTTTGCTAAAAGATACACAGACTAAAAACAATGTCACTGCTTTTTTTTAAAATGTAATTCATACTTGACCCCTAATCCCGAACCACTAGAGATGAAATTACATGGGAGATATGGCGAAACAAATACAATTTTATATGGAGTTGACATCTTCATCTCGAATGTTAGTTTATTAATCTCGAGTGCCACGAGAACAGGGGTCCAGATTTTAAAAAAAATGATCTATTGTAAAATTGGCGGTGATACAGCTTCTATACTACCTTTGAAAAACCGACGACAATTGACTAACGCTATTGAGTTTTGAATATGAATTTTTATTTTATTTCCTCTCAGTTGTTGTGAAAAGCACTATGTCTGCCTCGGTAGAAAGTGCAATTTATGGCCTCGTACACTAGAGGACCTTAACTACGTTTCGGCCCTCTATATTACTCGTCCAAAAATCGCGTACTTTCTATCCTCTGCAACAATGTACTATTTCAGTCTCTTTATGCTAGCCCCCAAAATTAAATAGTAAAAAATTGATGTAACTATTTGCTTTAAAAAAAATGTAACAATCTGTCCAAAGAGATACGAAGCTATAATAATATGGTTTTATTTTGACCTTACTTCACAGTGGACTCGTGTGTTATATTTGCATTATGTGTGAGTGGACATACATTATGTGGACAAAAATAACAAAACATGCATTTGTTTATTTACAGAACGTTATATACTTGAAAAAATAGCTTACGATATGCTGTTCATAAACAAGACACAATGCCAAACTTACTACCATAACTTAGACGTATGTATAAGTTGGATATAGTTTACTTTTAGTACAAAAAATTGACAAAGTCTTATTATTTGGTAAGTATTATCAAACAGTTGGTACAACTACATCTAAACTAATATATTACAGGTTATTATAATTTATATTTATTATATTATAATAATTTCTGATGCTATAATAAGTTAATAAAAGACAAGGACATCGAGTTCAATATTTTCAAAACGGTCCCCCGTACCCAAAAATTTAAAAGAACATGCGCATAATTCAAAGTTCAAAGCAAGTTTTTAAACATATTTGCCCGTTTTTTTCAAGTATATCTTTTAAGTATTCACATAAAGTTTGTTTCTCCATACTAGGTGTCCCCAGTGTTTGCTTTTAACTTTGTATGGAAAAAACAACTTGATGTGATTACTTAAAAAAAATACTCAACAAAAAAACGGGCAACTAGGTTTAAAAACTTCGCTGATTTGTAATGATTCTAATTATGTAAGATACCACTGAAAAACTAATGAAATAAAACATGAAATTAATGATTTTTCGTGACATGGACATAAGGGAAAATTAAAAAAAATCAGATTTAAATGATCAATATTTCTGAAATTAGCAAAAATCGCTGAATATACATAGGGGTTAAATCGATAGCTTTTTAGCTGCTCTATCAGCCCTAGACGGGTCGACGTCGGTTTCTGGGACACCCTGTACATTATAGAACGAATACGAAAACGAAACAAAACGGAACCCTTATAGGATCACTTTGTTGTCCGTCTGTCCGTCTGTCTGTCTGTCTGTCAAGACCCTTTACCTCGGGAACACGTGAAGGTATCGAGTTGAAATTAAAACCATATACTCCGGTCTACAGGCCCTTGAAGCTGTGAAAAAATCAAACTTCTACATTAACGTAAAAAAAAGATACGGCCGTTTATGCCGCAAAAACGTGTATTTCGACACTCTCGAGGCGAGGGAATCAAAATGTATAGGGTATTTTCCGTTGACCTAGAACTATGAAATTCGGCAAGTAGCACCGTCTTTTACTACCTACAAGTATAGGAAAAAATCTGAAATCTGTAAATTTTTAATTAAATCACAAAAAACAGGGTCTTTATGCAAGAAACGGCGGTCCAAATTTTGAATTAAGTTAACCGTGTCATGTGTGGAACCCTCGGTGGGCGAGTCCGACTCGCACTTGTCCGGTTTTTTGTAACACATATATAGTCTGTATGTCAGCAGCTTTTCCTCAAACCAGAATACCGTAGGACATAACACTAGGAAAATGACTATAATAAACTATGTGACTACGACATGCTCGTATTAAGCATGCTCTTTAGTGGCATGCTGGCTAAAACGCCGTGCTATATTTGCGCGTGCTTTCCAAGGTGGGGGTGGAAACGGGAATGGCAATAGCAAGTGTAAACGCGTTTGTTTAATGAGCATGCTATGCTCAAAAAATGTTTTCGCAGTAGGTGCGTGCGTATCGTAATATAAGTTTTGACTGACAGAAAGCTCGCTAGCAAATGGCATGTGTATTTGGAGTGTTTGCTTTGAGCATGCTCTATCATGCTTACATCAGGCAAATGTATACATCTCAAAAGCATGCTCATTAAGCGTTCTTATAAGCATACTATTTATATGCTAATATGGAGCAGTAACATCTGTTTATAATTTCTTGCCAGTTGCTCGCCAACAAAAGGCGGGCGCCTGCCCAGTACCAATGTTGGGCGGCGATAAACAACCACCAGAACTGCATGTGGGAGAACGGCATGATCCTCGTCTCCAACTACTCGGGCACCTGGATCTTGGTAATCATCACCATCGTCATCATCTCAAGCATCTCCGTTTTATTTGATACTAGCCCGCGACTCCGACCGCGCAGAAAAATAAAACATAGCCGTTGTTACTCAGGGATAATGTAGCATTCTAATGGTGATAGAATTTTCAAAATTGGTCCAGTAGTTTTTGAGATTATTTGTTACAAAAATACAAATCTTTCCTCTTTATAATATTACTAACTGTTCCCGTGCCCACTTCGTTGGGCAATAATCTTTTTTTTTTTGGGTTGATATATATACCTATAGCCTATGACACTCACAAATAACGTGACTGGCTATTGATAAGTAATAAATTTTCAAAATCGGTTCAGTAGATCCAAAGATTACCCCCTATACCGTCACAAACTTTATCTCTTTACAATATTAATATCAAATTATAGTAATATAGTATAGATAGTATTATAATAATAATAATGAGTTGGCGAGTCACCGCCTGCCATTTCAACCAAAGTAATTAGCATTGGCCAGGCAGGCGCCGTAGTTTCTTCTAATAGCCTAGTTCACCAATCCATATCAGTTCATTCATAGAGCCTATTATTAATGTTCCCATCCTTCTTAAATAGTCTTACACTAACCGTTGGTTGTTCGTGGGAGCATACTTCTATAGTTTGAACTCAGGGAAAATCGCTGGTAGGTATCCCATCCCTCTACTAAATTAAACTTGTCTAAACTAAGGGCCATGTAGGCCTTCCAAAGGTCCGGGACTCCCATAATCCCATGACTGGTTTTTTTTTTAATAATCATAATAATAAACTTGATTTCAGGCTACAAGGCCCATATTTACTAATACCTTACAGACTACCATACGTAACAATACATAACATAAAATTATCACGACTTTATAGGTACACTTTCGCGGTGTCGCGCTAGTATAGATTATTATTACTAGCAACTCCGTGACAGGACTTAATCGCGTGAAATAATCAATAACTATTATCGACGTTTCGATCGTATTGCAACGATCATGTTCACGAGAGGACTGACGAGGCAGGCCGCTAGTCTGCGGGTGGTTTTAATCAAGTATTGTACGTGACTTTGTGAACTGAGCAGTCAGTGAAGATGGATCAAAATTTCAACCAGCCCAGTGCACCCTCGTTACTATTATTGGGTTTTCTAATAACCTAAAGTATTGCCTTTAAACCGAAGGATGTTTTTTTCGTTGTAACAATTAATATACAATGTATAGCATTAATGACAAAGTTGAATAATCTTTAACCTTCGTGTAGTCAGCTTAACGGAAAAAGGTGGCCACTTTTATCCGTTAAGTTACTTGTCATATGCTATTCATTCATTGTGTATTCATTTGTACAACAAAAAACCATCATTTGATTTAAAGACAACTTAAGTTTATTAGAAAACACAATAATAGTAATGAGGGCGCCACTGGACGCTCGGAGTAGTCTTAAGGTATTGACATCGTTGAATCCAGTGATCAACAAATGTAAGCCTCGAGATAAATCGTCGAACAAATCGTCGGATGTTGTGATTGTTGTGTGCCGTGTGTTGTTGGAAAAACTCGCGCCACCCACAGTCTTGTGACCACAATATTTGCGATACGGTCGAAACGTCGAGGTAATAATTTATTATTATTTTAAACGATTAAGTTCCGTTTAACTACATTTTTAGGTTGTTTTTAAAATTATAACGACCGAATTTAGAAAACAATTTTTTTTTTCAGGTTGGCATTGGCACACGCGGTCCTGGCTGTAGCCTCCCGATCCGCTTCATCCCAGTGCTACCTTACGTTGAATGGATCGAATCTGTGATAAATGAGGCTTTTCAACGAATGAATTCCGAATTAGTAAAACCAAGAGTCAAAGAACTACCTGCCCATACCTTCTATACAGGCGAGCATGAGCAAGATAAAGAAGAGATCCGGGAATTTGACGGCATTCCATTCAGAAGAGCGTTCAACCCACAACGAAAAGCTCAGAACGACGATGACACTAAGCCGGACTATGATGGTAATTCCAAATTGTGTTTCATGTGCTTTTGTAAAGCAGAAAAAATGTATTAAAAGCAATAAGAAAGATAAAAGATTAAGACATTTATTCAGTAAGTATACCGCACGGGCAATTTTACACGTCAAAAATCTACCAGCACTTCTCAAGAGGATACCACTGCACGCCGCAAGAAACTCAGCAGTTACTCATTTTTTTTAAACATACTTCATATTACAATGATACTACTTAGTCTAGCATTGTATAAAGCTATAAATATTAAATGAATTAAATATCATGCGTAGTTCAGCAGGAAAACATACCAAAAATATGGATGCAAAAACGACCGCGTAAAAGTTTTGATATGTTTTCCCACATCAACGAAAACTATAATTATTAGCTCTTACGGCTATCGTCTATATACATTTAAAAAGGGGTACAGAATAAATTCGTTCTTATAGTGTGCATTGCAACACTTTGAAGTCGCCGACGCCGCTATGTGCGCGCCGCGGCGGCTTCTTTGTACCAATTGTAGCGGCACATCAATGCATGCAAACTATTTGAAAGAACGAAGTAGGCAGATACACTATGAAATTACTTTTATTTAAAAGTGGTTTACCAGCATTAAGAAGTTATACTTAAGTACTGAATTATTAAATTAAAAATCATCAATAAGGGTCGTGGGGTTTTGAAGATTCAACCAAAACCATGCCAAACAGGTGTCATGTTTGTATAATAAAATTATAGAGGTTTTTGTTTGTTATCGTATTTTTACGTTTAACAGTTTCAACAAAAAATGATCAAGATTAATATATAGAACAGGCACATAGGTAGGCGTAGGCGACCACGAGATCCAAATCGGGAAGCACTACCTACTATAGCATATGTTAATTGTGCAAAACACAGGTATTCAAATACAATATTTACAGAATTGGAATGTACAAAGGTCTTTAAGGGATCTCTTCTGGCTAACCTTTGGGTGATTGAGGAAAATAAGAAAAGAAGAATGGTAGACAGAGTACAAAATAAAGTTTACAGAAACAGCGTAAATTAAATCACAATAACAGTAATGAGGGCGCCACTGGACGTATTCTCAAAAGTTAAAAAAAAACAAAAAAACCGCCTTCAAAAAGCAAAAAATAACTTCATTTAAAATGGTAGGTAATAGGTCAGTCCAACTGAAGTCTGCTTTTGGTTAAAATATTGTTGGACGCCGACTTCAGTTGGACTGACCTATTACCTACCATTTTAAATGAAGTTATTTTTTGCTTTTTGAAGGCGGTTTTTTTGTTTTTTTAAACTTTTATTTTATTTTATACTTTTTAGTGATCAAAATTATACTTTTATGTTATGTAGTCCCACTTTAATTAATAAGAATTAATAAGAAACTATAGAACATTGAAATTCAATGTCGCCGCAAGCAACGCCGTGGGAAAGTCATAGTCAAATACTTAAACATACATATGCTTCGTCATAGTCGCTCAACTATCTTAATCGAAATATCTTGTCGCCACCCTTGAAATATATACCGTTTAGGAGTTCCGGTGGCCTTCTGTGGTTTTCATCATCAGTTCCACTTTACCAAATAGTGTTTTCCAAGAGCAAATACACGAGTTACAATGAAAAATACCAAAATCGCTATAGGTGTGCCTATAAATTTTGAAGAGTTCCGTCGATTCCTCATGGACTCCATCATCAAATCTTCATTATTAAAAATGGGACCAAATGGAAAGCACCAGCTTTCAAATAAAAAAAGAATCATCAAAATCGGTTCACCCAGTCGAAAGTTCTGAGGTAACAAACATAAAAAAAAAAAAAAAACATACAGTCGAATTGAGAACCTCCTCCTTTTTTGAAGTCGGTTAAAAACAATCGTACCTATGTCGACCATGCACATTGTTGGAAAAAAATAAAAATAAGTCATAAGTAAGGTGGTTTAATCAGGAAAACAATTGGAAAACTTTTACACTAGGTCAACTATGAACATGTTTTTGCTGATTAAATCCTATTTTTGACCTAATATATTTATTTTTAGGAAATATTCTTGGTTAGACGGACTTGCCCCGTAGCTACGCACTTGCCTCGTCAGGAGAGGCAAGAGCGTTAACAGAGTAATTGCGACAAACCATATATCTTAAGGAGATATTGTTAGTTAGACGAACTTGCCCGGTAGCTACGCACTTGCCTCGTCAGGAGAGGTAAGAGCGTCAACAGAGTAAGTGCGACTAACCATATATCTTTAGGAGATATTGTTGGTTAGACGAACTTGCCCGGTAGCTACGCACTTGCCTCGTCAGGAGAGGTAAGAGCGTCAACGGAGTAAGTGCGACTAACCATATATCTTTAGGAGATATTGTTGGTTAGACGAACTTGCCCGGTAGCTACGCACTTGCCTCGTCAGGAGAGGTAAGAGCGTCAACAGAGTAAGTGCGACTAACCATATATCTTTAGGAGATATTGTTGGTTAGACGAACTCACCCGGTAGCTACGCACTTGCCTCGTCAGGAGAGGCAAGAGCGTCAACAGAGTAAGTGCGACTAACCATATATCTTTAGGAGATATTGTTGGTTAGATGGACTTGCCCCGTAGATAGAGGCTATTTTCCTATACTATATATAGGTACATATTTTCGATTTAATTTTATGCAGGAATTGCGGCGGACTACGACGGACCTTACCAAGATTCGGGAAGGCGAGCTTCAGCAAGCAGAAGGCGTTACGAGCCTCTTGTAGATAACGCAACTGATGTCCCAGTTATGAGCGCTAGACCACAGTTTCATCACCCGTACCGAGACCTAGATTGGAAACGGGATGATATACGCCATATGGATCCAAATGTTATTAAATTTAAGAAATGTAAGTCTGCCTTTATTACGGTGTTTACCAATTACAAACCCCCGAGATGCCTCCGACGCGGTAAAATCGCAATTCCGAGGTTTTATCTTCCAACTGTTTTTGTCCAATCATCATTATTTTACGTAAATTTTTTCCGAGCATATCCCTTCATTATTTCACTAAAAAATAAAACTGTTGCTTAAAATCCAAGATACAGGTCTTTTAAGTTGGGACGGACGGACTGACAGCGTGGGGATTTTAATAGGGAATCACTTTGTTGTGCGTCTAACTGTCTGTTTGTCTATTAAGGTTCTTTTTCTCAGGTCAGGAACACGTGGAGGCATCAAATTGGAATCAAAAGATACGGCCGTTTATGCCGGACACTTTAATACTCGCAAGGGATTCAAAACCTATAGGGACTTCTAGCAGACCTAGAATCACGACATTTGGCAAGAAGCAATGTCTTGAGCACGAGTCTTAGGGAAAAGTACGAAAACTGTTTTGTAGTTATGTAACAAAAAAAACCGGACAAGTGACTCAATTCAAAATTTGGACCGCCGTTCCTTGCATAAGGACACTGTTTTTTTGTGACTTAATTTAAAAATGTACAGATTTCAGATTTTTCCCTAATCGAAATACACGTTATCTTCGGCATAAACGGCCGTTTTTTTTTTACGTTAATGTAGAAGTTTGATTTTTTTACAGCTGCAAGGGACTAATGACCAGAGCATATGGTTTTAATTTCAACTCGATACCTCCACGCGTTCCCGAGATAAAGGGTCTTGACAGACAGACAGACAGACGGACAGACGGACAGACGGACAGACGGACAGACGGACAACAAAGTGTTCCTATAAGGGTTCCGTTTTTTCCTTTTGAGGTACGGAACCCTTAAAAAGATTTTAAACCTAGAAGTTTGAACGAAACCATCGAGCGGGTGTACCGTCTTCTACAGGATGTCCCAGAAACCAACGTCAACCCGCCTAGGGCTGATAGAGCAGCTAAAAAGCTATCAATTTAACCCCTATAGATGTTCAGCGATTTTACTAGTTTCGGAGAATATTGATCATTTTAAACTGAATTTTGTAATTTTCCCATTTTTTTTATATTTTTTTTCGTAAAATCATGAATTTCATGTTTTATTTCATAAGTTTTTCAGTGATATCATACATAATTAGAATTATTACGAATCAGCAAAGTTTTTAAACCTATTTGCCCATTTTAAATAATCACATAAAGTTTGTTTCTCCAAACTAGGTGTCTCAGTATTTGCTTTTCCCTTTGTATGGAAAAAACAACTTTATGTGCGATTACTTAAAAAAAATTAAAAAAAACTATTGGAAAATTACTATAATTGAGATTAAAATGATCAATACCTCCGAAACTAGTATTCGTAGGGGTTAAATCGATAGCTTTTTAGCTGCTCTATAAGCCCTAGGCGGGTTGACGTCGGTTTCTGGGACACCCTGTATAAGCATGATTTTTCTCAAAACACCTTTTCGGAAAATTCCTGTTGTCAATCATTTTTACTCATAATGTTTTGGGTTATAACACTCATACTGCCCTAACCTAATACTGACAACCAATATCACGCGTTTTTGCAGTATTTGGTATTATTTTAATCTGCATTGTTAATTTTTTAGGGGAACTCAGAGTGTCGTAACGGCTCTGAATTTAGAAAAACATGCGAGGTATTTGGTACTTTTTATTGACAGTCAACCATTAACACTAAAAACAATAGAAAGGTAGAAAAAGTACACTTCAATGACATCTATACGTTTTGTCAGAATGAACTTGTTGCACGTACTGCGGTTTAGGTTCTGCAGGGCAGCATAACAATCGCAAAGTCATAACGTATTTTTTCAGAAACTTACTTTTTAAGGACTTTTATAAGTCAAACCTAACCTAGTCTTTCTACAAGTTAGATGTTTAAGAAATTCGGGTAAGTTTATTCGGGGGTTTCAGGGATGTAACAATTGGGATTGTTCATATTTTTATAATTACTCTAATTCGAAAACCATTTCGAGGAATGGGGTTTTAAAGCCGTTCTGCATTATTAAGTTTTTGAAATATTTATCTATTTTGGATATTTCGACAAAAGTACGTCGTGTTCGACTTTCGTTTTTGGCTTGAAGCCCTCCTAGGTGTATCTCACGGGTTAGGCGAAAACCGCTTGAAATAGTATGTTTTAATACATTATTACAATCACTTTTTATCATTAGATATCATTTGATTGTTGTAATGTATTAGAAAACGCCAGCCCAAATTAAAAATAATCATGTCATCCATAAAATTTCTGCTAAATAAATAAAGATATTCAAACAAAACTATCGGGTCAAATACAAAATTAATGAACTTGGTCTCTTAAAATTACCCATTCTTTCGAATTAGAATGTAAAAACAGTGAGTTATTTTTTGTGGTCTATCCCAATTGTAAGTGGTGGTGAGGCCTCGTGCAGGGTCCGTCTGGATCTCTACCATACTATCCTATAAATGCTTAAACCTACCGCCAAGCGTCAGTTTTTTGTTCCGTGTGGCGATAAGACAACCGGTGAAATTACTAACTTATTAGCATTCTTTTTTTTTCAGTTGGTAACAAGTACGAGAGAGCGAAGGGTGATTGTACTGAGGCTGGGCATCTTGTTTACAGAGAAGTCACTGATGTAATCAAAACGCCTAACGTTATAGGCTATGCGTATTATAAGGTAAGAACAAAAAGTGCGCGAGCATGAAATTATAATCTATACACATCTTCTTTGCATAGTATAAAACAAAGTCGCTTCCGCCGTCTGTTCGTTTAGATCTTCTAAACTGATTCAAGAGGAAGGTTTTTATGTATAATAAATTCTGGTTTATGTACGGGTGTTACAGCGAACTTACAATACTTACATAACCCGAAGCGAAGCGAGGGCGGGTCGCTAGTACTTTGTATTCCCTTGGTTGCTAATTTTGTATTTTTTCTCTGTTACAGCTGTCACTTATTGACTTGGAAATATATCGTTATACTTGTATTGTAATAAGAGTAAGTAAGACCGATCCCTATGGCATCCTAGTAATATTGTAAATGCGAAAGTTTGTGTGTTAGTCTTTTCCTCCTTCGCGCAGCAACGCCTGGACGGATTTGGATGAAATAGAAATAGCTGAAACACAGGATACTTTCTTCCCGGAAAATTTAAAACACCTAAGAGATAATCGAAATCTACGGGGATGAAGTCGCGGGCAGAAGCTAGTTACTAATACATAGATGACAACCCTGATTTCAGAGCGGTATCTCTTAAACGGCCAAACCGATTTATATACAACTTAGCTAATATCCATCCCAAAGAACTACCTTTCTTTAAAAAAACTCTTCCGAATCGGTCCATCATTTTAAGAGATACGATTTCACGGGGAACAGTTAGATCGGTTCCCCAAACTGATTAATTCCGCGTAGCAAACTTTCCATTCGCATTTTTCCATATATTTTTGTCTTGCATATTTTCCATGTCGGATTTTCCCACTTGCAAAATTTCCCATTGTACCTAATTGAGGCGAAAAAGATCGAAACACGTAAATAGGTTAAAGTTATGTTAGTTTTCGAAAAGGCCGCTCCGTCGACTCAGTGAAAATGATTTTGAATTGTGAAAACATGGAAAAAACAGTGGGAAAATCCAAAACCCCCCCCAAAAAAAAACCCCTAGTTTTTATAATATTTTTTTTGATAAAATAGACTAATTGAAGACACTAATTTCGTGGTTTTTGCATTTAAATAAGTATATTAATTTATTTTATTTTTTAAAGAAAATGGCGTTATGACGTCATTAATCAAATTGGTTTGTTTGAGACATGCTTTGAAACGTTTGGAGTTTCTTTCAAACGTTATTCATTGTTTTTTTGCCTGGCAGCACTGTGCGTTTTTGTCAGATCACGTCAAGTTTGACAATAGGCTAGTTGCCTCTGTTTTAAAGTAGGTCTCAAGTTATTAATTATTGTCCGATTAGATGAAGAAAAAAAAACCCACATTTTTTTAGGACCTACAAAACCGCAAAACTTTATTTTAAAAGTTTAGTTTTCGTTAACGGGCGAAAACGCTTACAGCCATATTAGTCTATAGATTATCTGTGCTGTGACGTCATACGGGCCGAAAACAAACATTTGTTTGACAGTTGACGAGAGCATTTGACATATAGATAAACGATCATAACACAACCTCAAAAGTCCATGAGTCATAAATGACAATGTCATGTCACAGCACAGAATACTTGCAGAATATACAATTGCGAATTTCACTCGTATAAGAACCGACATGAAGTTTGCTTAAGGTCCTATGACGTCACAACATGCCCGACAGCGTTTTCAGAGATCAAAATAAAAAATAAAAATGAACAATTTTTAAATAAAAAATATGTAGCCATCTTACACTTTTAATATCTGAAATCGATAAATATTGGTTTCTTAAGTCTAATACAAAAGAAAATATTAATTTATTAAGCCAAATTTAATATGAGGCAAGTAGCCTATTTCGCCCCCAGACTATCCTACGGCGGAGGGTCCAAAATGGACTTATATTTTGATCATTCCATTTTGTTTAAAGATCTTGCATTGTCATGTTTATATACAGTTAAAAATTGTCTTGATTTTAATAAGCGTTAAACTAATACAAAAATAAGTAAGACAAAATTTGATATTAAATATTGTATATTACTGCATTTCTGACTCTTATTATATGCAGTACTATGATATCATGGATTAGATACAACTTACCAACCAAGATCGTGACTTCACTACATTAGAGGTCAAATAATGTCAAATGATAAATTTAAAATAACTATTTAATTCTAATTTAGTAAAATTAATGCCTAAATAAATTAAAAAAAAAAAACCGATAGCAGGGAATGGTTCTACAACCCTTTTTCTCGAAATGGTTTTTGAATCACCATACATTATAAAATTGTGGGATAACCCAATTGGTAAAAAAAATGAAATGGGGTAAAATGCGATTGGAGAAAAAGTTAAATGGGGAACAATGCGAATGGAAAGTTTTCCACGTGAAATTAATCAGTTTGGAGAACCGATCTCTGTTCACGCCACGGGCAGACACACGGATAGGTACACAAACACACAAACACAAATATTCACGTTTAGCTTATAACATCTCCCTTTTTTATCGAGGTTTTGACGAAAAGGGTCCCGTTGGTCGTCATATTTTCACGGCCCACCCGATATTTGCTCGCTATTGTCACCCATTAGTGGGTACCAATAGCCGCAGAGCCCGTAATTTTCGGGGCAAAACAAAAGACTGTCGCAATCAAGCTAGTGTTAGAAACATTTTTTTATCGATATCGAGTATTATTATATGAAATAAACATGCCAATATATATACATTATTTTATTACCATTCGCGATAGTTGTTTTATATGTGTTATTCCATCTAAATCTTAACTACTTTATCATATCAAGTAATAAAATAACCCGTCGGGTAACAGAGGTAAAACTTTGAAAGAAGTATCTATACCACCTAATTAAAAATAATAGTCACTTCAGAAACTATCTACCTACGAACCACACTATCTACTACCAGAGAATGTTAAGAAATTAATGATTATCTACTCCTATCACTATCACAAACCAAATAAAATGTCATGAGCTGCTGTGTATACTGACGTTGATTTCGAAGAAGAAATTGCATCTGTTTCTATATCATTTTATACAAACCTCACGTAAAATGTTTTATTAAATATTTTTTCATTTCGTATACCGTTGTTTTTCTTCTATTACAAAACTATCGATACATCGATATAAAAATATTTGTAACACTGTCTTCTGTTTTACCGCGAAAATTCCAGCCTCTGGACCCATACTTTGGGAAGTGCTGCCCTAACGCCGTTGCTTTTACTCATTTCAGATTAAATCGCGCTACAGATCTGACTGTAATCTATGGTACAGCATAGCCAAAACAATGGATGAGCCTCTAGCGTATCTTGACGATTCGCCGGGGGAAGTATTAAAACACTACATACCAATTGGAGAGAGAGTTACGGCAGGACCGTGGGAATCGGATGCAGTCTATTGGAAACCACATCAAGGTTTAGAAGCATTCTTTAAAAAGGAAGGAGATCCAGGGGTAGAGAGATGGTGGATGAACCTCACTATGTTAAATTTATATTTAAAGTTTGATTTCGTAGACGATGCCGAGCTAATTCTTGAAGTATGGGGTCCTTCTTCTGAATCTTTGTTTGAATTATTATCACTAACTCCAGCGCCTGCTATGCTAAATCAAACACGGACACGCTGGAGAGCTCATAATGCTACTCGGCCTAAGAAACCTAGAACGCGGCCGACCACAATAAGAACCAAGCGAACTCGAAAATTCCCACTACCACGACCTAGACGATCACCACCACCACAATCGCAAAGCAACATGGGTAATTTAACAGCAAAATCGGGTTCGAATGGTTCTAATTACGTGGAGAGTGGCCTGTTTCTGATTTTGGTTTTATTCATAAGTGCTTTTGGATAAAAGGGAACGTACCTCTATGTTCGGATGTGCTGTTTAGTTCAAAATCTATAACACCACCTGATGTTATTTCTATTTGCATTTCTCTAGCCGCATATTAAAAGTGTCTTCTCATTCCGACGCCACGGTACCAGCCCAGCCTAGTGCGGGAGCCACCGATAAATTGTATATGTTAGTTCTTAAGTCTTTTAGTAAATAAATGTTTTTATTTACATTTGAGTTTGTATGCGAATAATTATGTAAAGTATATAAACAGTGTGTCTATCTATATACAGGGTGTCCCAGAACTTATAAATATTACAGGATAAAATAGCTTCTATCCCGCACCTGAATTACTTTCCAACATGAGGCCCTCATACATGTAGAGGCCGAGCGGTTTATTCCGAACTGTGTCAGTTCCGCCTGACCGGATCCAATGGCCGTACCATATAGTGGCCGATCGGTTCGGGTCACGGAATAGAAAAAACAGTGGAAGTGGCATGAGCTTCGCTTAGTATCAGACCTGTTGTCGCCAATACTCAAACTATCATAAAAACAACACGCCACCATGGAAAATGTTTTCGCTGCGGCTATCGTTTTTACATTCAAAATAGCACAATAAAGCATGCTTCCGGATTAATTTCCTATTTTAGAAATATTATTCGCACAACTTTCACACACAAGCGATTGCCGCAAAACTAAGCTATGTTGCGCGGAACTCCGCATAACCACGCCACACGTGACACGCCCACTTCACACTTCTACTATGTTTTCTGTTCCGTGGTTCGGGTCATACACGGCAACTTTCGCTCAGTTCAGGTACAACCTTTGTCAATGCTGGACGTGCAAATGAAAAAAGCCAAATTGTTGTGCTTAAACTAGCTAAAACTGAAGGCAAAACTAATCATTTATAGAGGTCTGTCCGATTAGGCAAATTGTTCAGGCGGACGGATGCAATTTGCCTTCAGGCTAAATCACACACACACAATGCTATTGTGCATCCGCGGTCATTTAGAACTGAAAGCAAAACTCATCGTGTATCGGGGCCTACTATTATAACTATTTAGAGCCAAGGTAAGCAAAGGTAGCGTTTTTACCATTACCAATAAACTTAAATAACTTCGAAACAAATAAACTCGAAACTAAAAATATATTCTGGACTGATATAAAAGGGCTATTAGCACGTCGTTATGTTTACGGCAAATTCTGGGACACTCCGTTTAACAGTTTACCTTGCTAAAGGAGCTACTCAACAAATTAAGTTATTTTCAAGTCATTTGAAGTACATAATGCTTAAATAGGGCACAACCAAAAAAGTGTGGAGAATTTTTGTGATAAAGTAGGAATATTTACGTATGACGCTAACTAGCGTTTCTATTATTTTCGTTTTTATGACGTGATACGAAAAGTCACGTGATCTAGCAGTGACACTATTGGTTTAAAAACAAAAGTATAGACACGCTAGTTATCGTAGGGCTCTGGTCCTCTATTCAACAAGGTAAAAACAATATCGTTTTTGACCTGTTATCATATCATATTGTCAACCTTTTGATAGCTCTTATTTACTTGGCAGTAATGGCGGCCGAGTTAACAACAATACCGTAACAGGTTAAATACGATGTCTTTTTTACCACCTAGAATTAAGCCCTGGTCAAAATACGATTTGGATTTTACCACCTAGAATAGAAGAGCTTTTCACGTCCTACCGGGTGGCAAGTAAAAACTCGAGAGAAGTTTAAATAATTTACAGAACGCCGGTAGTGTGTATGTACCTATGTATGTATGTATGTAAACACTTTATTGTACAAAAGAAAAAAACAGAACAATATAATTAATATAAAAATAAGTACAAAGGCGAACTTATCCCTTTAAGGGATCTCTTCCAGCTAACCCTTGAGAGATTGAGAAAAGTAAAAGGTTGTGCGTCGAGTAAGCAAGTGTACAAATTTATGTAGAAGAACAAATGAAATAAAAAATATATATATACAAATAATAATTGAAAAAAAAAAACATTCAAATAGGTACCTACATGTCGGTTAAATTAGCAAACCTCGTAAGTCCATTTTTTGTGAAAATGGTTTTTTTATTGAATCGTGTAGCCAATCGCATCGATCTATTTATATTGCATTCAAACGTCAAACAAAACGTTATTTAAAAACTCTAAAAACAGAAAATCTCGTATCTTTAAGCCGCCATTTTGTTAAAGCGGCGACTCGTAACTCCCCTCCAGGTATGGAGTTACGTAGTATTTAGTGTTGATGTGTTTTGACAGCATGGAGTTACGAGTTTTGCTTCACATTTCATTTCAGAGATACGTGGTTTTCTGTATTGAAGCAAATTGACAGCAGGGATATTTCATAGTTTTAGAAACATTTTAGGTATTTTGAGCTGAAAATATGATAACTTTTCTATTTTTCACCTATATGAATACATAATATTAATAAGCTTCCCTGCAACTACATGTTGTAAATTTGTTTTTTGTCTCCTGTAAACTTGATTCAAATGGACTTACGAGGTTTGCGAATTTAACCGACGCAAAGAGATACAGAAATAAATATTAATTTTATGTACCTAGAGGATAGTTGATATTAAGGAGATAGAATCAAGCCAGAACTTCTTTAATTTGCCTTTTAGGGAAACCTAACCAATTTAGCTGTGCACGGAAGTGGGAGACATGATCGTATTTACGTAGGCCGAAAATGTATGTCTGTGTGTGTATGTAGTGTAGTCAGAAGAGGGTAGGTAGGTTCGTAGGGTGTGGTCTGGTTCCGGGAAGCAAGGTAGCACTTCCCTCGCCGTTAGTGACGTGGAGCAGCAGTGAAGAAACCGTCGGCAGCCCGACGGTGTGCGATGACAGGATCCTGGCGTCGGGGGTAGCACCCGGTGTGTCGCACCGGAACCCGCTCGACGATCCTGGTCACCGTAAGTATAGGCCGCTCCGGCCAAGAAGAGGAGTAGACAGGGTGTAGAACCCGATCCGCTGTGCTTCAAACAGGTGGTGTACTCCTAGCGGTACTGTGTTTCTAGCGGTGCTGTACGTCTAGCGGTGCGGTATGCCTAGCAGTGCAGTGCTCCTAGCGGAGCTGTACTCCCAACAGTAAAGTGCTCCTAGCCGTGCTGTGCCCCTAACAGTGCAGTGCTCCTAGCGGAGCTGTACTCCCAACGGTGAAGTGCTCCTAGCCGTGCTGTGCCCCTAACAGTGCAGTGCTCCTAGCGGAGCTGTACTCCCAACGGTGAACACTGGAAAACCCAAGCATTGGCTGTGTGAACCTGGTGTCCAGCATTGGGATAGTCCATGCCAGCCGCCGTTAAGGGGTAAAGCTCGAGGGAATAGCGCTTAGAGTTAATTATTAGCGGTGGCAAGAACTATCGAAACAGAGTTACAATTGAAGCTAAACCCAAAGAACAATTTAAAAGTTACTAACGATCATTATGAAGTAACAGTCGGTTTTTCGAAATAAAACGTTTAAAAGAACAACTTCGAAGAATCTAGAAGGACACACAATAGGAAACTATAAATCACAAATACAGTAGGTACACAGCAAAAAAGAAATAGGATAGTTAATTAGTTCGTTGCACTGAACTTACCCAATTTGGGGAATTGCACCCATTTTAATAGGTCCTTTCGGTTAATTTTGAATATGAGTAGGACGAACAAAGAAATGCTAGAAAGCTACTTCGCGTCTTGAGTGGAAAATAACTGGTCGGCCATGTAGGTAATGCCCGGTACACACGACAACGATTATCTTAGCGATTTAACTGCGCAGTTCAGTTTGTGCAGTTTTATCTATCGTGTGTATGACAATAATCTGCAACGATTTGTCATACACACGATCGATAAATCTGCGCAAATCGGTTTGCACAGATTAATCGCTACGATATATCGTTACATGTGTAGCAGGCATAAGACACCATCTTACCCTCAATTATTTTCTCATGCGCTGAATGAAAATAATTTAATAAAATATTTAATTACTATTATAAAATAATGATTAAACTATTAAACGATTATTTACATTTTATTAGACTGTTAATTATTAAAATATTTAAAGATTAGTAAAGGTAACAAATAATGGCTAGTAACGCCATCTCTCGGCTAAGTGTCGCTAACACTTGCCAGAGTCGATCTATTACAATCGTATCTCTAATAATCTATGGCATTGCACTGTCTGTTTGACAGTTACCTATTAGTAAACAATCCAAGATGTGTTATTTTGGCGGATTTACTAACAAATATCAATAAGTAAAGACAGTGAAATAATAAAGTAGGTAACTTTTTTTTTCAATGAACGGTATAACATATGTACTATCTTCAAATTTGGTATGATTATAGTACAGACCTTGAAAAGAAAACTAAAAATACTAAAAATGATAAAGTGCGTGTTGGGCTCGCGCTGATTCGTTACGAAATAAAATTCAATCGGTATATAATAATATGTACTGTACGGAACCGGACGGAACCCTCGATGCGCGAGTCCGACTCCCATAAGACCGGTATTTTTTTCACATTACACAAGTAAAATGACATTGCAGTGCTTATTTATAGATCATTAAAGTTATATACTTATACTATAAAATGTTGTTAATGCTCTAAATATTATAATAGTAGATTGTTCAACAAGAGACTAAAACAAGCCATAATGACACGAGATGTTTAGCCACGCGAGCGAGCCAGCGAGCGAGAGTCGCTATAGTTCGAGTGTCATTATGATTGTTTAGTCTCGCGTTAAACACTCTACTTTTCACTTTGAATGCGAGGAAAAAAACGACGTTCTATACAAAATTACAATATTTAGCAAAAATGTAACAAAGTGTCTGTCAAAAAATTTGTTTCGCGGTTGTTAGGCTTGTTTGATTTTTTTCTAAAGTGATACTTTACAAAGTGATACACATGTTTGCATATTTAGCCAACAGATACAAACTTGAAAACTATTTGGACCATGCCTAATAAAATAAAATTATCCTTAGATAATATATTTAAATACTCAATACTCAATACTCAATACTCAATATTTTATTGCAATCATAATGTTTACAAAGATGGAAATATAATAAATAATAAATGTCTCAATTATATAATAAATGTCAAAATAGATTAATATTCGTAAACATTTTACGTGTTTCACGAAATTAAATCGTTATTTTTTAAATATTTTTGCACAGTTGTCATTTTGAGCATATTTCCACAGCCTATAAATGGTCCATACACAATCACTGAAAATGGCGATAATCCTCCATTCACAAACACGGTGATTGGTTGTTTAGGGGTTTCCACAGTAAATAAAAAAAAAACTTTAATCCCTAGAAATTAATAAGGAGTTTTAGTCCCGATGTGCAGAGACTAAAGATACATTTTAAGAGCATGAGAAGTGAAAAGAAATTAAAAAAATACCTGTTTCTAAAAGCTAAGCTTCACAGCCTAACTCACTGCCGCCGTAAAGTTGCCTGCTACAGACAGAATTTTAAAAGAAGCGAAATATTCTTATTTTGGTGAACAGAAATATGTATTTGGTCAGCCAAAATAGCTAGTTGGTAAGCAATTTATGGTTAGCAATTTACAAATCTGTCTGCAATTAATGATATACTGATCTGCTCTAAATTATTTTGGTCAGCAAATTAAATATTTGAGCTGCGTTGAGCAACCCATAAATTAATCAAATTTTGGTAAGTATTCAGTAGGCAAGCAAAATATTTAATTTTGTCCATCAAAAAAAAGGGGGCAAATTTACTGCTGTGCCGGCAACGCACATATGCCAAACCCACCATCAAATTTACAAATTTAACAGAGTCGACGGAGCTGCGCTATCGCGGAGCTCCTATTTCTGAGTTGTTCTGGCCCTCCGGGCCTGATATAAAAACGAACCTAACCTAACCTACCTCATATTTATGATACAAATTTTGGTTAATCTAGGGTGTGATTGTAATTTCTAAATTTGTACGATAAAACTTAACTTGTAAATACTACTAGCCTCAAAAATACCAATGCTTGGGTGCTCGCGTCACTTGGTCTGATTTTGCTCCGCCCACAATAACGAACACTGCTGATTTTTCAAACTAAACGCAACCCACTTATTTATATAGATAACCATTATTTTAATATGCACACCTCTCAATTAAACTGCTTACAGACATGTTTTCTCTGCTGACCAATTGTAAAATCTTGCTGCCCAAGTCAATATGTTGCAACTCGACTGTTTATTAGGTAGACAAATGATAAAAATAGCTGTACTTATATACATTCTTAAAGAGAATTTAACCCTCTACTAGCTAAGTCTTCTTCTTCGTCGTTGTCACTCTTGACAGAGTGGTCGTGGTCATCATATCAGACGCTGGTGGCAAGCTTCACAACTCGCCGCCACTCCTCTCTGGCAGCTGGCTTCCTAGTGCAAGCTATTTAGTATATATGTAAGGTAAAAGCTCCTATTATGGACAGTGCTCCAGTTCTGAACAATCCCATAAATATAAACTTCCGAGATTGATATGCTTTTAGCGTAACAATTAGATTATATTTCAATTATTCGGGATTTCCAATATTAGAATGAAAGGTTCGGTATTGCAATGCTTTCATAAAAAAAATGTAAATGTTCAGCACTGGAGCATTGTCCATAATAGGTGCTTTTACCTTATATGCAAGTTAGATACCTTCTTTGCTATTAAAACGTTGACACTACGATAACAGGTCAAAAACGATTTGGTTCTGACTAGGGCCCTGGGCAGAGGCCTCTCCTCTGTCTATCTACTATCTTTTTTTAACCGACTTCAAAAACAAAAGGGGGTTCTCAGTTTGACCTGTATGTATGTATGTATGTTTTTCCGCGATTATCTCGCGTTTGGCTAAACCGATTTTGATGCAGTTTTCAGAAAAGTATTTGTTACACTTCAAAGAAGGTTTTGGTATATTAACCGACTTAAAAACAGAAATCGGTGAACATACATAAAAAAATACATAGATACGGGTCAAACTGAGAACCTACTTTTTTGAGTCGGTTAAAATACCAAAATACTTTTCTGAAAATTGCATCAAATTCGGTTCAGCCAAACGCGAGATTATCGCGGATAAATATACATACCTACATACAGGTCAAACTGAGAACCTCCTTTTTTTGAAGTCGGTTAAAATTGCTACTCAGTCTTCTCCACAGAAGTCGAGTAGGTACTCTATCAGTGAGTCAAATGAATAAATGTTTACAATGTCTCTCAAAACACCGTGATTTAGTTGCTGATCTTCATTACAATGTTTTCTTAGTCTTATTAAAATACTAACAATAAATATATATAATAATAAGAATCTTAAGAGAATTTAATGAACAACACACGCAGTCGATTTCGTTACTCCGATCAAACAAGATCTATTGAATGTTTATAAAAAGTAAATAATGTGGTGTCCTGTTCTAGGACTTTTAGTAATAGTTATTTTCCCAGGTAAGTCTTTTATTATCATTTACATACATACATACATTAAATCACGCCTGTTTCCCAGAGGCGTAGGCAGAGACCACTTCTTTCCACCTGCTACGATCTTGACAAATCTCTTTCGCTTCTTCCACATTCATACATCGAGTCATGCACGCACGTCGGTTTCGGGTACTTAAAATTCGGCCCTTTAACAGTATTTCTCCGATTTGATTCGAAAAAGTACGCCTAGGGCGGCCCCTTCCGACCCTTCCACTCACTTTAGCTCTGTATATCTCTTTCGCCAATCTTCTTTCATCCATCCTTTCCAAATGACCGAACCATCGATGCATGCCCTTTTCAATCTTAGTCACTACATCTTCTTTTAGTCCACATTTCTCTCTGACTTCTTCATTTCTTACTCTATCACGTTTACGTTTTACGTTAATAATATCGTTTTTAGGGTTCAATATCCGCCATGTCTGTCTGTCCGTCCGTCCGCACAAACCTTTAATTTGGCATAAGTAATTATAGATTGAAATTACGTTGACAAAGTTCTAAAGTTAAATATTGATTTATTTTTTTACCTACCTCCCATTCGAGTAAAGCAAAGCAAAGCCGAAATATATTTTTTGGTTACCTTTGTTTCGCCGAATTATGTTTGATAAATGTGTCGTTTCCCAACCCTTTCATTTGCCAACCCGCTTTGTTTTCTATAACCGTAAGTACCTATTAGGTCCTTACCTATGAAATTGGCGTTTTATATGGAGAATTTTATGAAAACGGTGGTTTTCATATATTTAAATTTGCGGATTATTTAGTAACGTCAAATGCGAACCAAACAAAATTCTCTCAGGAATATTGGACACTTCTAAGCTATATTATACATATCTTAATTACTTAAAAATAGTTAGCTTCATAAAACTCTGCGTAATTGAAACACTCACAGCACATGAAAAGAGTTGAGTTCACACTTTAATTTTAAACACTAAGTAAGAAATTGAACCATATTTTTTGTATCTAAAACCTTTGTAACATACTGTATTAATGAAATTTAATAATAATTTGGAAGTGAAAATTGAAATGAATAAATTCCGTACGAAATAAAACACGTAAAAATAACGCCAATTTCATAGGTAAGGACACAATATTTCAGTACTTTATAAAAACTATCCTAACGTAACCTATAGGGTTCTTGGTAAAGTAATAAATCCTCAAATATTCATATTAAATTGGATTGGCAAATGAAAACGGTGGGAAACGATACATTTGGCAAACATATTTGTGCAGGATCCGATATTTTTTACATTATGACATCGAATTAGGTATAATCGAATAGCTCTTAAAAAGAATTATGTACAAGTGATTATAAATTTTTAGATATAAGGGACCGTTTTGAAAATATTGAACTAGAAAAGTGTTACTTTCGCTAGAGTTTTCGTGTCCTCATATAGCCATAAATACAAGTGATAAAAATCTGAAAACTATCTTAAATGAAAGCTCATATAACGAACTTAAAAGGAAAACTTTCACGACTTAGTAGACTTGATAGGTTTCTGAGATACAGGCGGCTGAACCTAGGTACTAAAAATCATCTAAGACAGCACCAAATAACTTTGAATAGAACATTAGTTCTTTTTTGAGATAGTTTTAGTGTTTGTAGGAACGGCTTCGGAACCCTACACTGAGCGTAGTCCGATATGCTCTTACCCGGTTTTTTTAGACAGTTTTACGAGTTAGAACCCTTTACTAAGCATAATCCGACATGCTTTTGCCCGGTTTTTTGAGATAGTTTTTGGTTTATAAGCGAAAACATTTCGTCGGTCTTAGGCAGGATTCGAACCTACATCTCCTCTGGCTCTCCGGGCCGATGCAGGCGCATTACCAATTATGCCACCAAGACCCTACTTAAGATCCACGAAATTAGTGATCGCTTAGTTTTTCATCTCGGAGGATATGCTGACGCCATCTATAGTTTTTTTTTTTTAACAAACGACACCCATGTTTTCAAGTTAGTTGAAATTAGCATGAGTACAATGTGCCATCATATTCTAAACATTTTTTAATTTTAACAGAAACGTCTGTACGTAATTCAAGTTATATTAAAGCGAAAACATTTCGTCGGTCTTAGGCAGGATTCGAATAGTTTTTGGTGTTTGTAGTAGCGGCTACGGAACCCTTCACTGAGCATGGTCCAACAGGCTTGATATTTTGTTTTATTACGTGTTGTTATTGTCATCTCCGGACAGGGCACGCACGTAAAACCATCGTTCCTCGATATGACTGCGACCGCGAGCCTCACACGTTCACGAATGAGGGTAACCAAGGACCCGTGGGGCTGTTCCCATGGCTCGGCGTGATACGAGTTACCTTAAGTAAGTTTTGTTAACTTTTTTTTAATTATTTATTAGGGGACAATTTCACAGTAAGTACTAAGTAATTACTGTACTATGGGTACTAGGCAACGATAAAACTAATTAAAACTAAAACTAATTTACTAATTTCATTCTGGAAATGGGCAATATAAGTTTGTTGAGATCAGTTATGTACCTTGTCGCTTTCAATCGTTCCACAATTTTGTATGACATTTCAAACACGACGTTAAAGTGACAAGGTACATAAATGGACACTTATTTATGCTGTTGACTGTACCAAAATGAATGAACTGAGGGGCTATTGTGTAACGCACTCGCAATCGCAACCGGCTTCAAAGTGCAGCATTGTTTTCATTTTGTATGCAGACAAGCCTTCGATTTTCAGAATGAAAACAATCGTGATTGCGAGTGCGTTACACAATAAGCCCTCTGTTTTTTTTATTTATGCGTAATTATATGAGTTATATGACGCAACCAAAAAATCTAAAACGTCACGTTTTTTTGACAGATGAAGGAGCCAAGCTAAGGATAGCCGTGACAGGCGCTGTTTTAATCAGAATTACATTCGCCATAGCAAACGCAGAAGACATCGCTAAAATACCAAACCCGATATTAAGGTAGGTATAACTATTAGTTAAATAAAAACCCCCGATATAATAGTGAGCTCTTTCAGAGCTGATATGTCTGAAACGGCCCGGCCGATTTGCATAAAACCTAGCTAAAAACCACCGCTAGAAGATTTCCTCTAAAATACAACAAACCGCATCCAAATCGGTTCACCTGTTTAAGAGCTACAGTGGCACAGACAGATGGTCTGATTCAAAGCGGTTTTTTTAAAGGTAATAACATCAGAATGGTAGGGCGGTTTCAGCAGTGGTAGGACGCACGGTCCTTCCGGTTCACTACCACCATATTTTTCTTTAAACTGCCACCAAGCCGCAGTGTTCACATTGTTGTGTTCTGGTGTGGCGATAGGAAACCATTGAAATAAGTAGCTTAGAGGCATTCCATAGGCTGTGTAGTGCTGTTAGGCGATGGGTTTGCAACCTGTCACTAATACACTGGATAACATCTTAGCCTGGTTGTGCAAAATGTGGTCACAGAATTATCAACAAGTTTTTGGAGTTGTTGGTGAGTCTGTGGCTCTGCCTACCCCACTCTGGGAATGAAGGCATGAGTTTATGTATGTGTGTGTGAGGCATTCCATCTTAGCCTTAAGGGTTAGCAACGCATTTGCGATCTTAGGATTCCAGTATTAAGATTGCAGTCTTGAGATAAATTAATATGGGCCACAGATACCACTTACCATCCGATGGCATGTGCGTACGCGTCATGTCAAGAGATTACCTACTTAACTCATTTGTACTCACGGAATAGAAAAAACAGTTTAAGTGGCATGAGCTTCGCTTAGTATCAGACCTGTTGTCGCCAACTATCATAAAAACAACACGCCACCATGGAAAATGTTTTTGGTGCGGCTATCGTTTTTACACTCCAAAATAGCACAGTAAGGCATGCTTCTGGATTTATTTCCTATTTTAGAAATATCAAAATATCGAAATATCGAAATAAGCGATCGCGGCAAAAGTATGGTAGGTTATGCGGAACTCCGCATAACTATGCCACACGTTACACGCCCACTTGACACTTCTATTGTTTTTTCTGTTCTGTGTTTGTACTATTAGCCCGATGGAGCCCTGACCCGCCAAAGAACTGTTACGGGAAGTGTGATGACTATACCTAGAGATTTTCCTAGCACGAACGACGTGTTAATAGAGCTTGACATAATAAAAACATCGACAATCCTGTTATCGATAAGTAGGTATCATTCAATGTATCAATAGTATCATTTTAACGTCATAGAGTGATTTTCACCGAAGTATATAAAATATTGATAAATTGATAGTTCTTTTTTTTATATAACGCACCACATTGTTATGTAAATCATATGACATATATGATTGTCGTTTTTAGGGTGCCGTACCAAAATGGTACAAAAGGAACCCTTATGGTGACACTCCGTTGTCTGTCTGTCTGTATGTCACAGCAGGTTTTCTCAGCAACTACAAATGCTATCAACTTGAATTTTTTTTGTGATGTTCTTTTTGATTTATAGCCAAAAATGTACAAAAAATGACCGTTCCCCCCCCCCCTTATCTCCGAAGTTTATTAATCAAAAATTCTGAAAAAAATCCTGACGTATAGATAATTACTTATATTTTCTGGGGAAAATAAAATAAATTGTTCATTATTTACAGTTTTTGAGAAATAACAAAAAAAATAAGAAAATCTGTATTAAAATTTAGGCTAGTCAAAATCGACCTTATTGCCTGGAAAATAAAGCTTATAACAAAATGAGTATTTTCTTTTGCGGTTACCAAGCATATTATCTTCAATACGGAACCCTCGGTGCGCGAGTCCGACTCGCACTTGACCGGTTTTTTTCCTTGGTGAAATGATTTCGCTATTTTCTTATTTGGTACTTCAATGAGTTCCAGGACATCGTGAATATTTTCTTAACAACTATACAAGGGGGTTTTTAACCGTCTTAGAGCCGAAGCCCATTCAATGTATCCATTATAAAGAACTTATAGGTATTTTTATTTCGGTTTTACATTATATTTTTTCGCGAATGATAAGTACGTTTTGGATACGTTAAGTGGGCTTCGGCTCTAAGACGGTTAAAAAAACACCGTGTATATTGATGTACGAGTATTTCTTCTATGATGTTTTTAATTGGTTGAGTGAATCGATAACAGGTTAGTCGATATTATAATTATGTCAAGCACTAACCACAATGTTGTTCCTGCTAGAAAAATATCTAGGTATAGTGATGACGTAGAAAGTGTCCCTTTCGGAAGAGAAGACCTTATTTTATAAGATCATCAGAAAAAAGAAAAAAAGCTGAGAAACTGTGACAATCATTGAATAGGTATTTAAAAATCATTTTTAGATTTCTTTCATCATTTTATTCTGAATGATCATTTAGGAATTATAACAATTTAAAGTTGATTAGCAACCAGTCGGGCTTTTTATAGCTTGCTTTTTCTGTATCTGTTCCAGAAAGGATACAAAAGCGATGTTCATATCGAGTGAGGACATGCCTTGGCTGTACGCGATCAGACGCTACATCGCAGCTCCTGATTTCAGAAAGCGTACCATGAGCTCCATTGCCCTCGTCGAGTTGCTGCTCCAAAATGACCCTAGTACGTATGCGACCGACCCTAATAATGATAGTAATAAGTAGTAATAACAATAATAAAAAAATAAAAATTAAAAAGCCATTTATTCTACTACATACACATAATAAACAATATAAAATAACAAAAATTAAATTTATAGTTACGCCTTTAAGTAATAGTCGCCTCCCTGGCGTCGGCCTCCCCCGTTTCCCTCCATAGCTCTCTGTCTCTAGCTTTTCTCATCCATTCTGGTCCCAGTCTCGCCTTGAATATGTCTGCCCATCTTCTCTTGGGACGTCCTCTCGATCTTGTACTTGTGCTATCCCGCGGGATCCATTCACAATTTTTTTTGGTCCATCTATGGTTGTTCATTCTACATATGTGGCCCGCCCAGTTCCACTTCAGTAACCTTATTCTGTACACTATATCAGTTAATTTGGTCTTTTTCCTAATATCTTGGTTGCTGATTCTATCCGATAATTTGATTCCCAACATACTTCTCTCCATCTTGCGTTGACATACTGCTAGCTTGACTTCATCACATTTTCTTAACGACCAACTTTGACAGCCGTATGTTAAACATGGGAGGATGGTGGACTCATACAGTTTGCGCTTTACGTTTATATTAATAGCTTTGTTCTTCATTACTTCTTTGAGTCCCCAGTATTTCCTCCATGCTATAGCGATCCTCCTATTAACAATAAGAAAAGTAATAACAATAAGACAGATCAAAATCTCCAATATAATGACCCCTTATTTGAGAGCTGATATCTCTTAAACGGCATATCCAAGATTCAGGAACCTAGATAGAAACCAGAGGGCTTATTGTCTAACGCACTCGCAATCGCAACCAGCTTCAAAGCGGAGCAATTATTTTCATTTCGTATGCAGACAAGCCTTCGATTTTCAAAATGAAAATGATCGTGATTGCGAGTGCGTTAGAAAATAAGCCCTCGGGGCTATAATACCTGCTTTCAAATAAAACCGCATTCAAATCGGTTCACCCGTTTAAAAACTGCACAGATACACACACACACGCACGCACGCACGCCCGCACGCACACACACGCACAGAAACACACGCACACAAACACGCACACGCACACACATGAGGTTAAAGAAATTAAAGAGTTACAGTAAAACCACAAATAAAAGTATAGCCTTTATTTTTTGAACTGAGCTTATCTCTACACAAAGCCCACTGTCTGTGTACAATACTATTATCTTCCATTGTTTCCGTAACCGCAAGCCGATAACATATGAAAAAAGTTCCAACTACATTGAATGTACATTGAATTATCAGCCCTTTCTTTTTAGTCAGTAGGTTTAAAATGTAGATTATCAGAATACAGGTATAAGTCTTTATTATTTGAACAGGTAGTATTCTCTCAAAAGCAAAGGTGAGCGAATGTAGGAGTGAATATTCAAGCGGCAAGTTTAAATAGTCCCGTCAGAGCGAGCAAAACACATTTTAGCGCGTGCATTCTCAATTAGGCAGCCTTATACGTTCGACAAGCCATGCTGCCAAATTGAATACACGCGCTGAAATGTGTTTTGTTCGCTTTGACGGGATTACCTAAACTCGCCGCTTGGACATTCACTCCTGCGTTCGCTCACCTTTGCTTTTGAAAGAATCACTACCCTGAGCTTTCCCTCTACACAATACTATCATCTTCTGTCGCCAGGGTCGTACTCGCGTTGTTTAAAGTTTCACTTCAAATAAAACTTTGAATAACTCGATATTTTAGAGCAAAACGTGTTAATGCTACCTTTTAGGACTTTCGAGTAGACCGGTTAAAATGCAGGTCTACTCGAAAATCCTAAAAGTTGGCATTAACACGTTTTGCTCCACTTTATTGCACGTAATCGGCTTGCGGTTACGGAAACAAAGGAAGAAGTATTGTACATAAACAATGGGTTTTGTTTAGAGGATAAGCTCAGTTCAAAAAATAAAGACTATTTTTTTAACTGAGCTGTTTCACTACACAAAGCCATTGTCTCTGCACAATACGAGTATCTTCTTTTGTTTTCGTAACCGCATACAAAAAAGTTACAACTACAGTGAATTATCAACCCTATCCTTTTAAACAGTGGGTAAAAATGACCCAAGAGAATAATGGCATATTCAAAATTTTTGCACTTCATAACCGTCATGGACGTAACGACGACCTGCTTCGTAGAAAAACGACTATGAGATACCCTGAAATTTCAACGGAGTATCGACTCAGTGATCTTTTCGTAAGATTATAAATAAACATCGGTATCAACGTTCAACTTTCATGGCAAAGTACGGTTTGCAGAAAAACAAATACAAACAAATACATGTAGTATTTAGAACCTTTATTTTTTATAAATAAGAAGAAAGACGCTAAATATGTATTAAAGGTTTGAATAAATTACTAAAATTTGTTTCATGGATTTTGCTGTCAACATATTTTGACGACTGTTATAATATATCCATTTTAAATGACCAAATGACCTTTTCACACTAACTAATATTTATTTGGTTTGACAATTAAATTGTCATTTGTTTCCTATTTGGCATATATTACTTTTCGAATGCAAAATGAGTATTAAGGTTAATGACACATATGTCATTATTTAGATAATAAACCTCTTTACGAATAAGTACAGTATTTATATAGGAACAGTTAACTGCAGCATAATTAAATTTAAAAATAACACAGAATATAAACGTTATTATTCATTAAATATTCGAATGTATTTATTTTTTTGCTATCCTTACCGGGTGCCATGAAAGTTTAACGTTGATACCGATGTTTAATTATAAATACTTTAAAAGAAAAAATCACTTACGCTTTTTACGCCAGGTATATCGTATGTCGCCAGGGCCGTACTCGCGTTGTTTAAATTTTACGTATATTTGTGGTACTACTGTAATTGTCTCTAGAAGTATCTGAGGACGGCTGTCAATCATTTAATCGCATTTTTTCAGCTCCTTTGATGCCGATTTGTTGGCAAGACAAATATTACCATTTGTCCCACAAACACATTGCAGTAGGATTTACTGATGGTAAGTTGATTAATTTAAGTCTTTTTACAATACTTTGTATACAAAGCCAGCGGTCCCAGGCTCAATTCGTATTTGTTGTCATGGGTGTTTTTTTTTTTGCGGTTTTCGATATATCTATTCGCAGATCAAAAAAATCCATTTTTTAACATCTTATTTAAGATTTTTATGCCATACTTATAAGTTACAGAATTTACATTGTCTTATTTATGGAATAATAACTAATTAGTTGCGCTATAAGAACTAAAATAATTATCTAAATAGCTTTTCTAGTTTATCTATGAATAAATTTTAGCTGTATAAGAAACACTTAATAAAACTTTAAAGCACTGGAATAAAAATGCCTTGTGGTCCAGTAGCTTAACAACTTTTACTTTTGTTGCACAATTTATTTTACCGAATTAGTTCAAATACTTAAGTTTTATGAGAAAACTTCTAAAGCAAGATAATGATATCGGGGGATAATTTACTAGGCGGATATAAAATTATAATGTTCCCTTTACACCCGAGCTGATACGATTGTGGTGAGGGTTTTTCAAATTGCATATGAAACATGAAAACAAAAATAAAAGTTTAAAAAAACAAAAAAACCGCCTTCAAAAAGCAAAAAATAACTTCATTTAAAATGGTAGGTAATAGGTCAGTCCAACTGAAGTCTGCTTTTGGTTAAAATATTGTTGGACGCCGACTTCAGTTGGACTGACCTATTACCTACCATTTTAAATGAAGTTATTTTTTGCTTTTTGAAGGCGGTTTTTTTGTTTTTTTAAACTTTTATTTTATTTTATACTTTTTAGTGATCATAATTATACTGTTATGTTATGTAGTCCCACTTTAATTAATAAGAATTAATAAGAAACTATAGAACATTGAAATTCAATCTCGCCGCAAGCAACGCCGTGGGAAAGTCATAGACAAATACTTAAACATACATATGCTTCGTCATAGTCGCTCAACTATCTTAATCGAAATATCTTGTCGCCACCCTTGAAATATATACCGTTTAGGAGTTCCGGTGGCCATCTGTGGTTTTCATCATCAGTTCCACTTTACCAAATAGTGTTTTCCAAGAGCAAATACACGAGTTACAGTGAAAAATACCGAAATCGCTATAGTTGTGCCTATAAATTTTGAAGAGTTCCGTCGATTCCTCATAGACTCCATCATCAAATCTTCATTATGATAAGAATGGGACCAAATGGGAAGCACCAGCTTTCAAACAAAAAAAGAATCTTCAAAATCGGTTCACCCAGTCGAAAGTTATGAGGTAACAAACATTAAAAAAAAAAAAAAAAAAAAGAACATACAGTTGAATTGAGAACCTCCTCCTTTTTTGAAGTCGGTTAAAAACAAAAAAAGGCTCGTAACGTTTATTTATGGGAAACTCTTTGAGTAACGAATTAAAAATAAACTTATTTCCAGTCTCTTTGTGCTAGACCCCAAAATTAAATAGAAAAATATTGATGTACCTACTCGCTTTAAAAAAAATATCACAATCTGTCCATAGATATGAGAAGCTCTAATATGGTTTCATTTTGACCTTCATTTCACAGTGGACTCGTGTGTTATACATTATGTATGAGTGGACATACATTTATTTATTTATTATATGAACAAAAATAATAGAACATGCATTTATTTATTTACAGAACGTTATATACTTGAAAAAATAGCTTACAATATGCTGTTCGTAAACAAGACTCTATGCGAAACTTACTACGAAAAAATAGATGTACGTATAAGTTTGGGTATAGTTTACTTTTGGCACAAAAAAAAACTGTCCAATTCCTATTATTTGGTAAGTATTATAAATCAGTTGGTACAATATTACAGGTAAAATTTATATTTATTATACTAATTTCTGATATAATAATTTAATAAGTTAATAAAAGACAAGGTCATCTAGTTCAATATTTTCAAAACGGTCCCCTATAATCTAAAAAATTAAAAGAACATGCACGTAATGATTTAAGAGCTATTCAATGATAGCTCATTCGATATTATAATGTAAAAAAAGACGTAATTTTTTGTGTTTTTAAAGGCGGTTTTTTTGTATTTTAAAACATTTATTTTATATTAGACTTTTCAGTGATCATAATAAGCTTATGTAGTCCCATTTCTTAGTTGATATGAAACTTTAAGACATCGCCGCAAGCAACGCCGCGGACAAGTCATAGTCATATTTAAACAACTAAATGTTCTTCGTTGTAGTCGCTCAATTATCTTAATCGAGATATCTTATCGCCACCCTTGAAATAGGTAGGTACCGTTGAGGAGTTCCGGTGGCCATCTGTAGTCTTCATCATCAGTTCCACTTCACCAAATGATACTTTCTGAATGCAAATGCTAGACTTGTTACTAAAAATAATAAAACCGCTATATGTTTGCCTACAATATTTTAGAAGTTCCCTCAATTCCTCACTAATTCCCACATCAGATTCAGATTTGGTGATAATGGGACCACCTTGAAAGCAAACTCTATTAAAACAAAAGCTTTTTTTTTTTAAATCTGTCCGCTATTGACGGAGAAATCGGTGAACATACATAAAAAAAAAAATACATACAGTGGAATGTATAATCTCCTACTTTTTTGAAATCGGTTAAAAGAAAAACCGTTACTTTCATAATATGTATAATTATGGGAGGAAATGCCTGTTTTCATAACGTTTTATTTTACTACTTTTTCGGCATAATTTAAATGTAAGTATAATAAAATTACAGCTTTCGTACTAACCAAGTCTCTAAGTTAAATCTAGGACAGAGGGACAGACAGACATGGCGAAACTATAAGGCTTCCTAGTTTGACTTCGGAACTTTAAACAGTAGGCGTGTCGTGGCGTATCAGTTAGTTCAAGAAAAGGCTCGGAATAGACGAAGAATGGAAATTCCTTCACCTCCACCAACAAGAACATATAGCTCTTAGGTGTATTATAATGATAAATATTTTTACGTAACACCTGGCCATAATGTGAGTTTTATCGCACGCTGCGCGCACGGTAAAACTCGCATTGTGGCCAGGTGAAGACGTAAAATTGTGTACTCATCACGGGCGGTAAAAAAGAAAGCCCTCTATCGCATATTTACAACCCTCGCCTACGGCTCGGGTCTCAAATACCGGTTTCGGGCTTTCTTTCTTTTACAGCCCTTGTTAAGTAATGTACTATTAAAATACATGTTGACTAAATATAGTTACGATGGTATAATTTTTGCTTGTAACTTTGTAACTTCAAAATTGTATTTGGCATGTGTATTTGGAGTGTTTGCTTTGAGCATGCTCTATCAAGTGTATGCTTACACCAGGCAAATGCAAGCTCATCTTAAGCTTGCTTATAAGCATACTGTTTATATGGTAATACTTTTACAAGTATCTGTTTATAATTTCTTGCCAGATGCTCGGCAGCAAAATGTACGTGCCTGCCCAGTACGAATGTTGGGCGGCCATGAACAACTCCCGGAACTGCCTGTGGGAGAACGGCATGATCCTCGTCTCCAACTACACGGGCACCTGGTTCTTGGTAATCATCACCATCGTCATCATCTCAAACATCTCCGTTTTATTTGATACTAGCCCGCGTCCCCGTCCGCGCAGAGAAATAAAACAAATTCGTTGTTACTCAGGGATAATGTAGCATTCTAATGGTGAAAGAGTTTTCAAAATTGGTCCAGTAGTTATTGAGATTATTTGTTACAAACATACAAAAATACAAATCTTTCCTCTTTTTAATATTACTATCTGTTCCTGTTGGGCAAAAATATTTTTTGGGTTGATATATAGCCTATGACACTCACAAATAACGTGGCTGTCTACTGGTAAATGAATTTTCAAAATCGGTTCAGTAGATCCAAAGATTACCCCCTATAACGTCACAAACTTTATCTGTTTACAATATTAATATTATTACATTATAGTAATATGGTATAGATAGGGGTGTGTAATGTTTAGCATAAAAACAAATGGTCTAATGATCATTTTTGCATAACACTAATTGCATAATTTCAATCTGCATAATAAACCATCGATATAATAGTCATGATGCATAAAACGAAATGCATAACTTCAAAAACTATAATGTTTATAAATTGGAAAATAAATATTTCTAACTGCTTTCATTAGGTACTATTAATGTGGTCACAGTTCTAACCTAACCTAACCTAGTTAGAAGAAATTGACTTAAAATGCATAATAACAAGATATTAACAGTAATGCTAAATGAGTGTTATGTCATTCGATCGTATGCCAGTTCAAATTATACAATTGGTTTTTATGCTAAACGTTCATTATGCTTTTCGTGGTTAGTTAAATTAAATTATGCAAAATGTTTTTATACTGATTGAAGCGCACCCTATAGATAGTATAGATTATTATTACTAGCTGGTGCCCGCGACTCCGTGACAGGGGCTCTACTTTGAAATCAGTAATTCGAACTTCGGATCGCCCCGTCACTTTCTGGCGAATTAGTGACGCGTCGAGAGCAAAAGGGATAGCAATAGACGAAGTTCGAATTACGGATTTCAAAGTAGAGCCTCAGGACGTAATCGCGTGAAATAATCAATAACTATTATCGACGTTTCGATCGTATTGCAACGATCGTGTTCAAGAGAGGACTGAAGAGGCAGGCAGCTGTCTGCGGGTGGTTTTACTCAAGTATTGTACGTGACTTTGTGATTTGAGTGCAGTCAGCCCAGTGGCACCATCATTACTATTATTGGGTTATCTAATAATCTAAAGTCAATAAAGAAATTTTTTTCGTAGTGCAAATTAATGTACAATGTATTTATAGCATTTATGACAAAGTTGAATAACCTTTAGGGTGCTTTCACACTAGCGATTTGGCCGATTAAATCGCTGAGAAATCGCCGAACAAATCGCTAGTGTGAAAGCACCCTTAACCTTCGTGTAGGAAAACGGTGACCACTTTTATCCGTTAAGCTACTCACTCATATTTCAATTGTTAATAAAGTTTGTCATATGCTATTCATTGTGTATTCATTTGTACAACAAAAAACCATCATTTGATTTAAAGACAACTTAAGTTAATTAGAAAACACAATAATAGTAATGAGGGCGTCACTGGACGCTCGGAGTAGTCTTAAGGTATTGACATCGTTGAATCCAGTGATCAACAAGTGTAAGCCTCGAGATAAATCGTCGAACAAATCGTCGGATGTTGTGATTGTTGTGTGCCGTGGGTTGTTGGAAAAACTCGCACCACCCACAGTCTTGTGACCACAATATTTGCGATACGGTCGAAACGTCGAGGTAATAATTTATTATTATTTTACACAATGAAGTTCCGTTGACTAGGATATAAAAACATTGTGGCACTTGTAGTATTCAAATTATGTAATGGGTGTTCCTTGTGATTGTAATCATTTTTAACCCCCGACGCAAAAAAGAGGGGTGTTATAAGTTTGACGTGTGTGTGTGTGTGTGTGTGTGTGTGTGTGTCTGTCTACGGCACCGTAGCTCTTAAACGGATGAACCGATTTGGATGCGGTTTTTTTTATTTGAAAGCAGATTTTCTAGCGGTGGTTCTAAGATATTTTATATCGAAATCGGTTCAGCCGTTTTTGAAGTATTGAACTTTGAAATGTCAATGTCGGGGGTTTTCCAACTTTTTGTTGGTTAGGTTATTAGTTAAAGTTCCGTTTAACTACATTTTTTAGATTGTATTTAAAATTATAACGACTGAATTTAGTTTTTTTTTTTTTTCAGATTGGCATTGGCACACAAGGTCCTGGATGTAGCCTCCCAGTCCGCTTCATCTCAGTGTTACCATACGTTGAATGGATTGAATCTGTGATAAATGAGGCTTTTAAACGAATTAACTCAGAAAAAATAAGTCCAAGAGTCAAAGAAGTACCTGCCCATAAGTTCTTTCCAAGCGAGTATGAAGATGAAGATGATAATGATGAGATCCAGGAATTTGAAGGCATTAAATTCAGAAAAGCGTTCAACCCACAACGAAAAGATTCTAAATTACCGCCCCGCCATAACGACTATGACACTAAGCCGGATTATGATGGTAATTCCAAATTGTGTTTCATGTGCTTTTGTAAAGCACCTTTTTTTATTAAAAACAATAAAAACGATAACAGATTAAGACATTTATTCAGTAAGTAGACACGTCAAAACTCTACCAGCGGTTCCCAAGAGGAGACAACTGCTGAGAAGAAACGCCGCAAGAATCTTAGCAGTCAGTATTTTTTTAAACATAGTTTATGTTACAATGATACTACTTAGTATAGCATTATATATAGCTATAAATATTAAATAAATTAAATACCTATCATGCGTAGTTCAGCAGGAAAACATGTCAAAAATATTACGAGAGAGATAGAGGGAAAAAAATTATAATAAAAAAACACCTACTTGTGCGTACATAGGACGGTGCAAGACGGTTTTCCTACATCAACGGTGTCCCCAATTTTTCGGACCTCTATTTAGCTCTTACCGCTATCGTCTCTATACATTTAAAAAGGGGTAGAATAAAAAAGGGTTTTATGTGCTTCCGCGCAAAGAACGTGAGATAGACACATTTCGCTCGCACCTTGAGCGCAGCGTAAAATACAAATAATTGCTGTTTATAGTTCATTCGTTCATAGAGTGTGCATTGCAACCCTTTGAAGTCGCCGACGCCGCTATGTGCGCGGCGCTGCGGCTTCTTTGTACGAATTGTAGCGGCACATCAAAGCATGCAAAGTATTTGAAAGAACGAAGTATACTATAAAATCACTTTTATATAAAAGTGGTGTACCAGCATTAAGAAGTTATAAGTACTGAATTATTAAATTAAAAATCATCGTTAAGGGTCGTGGGGTTTCGAAGATTCAACCAAAACCATGCGATAAAGGTGTCATGTTTGTATAATAAAACTATCGAGGTTTTTGTTTCTAATCGTATTTTCACGTTTAACAGTTTCAAGTGAAAATGATCAAGATTAATATATTCAAAGAACAGGCACATAGGTAGGCGTTTTGACAACGAGATCCAGATCGCGAAGTACTACCTACTTTAGCATATGTATGTATGTAAACACTTTATTGTGCAAAACACAGGTATTCAAATACAATATTTACAGAATTGTAATTTTCAAAGGCGAATGTAGAATGTGATAGGTAGACAGTAATACAAAACAACGTTTGCAGAAACTGTGTGAACTAAATTTTAGACCTTATGAATAAATACTAACAGAGACATATAAAATTAATAATAACAAATATTAAAAATAATTAAATATACAAACGTACATATATACACATACACATCCTATACGGGTGCCCCTTGAATCACCGACACTCATTCATTGAATGCGTTGTTTCATCGAATTTTCATTTCATCGAAAGCTAATTTCTGCTGAAACCTTATTGTTTTTAGGTTATCTTAATCATGGGTTTCGTAGGCTAGGTTAGGTTAGACCTGTGACCGCCAAAAATTATAACTCCTGCACGTGGAAATGCCTGTTCGTTGAAATGAAAATTCAATGAAATGAAAATTCGGTGAAATGAGTGTCAATGTATATAAAATATTGTTGTGTCCTCTCAAGAATACGCTAAGCGTAAGTGACGCCCTCATTACTATTATTGTGATTTCTAATCTAAAGTATAATCATAAAATCGAAAGACGTTTTTTTGCTGTACAAATGTATACAAATACAAATGGTACATGTGTAAATGTCAAATAAATGATCTCAATAGTTCCATAGGTACTTAGTTTACATCTGGGTTTGTTTTTATTTTAGTTTTAAATCAGTTGAGTATCTTCGGAGCATACTCTTTAAGCAATAGCCTTATAAATAGCCTTATAAATAGCCTTTAAGCAAACTGTGTATTCAAGTACTCAATTTTATGTTCACTGTCTGTATCTATAAAATCTGACAGTAAAGTTCCCATTTCGATTATTTCGTTATTTAACATTGTTTTATAAAAACATGAATGATAATTTGTGTAACCAGTAATATTTGGGTAAGTTTTATTGATAACAATACCTACCTACACTTACCTACTACCTAGACCTATGCTTAATCACAGCGAATGTGCGCCCGTTGAGGTTAGGAATTTGGTCTTGCATTAGATTTTCGAGTATATACAAGGTGTTATAAAAATACCCGTAAAGCCGAAAGGGGGTTAAATGGTGCCTTATAACAAGTCCATTTACAATATTTGAGAACCGCACTATCACCGTATGACTTACCGGCAAAAAAAAAAAACATTTTTTTTTCATTGATGCGCTAACCCTATTTCAGTAAAATTAAAGAGTAAACCACGCAGAATGTTTATGTACATTTTTACCTAATTCGTGAAACGATCAAGAGACATACTAACAAAATGTACAGAATTCGATTAGATAGATATTACAAGTCGAGTTTTAGAGTCGTAATATTCTGAGTTAGAAATATCGTAATTTTGGAAAAAAACACGAAACAATTGTATAAAGTGTTTTTCCGTCTTGACGATTTTTGAAGCCAGTACTTACTTAAGCATAAAGACAGTATTGAACCTTTGTGGATGAAAACCAGAAAAACCATTAAAGTTAACAATTATTAAATTGGTAGGTTGGCCTCTCTGTTAAATAATCTATGCTAACTCCGGTTCCCTGACATGACAGCTTACTAGGGTTGACAATATTTTTGGCGTTGATAATTTATTATATTTTTACGGGGTATTTTGTAACACGTTGTATAGGTACATATTTTCGATTTCATTTTATGAAGGAGTTGCGTCGGACTACGATGTACCGTCGGGAAGGCGAGCTTCAGCACACAGAAGGATGTACGCGACTGTTTCACCTTACTACGCTACCACTGAGCTCGAAGTTCTGACACCTCTACAAAGGGAAGGATACGGTTACAATGAAGGACATTGGAAACGGGATGATATACGCCATATGGATCCAAATGTTATTCAATTTACAAAATGTAAGTCTGCCTATATTACGGTGTTTACCAATCGAACCCCCGAGAAGCCACCGACGCGGTAAAATCGCAATTCCGAGGTTTTATCTTGCAACTGTTTTTGTCCAGTCATCATTGTTTTACGTACTTTTTTTTCCGAGTATATTGACATTTTTAAAATAATATTATACGGGCACAGTAGGTATTATTACGTATCGAATGAACGCGAGCGTAACTCACACTTGACCATTTTTTAGTATATTTGTTTTTCTTCAGGGTTTCTACTATAATCATACCAAATTTGACGCTTGTATGTTTTACCGTTTTACGATACCTATGGGGACGCCCTTCATTATTTCTTTTTTTTTTATAATTCCTTAATCCGTTGTAATAACACATAATTATTGTGAAAAAACCACCCGCTATTATGGTTCTATTACGGTTCAAAAGATACAGCTCTTTTAAGTTGGGACGGACGGGCGGACTGCGTGGGGATGTTAAAAGGGTCCCGTTGGGTACCCTTCGGGTACGGAACCCTAAAAAGGAATCACTTGGTTGTTCGTCTGTCTGTCTGTTTGTCTGTCAAGATTATTTTTCTCAGGAATGCGTGGTGGCATCAAATTGAAATTAATATCAAATAAGTACTCAAATTAGTAATCTCTTGGAGTTGTGAAAAAATGTTACTTCGTCGACGCAATCAAAAGATACGGCCGTTTATGCCGGACACTTTAATACTCGCAAGGGATTCAAAACCTATAGGGACTTCTAGCAGACCTAGAATCACGACATTTGGCAAGAAGCAATGTCTTAAGCACAAGTCTTAGGGAAAAGTACGAAAACTGTTTTGTAGTTATGTAACAAAAAAAGATTTTAAACCTAGAAGTTTGAACGAAACTCTCGAGCGGGTGTACCGTCTTCTACAGGATGTCCCTGAATAGAGCAGCTAAAACACTATCGATTTAACTCCTATGGATGTTCAGCGATTTTTACTAGTTTCGGAGAATATTGATCATTTTAATCTGATTTTTTGTATATGTCCTGTCCTGTTCTGTCCTGTCCTTATGTCCATGCCATGAAAAATCATGAATTTCATGTTTTGTTCCATAAGTTTTTCTGCGTTATCTTACCTACATAATTAGAATAATTACGAATCAGCGAAGTTTTTAAATCTATTTGCCCGTTTTTTTAGTTTGTTTTTTTAAGTAATCACATAAAGTTTGTTTCGCCATACTAGGTGTCCCAGTGTTTGCTTTTCACTTTGTTTGGAAAAACAACTTTGTACTAAAACTACAAAAAAATGATCAATACCTCGTTAACTAGTAAAAATCGCTGAATATACTCGTATATAGGGGTTAAATTGATAGCTAAGCTTCTCTATCAGCCCTAGGCGGGTTGACGTCGGTTTCTGGGACCCACCCTGTATAAGCATGATTTTTCTCAAAACTCCTTTTCGGAAAATTCCTGTTACCTATCTCTTATTTTACTCATAATCTGTTTTGGGTCATTCACAACACTCTACTAATACTGACAACCAATAACACGCGTCTTTGCAATATTTGTTATATTTACGCCATTTTAATATGCATTGATCCTTTTTTAGGGGAACTCAGAGTGTCGTAACGGCTCTGAATTTAGAAAAACACGCGAGCTATTTTGTAATTTTTATTGACAGTCAACCATTAATACTAAAAACAATAGAAAGGTAGAAAAAGTACACTTCAATGACATCTATACGTTTTGTCAGAATGAACTTGTTGCACGTACTGCGGTTTAGGTTCTGCAGGGCAGCATAACAATCGCAAGTCGTAACGTATTTTTTCAGAAACTTACTTTTTCAGGACTTTTATAAGTCAAACCTAACCTAGTCTTAACCTAACAAGTTAGATGTTTAAGAAATTCGGGTAAGTTTACTGTTTCAGGGATGTAACAATATGCTATTTGACAACATTGAAAATATGCATCAAATTGACGACATCCTATTAGATAATAGCGTAAAACAACATATTTCACTTTATTTTAAACTGAATTAAGAATATTTTTTTGGAAATTACACGAAAAAAATTGTAATATATTTTGAAATTTTATCTGTGGCAGAAACGCTATGCGATTGCTTTGTAGCTGTGGTTACTCGCAGGTGACCACAGATCATAAGGGCATATCTCTTCAAATGATTTTTCATTGTTCACACTTGTCACATGGCCAGCGCCACGATAGAAACAGCGTTTTTGGCGCGGTTTCGGAAATTTAAACTTTTAAATGGATTTTTATTGATAATATAGTAGAATCTCACGGAAATATCAATGTAGTGTGCTTCTTATGTAATAAAGAATCATTTCAAATAGCCTATTGTGAGTGGTGGTGGGTGAGGCCTCGCATGGTATACTATCCTTTAAATGCTTAAACCTACCGCCAAGCGTCAGTTTTCGCATTTTTGTGTTTCTGCGTGGCGATAAGACAACCGGTGAAATTACTAAATTATTAGCATAGAGGCATTCCATCTTAGTCCTCTAGGTTAGCAACAAATTTGCGGTCGGGGGATTACATTCTTTTTATTAGCCGACTGCGGCGGAGCCCAAAAGGAGGGTTATGTTTTTCACCGTCATGTATGTATGTATGTATGTATGTATGTCCAGTTCTATGTTACCCGCTACAGCAATGTAAATACTTATTGATATTTATAACAATTTAAATTTAACTTGAATATTGGAAAAGGCATTGCAGGCGGGGACAAGCAAGTCCAAATGTTAAATTATATCAAGAAATAGGATTTGTAATTCATTGCTTGTCCCCGCCTGCAATGACTTTTCCAATATTCAAGTTAAATTTAAATTGTTATAAATATCAATAAGTACATTGCTCTTACAATTTTCTATATATTATAGAGCTTGTTTTTCGCTTTTCAGTTTTTTATTGCAGTCGGGTTTTTAGTTTTTTAATAATTAAATTTTTTAGAAAGCGATTTTGCAAGGGTCAATGATCCCACTTACCTATACCTGATGGTTCCATCGGAAGACTAGCGCTGACTTAAAGCCAGCATTACGCTTATGGCTGATTTACATTGGTTTAGTAAAAGCCTGCCAGTAGAAGTACATTGCGTCGTTACAATAGCTCTCGCCTCAAACGTGAAAACCAACTCTTCAATGTACTTCTACTGGCGCGCTTTTACTAAACCAATGTAAATCAGCCATTAGTTGGGACCATTTCGTGGCTATTTTCTTTTTGCACGTTTTTATGTGTTCTTTTTTAAGTGTGTCACGAATAAATGAATTTCTTTCTTTCTTTCTTTCTATACCATTAAGTGGCCTGTGTGCTCGTTTGTCTTTTCCAGTCGTAAAAAGTTTTTTTTTTTCAGTTGGTAACATGTACGAGAGGTCGAGAGGGGATTGTACTAAGGCTGGGCATCTTGTTTACAAAGAAGTCGTTGATGTCAGCCATACGCCTAACGTTGTAGGCTATGCGTATTATAAGGTAAGAACGAAAAATGCGCGAGCATGAAATTATAATCTATACACATCTTCTTTGCATAGTATAAAACAAAGTCGCTTCGGCCGTCTGTTCGTTTAGGGGTGAAGACACATTTATCAGCACCGATTCGCATTCCGTCTATAGAAAATGACTGTTTTGTATGAAGATGCGTACGCATGCGAAAGCAGAACTGATGCGTACGCATCTTCATACAAAACAGCCATTTTCTATAGACGAAATGCGAATCGGTGCTGATAAATGTGTCTTCACCCTAGATCTTCTAAACTGATTCAAGAGGAAGGTTTTTATGTATAATAATTTCTGGTTTATGTACGGGTGTTACAGATAACTTACATAAACCGAAGCAAAGCGAGGGCGGGTCGCTAGTACTTTGTATTCCCTTGGTTGCTAACTTTGTATTTTTTCTCTGTTACAGCTGTCACTTATTGAGTTGGAGATATATCGTTATACTTGTATTTTAATAAGAGTAAGTAAGACCGATCCCTATGGCATCCTACTAATATTGTAAATGCGAAAGTTTGTGTGTCTTTTCCTCCTTCACGCAGCAACGCCTGTACGGATTCGGATGAAATTCGAAATATAGATAGCCCTGCATTAGCAAAGGATACTTTCTTCCCGGAAAATTTAAAAGGGAAGTAATTAAATGGTCAGCCGTTATTAAAATTGATCAGCAAAAAAATCAGCAATTAATTCATTTGGGCAGCATAAAAAGATTTGGGTGGCAATAAATAAAAATCGGGCTACAACTCTTTGTTCAGCAAACAATTTATAAACGGGTAACATTTTAAACAATTTCGATCAGCTTTTTTTGTCATTTGTCTGCCTAATAAACAGTCGAGCTGCAAAATAATTATTTGGGCAGCAAGATTTTACAATTGGTCAGCAGAGAAAACATGTCTGTAAGCAGTTTAATTAAGAGGTATGCATATTAAAATAATGGTCATTTATAATATAGAAGTGGATTGCGTTTAGTTTGAAAAGTCAGCAGTGTTTACAAGTTAAGTTTTGTCACACTATTTTTTATCACAATCACACCCTAGATTAATCAAAATTTGTATCATACATATGAGGTAGGTTAGGTTAGGTTCGTTTTTATATGAGGCCCGGAGGGCCAGACCAAACCAGAAATAGAAGATCCGCGTGAGCGGAGCTCCGTCGACTCTGTTAAATTTGTAAATTTGATGGTGGGTTTGGGATGTGTGTGTTGCCGGCACGGCAGTAAAATTGTTAATTACACCTTTGTGTACACAACTGTACCCAAAAGTGTATCTATTAGGAAACACTGCATTGGTATTTAAAAAGGGGATCTATAAGGAATAAAGGCGAACTTTTTTCAAGGGTGTATCTGCGAGGAAAGTGTGCCCTAGAGGAATAATTCTATACAAATTGAATAATTTAAAAAAAAGAGAGTATATTTAAATGAACTTTGTAATAGTTGCGCCCATTTTGTTGATGACCAATTTGATTTTATTGCTTCCTTTTTTCTGCTGGACAAAATGAATTATTTTGCTTACCTTCTGATTGCTTACCAAAATTTAATTATCTGTGGGTCGTTCAATGCAGCTCAAATATTTAATTTGCTGACCAAAATAATTTAGAGCAGCCCAATATGTCATTAATTGCTGACAGATTTATAAATGTTTGCTAACCATAAGTTGCTTACCAACTAGCTATTTTGGCTGACCAAATACATTATGTTCACCAAAATGAGAATATTTTGCAGACCGGTTAATTGATACCCAATTTAAAATACCTAAGAGAATGACGATAATCGAAATCTACGCGGATGAAGTCGCGGGCAGAAGCTAGTTACTAATACATAGATGACAACCCTGATTTCAGAGCGGTATCTCTTAAACGGCCAAACCGCTTTATATACAACTTAGCTAATATCCATCCCAATGAACTACCTTTCTTTAAAAAAACTCTTCCGAATCGGTCCATCCTTTTAGGAAATACGATGCCACGGGGAACAGTGAGGTGGGTTCCCCAAACTGATTATTTCCGCGTAGCAAACTTTCCATTCGCATTTTCCCCAATTTATTTTTTCTCCAATCGCATTTTTCCTTTTTTTTTACGTATTGCGTGTTTTCCATTTCTGATTTTCCCCACTCGCGAAATTTCCCATTGTAATTGAGTCCAAACGGATCGAAATACATTAATAGGTTGAGGTTATTTTAGTTTTCGAAAAGGCGCGCGATAGCGGAGCTCCGTCGACTCAGTGAAATTGATTTTAAATTTCCCAATTGCAAACATGCAAGTGGGGAAAATACAAAATGGAAAATATGCAATTGTTAAAAAAAAGGGGAAAAATGCGATTGGAGAAAAAGCAAAATGGGGAACAATGCGATTGGAAAGTTTCCTACGTGAAATTAACCAGTTTGGGGAACCGATCTATGTTCACGCCAACGCTAGAAAACCTGCTTTCAAATAATAAAAACAGCACAAAAATCGATTCACCCGTTAAAGAGTTACGGTGCGACACACACACAAACACACACACACGCACATATTCAGGCAAACTGTCTTTTAAAACATTTAAAACCAGTCAACTTGATTTTTAACTTCAATTTATTTTTTAAATTCAATAGTTGATAGAATTCAGTCTTGGTTGGACAAACTTAATTATATCATTTTAGAATCTCCATTAAACAGGCAAATTTTTATACCGATATATTTACATTATTTTATTATCATTCGCGTTATTTGTTTTATATGAGTATGTCTTATTCCATCTAAATCTTAGCTACTTTATCATACCAAGTAATAAAATATCCCGTCGGGTAACTAAGAGATAAAACTTTGAATGAAGTGTCTATACCACCTAATTAAAAATAATAGACTCTTCAGAAACTATCTACTCCAAGAGAATGTTGAGAAATTAATGATTATCTACTCCTATCACTATCACAAACCAAAAAAAAACCGGTCAAGTGCGAGTCGGACTCGCGCACCGAGGGTTCCGTATTGAAGATAATATGCTTGGTAACCGCAAAAGAAAATACTCATTTTGTTATAAGCTTTATTTTCCAGGCAATAAGGTCGATTTTGACTAGCCTAAATTTTAATACAGATTTTCTTAGTTTTTTTGTTATTTCTCAAAAACTGTAAATAATGAACACTTTACTTTATTTTTCCCAGAAAATATAAGTAATTATCTATACGTCAGGATTTTTTTCTGAATTTTTGATTAATAAACTTCGGAGATAAGGGGGGGGAACGGTCATTTTTTGTACATTTTTGGCTATAAATCAAAAAGTACATCACAGAAAATTTTCAAAAAAATTGTTTTGGAATGTGCAGATTAAGACCTTTCATATGACACCTCATTTGCTATAATCGAACCACTTTCATTTTTGAACCCCCCATTCTAGACCCCTTTTCAATTATTAATAAAATTAATTTCATATTTTTTTACTACAAATAGATGCGGGCAAGCAAGTTGTACAACTATGCCAAATTTCAAGTTGATAGCATTTGTAGTTGCTGAGAAAACCTGCTGTGACATACAGACAGACAGACAGACAGACAACGAAGTCTCACCATAAGGGTTCCTTTTGTACCATTTTGGTACGGAACCCTAAAAATGACATGAGCTGCTGCGTGTACTGACGCGGATTTCGAAGAAGAAATTGCATCCGTTTCTATATAATTTTATACAAACCTCAATATTCCGGGCTCTGGGCCCATACTTTGGATAATGCTGCCCTAACGCCGCTGCTCTTTACAAATTTCAGGTTAAATCGCGCACCAGATCTGACTGTAATCTATGGTACAGCATAGCCCATTTTTTGGAAGAGCCTCTATGGATGCTCGATGATACGCCGTGGCGAATTATAAAATACTACATACCAGTTGGAGAGAGATCGACCGCAGCACCATTCGAGAAGGATGAAACCTATTGGACGCCAACTCAAAGAAATGTTCCACCGATTGTAAAAGAACAACACTATCTAATATACTGGCATCGTAACCGAACTACGTTAAATTTGTATTTAAAGTTTGATTTCGATAAAGATGCCCAGCTAATTCTTGAAGTATGGAGTCGTACAGAATTTGTCAATAGAACATCGTATTTCACTAAACCGCCGTTCCTTATCCGCAATAATACACGTTCACGCCTGCGTTATCATAGCTTTACTCGTTCTACGAAAAGTACAGCGAAGCGTACCACAAGGAAAAAAAAGAAGCGAACGAAGACGAAACGGCGACGACGACCAAAACGATCACCACCACCATCGCAAAGCAACGTAGATAATTTAACTGCAAAATCGGGTTATTTAACGGCCAAATCGGGTTCGAATGGTTGTAATTACGTGGAGAGTGGCCTGTTTCTGATTTTGGTTTTATTCATAAGTGCTTTTGGATAAAAGGGAACGTACCTCTATGTTCGGATGTGCTTTTTAATTCAAAATCTATAACACCACCTGTTGTTATTTCTATTTGCATTTCTAGATTTCTCTAGCCACATATTAAATGTAACTTCTCGTATGTTCCGACGTCACGTCGTATGTTAAACAACTTCGAAACCAATAAACTCATTGTAAATTTAAAAATATATTCTGGACTGATATAAAAGGGCATGTTTGCGGAAAATTCTGGGACACTCCGTTTGAAAGTTTACCTTGCTGAAGGAGCTACCCAACAAATTAACTTATTTTCAAGTCATTTGAAGTAAATAATGCTTAAATAGGGCACAACCATGTCGGGAAATTTTGTGATAAATTAGGAATATTTACGCATTACGCTAACTAGCGTTTCTATTCGTATAGTTTTTAATAAAACCAATCACGTCACTTGTAGATGACGTGATACGAAAAGTCACGTGGTCACGTGGAAACGTATAGAAACGCTAGTTAGCGTAATGCGTCTTCTCTAGGCAGGGGCACTGGTCCTCTATTCAACAAGGTAAAACAATAATGTATTTGACCTGTCATCGTATTGTCAACGTTTTGATAGCTCTTATTTACTTGACAGTAATGGCGGCCGAGTTAAAAACAATACCATAACGTTAAAAAAATGTATATACGTTTTCCTTTCCAAGAAAACAAATCTAAACAAAAACAAACTCAAACCTGTTTTTAAAAACTACAAGATATCCAAAAATCGTAAAAATCGGACTTGCTTTAGGGAATGAGAAACGTTAGCGGCCGGAGAAAAATAAGTTTGGAACATTTTGGACAGTTGCACGATTTAAGGGGATTAGTGAACATAAAAAAATCCATTCAAAATGCGATAACGTTTCTCTCCCCTTAAACCCAGTCCGATTTTTCCGATTTATGGATATCTTATAGATATTATGAAAAACTACGTCTGTAATTTTCCTTTCCAAGAAAAGGTTTCGTGGGAAAAAACAAATAAAAAATAAAAAATGGAAACGTACAGACCCAGTTTTTCGTATTAACTACAACATATTCAAAAAACCGGACAAGGCGAGTCGGCCTCGCCCACCGAGGGTTCCGCACATGACACGGTTAACTCAATTCAAAATTTGCCCCGCCGTCGTTTCTTGCATAAAGACCCTGTTTTTTTGTGATTTAATTAAAAATGTTGTGTTTTCTGATTTTTCTTTATATTTGTAGTATGAGACGGTATTACTTGCCAAATTTCATAGTTCTAGGTCAACGGAAAATACCCTATAAATTTTGATTCCTTTGAGAGTGTCGAAATATACATTTTTAGCGGCATAAACGGCCGTATCTTTTTTCACGTTAACTTAGAAGTTTGTTTTTTTCACAGCATCAAGGGACTGTAGGTTTGAGTATATGATTTAAAGTTCAACTCGATTCCTCCACGCGTTCCCAAGATAAAAGGTCTTGACACACAGACAGACGGACAGATGGACAACAAAGTGATCCTATAAGGGTTCCGTTTTTTCCTTTTGAGGTACGGAACCCTAAAAATTTGACAGCTACGCGATTTAAGCATCGGTTCGCAACGGAATCCTCTTACTTAAGCCTCCGTGCGAAATCCTCTTACGGCCCCTCCACACGTCGGCGGATCATGGGCGTGCGTAAGGGACGGCAATACGTAAGAGTGATATGCAAGAATATGTTGCTCTACACTACATAATCTCAAATATATTTTTTTTCCGAATTTGATAAACACGAATTTCAGAATTCCGATTTTGAAATTTCCGAATCATCACTATTCCGAATTTTAGTATCACGAAGTATCAGAATCAGGATTTTTTTAAATTTCGAATGTTCACATTTCCGAATTATTAAAATCACGAAAAATATTTTTCCGAATATCACAATTCCGATTATTCCTATTCCGAATCCCGAATATTCATTTTTCCGAAATTTTAGCAACCCGAATTCTCTAAGATTTTTTATTTCAAATAACCGTATGATAAAATATTGTATAATGTAACATGCTTAATGCTCAAAAACTGTAAGAAACTCATCAGTGCTACTGATGTAGGTACCTCAATTGAACTTATTACTAATTGTTATGTACTGGCCGAATAAGAATAGAGGAATAGATATATTTTATAATTCATTAGAAAAACTTTTGCAGCAATTAGCTAAAAAAGATAGTAAAAAGAACATTATTATTGGTGGAGATTTTAATGTTAATATCTTAGACAAGACTCTCTTGGCCGCGACTCTTCTAGATCTCATGAAAAGTTACAATTTCCAACAAATAGTTAACAAACCAACTCGAATTACAGAGACTAGTGCAACGTGTTTAGATTTAATATTCATTAACTTCCAAAATAATAATAGTACGCTAATTATTGATGAATACGGTTTTTCTGACCATAAAGGACATATGTACACCTTGCCCAAACAAATATCAGACAAACGCAATATATGGTTTACAAAAAAGAGAAAATTTACCGATAAAAATATTCAACATTTTAAACATAAACTGGGATGCAATCATTAATGATCAAAGAAACCTTAACGAAAATTTTAAATCCTTTGAAAATATCATAAAGAGAATGTTAGATTTGAGTATACCTATAACACACATAAAACTTAAAAGAGAAAAACGAAATACCTGGTTAACCGCTGGGATTAAGATATCGTGTAAAAATAAACGTCTATTGAAAATTCTTATCACAAAAACAAATAATCCAATTATAAATAAATACTACAAACTATACGAAAAAACGTTAAAAGGAGCAGTCTTAAAATCTAAAAAACTTAATTATATACACAAGGTTAAAAAATCTGATAACATAATGCGAACAATGTGGCACATAGTAAAGGAAAAAACTAATAAGATTCCCAAAAAATGACGAAAAAACATAAAATTAGACATTAAAAGTCAAGTAACTGATGACCCTCATATCATAGTAAATGCTTTTAATGAGTTTTTACTTCTGTAGGCGGCTATGCGGCTGGCGCGTGCGCCGCCGGTCGCGCTGTGGCGTCGCCCTCCTAACTCGATGTATCTAGGGCCCGTTACTGTACGAGAGGTCTGTGGTATTATTCGTGGCCTAAAAAATAAGTGAAGCTTCGGCCACGACGAGCTACCGCCATTTCTTATTAAAAAGTGTGCCGAGGAGTTAGGTCAACCTTTAGCCCTGTTAATTAATCATTTTCTGAAGGAGTCGTTCCTGATTCACTAAAAATATCAGTAGTAAGACCTATACACAAGAAAGGCAAGCAAACAGATATGAACAACTACCGCCCAATAGCAGCACTCTTGCCTACCTTTTCAAAAATAATAGAAACAGCTATGTCTAAACGTCTCTACTCATTTTGTGAAAAATTCTCAATATTTAACGAAAGCTAGAACGGTTTTAGGAAAAATCGATCAACAACATTAACAGTTTTTAAATATATGAATCAAATCTTAAACATAATTAACAATTGAAATTATGCTATAGGCATACTCTTAGATATGAGCAAGGCGTATGACAGAGTTTCTTACGATATCTTATTGAGAAAACTATATGGTATAGGTATTAGAGGTACTGCACATGACTGGTTCTCTTCATACCTTACAAACCGTGTGCAGTACGTCAAGATAGAGCATTACAACCATACAACCGGAGTGATCTCCCAAGTGAGGTCGCAGAAGACGGACGTAGTTCGCTCAATTCCCCAGGGAAGTGTTTTGGGATGCATTTTGTTCCTAATCTATATTAATGATTTGCCTAGGGAAATAGATGCAGCGAGCATCCTCTTCGCTGATGATATTTCAATTGTTTTTCCATGCTCAAATAATACAGGTTTTAAAAATAAGATGGATTACTTGCTAGATAAAACTATGTCCTGGCTAAAAGACCACAATCTAGAAATTAATTTGGACAAAACTAAAGTAATGGAATTCAGACCACATCAAAAGAAACCCTTTAAACATAGACTATAAATTACGAAATAACATACAAATAGAAAAAGTTAATAATTTCAACCTATTAGGCATAAACATAGATTCGCATTTAAACTGGAAAGAACACATAGCAAAACTTTCTAGTAAATTATCTAGATTCACGTATGCTTTGTTGGAATTCAAAAAAACTACTAACGTAAAGGCAGCCACAGCTGCTTACTATGCCTATGCGCACGGATGCCTTCGGTACGGGCTGCTACTGTGAGGAAACAGTTCTCAAGCAAAGGCCATTTTAATTCTTCAAAAAAAATGTATAAGAATTCTCGCCTTGTACTGCCTGTACATTTTTGAAGCCGCCATATTCGTCAAAACACACCCGGAGCTCTTTCCTCAGGCTAAAGACGGCTACGCGGAACCTCGCAATCTACGCCACCAAAACCGCTGTACCTCAGTCTTGCTTAAAAATATTTCACTCTGGCCCGTATGTCATGTGCATTAAAGTATATAATAAAATATCTAATAAAATCACAGACAAACAAAATGTAAACCGTTTTAAAAATAAGCTACTTAGTTATTTAGCAAAAAAATGCTACTATACGCTGCAAGAGTTTTTTGATGACAAGGAGCAATAATAATAAAGTCTAAAATTAATATGAGAAATAAATTTATAAATACTTAAATACATAGAATTATATTGTATAGAAAATAAAAGTGTACACGATGTCAGTTTTAGGTTTTAGATTTTTATTTTTTATTTTTATTTTTAAGTGTTCATTTTGCAGTGCCCTTGCAGGGCTCATAAATTGTACCTACTTATATTTATTATTAAGTAAGTCCTTTATGAAAGCAATAAAAGTTTGAGTTTGAGTTTGAGTTTGAAATGTCCGACAAAGTCGACGGAGCTCCGCTTCGCCACGCCGCGACGTGTAGATGAACCTTTAGGTGGGTGTGGCAGCAAATAAGGTCTCTTAAAACTAAAAATAGTTTTTGAATGAATACTAACGAGTCTATATTAAAATATAGATGCTGGACATTTAGTGTCATCGCATGATGTTGAACGAGAAATTTCGCCCGCGAGGCAAACGTATAATATCTTCGGTTGGACGTCCTTCCCGTTGAGGACACTTGATTTACTGCTAAACTCGTATTTACGGTTAGGGCGCATAACGTCCCACTCGCAGAATGTCCCTTCGTCCCTTTCGCGAAATGTCCCTTTCCTAAATGTCCCTTACGCAAAATTACCGTTCTGCAAAAGGTCCCATTCGCAAAACGTCCCTTCACATAAATAAAGTCCCGTTCGCAAAACGTCCCTTTCGCAAAATGACCCGTTCGCAAAACGTCCCTTTCGCAAAATGACCCGTTCGCAAAACGTTCCTTTCCATGAGAAGACTCTACTTAAACAAGCTTTTTCCAGACGGGACATTTTGCGAATGGGTCATTTCGTAGACGGGACGTTTTGCGATAGGGGCGTTATGCAATAGGGACGTTTTGCGAAAGGGGTATTTTACATAAGGGACCATTTGCAGAGAAGACGTTTAGCGAATGGGACGTAATTTTGCTGGAGGGACGTTTTGCGAGTGGGACGTTATGCGCCTTAACCGTATTTACGAACTGTGATCTGCTAAGTTATATCCAGTCATGAAATTAGAGGCACAAAATACTCTTTTTTAAATTTATTTATTGTTTTAAAGGGCCTTTATACAACAGTATATATCGGCCCTGTTAAGACGAACAACATTTTTGTCATAAAATAATTAAAAAAACATACATACATACATACAATACTTTCACGCCTTCTTTCCCAGAGAGGGGTAGGCAGAGCTACAGAATTACCAACAACTCTTAAAACTTGTAGATAATTCTGTAACCAAATTTTGCACAATTAGGCTAAGACGTTTACCAGTGTATTAGTGACAGTCGCCTCTTACGACATCCACGAGAAGACATGGAGTGGCACTATTCTAAACCGGCAACCACACGGCGCCGGTGACTTGCCAAATCTGACGTGGGGTTCGCGAGAATACCTGAATAAACGCACCAGTATCATATGGGCTGAGGTTGGCTGCCGCTATCAACGACTCCCTTTTATTTGGGCGTGATCCGGCTACATTCCATCAGCAAGTGCTGCGCATCCACTATAGTGATGTGTCACAACTTGGAGAGTATTATTTTTTCATAAGTGAGCCAAAATAGTTAGTGTAAAATAATAAGAACCATTTTTAATTAAATGTTTTATTGTTTTTTCTTTGGTCAAAACGGTAATGCAGACAAGCGCCAAAGGCCTTTGAATACTACATTGAAAAACACCGATTGAATACACAACTTGGTCTCACATTCTGCTGATTTTTTGTAGGAAGCACCGCCTGGAAAATATTGATATTTAGGGAAGTAGTAGGCCAATGTATGGCCTATTTTGAGAAAAAAATCTAGGGGTGTCACTACTTCACAACCACATAAAAAAAAATGTTTATTTTTAAATTGGTCTTTTTTTTCTTTTTTTTATACAATAACTAGTATTCGTTTTTTGGGTGGCGATGCAAATCTATCTAAAGAACGTCATTCCAAAATTTGAAGCAAATCGCTTGAATACATCCAGAAAAAACAAATATTAAAAAAAATCTTGAAAAAATCATAAGTCAAAAACTATTACAAGTAGGATGTTCATACTCGGCTAAAATATTCTTCATTACAAGAGGTACTGACAAAAAAATTTGATGTAAGACAAGGGTTACACGATCAGTTTGGCGTCAGTTCAGTCCGTGCTCGAAAGGGACGCAGCTATATTAACATAATAGCTGCGTCCCTCTCGATCATGATTGAACTGACGCCAGACTGATGAAATACTGAGCGTGTAACCCTTGTCTTAGGGCCGACTTACTATGGAAACCCGGCTATGGCCGGTGTGATTATAGTGCAAACTTTAAAGATAAAGAACAAGTAATACTGCCGACTCGCACTTGACCTTGTTTTATTAAAAAAATGTTCTACTTAATTTTTCCATACAAATTTAACTCCGGGCGGTAACGTTTCCAGCCCCTAAATCAAATCCGATCCTCACTATTTTGTAAAATGTTGAAGTAATTATGAAAAACTAGGTTTGTACGTTTCCGTTTGTTTTTTTCATTTGTTTCCCTACTAGAAATATTTTTTGGTTAAAATACAGATTTAGTTTTTCACAATACCTACATTAATTCAATAATCGTAAAAATTGATAGGTTTAAATGTCAGTCTGTAAACACTTTATTGTATTTACTAAAACAATTACATTACAGAGATATTAAAATTGCACAAATAAAAGTGGTACAAATGCGAGCTTATCCCTTAAGGGGTTTTAGGGGAAAAAACGTTGGGTACCGCATTTTGTATGGAATTTTTCAGCCTTGCAATACGTTTAAACCCATGTAAGCTCTTTTTAGGATTAAAAACACTAAGGGCACAAAATTAAAATTCAAAATTCAAAATATTTATTCAGTAAATTGGCCACATGAAGGCTCTTTTACACGTCGGTAATATGGAGTGAATCTACTGGCGCTTCGGACACGACCATCATTGCGGAGAAGAAGCGCCGCAAGAAACTCCAGCAGAAGGTCATTTTTTCCAATCATAAAATACAATAATACTTAAAAGTAACATTACAAGGTAATAAAGTAATAAATAATTATTTTAAAACTAACACAAATAAAATTATTACAAATGTAGGGTTCAGATATTTAATTTATTTCTAATGACGAATTAGCACTTATATAGAAAATCTTCCATTGTAAATGGTAAGTCGACAGCCGGGAAGACGAGAAGGTAATACAAACGGTAGCTATCAATGTACTGTTTAATACACGGAATAGAAAAAAACAGTGGAAATGGCATTAGTTTCGCTTAGTATCAGACCTGTTGTCGCCAATACTCAAACTATCATAAAAAAAAACCGGACAAGGCGAGTCGGACTCGCACACCGAGAGTTCCGCACATGACACGGTTACCTCAATTCAAAATTTGCACCGCCGCCGTTCTTTGCATTAAGACCCTGTTTTGCCATGGTAACAATAAGGTTGAGTTTCCTAAAAGTTACAAATGACTTGACATCTCTAATGACATTGACGACTTCAAGCATTATTTTTCTTGAAATGGGTCCCAAATTAACGCTCGTGACCGTACGTAATGAAATTTCATACATTTTTGCGGCCGCTGCCGTTGGTAAATAATAACTTGTTTTTTTTTTTAATTTTTACTTGACCTGGAACTCAGAACTTCGCGGGCTGATTTTACAACAGTAAGGTTAACATTTTAGAGCATCTGGGAGAAAAACATTTTTACAACTTAGGGTCATAAACATTGTCCTTAACAAGAACGTTGTGTTTAAAATGCAAAGGGGTCTCGCTACAAAATGATTCAATCTTTTTGTTTGTGTTGTCCCGAAGGTGTTAATTATATTAAGATAGCCGCGAGATACGGGATAAATATCCCATCTTCCCAGATCACAGTATACAGATCATATAAGATGCACGAGGCCATTAGATAACTGGTTATTACCGGTTGTTTTTCGGTTATAACCGATCGTTACCCGGTTATAAAATGTAACTGGTTATATTGCGTTTCCGACTCGCACGGAGCTTACAGTGTGAATGCAAACTTAACTTAACATGTAAGTATTACGTTCCAACCATACCTTAAAGCCCTTGCGATGCAAAAATAATTCACTGATTAATGTATAATATTTATCTATGAAGTTAGTAGTAATACTTATTTGAATCAATGGGGTGCCGTCTATTTGGCATAATAACGATTGTCCGAATGGCATTTGGCATTACTTACCATAATCATTTGTCGACGAATATTAACATTGCAGAAAGTTTACCTATTTGGTATAATTGGCAGCTATCAGGAATATTTGTCGGGTTGAATTTTAAATGGTATACTATCGACAAGGCCGAATTTCATTACGAATATTTTTGTTTAGAGTAATAATGTTGAGAATGGTCCCCGATGATGACATTTTGTATAATGTAAGGTTACCTATCACTTGTCTAAGAATTCGTAAATTAAAATGCATTTTTTTACTTTCCATGATTGTTTTAAAACAAACCTAAGTAAAACTTTGAAGTAACATTTAAAAACCTACTAAAATTATAAATGCGAAAGTTTGTGTGATTGTTTATAACTCCTTCATGCTGCAAAAGCAGAACGGACTTCGATGAAATTTCAAATGGAGATACCATATAACCTGGATCAACACAGGCTAACTTTTCATCCCGGAAAAAATCCCGAGAAAAGAACTATAATCGAAATCTACGCGGATAAAGTCGTGGGCACTGTGGGCAGAAGCTATAATTAATAAATTCAGATAAATATGCATTTCTAAGTAATTAATTTTTGGACCAATAAAACAGTTGGGAACTAAAATTCGACCTTGTTTTAATTTACTGTAATATAACACACCTTTTTAAAACTGTGTACTGCGCAAGTGATGACGGCTTGAGTTAATATTTCAATGAATGTTAAACGCCTGGTTGTTGATGGCGACGCCAGCGGGACGAGTTTTCACGTGGGATTGCGTCTATTTTAGGTAAAGAAAGTCACACACGAATGATTAGATGGTTAATAAAAAGACCGGTTATCTGCACGTCAGTCTCGCGAACCGAGGGTTCAGTACCGTCCTTCAAATATTATCATATTTAAATTAGTAAGCGGTTTTTTTTCCCCGACTGGAAGTGAACCTAACCATACTGTTTTAAAACTGTATACTTCGCAAGCGACGACGGCCTGAATTGATATTTCAATGAATGTTAAACGCCTTGGTTGTTGATGGCGACTTTACATGTGACATTTTGTATGGCTGTTTGTTGGACTAAGTTTCGGTAAACGAAGAATGAAAATGTGAGACTTAATTTGGTTGATTATCAAACAAAATGTAATGTTTACTGCTATAAAACAAATGGTTGTATCTCAGAAAAAAACTCCTGTAGCAAGTGCGACCTTATTACTAACGGTTGAGAACTGAATCTGCTTCGTTTATTGACTTTGAGATACCGTCTAATTGGCGTGAGGGCACTATATTATAAATGTGTTACCCTTTACCGTTACCGTTTCTTAATTTCCGTTCCGTCCGTTGTGCTTCAATCAGGTGGTGTACTCCTAGCGGTTGTGTACTCCTAGCGGTACTGTGCTCCTAGCGGTGCTGTACGTCTAGCGGTGCTGTACGTCTAGCGGTGCTGTACGTCTAGCGGTGCTGTACGTCTAGCCGTGCTGTACGTCTAGCGGTGCTGTACGTCCAGCGGTGCTGTACGTCCAGCGGTGCTGTACGTCGAGCGGTGCTGTACGTCTAGCGGTGCTGTACGTCTAACGGTGCTGTACGTCTAGCGGTGCTGTACGTCTAGCGGTGCTGTACGTCTAGCGGTGCTGTACGTCTAGCGGTGCTGTACGTCTAGCGGTGCTGTACGTCTAGTGGTGCTGTACGTCTATCGGTGCTGTACGTCTAGCGGTGCTGTACGTCTAGCGGTGCTGTACGTCTAGCGGTGCTGTACGTCTAGCGGTGCTGTACGTCTAGCGGTGCTGTACGTCTAGCGTTGCTGTACGTCTAGCGGTGCTGTACGTCTAGCGGTGCTGTACGTCTAGCGGTGCTGTACGTCTAGCGGTGCTGTACGTCTAGCGGTGCTGTACGTCTAGCGGTGCTGTACGCCTAGCGGTGCAGTGCTCATAGAGGAGCTGTACTCCCAAAGGTGAACCCTGGAAATCCCAAGCATTGGCTGTGTGAGTCTGGTATCCAGCATTGGTATAGTCTTTGCCAGCCACCGTTGAGGGGTTAAGTCCCGAGGGAATAGCGCTTTAATTTAATTATTGGCGGTAGCAAGAAGTGGCAAGAACTATCGGAACAAACTTAAAATTATAAGAAAGAAGCTAAACCAAAAGAACAATTTAAATTTACTAACGACCGTTATTAGAAATAAAAAAGTTAAAGAACTATTTGGAAGAATGTAGAATAACACACAATAGGAAACTATAAAACACAAATACAGGTACACATCAAAATAGAATTAAGAATAAATAATTAGTTCGTTGCACTGAACTTACCCGATTTGGGGAATTGCACCCATTTTAATAGCTAGGCATTTAGTACCTTTTTTAGTACTTTAACACAAGTGGTTTCACAGTAGTAGTTGAGGCGGCAAACAGGCTGAATGAAATGAGCGTGGCCTATTTATAACCTTTCGCCTCTTTCGATTAATTTTGAATATGAGTACGGCGAACAAAGAAATGCTAGAAAGCCACTTCGCGTCATGAGTGGAAAATAACTGGTCATGTAGGTGAGACACCATCTTACCCTCAATTATTTTTTCATGCGCTGAATGAAATAATTTAATAAATTATTTATTTACAATTATAATGATTTAACTATTTAAAGATTATTTACATTTTATTAGACTGTTAATTAATAATTTAGGTGAGATAATAAAGAAATAAAGAATAGCTAGTAACGCCATCTGTCGGCTAAGTGTCGCTAACATTTGCCAAAGTCGATAATTATGACAATCGTATTTCTACTAATCTATGGCCTGGTGCTGTCTATTACAACGACACCGAACATTCTCGTCACGTGCGTTATGTCTACAACTCGACATTGGCAAAATACACCTTGCCAAAATAGCAAGGAGTGAAAGCCATTATAGAAAAAAAAAAGGTTATCGTTTTGAAGAAGATTGTTGTGAATTCGAGACTTGACAGAAGCGCGTGGAGCTAACCCCATGTGCTGTGTGCTTCTGTTTAGTCCGCCAGAGTAAATCTCTTTAACCGAACAATTGTCCTCGCGTGTGATATCCATGGATTTGTTTCTCTAATAACTCCACGGTGATTGTCTAAAACTCGATACTGGCGAAATACACCTTCTCAAAACAAGGAGTGAAAGCCATTAATTAAGGAAAAAAAAGTGAATTTAAGGAAAAGTGAAATTAAGGTTGTTTATAAAATTGCAGCACAGGTAAGAGCGTAACAACTGCATTGTTACAAACGCTTGTCCTGTAGACGTAGGTACTTCTATTTATGAGTTTGCACACACGCGTGGGGTTGTTTATGTGTGTGTGGGCAGTGTTTAAATATCCACGGCGTTTTGAAAGTGTAATAAGTACTTTTATGAATATTCCGTTGAAGTTAACAGATGTCAAGAGTTTTTTTTGCGCGACCACAACAAAGCATAATTTCTACGTTAATTAACTCGACTGGCAACTAGTATGACGAAACTTTTGCACAGGGTCTGTTTTGACGTAAATATTTAAAGTTAAGAAAGCCCGTTCCTTACTGGTCCAGAATATAGTTTTAAGTTTTCTATATGAGTCGTTTCACTTCAAACTTGGATAGCTCCTTGAAATTTGGTATACGAATTTTAAACTTAACTTGTTTGAAAGTCGTCTTTTCGCATGGATTTAGCCGAGTTTGAAGTAAAGCGATTCATATGTTACTAGAGGACGCCCGCGACTTTGTCCGCGTAGAATTAGTTCCCCGCTTACTCCCCATTCTTCCCGCTGGGGGTCGATTTTCGGAAAATCCTTTCTTAGTGCTCACTTACATCATGAAAGGAACCGCGTGTACCAAATTTCAAGTTTCTAGGCACAGTAGTTTCGGCTGTGCGTTGATATATAAGTCAGTCAAGTTTGCCTTTTATATATACAGGGTGTCCCAGAAACCGACGTCAACCCGCCTAGGGCTGATAGAGCCGCTAAAAAGCTATCGATTTAACCCCTATGTACGTTAAGCGATTTTTGCTAGTTTTGGAAATATTGATCATTTGAATCTGAATTTTTGTAATTTTCCCTAATTATGTCACTTTTATCGTCGTTACGAAGGGATAATAGGGTTTTAGGCTTTACTTTTTTCCCTTTCTTCTTTGTGAACTGGTGACCTTTTTTGTTTGTTCGGAACCAGGGTTTTAAAGGCCCCCTACTTCTAGTAACAGCTCAGCCTTGTAATGGAACGTACTTGTCTGTGAACTTGATCGACAGATGTACAGGGTGTCCCAGAAACCGACGTCGACCCGTCTAGGGCTGATAGAGCAGCTAAAAAGCTATCGATTTAACCCCTATGTATATTCAGCGATTTTTGCTAGTTTCGGAGATATTGATCATTTAAATCTGATTTTTTGTAATTTTCCCTTTTGTCCATGTCACAAAAAATCATTAATTTCATGTTTTATTTCATTAGTTTTTCAGTGGTATCTTACATAATTAGAATCATTACGAATCAGCGAAGATTTTAATAATTCACTTGCGGGTGTTACGCTGCATGTGAATTTTGCAGTTTACATCGAATTATATTTGTATTTGATTACAATAACCACAAGTACGTGCGAGTGTAGCGTCACTATCTAAGCGAATGGACTATAATATACCTTTAAAATTATTCTTGGAAAGAAACATAAAAAATCTACTACCTAGGAGAGACGCAGGTTTTTGGTAAACTGTGACATTTTTGATGAGATAAATATAGCCATATATAAATTTCGTTTATAATTAGTATTATTGTGTATTTTGATTAATTTACCTAATTATTGTGTATTTTGTATGAACCAAAGAGGCAGTTACTTTCGAACCCGCTGTCAGGCCGAAAGTTACACGTTGTGGGGCGAAAGTAACAGGATAAAGGGGTTTGTAATAAATATAATATAAATTATTAAATGAACAAATTATTTATTAGAAAGCTTTTTATTAATATTACAAATAAACATTTAGATTTTAATGTTACAAATGCTCAGAAATTACATTTTTCTTGAAAACTAATCAAAAATATAAGTAATGAGATCAATCATATTTTTTTTTCTAATCACATTATTCACTATTAATTATGACACACATATTTTTATATTTTTCTTTTTATCTAAAATAGGTCCAGCAAACATAGCGTTCGGGAAAATTCAAATTTGGACAAATAAATATTTAAAAACAAAAAACGGTATTTTTAAGGTGTACCCGTAAAAAACTAAAAAACTGAATGTAGTTGTAACACATCTGTATAGACCGTTGGACGTAAGGTAAAGTCTTTGTCCTGTTATTGTATTGTTTTTAACTCGGCCGCCATTACTGTCAATTATACAACACACCGGTAACAGAGAGCTTTTTGTCTAACGCACTCGCAATCACGATCGTGTTCATTTTGAAAATCGCATTCTTGTCTGCATACAAAATGAAAACAATTGCTCCACTTTGAAGCCGGTTGCGATTGCGAGTGCGTTAGACAATAAGCCCTCCAGTCAAAGACGATATGGACGTCTAGCCTAGAACCTCGGCCCAGGTCTTGAAAATCATTTACAGGTACGCGTTAAATCTTGTCTAGTGTCCAGAGATAACTTACGATTGATGCCGTTTGAAAACAAAATTACTTCCCATCGTTTTTTTATTTACATATACGAAAACGGAAAAATACAATCAAAACGTAGAATACGACGGAAAATAATAATTAACTGGATAAAATTGAAAATAGAACGATTTAGGCACTCAAGTGTATTAGGTATAAATAACACATTATTATTTACTTACTTTTAATAAATTAATTACTTACTTTACAAAGTAGAGTTAGCTGGCAAACAAAAATAAAACTATTGGAAAACACGGTTAATTATGATTAATTACAGGAAAAATTCTATTGAACAAAATAATCTCCTTTTTTGAAGAAGAGGCCTCTAAGGTTTTACCTGTAGAATAGAGACCCAGAGTTTCCGAATAGAAAAGGAGATTCGAAAACGTGAGTCGAATGCTCTGTCCCTCGCACTCTATAAGAATACTGCGAGGTCTGCGAGGGACAGAGCATTAGACTCGCTAGCGAGTAAGGTAATTATAACTCATCGTAATAGTAGGGGAGCCCAAGAGGGGATTTCGGGATTTACTCGAGCGCGGCAGAGCGTAACGCAAGGGGGTGGGAGGGGTGGGAAATTCGTGACCCTCCCACCCCCTTGCGTTACGCTTAAATCGTCAGATTATTGAAATATAGACTTTTTGGCATGTAATTAACCTACCTTACCTTAATCTGACGCGCTGGAGTATTTCAAGCTATTGATTTTTTTTTACTATCTACGCTGATCGGTTATCCTGGACGCACGTTCCAGGATAAAGTGCTCATATTTGCTGGAGGTACTCAACAGGGTACAAGGATGCCCCCCTATGTTAATCTGCCGCGCTCGAGTAAATCCCGAAATCCCCTCTTGGGCTCCCCTACTATAAGGGTACGTGGTCCTAGACAAGTTGCGTGGCGAGATCCTTATCCTTATCGAAAATGTATAGGATTGACCACGGAATAGAAAAAACAGTGGAAGTGGCATGAGCTTCGCTTAGTATCAGACCTGTTGTCGCCAATACTCAAACTATCATAAAAACAACACGCCACCATGGAAAATGTTTTTGGTGCGGCTATCATTTTTACACTCCAAAATAGCACAATAAGGCATGCTTCTGGATTTATTTCCTTTTTTAGAAATATCGAAATATCGAAATATTGAAATAAGCGATCGCGGCAAATGTATGGTAGGTTATGCGGAGCTCCGCATAACTATGCCACACGTTACACGCCCACTTGACACTTCTACTGTTTTTTCTGTTCTGTGGGATTGACGTAAGCTGCCGGACGGTCGTGTCAAGCACTTATGTTATGTCAGTTCCATACACTTTGAAAGTTTTCGAAAATCGTTTACGTTAGCCTACAGCAACTTGTCTAGCTTCACAGAGTCTCTATTTTACGCGGTAAAACAATATTGCTTTGACATTGTCATCCGTATTGTCAACGTTCCGATAACTCTAAATTAGCAATGAACGAGTTAAAAACGGTACGATAACATGTAAAAGGCAATATGGTTTTACCCAGTAGAATGGACGCCCAGCACGGCTAGCACAAATTACCCGAGACTTGTTTGTCGCTCGGGTCTCCCTTTTTATCTAGTCAGGAACGATAGAGACGCATTGAGCGACCAGCGAGAAAATACAACTTGTTTTACCCGGGCTGAACTCGTTTTCGAGTAGTAAAAGGCGATTCGAAAACGTGACGTATGATCTGTGGCCCTAGACAAGATACGTGGCCAGGGCCCGTATTATGGTCGCCTTTATCGCGGTGGATAAAGCTTCCGTCACTCTCGCACTTACATACTGGTCAGAAAGTGACAGATGTTTTATCTACGCTTATCTACGTCGATAAACACGACCATAATCGGCCCGCAGATCGGTATCGTTATCGAAAATGTATAGGATTGACGTAAGCTGCCAGAATTTCAGAGGCACTAGACAAGACGCATTACGCTACTAGCGTTTCTATTCGTTTCATTTTTAAACCAATCGCGTCACTGGTAGATCACGTGACTTTTCGTATCACGTCATCTACCAGTGACGCGATTGGTTTAAAAACGAAACGAATAGAAACGCTAGTTAGCGTAATGCATCTTGGCAGGGCCCTCAGTAGGTACCGTTACCATGAGTTACAATTAACAAATTAAGGCTTGAATAATTGGGTGAGTAAGCTGGATATCGATATATTCAATTGTAGAATACCTTCCGTGAGGCGAAGTTTGACAGCGAAATGTGTTGTTTGAGCATGTTTTATTTACCATAGGGAAGTGAACCTTTTGGGGATCTACCTCTGGCTGGTATTTAGCAGTAGTTTTAATTTTAGCTTTTATTTGTGCAATTGTTTTTGTGTAAGTGCGTGTACCTTTGAAGTTTGTACTAAACATTAAATTTGCTACTCAGTCTCTATATGTGAAATCCTTTAATTGGTTTTTTGTTTCCTATTCTTGTTTCATATGTTGTATTTGTAACTGTTGGATTTCCTACCAATAAATAAATAAATAACGTACTTGCTAGGGAGTAGGGAATGCAATTTAACCGGTTATTAACCGTTTTTGTATGAAAATAACCGGTTAAAACCGGTTATAACCGGTTATTAGCATTCCCTACTAGGGAGTCGAATGCTCTGTCCCTCGCAGACCTCGCAGTACACTTATAGAGTGCGAGGGACAGAGCATTCGACTCGCTAGCGAGTACCGTTACGGTAATTGTAACTCATGGTAAGGGTACAGTCCCATTATAATTTGCAAGTTTTCGAAAACCGTTTTCGAAAACCGTTTTCGATGGCGTTAAGGATCTTGTCTAGGGTCTCTTTTTGTGCTCGGGGTACTGTATATACACTCAAAAAACTGTGAGCTAACCAAGAGAGGTTTTCTCTTTGTTGACAAAAAATGAATACAATAGTGAAGATATTAGCTATAACACCCAAAGCTGATAGTAACAACAGCAATTCCTTTAGTGATTCAATTAACGTCGTCTGATGTGTCTAACGTCATGTCAGGCTCGTATGGAATCAAGACGCTTCTGCACAACAATCACAATCTTGTTAGAATCGACCAATTTTTTTTTCAGTTTACGTTACAAGAGTTATAAATACAGGGTGTCCGAAAAACCAACGTCAACTCGCATAGGGGTGATAGAGCAGCTAAAAAGCTATCGATTTAACCCCTTTGTATGGTCAGCGATTTTACTGTTTTCGCAGATATTGATCATTTTAATCTGAATTTTTGTAATTTTCCCTTATGCCCATGTCACGAAAAATCATTAATTTCATGTTTTTTTTTCATAAGATTTTCGGTAGTATCTTACATTATTAGGATCACTTCGAATTAGAATCAATAGTTTTAAAACCCATTTGCTTGTTTTATTTTAGTCAACTAAATAAAGTAATGACATGAAGTTAGTTTTCACATTGTATGGAAAAAACAACTTTATTTGATTACTACTTAGACAGTTGATTTTTTTTTATTGGCACACAGGTTTAAAAACTTCGCTGGTTTGTAATGATTCTAATTATGTTATATGAACCACTGAAAAACTTATGAAATAAAACATGAAATTAATTCAGATTAAAATGATCAATATTTGCGAAACTAGTGAAAATGGCTGAACATACTATCAGCCCAATGGAACCCTGACCCACCATAGAACGATGTCACAATGACAATATAAAATAATTTGGTTGACACTTCTTTAGGACTTGAATCAAAACGTCACTGTGACACAGTTCTATGGTGGGTCAGGGTTCCATTGGGCTGATAGTACATAGGGGTGAAACGATAGCTTTTTAGCTGCTCTATCAGCCCTAGGCAGGTTGACGTTCGTTTTTGGGACACCCAGTAGGGGAAATTACTTACATTTAGAAGCGATAATAGCATCTTTATCGATTCTCTTTTGTTTAGCATCCCACCAACCAATCGGAGGCGGAGTACTCATATCCGTATCGTTACTTCTAAATAGAACATGCAATGGTACATCTTTGGCTATGTTTTCGTTTAGCGGCAACATTCCAATATGATCCGCTGATTTTCTCCAAGGATATTGTGGTTGTTGGGAGCCAACCAACGATTCAATCCACGGGATGTAAGGGTATAGCTCTATGAAGCGGGCTGGGGCACTGCATCCTGGACCACGGATTCCTAAACCTATCTAAAAGGAAATATACATAGTTAAAGTGGAATAGTGAAATAGTGTGTGCACTAGTGAAATATAAATTGTAACTTATTTTTAACATATAAATTTATCTTTATCTTTATCTTTATCTTTATCTTTATCTCTATCTCTATCTCTATCTCTGTCTCTGTCTCTGTCTCTGTCTCTGTCTCTGCCTCTGTCTCTGTCTCTGTCTCTGTCTCTGTCTCTGCCTCTGCCTCTGTCTCTGTCTCTGCCTCTGCCTCTGCCTCTGTCTCTGCCTCTGTCTCTGTCTCTGTCTCTGCCTCTGTCTCTGTCTCTGTCTCTGTCTCTGCCTCTGCCTCTGTCTCTGTCTCTGTCTCTGCCTCTGCCTCTGTCTCTGCCTCTGTCTCTGTCTCTGTCTCTGTCTCTGCCTCTGTCTCTGTCTCTGTCTCTGCCTCTGTCTCTGTCTCTGTCTCTGTCTCTGCCTCTGTCTCTGTCTCTGTCTCTGTCTCTGCCTCTGCCTCTGTCTCTGTCTCTGTCTCTGCCTCTGTCTCTGTCTCTGTCTCTGCCTCTGCCTCTGTCTCTGCCTCTGTCTCTGTCTCTGTCTCTGCCTCTGCCTCTGTCTCTGTCTCTGCCTCTGTCTCTGCCTCTGTCTCTGTCTCTGTCTCTGTCTCTGCCTCTGTCTCTGTCTCTGCCTCTGCCTCTGTCTCTGTCTCTGTCTCTGTCTCTGTCTCTGTCTCTGTCTCTGTCTCTGCCTCTGCCTCTGCCTCTGTCTCTGTCTCTGCCTCTGTCTCTGTCTCTGCCTCTGCCTCTGTCTCTGTCTCTGTCTCTGTCTCTGTCTCTGCCTCTGTCTCTGTCTCTGTCTCTGTCTCTGCCTCTGTCTCTGTCTCTGCCTCTGCCTCTGTCTCTGTCTCTGTCTCTGTCTCTGTCTCTGTCTCTGTCTCTGTCTCTGCCTCTGCCTCTGCCTCTGTCTCTGTCTCTGCCTCTGTCTCTGTCTCTGCCTCTGCCTCTGTCTCTGTCTCTGTCTCTGTCTCTGTCTCTGTCTCTGTCTCTGTCTCTGCCTCTGTCTCTGCCTCTGCCTCTGCCTCTGTCTCTGCCTCTGCCTCTGTCTCTGTCTCTGTCTCTGTCTCTGTCTCTGTCTCTGTCTCTGCCTCTGCCTCTGCCTCTGCCTCTGTCTTTGTCTCTGTCTCTGCCTCTGTCTCTGTCTCTGTCTCTGCCTCTGCCTCTGTCTCTGTCTCTGTCTCTGCCTCTGCCTCTGCCTCTGTCTCTGCCTCTGTCTCTGTCTCTGTCTCTGCCTCTGTCTCTGCCTCTGTCTCTGTCTCTGTCTCTGTCTCTGTCTCTGTCTCTGTCTCTGTCTCTGTCTCTGTCTCTGTCTCTGTCTCTGTCTCTGCCTCTGCCTCTGTCTTTGTCTCTGCCTCTGCCTCTGCCTCTGTCTCTGTCTCTGCCTCTGCCTCTGCCTCTGCCTCTGCCTCTGTCTCTGCCTCTGTCTCTGTCTCTGTCTCTGCCTCTGTCTCTGTCTCTGTCTCTGTCTCTGTCTCTGTCTCTGTCTCTGTCTCTGTCTCTGTCTCTGTCTCTGTCTCTGTCTCTGTCTCTGTCTCTGTCTCTGTCTCTGTCTCTGTCTCTGTCTCTGTCTCTGTCTCTGTCTCTGTCTCTGTCTCTGTCTCTGTCTCTGTCTCTGCCTCTGTCTCTGTCTCTGTCTCTGTCTCTGTCTCTGTCTCTGTCTCTGTCTCTGTCTCTGTCTCTGTCTCTGTCTCTGTCTCTGTCTCTGCCTCTGCCTCTGCCTCTGTCTCTGTCTCTGCCTCTGCCTCTGCCTCTGTCTCTGCCTCTGTCTCTGTCTCTGTCTCTGCCTCTGTCTCTGTCTCTGTCTCTGTCTCTGTCTCTGTCTCTGTCTCTGTCTCTGTCTCTGTCTCTGTCTCTGTCTCTGTCTCTGTCTCTGTCTTTGTCTTTAGCTTTATCTTTATCTTTATCTTTATCTTTATCGACCACTTCTCCGCTTGACCCCTTCTTTCAGAGCTGGTATCTCTTAAACCTGCTTGCAAATAAAATACCGCATCCAAATCGGTTTACCCGTTTAAGAGCCCCAGACAAACACACACACATAGTGGTCAAATTAATAACACCCCTCTTTTGCGTGGAGGGTTAAAAATATATCGTTAAAAGGAGTGCGTTTCCATCAGTCTACAAAAATATTGCATTTTATTGTTTATAGTATAACAATTGGCCGTCTGGAATCTAATCTCACTAATATCTTTTTGTTAATATCAAACAAAAGGGAATCGTGAAACTGCCCTCGATCTTCAAACAGCACAGTAGGTTTAAAGGTTAAGGTTAATGTTAGGTCCGGTAAGTCTTAACGCAGAAAACAAATCGCAAAGTACATAGATAACAGACGGCCAAATCATATTTCCTGAACTATACCTACGAAATTTATATAAAACGTCCAAGTACGTAATTTTTTTTTTTTAATCGTACTTGCTGTTTCGCACTACGCCGATCCGAACCCGTGAAAATTCGGATCTAGACCGGATATATAATAAAATCGGATGACGGAAGCCGGATCTAATGCGTAAACTACCATAGAAATAGTTCTACGACTACGCCGGACCGTATTTTCACAGGTTCGGATTGGATTCGGATCGGACTTAGTGCGAAACCACTCTAAGGCACTGGTCCCACCGCCGGCGAGTAAGCTATGAACTATCGGCTATTTTCTTGTCCAAGAAACGAACAAAAGATAATCGCTCCCGTGTAAATAAAAGAGATAGACATATATTTATAGTTCATAGTTGAGCGAGTATAGCTCACTCGCTCAGCGATGAACTATAAATTTATACATCTCTCTTATATTTATGGGACCAGTGCCTAACGGTCAAATAAAATGACATTGAATTATCATAAGAACATTAATAAGGTTACCAAGACCCAGGTGCTTGAAGAGTTGGAGACCAGCGCCATGCCGCTATCCCATTGGCAGTTCTGCTTGTTATTCACAGCGTAACCACACTGGTAGTGGGCTGGTATATATCTGCGCTCCTGGTGCTGTAAGTAAAAACCCCGGATAAAATGATGAACCCTTCTTTCAAAGCTGATATCTATCTATCTATAATACCTGGGCATAAGAATAAGTACTATTAGAAGGCTAACTTCATCCCCACTACGCGCGCTCGAGCGTGGGCTGTCTACAGTCCAGCGCCTCTATTCCCGACGGTAAAAACGATATCGTTGTTGACCTGTTATGGCATTGTTATGACGTCAGACGCCATTACTGTCAAGTAAATAAGAGCTATCAAAACGGTGACAATACGATAACAGATCAAACACCATATTGTTTTTACCGTGTTGAATAGAGGCCCAGGGCCTAAACAATATCGTCGCGCACTGTTATATTAGTGGCAAGCAGTGTATTTCAAAATATTTGCATAATATTTTATTATGTCGTCTTCAATCCATTTTTCTCAGTGTGTATGTACGTATGAGTATATTTTAACTGAGGATTAAATTAGTATAAACAGTAGTTCATCTTTAAACAAGGATAGTGCGGCTTGCATGTGTGCGTGCTTTCAGTGTTTTATTTTTACTTTTAATTTATGCTTACCCCTACTCTTTGATAAAACTCGGCGCAAACTGTTTTTTCTACGTATTGCACTTGGTAAGCTACCTTTTCCAAGATTTTATTATCTATAAATAATAAAATTTAATTAAATAAAACACTCAGTTACCGACTTAAATAACAGTAAAGTATGCTTAAAAAACATATACAATATACAGGTAAAAAAACTTCACAAACTAACAATCAATTTGACAATTAATGAGTGGCGGAACTAAAAATGAGCCGTTTACTAAGAATTCTCGAAAATAGGAGGATCTTTTGTAAAATTCTCTAAAATGTTCCATAACAGCACATCTTTATGAACTTACCATCAGTATATCCTAACGCGTAGAGTTCATTAGAAGCGTTGTATAAATAATTCGGCATACAGATCGGTAGCACAGGTACTGCGAACATAATGAACGTAATAATAGGGAATATTGATGACTTTTTTTCACAGCTTCAATAAAAGCTGATTCATGTAACAAACAGTGGAGGAAAAACATTTTTTGAATAGCTAACATTATAAACCAACAAAGATTAATTTGTTCCAATCTCTTTTATAAACCAACAATTGTTCCAATCTCTTTCTAGAAAAACAGAATTTAACATGGAGTTTGTAAGGCCGACCTCTCGCTGTATACTTAGCAGTTCAAAATGATTGTATCATCCGTATTTCTTGGCCGATTTTAATTTTATTTTCCCTTTTGGTGATCTCATTCATGGTATTTTCATACTTTGTTGAGAAATTTGAATCCCATGCATATACTCTATTAGCATTTCAATTCCCCTCGCCTCCTCCCTGCTGCCTGACTCCCCAGTTCAGATGACATTGTAATAGCTATATATGAAGAAGCCGTCCAGCAGGCCTATCATGTCATTCCCTAAATGGTTCTGCTGTCAGCTTAGATGGATTGTTACTACATCTCAAAGACTTGACCACTTAGTCTATATAGGGGCTTTGCTACAGAACGTCACTGTTCTGATTAACCTTATGTTGTCAGGGGCCTAATTATGGTCTTGTTTATCGATGTAGATAAGCGTGGATAAAGCATCTGTCACTTTCTGACCAGTATGTCAGTATGTAAGTTTGAGAGTGACGGATGCTTTATCAACCACGATAAAGGCGACCATAATACGGGCCCAGGTCGCATGAATGTCGAGATTGTCCCGCTCCTCTGTGGCGCCAACCTTGTGGCTCCTGCCAAAAAAGATGGTGGTATTCGCCCATTCGCCATTGCCATCGGTTGCACTTTCAGGCGTTTGGCATCGAAATAACTCGGGCGTATCATTTAGGAATTTGAAAAGTCTTGACAAAAAGCCTGACATTTCGATAAAAGTCCGGACTTTTTAGTCGGAAAATAGAAATATTACTCACTTAGTTACAGTGGTATGGTAGGCATGGTAGCAGACGCTCGCATTGCGAGGGAGGTAAAGATTAAAGACTTATTTGATATTACTTAATATGTAGTTTTATTACTCATATTTCATCTAATTTAACCCGGACTAAGTCTGGACGAGTCTAAAAGTCCATACATGTCCGGACTAATCCGGGCGGATGGGAACCCTACTCGGGCGCGAGAAACCCCTTTTAATTAAATGAAAATTCTGCGTAATGATACGATCGTTTAAGTGTTTAGATAAATTAATAGGTACCCATTATAGAAACAAATGAAATAAAAAACCCTGTCATACCACACACACTCCACGCACACGTCACTTACACGCCACGCACACGAGACGCTCCCGCCACGCACACGCTACGCTCACGCCACACACACGCCACGGACACGGCACGCTTCCGCCTCGCACACGCCACGCACACGTTACGCACGTAAGTTGTTTTCCAGTTTCAACTCGACGAAAGCTATAGTGTTGTACGTTGAGTACTCGTACTCGGGGTGTAGAATATAGTCCGCTAGAGGGCTTGTCCAAGGCAGGTCGTTGTTTGGGATGAAAAAGCTTTTGCCTTCGTCTCTGAAACATTAAAAACCCGGCTGTTGCTAACCAACTTTAATTCGTTATAAATGCATCATTCAATCCAAAATTATCATTTAGATAATTTCAAATGAAAAATAATAAAAGAAATCTAAAGAAGATTTTTAAATACCAATTCAACGATGCCCCGTGTCATAATCAGTATACTTTTTTTTGTTTTTTTTTACAATATGGCACCAGGCCCCTATTTCACCAAGCTTGACATATGCGACAATTGTCTAAATGATGTGACAATTGTATTTCATGAAACGGCAATTGTAATAATCAGGTGATAATTGTCGATTAGTCACGATAGGTGTTGTTTCACAAAGCTCTACATTATTAAACCACGCTGACAGGTGCGACAATAATGAAAAAAAGATGACATTTTTATATAGTTTATTGGCAATTGTAAAAATCCTGATACAATTGTCGCGTTGTCATGACAACTGTTACCTAATCTTTACATTATTAAACGTTTAAATCAACCGTATGTTGATTGATGACAGGCGTCCACCATTTCCGCCTAGTTAGTCCACAATTATACAACAACAATTATTATATTACTTTGGAGTGGCCAAACTAATTTTTATTTATTTTAATCAATCGCTCAACAAATGCAACACACTATGTGTGAGATCGTCCCTTAATATTTATTTAATATTTTTTATGATTACCTATACCTACACACTTTTTTTCAATAAACGAGAGCGGTTAGCTTGGCTGTATGGATAGTTTCCTCAGTCTTGTCGACTATATGCAGTTATTCTCACTTAAAAAAAACTGTAGCAAGAAAAAAGTTTTTTAATAGGTTTTTCTCCTAGGTTGAAAGTTTTTTTATTAATTTTTATGCCTTTCCGACCCTGTTTGAGAAAATGTATTTTTATTGATACTAGCCATTGTTTATTTTTTTAATTTCAAAGTACGTGTGTTTTTGAAGCGAGCGTTTTCGAGTATATCCAAGTAAATATAATTACCAATTACAAAAATTAATACTTAATTAAGTACACTGATGGTTTATTATAAATTGGTTATTTATTTTTAACGTACGCTCAAGAACCGCTTTAATTTTAAATAGATAGGTATATTCAATCACTGGCTGAATACGAATACCTTTGATCACTTTGCATGAATCTTACTAAAAACTATTGAACTATATCCCGCGATTATAGCTACATATAAGTAAATCATTTCGCGAACAATTGCAATTCCTTTCGTGCACCATTTTTTAAAGTGCTTTGATTCAAAACATTGTAATGAAAACACTACAATTGTAACGCAAGCCTGACACAGCTCTAATCTCATGTCAATAATTACCGACAAATTTGCAAATATGTCGACTTGGAAAAATTTACATTGATTCACAACATAATTGTCCTTAAATTAAATTAACGACAATTGTCACGAGTTGCCTATCATGGTTACACTGTAATTGCAGAAAATTATGTACGTCCATAGAAATAAAATTGAGAATTTGTCTACTTGTCACCTGTCACATGACAACTGTCACATGACATTTGTCGAACTATCAGCAGACATATGTCATTGACAATTGTAACTTGGTGAAATAGGGGCGGTTGCCACCGTATTGACTTATTATTACTGTCATCTTTAATGACACTCACAAGATTAAGATAAATCGATTGGGGTGTCATTCGCGATTCATAATATCGTTTGTCCTAATCGTCATTTGTCCTAATTTATCGTTTGTCCTAATCTGGTTTTCAGCTGAGTCAGACAACTTTTTAAGTTTTCCAAAAATACCTGCGGGTATGTTACGTTAGAGTTGAGTTATGACCCTAACAAACGTGCATGTTTTTTCCAATAACTGCTGAAAAAATGTATTTTTGAACCTTTTTCAGGTAAATAAGTACTCATGAGAAAGATAAAAATCAACGAATACTTCAAATAAAACCGAATCAATTTAATTCATTACAGTTATTTCATGTCACGAAAGCGGCTGGGTCATACTCGTATGTGTAGTACAGTCGAGTACAAAGATATGTATACACATTTGCACCTTATTCCATTGAAATAAGGTACAAAAGTGTACGTGCGTCGTCGCTAAGCGTCGCCGTAGTGTGCGTGTCTTCTTGTGTTACCCTTAACTACAAGAATGATCCACCCGCTTCCGTGAGATAAAACAACATTATCCAACATTGGGCGCAAAAATATCTGACACGCTCTTATAGCTCTAGTAATAAAGACGTGTCAGATATTTTTGCGCCCAATGTTGGATAATATATTATTGCTGGTGACTATACATGGTTTTCATTTGATTTGATTAACTTACTGAAAAATCTTTTTCGGTATTTTACCGATGTCGTCTGCATTTGCAATGGCGTATTTATCCTTCACCAGAACAGCACCAGTTATTGCTACCCTTAGCATGGCCCCTTCATCTGCAAATAAACTTGAAATTTGAACTCTCGTAAGGAGCGAAATTTTCGACCCACACGATTTCGTATGGGTAACGCAGGAGACAAGCGATCAAGTTTTATTAGAATAAGTACGTATTTTTTTTAATACTTTTATTATACCTACCATTGGATTCCTGTTATAAACTATTTCAAATCGTTTTTTTTCTATTGTTATACCAGACACTTGAAAAAATGGAGGGCACGCTCAGTTTTTAGTGTAAATTGATGTGCAAGTGGTGTCAATGGTGGCTGGATCGCTGCCACCATATTTTTTACCTACCGTCAAGCAGCAGTGTTCTCATTATTGTGTTCCAGTGAAACCGGTGAAATTACTCGCATAAAGGCATTTCATCTTAGTTCTCAGGGTTAGCAACGCATTTGCGGTCTTAGGATTGCAGTCTTATGATGCTAGTCTTGATAATGCGAATGTCTATAGGTCACAGATCCCGCTTTACCATCAGAGGCTACTTTGAAAACCGAAGTTTGAATTTAAGTTAGCTCCATCTCTGTCACTAGTCATTCGAGACTAAATCGTGAGAAAGGGATGGAGCCAACGTAACTACGAACTTCGATTTACAAAGTAAGGCCTCAGGTGGCCTGGTTGCTCGTTGTAGACCCCGTTATCTTGTCGCGTTGACGTCGCTCTGTTGTAGGGATTGAATGTTTATTTTATCGACTCTATATCGATGTTTGTAGTTTATTGTTATAATGCAAGAATGCGACTGATTTTTTGGCTTTTGAAACTCTGCTAAATCTCAATATGGCGTAGGAATTAAAACTTCTTGATTAAAAAATAGAAGATAACCTAATTATTCTAATAAGATGCGATAAACTTATATAAATAATTTACCTATTTGCAACTATTTACCTATTATTTATTCATTATTGACCCCATTCTTATTTATCACATTTTTAGTAGCTATCGTCTTTGACTCATTGCCAGTGACATGACATACCTCAAAGCACAATACCATCGACCTTTAAACAGTCGATAAAATAAACATTCAACAGCGACTAGATGGGGTCTACTCGTTAGCCATCTCCGTGTCATTAAAAAAGTTAATTCTGGGGATCTAGTAAAAAAGGGCGTAAGTAGACTTAACTCGTAATAAAAAACGGCATACACAGAAACGGAGTGTACTAGACTTAAACCCTTTTTCACTTGATCTTCAGGAGACTTACACCGTTCTTCACTAGGACCCCAGAATTGTACCGTAACCGCGTCGCTGTCGCTACTGATGGTGCCCAGCACTGCCTCTTTGAACAGCAATGGTTATCCTTCAGCCAAAGTAGCTGCCAGTCTTCTGAGGGCTTATTGTCTAGCGCACTCGCAACCACGATCGTTTTGCATTTTGAAAATCGAAGGCTTGTCTGCATACTAAAAACAATTGCTCCACTTTGAAGCTGGTTGCGATTGCGAGTGAGTTACAGAACCCAAACCCTCTCCTAACTATGATTTCCAAAAAGGTTCGTCATAGAAAACCTTAACCAACACGTTATTACGTGACGTAGAGCTGCTGATGCCACAGTTAGTTACATGTATAATTTAATAGCATCAGCAGACTTCCTAAAACAACGTCACGTACTAACGTGACCTATTCTTGTACAATACTTGTAACTCTTGTAAGTTTTTACTTATTAATAGCGTAATTAGTTTAATAAAGGTAATATTGTCTTAGGCTAGTCTATAGCAGTAGTTGTGTATATTAAACCAAGTTTAAAGTACTCTCCTGGCCTAATTATTTATCGTAGGTTGACTTCCATGGGTAGCGGCTGATGCGACAGACGCGTGCGGCTGACGTGCGCGATCGTAGCGCGCGTCTCGCGACAGTAGGAAACACTATGAAAACAGCCCTCTGGTCACCAGAAACGTCATCGAACCGTTAAGAATTTACTTACGAATATGGACCCGGATGATGCACAGCCAAGGCCATATTCCCACCTGGCCTACGTTACCTTCCTTGCGAAACGAATTCAGCCCTACATCGCAATCGTTATGAGAAATGGTGTAATTCACTGAAACCAGAAGACGTATTTTAAATGTTATATTATATTGTTACGCCGATGGCATAAGGCGTCTCATCTTCAATCGTGAATTTCGATGCTTTAGAAGCTTGTGAAAGAGATAGCATGATTAGAAAGAGACAGCGATACTGAGAAAAAGAGACAACACGATTCAAAATGAGACGGCAATACGCAGAATATGCCAGACCCGTGAGTCAAGGTCAAGGACATCGCGAACAATACAAGGTAGAAAGGCGTAGAACCTTCCAGCAACGAATAGTCTCGAACGACCTTGGCGGGGCAAAGTACATCAATCATTCCAGAACGCATTCTGGAATGATCGGAGACGGGAACTATAAAGGCGGACCGATTGCAAGTACCTATTCAGTCTTTAATTGGAAAGCGAACAGTGCGAACAAGAGCGACCCGAGCGATCATCTGAGTATTCGAATTTATTGTGCGATAATTGTTTGTAACGGTTTAAGTGAGTGCGTTATTAAAGTCTACTTTTGATTATCGGTGTATTTGTGCATTTCTATCAGTTACCTAAACCCACGTACGTAACAATATTATCTATTCTTGAAGAATAGCTATACTTAAGTGGCAGATGGCGGGGCACATTGCTCGCAGGACTGATGGCCGATGGGGTCAGAAGGTTCTTGAGTGGCGTCTGTGGATCGGGAGACGAGCTGCAGGCAGGCCTCCAACAAGATGGAGTGACAAACTTGTAAAAATCGCGGAAATGCGGTGGATGCGAAACGCACAAGACCGGTCTGAGTGGAGAGCCTTGGGGGAGGCCTATGTCCAGCAGTGGACGTCTTTCGGCTGACATGATGATGATGATGATTATTATTATCTGTTACAGTTGTTTTATAAATAGGTACCTTGTAGTTTGTAGTAGGTACTATCAGACCATTGGAACCTTGACCCACCATAGAACTGTGTCACAGAGACGTTATGATTCAAGTTATAAGAAGTGTCAAACAAATTGTTTTATAATGTCACTGTGACACCGTTCTATGGTGGGTCAGGGTTCCATTGGGCTGATAGTACATATAGACACGCACACTACGGCGTCGTCGACGACTCCTATGCATTCAGAGACAGCCACATGTATTTTGTCTCTTTTGTTTGTTTAGTTAGTTGTCTTGTCCCTGTGTTAGATGTCTGTCCTATTTGTTTCTTTCTTTCTTTCTATCTTTCCAACGGTTGAACTTTTAAATAAAGCTATTTTTAAACGACTTCAAAAAAGGAGGAGTTTCTCAATTCGACCGTAGTTTTTTTATGGGTGTTCGAGGATGACTTCGTCATTTAAGAACCGATTTTGATGATTCTTTTTTTTTTGGAAAGGAGATATCCCAATAGTGAGGATTTGAGGGAACTCCTCAAATATTGTAGGCAAACATATAGCGATTTTAGAATTTTTTTTAGTGACAACTCCAGCATTTGCATTCAGAAAGTATCATTTGCTGAAGCGGAACTGATGATGAAGACCACCGGAACTCCTTAACGGTACCGATTTCAAGGGTGGCGATAAGATATCTCGATTAAGATAGTTGAGGGACTACAACGAAAAACATTTTTTTTTTTTTTAAATGACTATGATTCGCGGCGTTGCTTGCGGCGAGCTTGAAATGTCTTAATGTTTCATATATCAACTAAGAAGTATAGTGGGACTACATAAGCTTATTATGATCACTAAAAAGTGTAAACTAAAATAATGTTTTAAAAAAAACCGCCTTCAAAAACGCAAAAAATAACTTCTTTTAAAATGGTAGGTTTGTTTGTTTTTAAACAAAGCCGACTCAGTTGGACCGACCTATAGGTACTTACCATTTTATAAGAAGTTATTTTTTGCGTTTTTGAAGGCGGTTTTTTATCGGGATCGTTCTTCGTTTTAGGTATCATTGAGGGCTTATATCGGGGTTTTTTTCTTTTAAAAAGCTATTTAACAATGGACAATGACGCGTTTGCCTAGTTGGAATGACCCTGCCTACGAAGCTAGCGGTCCTGGGTTCAAATCCCGGTAAGGGCAGATATTTGTGTAATGAGCGCCGAAATATTTCAGTATATTGCTCTATAAATATAAGTATTTATATCGTTGTCTACTTAGTAACCATAGTACAAGTCTAGAGCTTAGTTTTGGACGAGGCCAATTGTTGGGACGTTGTCCCCTAATATTTATTTATTTATTTACTTACCCAGATAAACAAATACAACTGAGATCACTCTAAAATGCCAATACATTTTAAGCACAACTTTACACGTCAGTGCAGTAAAATAATGCATTCGAGTGCATTAATAGTTTGTTAATGGATTTTTTAGTGTTAGATAAGCAAAGGAAATGTAATTGGAGACTGTAAACATGGTTCGTTTAACAGGATGAATTTCATTTTCATTTTCCTTTCATTTTCATTTTCACTAGTCACGTAATTACGTTTTTTTATTACTGAAATTGAGTTGAGTGAAATTCTCAAATGCAGTTTCCTCTCTCAGCGAAATGTTGCCAGTATCTTTAGCACAATACTAGACCCTTAGGCTGAGGCTCCACTGAGGCGGAGACAAGCGGAGCTGAGTGGAGCAGAGCTGTGAAAAGAGCTAAGTGATTCCACTGAGGCGGAGACGAGCGGAGATGAGTGGAGTGATTACAATGTAGTAATGCAGTTACGTCTCCTCTCCGCTCCGCTTGACTGTTTCCATTGAAGCGGAATGGAGACGAGATGTGGATTTCAACTAACATGATTGGTCAATTCCTACACGTCTCCTCTCCGCTCCGCTCGTCTCCGCCTCGGTGGAGCCGCACGCTTAACCTTATTTTTAATTTGCATTACCCTGAGGCCTTTATATTTGCAACCTATGTTGTAACACGTTTAGACACGCACACTACGGCGACGCTTAGCGACACACAAGTATGGCAAACACGCTTTCGTGAGATAAAACAATGGAAATAATATCGTATTTGAGCTGTTATCGTATTGTCAACGTTTTGATAGCTCTTATTTACTTGTCCGTGTGGTGCCGGGTTTAGAATGTTGCCACTCCATGTCTTCCCGTGGATGTCGTAAGAGACGACTAAAGGGACTAAAGGCTGTGTAGTGCTGTTAGGCGATGGGTTTGCAACCTGTCACTAATACACTGGATAACATCTTAGCCTGGTTGTGCAAAATGTGGTCACAGAGTTGTCAACAAGTTTTTGGAGTTGTTGGTGAGTCTGTGGCTCTGCCTACCCCACTCTGGGAATGAAGGCGTGAGTTTATGTATGTATGTTATTTACTTGATGCCTCCTCTACTCGTCTGCAGATGCATCAGCCGGTAGATAAGCAAACATATTATTATCCGCAGATAAATTCGCGATCCTGATCAGGGCCTCTATTCCCGGCGGTAAAACCATATCGTATTTGATCTATTACGGTAGATATTGTTTTGACGTCAGCCGCCATTACTGTCAAGGAAATAAGAGCTATCAAAACGTAACAATACGATAACAGATCAAAAACGATATTTTTTTTACCGTGTTGAACACCAATCAATCTAAAGACAACAAACTTAAGTCAAACGTAAACACAAGCAATAATCTATAGTATATATAAATGGCAAACCTGACTTACTGACTTATATATCAACGCACAGCCAAAACTACTGTACCTAGAAACTTGAAATTTGGTACAGGGGTTCCTGTCATGATGTAAGTGAGCAGTAATAAAGGATTTTTAGAAATTCAAGCCCTAAGGGGGTTTAATAGGGGAGAGTAGCGGGAAACTAATTCTACGCGTACGAAGTCGTGGGCGTCCTCTAGTAACAAACAAAGTTACTCCTACAATATTTACATATTTGAACGAAGTATGTAAGCTAATAGAGAATGTCAACCAGTTTAGATTTTTGGCTTATCGTATTCTTCATTAAAAACAAAAAAATGCTGTAAAAAAATCATTTCAATACGTCTAATAGTTTCCGAGATATTGAATTTTAAACTTCGTATGCGGCGCTCGAAACCCGGCGGCTAGCGCTCACGGATGATGACGTCATCGTTTGGCTGCGGTACGCGCCCTTATATGAATAATTGAGTTTACAGGGCTTCTATCTTTTTAACCGTAATAAATAGACAGTTGAAATTTTCACAGAATACGTGTTATTATAGATTCTATCGATTAAATTTTTAAAATGAACAATAAATCAAATACCAAGAGGGGTCCCCATACAAACACCATGAAAAAAAACATTTTTTTTTGCTTTTTTTATATGGATTGTATTTCAATAATGGCTTCTTATTTTGATGCGATTTTAAGCTTAAGTTCTAGTCTAATTTTCATACTTTACGACTAAATAGAAATCTCAAGTAAAACTGCTACAAATAGGTGACAAAGCTGATTTTATCAACACGATGTTTTAAGCGGTCACCCATCCTGTTTTAGACTACGCTCGTAGTTGCTTAACTTTGGAAGTCGTAATTTTTTACGAATTCGTTTTGATGTGACTATGATAGTTATGGTTATCTATTGTTATGTTTTACATACAGTTTAACCTGTTTAACTAAACTAACTGTCCGTTGCTGACCGGCTTTTCTGTTTGTAATGTTTGTCGAATAAGTTGGTTAAATAAAAATAGAATAATAATCAAGCACTTTTAATTTAGGGTTCACCGTATTCTACATAAAAATACCAAAACATTAATGCAAAAAACCGGGCAACAGCCTGTCGAACCATGCTCAGTGTAGGGTTCCGAAGCCGTTACTACAAACAAATTAGACCTCGCGACAAACTTAACTTTGCCGTTGGAAAACTGTTATCCCCATACATCGATATAGGTCGCGGCTCGCGGTCAGTTTACCAACACCGCAAATAAGTTTTCGGCAGGTATAAACATTCAAACCGTTTAACTCAAGAGCCAGTCTACTTAGTCGTGATAGTTTTCCTTTGAAGATATTTTTCAAATTTTTTATTTGTAGTTTTGGCTGTAGTGGGGAGGGGACGACGACACTTGACTCTAACAAAAATTTGCGCTTTTCATAAACGGATACCTTAATTGAAATATTGTTTTCACAAACCCGCAATATTTTGGAAAGACCTATACAACGACACCCCACACTATGGGGTAGACGAGAAAAAAAAACTTCCCCAAGTTACGTAAAAAAATTTTTTTTTTTCTTGATTTTAATTTTATTTAACTATGTTGGCGTGACTAATATGTATATTCATGCCAAATTAAACGTTTCTAGTACTAAGAGTCTCTGAGCTAGGCTGCGGATAGACGGACATACGTCACACACACACACACACACACACGCACGCACGCACGCACGCACGCACGCACGCACGCACGCACGCACGCACGCACACACACACACACACACACACACACACACACACACACGCGCAAGCTATCTAAGCTATCTTGCATACACGAAATAACAGTAATAAATAATGCTCAAAAACAGTTCAATAACTACCTACTTGCTACAGCGGCCGCTAATACCAACAACTAGCGAGAGAGAGAGAGAGAGAGAGAGAGAGAGAGAGAGAGGCGGTCTAGGTACCTAACGTATGGCGAGTGAGCCACTTGGCAGCGCCCGCCCGCGAAATTTGAAATCGATGAAATGAATAAGTACACAAAATATCAGAACTACTACCTAGGTCAATCATAAACTCATGTTTTATAGTTCATTATTTTATAGGGTACCTAGCGATATGAATTCTACATTAGACACGACATTTGTAAAGAAAGGGCTATCACCAAAGTTAAGTAAACACCGCTTAAACTTCGTGTAAGATTTTGTTGTTTGTTGTTTCACTACAGATTACTGTTTGGTCGTAAGTATGGAGTTTAGATTATTGTGTGACACCGAAATAAAAAGCTAATAAAAATACAACCCGTACTTCGGCTTCCAAAGTTAAGCAACTACCTACTTACAAGCGTATTCTAAAACAGGATGAGTGACCGCTTAAACTTAAAACATCGTGTTGATAAAATCAGTTTGGTCAAATATTTTTAGCAGTTTTACTTGAGATTGTTATTTAGTCGTAAACTATGAAAGTTCGACTGCAATTTAAGCTTAAAATAGCATCAAAATAATAAGCCATTATAAAAATATAATCCGTATAAAAATGCTAAAAAAACTGGTTATTTGTCATGTTTCTTGTATGGGGACCCCTCTTGGGATTTGATTTATTGTTCATTTTGTAATTTTAAACAATAGAGTTTATAATAACACGTAATCTGTGAAAATTTCAACTGGTTACTTATAACGGTTAAAAAAATATAGCCCTGTAAACTTACTCAATCATATAAGGGGCCGTACCGCAACGAAACCATGACGTCACTCCAGTAAGATGGCGCCCGCACCCTTTAATATTTTTGACCGTAATTTCATACGTTCGTAGAATCAAAACTACTGGGTCTATTTGAATGAAACAAAAAGTAGGTAGTATGTTTGTTTATTTATAAGCTTTACTCTTACAAAGTTTCAAGCGATTTGGCGTACCTACTGACATTCTTCATTATATCACTTTATATTGTGTCCCGCGTCTTTGTTTGATTCATCGACCGTCACGGTGTGCCTTGATGTTTACTCAGTGTATGTTTCAAGACAATTTTCTTAATGCATATCCGAGGACTTATGACATGTGTTTGAAGTGAGTCATGTAGGTTTCATAATAAATCCGGATTTGTTTTTCTTTCAAAAGCGGCATATTATAGAAAGTTTCTTATTTTTTACACTACCGCTAAGCAGCAGTGTCCGCATTGTTATATTCCGTTTATCGTTGTCTAGTATCCCTAGTACAAGTCTAGACCTTAGTTTGCGACTATAGAAGTCAATACACAACCATGAAGTATCTGAATGTGAATAAGGTTGACAGGAGTCAAACAATGCTGTTATCACTATTCCATCACACGCAACAAATAGGTTTAGCATTGTTTTACTGCTGTCAACAATGTCAGTCATCTAAGGGAGCAAAATACGATCTCTTGCTCCCAGCCAACCTCACCTGCCCGCGGCGCATCCTGCCGACCAACAAACGAAGCAAACGAAGACTTTGGAATGGGCTTCCGCTGGACTTAAGACAGTCTCCGTCAGTTAGCTCGCTTAAGGGGAAGCTAAAAAAGTTGTGGATGAATGAGTGAGCTAGTCTTTGCTGGCTTATTACCTTGCGTCATACTAATGTAATAAGTGATGTTTTACATATCAAGTAGTTTTCATTATTAGATATTGATGTATTTATTTAATATATACTGTATTTTATATGTATACGTAATTATATTTTTATTTAGGGATATTTATTTTATTTGTGTAGCTACATATATGATGTGTTTACTTATTATAAGTATTGTTTATGGTTATTTAAGTTTGGATTTTTTGATTTATTTACTTTTTGTGCACTTCTTGTTATTTTGCCTATCCTCGTACAGTTTCCTCAATCATAGTCAGGTTAACTGGAAGAGATCCCTTAAAGGGATAAGTTCGCCATTGTACACGTTATCTTGAATTTAAGTAAGTACTTACTTGTTATTGGTTTTATGTGCAATGAAGAGTTTACATACATACATACATACGAAGCTCTGGCGACCGACTTATGGCGGCATAACCATCGAAGTGGTGTAGCTAAATACCACAGACCGGGGATGGGCAGCAGCGTCACCGATGCGATGAGCTATACCCTGCGATCGCCAACCCGCCTGCACAGCGTGGCGATTAGGGCATACCCTCCAATGGCTGAACACCACGAACCATGGCCCCTAGTTCCCGGCCGCCCTGCTGAGCGACGATCTTCGCAAGGTGGCTGGCAAGAGCTGGATGAGAGTGCCCACGAATCGTGCTCTTTAGCGTGCAATGGAAGAGGCCTATGTCCAGCAGTGGACTAATATAGGCTGATGATGATGATGATGTCAACAATGTCAATAGTCAGACACTTCATGATCGTGCAATGTGTCAGAATTGACTTCTTATATATCTAGTACCTACTGTAGGACCTACAGCGTAGGTTACTTTGTTGCGCTTGCGCGGTTGTCTCCTGATATTTTATTATCAAACCTCTGACTAGCTTTGGTAAGTACAGTCGCTACCAACTAGTCTAGCTGCGTCGCCGGAACATTAATAACCTAGAAAGATTAGCGTTACCATAATTATAGAGTTAGAAAGGTGAGCAAGAGTGTTTAAAGTCATTAAGGAGCATTACGCCGTCATCGGCCATTTCTCCGCGTTTTATGTGAACCACGCCTACGAGATTAAATAAAACATGTTCAACGATATATTATATTTCTCTTAAACATGGTGCTTTTCAATTCGTCGATGAAATATTACCCGGAAAATTAAAGTTGCCAGTTGCTTGCTCATAGGTAGGTATTTATGGCAGAGTTCGGACCTAACGCTTTGGCCAAGCTTCAGCAAATCTGCATTTCCCGGGTGCGACGCCGGAAAAGGCAAACATTTGTGTGATAAATAAATAAAAATATAAATAAATATGAGGGGACAATATCACACCAATTGAGCTAGTCCCAAACTAAGCTCTAGGCTTGTACCTACTATGAGAACTAGACAACGATATAAATACTTAAATAGAGAACTATATACTTAAATACATAGAAAACATCCATGACTTAGGAACAAATATTCGCGCTCATCACACAAATATCTGCCCTTACCGGGATTTGAACCCAGGACCGCTAGCTTCGTAGGCAGAGTCACTACCAACTAGGCCAGCGCGTCAAGTCATTATAATCTATCTATACCCTCGTAAGGTGTTGCAAGATGAATAAGGTTTATTTTCCTATGTTCATAAACTGAAAATGGTAGTATTGAACAAACTTAATTGGACTTTATTGCCTTGCTGGTAGATTCAAGCCCCAGTTACAAAAAACTCCCTGTTTGTAGTTATAGTGGGCCTTACGAGGTTATGAGCATTTATAAAGATGTTTTCTTTATATTTTAGTATATATTTCTCTATATAAGTATTTATATCGTTTTCTAATACCCATAGTACAAGCCTAGAGCTTAGTTTGGGACTATAGTGCATTCGCGTTAAGAAAATAGTGACTCATCGTTGACCGCCGACCTGGCCACGCGCCCTAGCCAATTAGAATGCTTGAAATTATAAAGTCGAGTTCACAGTGACCAGTTGAAGTCAGACCTTCGAACGAAACGGTTGTGTATCTAACGAATACACCCTTACCCGGCAGTTGCACTGATGAGTCACTATTTTCTTAACGCGAATGCACTATAGTTCAATTGGAGAGACATTGTCCCCTGCTATTTATTTATTTATTATTTATTTAAGTATTTGATATTACGGTCTCTGTTTAATGAATATAACTCTTTATATTTGGGTTGTTTATTTCTTTTATATTATTATTAGAACCGCCTGCCTATTTTCGTTTATTTATTTAAAGGTCAAATCCATGGCTAAAAGCCAATCAACCTAAACGATAACGCATTGACCCTCAGACCCAAGTTCATCCGAACTAAACACGCAATCGATCCTAGATCTATACAAATGGCATATTGTTCGCTATCGATCCAGCGATCTACTGCCGTGAATAAAGCGCAAGGAAATATGTTTGATGGCAATCTATAACTAAGTATGTGAGATCAGAGGTAACAAGGATTGATAGATGCATATTCTTCCTTATTATCTTTTGGTTCAATGCCTCTTGATAGAACATATTGACGACGCGCTGGCCTAGTTGGTAGTGACCCTGCCTACGAAGCTAGCGGTCCTGGGTTCAAATCCCGGTAAGGGCAGATATTTGTGTGATGAGCGCGAATATTTGTTTCTTAGTCATGGATGTTTTCTATGTATTTAAGTATATATTTATCTGTATAAGTATGTTTATCGTTGTCTAGTACCCATAGTACAAGCCTAGAGCTTAGTTTGGGACTAGGTCAATTGGTGTAACATTGTGCCCTGATATTTATTTATTTATTTATTTATTCCTCTGTAAAGCCGCAACACACACCAAGAGCGGAGACAGCACGGTGGGCTACATTAACATACTAAAAACGCCTCCGCCACGCTTTGGGTACGTTTTTAACCTTTATGAAACCGCGCCGCCTCCGCTTCCAACACCCATTAAGGCTGCGGCTCCACTGAGGCGGAGACGAGCGGAGCGGAGCGGAGCTGTGCCAATATTAACTTATAATAGAAGGCCCATGCAGTCACGTCGCGCGCCTTGCGCACGTTAGTTTAGATTCTATTGGTTAGTATTAGCGCAACTCCGCTCCATTCCGCTCATCTCCGCCTCAGTGGAGCCGCAGCCTAATAGCCGCAGACGCCGATAGGCTTTAGAATTCTACTAACGATATGATAGTATATTTTTTATAACTAACCCTCTTATAAACGCATAATAGCTAAAGTATGCTTAAAATATTTGCTTTGTCCTTATCGGTCGTTGTGACATTTCCATCGGACTGAATGTAATAACGCATATGGTGAGGGCACCAGTAATGAACATGGACCAATAATGGTCACTTGATTCTTATGGTACAGAAGATAAGGGTTTTTCATTTATTTTCAGACATTCAGTTTATAATCTTATGACCTTTGAAATAAGAGTTAAGTGTCCATTATTGGTTTCTTCAGCTAAAAGTGTCCAACATTGGTGCCGTCACCCTAGGTACATTAACAAAAAAATTTAATGCTAATAGAAGCGGGTTGTTTTTTCAGAATTATGTGTTATTACCGCGGATTTAATAGTAAATAAAAAAATAAAGAAAGTGACATAATAAAAGGGTTCCCAATAGAAAAAAAGTTTTTTTTTGACGTAAGTAACTCATCGTAAAAATGGTAAAACATTAAGTGTCAGATTTGATATGATTATTAGGTACAAACCATGTTTAATGTGAAATTGTGCAAGCTACAAGTTACCTTCAAAGTTATTTTAAAAGCGATAATTAAATTGTAAAAGTGCTGTATACACTTGCCCTGGTGGTATTGCACATAGGCTTGTAATATTATAGGAATGCCTTTTTATATCTTAATTGTGTAAATTATGTTAGTGTTAAACAACAAATACTAAATAATGGTGAAGTGTAAGTTGGGCTCGCACTCTGATTCGATTTGAAAATAATATTATCTACTGTGCGATGGCATGAAACCCTTGGTGCGCGAGTCCGACTTAAACTTGACCGGTTTTTTAGAGTTCCGTACCCAAAGGGTAAAAACGGGACCCCCACGGGACCGTCCCTCTGTCCTTCTGTCTGTCCGTCTGTCTGTCCGTCTGTCTGTCACCAGGCTGTATCTCATGAACCGTGATAGCTAGACAGTTGAAATTTTTACAGATGATGTAGGTATTTCTGTTGCCGCTACTTATAACAAAAAATACTAAAAAGAAAATAAAAAAGTATTTAAGGGGGGATAATAAAAAGGTATTTATCCCATACAACAAACGTGATTGTTTTACGGCAACAGGTAGACGCTTGAAATATTCCCAGGATATTGTAAGTTCACTTTCAAAATAAATAATTAAATTGAAATAAAATGAATATTTAAGTGGGGCTCCCATACAACAAAAGTGATTGTTTATAGATAATGGTACGGAACCCTTCGTGCGCGAGTCCGACTCGTACTTTGTCGGTTTTCTTTTCTTTATACGTATATTCCTCACCAAAAAAATAACAAAAGCTAACATTCGAAATCCCTTTACTAATCAGTCTACCCTAATATAGGTATCACAAACAACTCTAAAATATAATCTGTTTTAAAAACTCAAAACATGAAATAAGGCCCGCTAAATTATGACACATTATTCTAATAAAATGCATGTGCTTGTTAAAAGTTACAAATATGGACGGACGGACGAACATTTAATACGTGAGACGCGTACGTATCGCGGCAAACCGGTTAGAAATATTTTACCAAATTAACGGTATGAATTGACAAAATATTTCTTGCGTTAGCTCCCGTCTTACCTCGGGTATTTTTTCCAATTAAAAAGTTAAGTTAGGTTTATGTTTATGCTTTGAAAGATCATCCAGGGTAATCTTTCAAATTCGTTCGAGCTAACGCAATATAGTGGTGACCTTCAGGGTAGTGATTCTCTCAAAAGCAAAGGTGAGCGAATGCAGGAGTGAAGTCCAAGCGGCGAGATTAAGTAGTCCCGTCAGAGCGAGCAAAACACATTTTAGCGCGTGCATTCTCAATTATGCAGCCTTATACGTTCGAGAAGCCATGCTGCCAAATTGAATACACGCGCTGAAATGTGTTTTGTTCGCTTTGACGGGACTACTTAAACTCGCCGCTTAGACATTCACTCCTGCGTTCGCTCACCTTTGCTTTTGAAAGAATCACTACCCAGAGCTGATATCTTTTAAACGGCCCAATCGATTTTCATAAAACCAAGGTAAGAACTAGCCTGATTAAACTACAAAAAAAAACCTTGTACCTCTCTTTTATAACAAACCGCATCCGAATCAGGCTATCCTTTTAGGAGCTATGATGCCACAGACAGACACACAGATACTAGATACTCAGATACACAGAAACACTAGTTAATCTTATAAAACCCCATTTTTTTCATCATGGGAGAAAAAAGTCGACGCCCAGATCAATGTTACTCACGAACAAATCAAATTATTGCCTCAATACGTTTACAGCAAAAACATCTATTATAAAAAAATTAACATAACCATTCCAAAGCCTTTGTACCAGTTAATTATGACATCATACATCAACCCTTACTATTAAAAATCCATTAAAAAACCTATTACTAACCTACTTCTTCTTAAATCGTTACATATCCAAAACGAACTCTATGTGCTGAACGGTAAGGTTTATTCCCCAAGGGACTTAAAGTTTGGATGAACAAAAAACATTTGAATAAACACAGCGTCAATAACTCAAACAAATGGCTCATATCATTGTGGTCTGAAATCCCGAACCCCAAAGGAAGTATTAAGTGTCAAAAGTATTAGTTACGATAGAGTAGGGTGGTCTGTTTCCATTGACGTTAGACGACATTGTCATCAACGTACATGTCTACTTCAAATATAAATGCACTGCAAAGTGCTTTGAAGCTTAGCTTAGCTTAGCTTTGACTAAGGTATTTTTTTGCAAGATCCTGCAAGATCGCATTGAACTTTTTTATAGTATACAGCTATCGAGCACTAAAATCGTCACTATAGAACGACTTGATCGTGATTAACTCACTCTGAGAGCGGCCGTAAGTAAAGGAGAGTTGCAGGTACATTTATTTTTAAATGAAGCTAGCAATAGAGAATATGCATGGATTTTTTAAATTGCATTCCTCAACAAATCTTATCTTCTTTACCGTTAAATTAAAATTATAATCGGCCGAGAAATACGGATGATCGAAGCGTTTTAAACTGCTAATTAGACAGAGACATCCGATACGCTGTGTGACGTCATCTAACAAGTTGGCAATGCAAACTCCATGTTAAATTCTGTTTTGCTAGATAGAGATAGAACAGATCTTTGTTTGCTTTTATAGCTGGTCAAAAAATGATTTTTCTCTACTGTTTGTTTCATGAATCAGCTTTTATTAAAGCTGTGAATAAAAGGCATGAATATTCCTTATTAGATTCTAATATAGACCCGTACAAACATCTTTTCTGCCGTCCATTGGCGAGAGAATAACACCTGCTATTCTTCGAAATATTGAGAATGGAAAGATAACCTTTTGCGAGTAGTACAGTATATTAAGTAGAACCTATTTGCAGACAGGAACCCAAACAGGGCCTCTATTCAACACGGTAAAAACAATATCGTATTCGATCTGTTATAGTATTGTCACCGTTTTGATAGCTCGTATTTACTTGACAGTAATGGTGTCTGACGTCATAACAATACCATAACAGGTCAACTACGATATCGTTTTTAACGTCGGGAATAGAGGCGCAGTTGTAACGTGTCGGAATACAATGGAAACGCGCACAGTCAACAATAGCCCATACAACAAGGATAACCGGACCACACGCTACACCGGCCCCCAATTAAAATATATTAGCCTAATGCCCATAATGGCTTCCAATAATCTTATTATGTTCTTAGATATAAATAATTATGTGTTCAGCGGCCGTAGACAAGAAGAGTAACGCTATCGAAAAGTTTACGGTTTCAGAAAAAAAAACCGGTCAAGTGCGAGTCGGACTCGCGCACCGAGGGTTCCGTATTGAAGATAATATGCTTGGTAACCGCAAAAGAAAATACTCATTTTGTTATAAGCTTTATTTTCCAGGCAATAAGGTCGATTTTGAATAGCCTAAATTTTAATACAGATTTTCTTAGTTTTTTTGTTATTTCTCAAAAACTGTAAATAATGAACACTTTATTTTATTTTTCCCAGAAAATATAAGTAATTATCTATACGTCAGGATTTTTTTCAGAATTTTTGATTAATAAACTTCGGAGATAAGGGGGGGGGAACAGTCATTTTTTGTACATTTTTGGCTATAAATCAAAAAGTACATCACAGAAAATTTTCAAAAAAATAGTTTTGAAATGTGCAGATTAAGACCTTTCATATGACATCCCATTTGCTATAATCGAACCACTTTCATTTTTGAACCCCCCATTCTAGACCCCTTTTCAATTATTAATAAAATTAATTTTATATTTTTTTTACTACAAATAGATGCGGGCAAGCAAGTTGTACAACTATGCCAAATTTCAAGTTGATAGCATTTCTAGTTGCTGAGAAAACCTGCTGTAACATACAGACAGACAGACAGACAGACAACGAAGTCTCACCATAAGGGTTCCTTTTGTACCATTTTGGTACGGAACCCTAAAAACCGTTAGGTATTATGAACTTTTGAAAATATGATACATTAGGCTTTTTAATTTTAGGCGTTCTGATACGGAACCGTTACTGACGGGTAATTATTTCTCAGAAAATTGCCCGTTAAAATACACATTAAGGCAAACTTAGGTACTCTACCTAACTCTGCCTACGTACCCACAACCGCGGGGGTTACTTTACTTTCCCGGTTAATAATACTTTGTCGCTGAATTGTAAAGTGATTTATTTCAGCGTAGGTATGACATCTGTTGTTTCGGCGCCAAACGCCGGCCGGTGAAATAGCAAAGACGCATCTTAGTCGACGATCATAATCTGAGTGCCTAGTAAAAAAGGTAATATAAGTCTTCTGAAGATCAAGTGAAAAAGGGTTTAAGTCTAGTATATAATGTGCCTTGTATATATCCTTTTTTATTACGAGTTAAGTCGACTTGTAACCTTTTTCACCCTAGCATTGGTGTTGGCAACGCATTTGCAATCATAGGATTCCGAATGTCCATAAACGTCAAGCACCTACCAGCAGGTGGCAAGTGTGCGTGTATGGTATGCCCTCTTGACCTCTAGTTTTTTTTTAACGTAATTTTATCTAAAATTAAATGCAAAAATTATAGATTTTGATAAATACAAATGTTAGGTAGGTTTCATTAATATTATTCAAACCTACACGAAACGATTTTTATAGATATTAAATGTTATAGGCACCTAAATTTTGTATGTTAGGGATTTTGAAATTATAGAATGAGATAGTCGTAAATTTGGGGCAAATTAATGACTAGCGTGCAATTTTAAAGTATTATGAATTATATAATATAAGTTTAGAACAAATAATTTTAGTACAACATTATAGACCCAAAAACTATATGTCCAAACTAAACGTTATGTGACACTAACGCCATTTCCAACTGCAAAGACAACTAAGCCGTTAATGCATTAGTGAACAGTTGTGCAATGTGCAAAACCCGTAAACTCAGGACACTTCACAACAACAATATATCTCCAACCAATGCAAATACACATTTATTGAGTTTAAACCCATAAATATCGGTATATAAGACTATATTCCACAATTCAACGGACCAACCGGAGTCCGCAAGCATTATGTGCAATTACAGTCGTCATTTATCAAGAGTTATCACCGATTTGAATAATATAATGCCGGTGAGCGAGAGAATCAATTATGTGGGTTGGTGTGAAATACCCATAGTGGGGCCATTCGCAGCTGTTCATAGGTTCACACCCCTTTTTCGCTGAGAACTACTGAAGCTAGACACTTAGCAAAACGCTTACTTAAAACAATTGAAAACTGTCCAACGGAAGACCAGAGGGCCCTGCCAGGATGCACTACGCTAACTAGCGTTTCTATTAGTTTCGTTTTTAATCCAATCGCGTCACTGGTAGATCACGTGACTCGTGACGTATTACGTCATCTACTAGTGACGCGATTGGTTTAAAAACGAAACGAATAGAAACGCTAGCTATCGTATCGTGACTCTTCGTGTTCGTATTTCTGTTTTTTGTTGCTGTTTATCACGAATAAATGTTTTTCTTTCTTTCTTTCTTTTAAGTGTATGGAATTGACGTATTCACTCGACGCGAGCTTACGTCAATCCAATCATTTATGATAACGATCATTTATGATAACGATTACTATCTGGCAATGCATTTTGTCTAGGGCCATTGAGCAATTTTGCTCAGCTGTGACCAATGGGACAAACTTTAAAAGTTCGAAGCTATTTTTACTGGAAATTGATTTTCCTCACTTCACTTGTAAATTTGTCTGAGCCAGCATTATTTTTTGCGTTTTTTTTTGCTAAAATAGTAGTGAGGAAAATTAAATCAGAGTCGTTTGTTACAAATAATTTAATACTAATTCATGTGTATATTATGAATTAGTATTAAATTATTTGTAAACATGTATATTATGAATTAGTATAAAATTATAATAACGTTTTTCGAGTATTAAATGAATTACATAAGTTATTACTGAGACTTTTCCTATTTATTCCTTGTAACATCAATTCAGAAATGTAACTAATACCAAGTTTTTAATAAGTGGATACTGTGGATAGGTACGGTTCAAACCGTATTCATTACTTAATTTTTAGTATTTTCCATCGCGAGTGTTTAAATTGATTGAAAATTATAACATAACATAATTTGCAAACTTAATAATTTAATAATTTAATAATTTAATTTAATTAAATTTAATTAAATTTAATTAATAATTTAATTTAAAATGTATTTTTTTTTATTTACGTAGTTGATTTGTTTTCTATTATTCTAGATTTAAAATGTGAAAATAACAAGTTTGTCTTACTTTACTTATTCAATAGAATTCAATACCATTTCTCAATGACAAAAGGGTGTGAACAATGTAGAATAACCCACGTAGTGTGGTACCGCGCCTCGCGACGCGCGCTCGTAAAGCGGACAGGTTTCCGCGCATACGTCTACACAGCCGCGATACACACGGGGTGGTTTTATTACTTTCACTCTTATCTCAGTTGACACTTATGATTTAAATGCTTGACTACCGACTTGTTATAAATTGCCGTCTATGCAAGCCGCTGACTAATCGATTGATTTAATCTGATAGTTTAAGGTTGGCTAAGTTAATAAATTACTTGTGATTATAATAGCTTGTAATTGATAGAATCTTGTTTTTGCAATCTGATGCATATTTGTAAATTTTAATTTATACAGCACTGTTTTTATAACTACAGTATGCACAGGGATAAAGTCATTAAGACTCCTAAAATACAAAAGAAATACACTTTTACTGCCGCCCTCAGAGACGTCAATTAAATTTAACGCTTGTTTAGTGACGTGTTGTCTTATTCTATTGCTATAGCGAAGGAAGTGACAGCAGCTACTTTAATCAAGCATTCAATTTAATTGACGTCTCTGAGTGCGGCAGTTAGATACCGCAGTGGTTTTAATGTAGGTAGGACCAATTATAACAAGATCCGTCCGGAGGCCCGTTTCACGAAGCTACAAGTTACAAATTACAAGCGGAAGTCTCTTTCTAACTCCTTTTGCTAGAAAGAGAGTTCCGCTTGTAATTTGTAACTTGTAGCTTCGTGAAACGGGTCACTGATCGCTATCATTGCTCACATTGTTATGATTCGGCGTGGGGATACATAGGACAACCGGTGAAATTAAATTAGCACAGAGGTATTCCATCTTAGTTCTCAGGGTTGGCAGTATTCATGGTCCCGTTGGGCTCCCTTCGGGCACGGAACCCTAAAAACAAGCTATTAAAACGATTCACAGTATTTCTATGTTACAAATGCTATAATCATACAACAATGTATAACAATACTAGAGATGTACCGACTCTTCGTCGACTAGTCGGGAAAACCGACTATCTGGCCAGATTTATAGTCGGCGAATAGTCGTCGAAGAATCGGCTAAAGATACCGAACAATCGGCACTTTATGAGTTAAAGGAAAACAAAAAAAAACACCAATATCAACTTCTTTCTACTTCTTTACTTCTATCTTCTTTCATATTCAATCATTCATTTTTAATTTTACTGTCATGATATTAATTATAATACAAAAATTATGAACTTTTTATTTTCATCAAAAAGAATAATTTGATAATCAACAATGACAAGTAGTTTAGGTGTGTAGGACGTTACTTTGGCCGAAACGAAGATGCCCGATTGCACCCAAACTTAGCCGAAACCAATAGTCGGGCGCTCAGCGCAGATTAGTCGGCTAGTTAAGTCGGCGAAATCCATAGTCAGCCCATCTCTAAAATACCCATACTACCATAACAAAGCATAACTCACGATAAAATTATACTAGAGGGCGCCATGACGGTTTTGCGTCTTGGCTCATTTCTGCATTGATCTATCGATCTCCTTGGGATGTCACATATTTCTTACTCCAAGATATTGTACATAATCACAAGAAACAATGTATCACGCAGCTCTTATGCATTTAGGTGATTCTCTTAAACAACTCGCTTTACAATTCGACGAACGAGTTATTAACCGGTGAGTTTAAGTTGTCTCGTCAGAGCGTATTCAATTAGGTAGCTTAAAGTCGCTTTTTAAGAGAATAATTACCTGTTATAAATCGAACAAAACACATTTTAGCGCGTGCATTCTCAATTAGGCAGCCTTATACGTTCGAGAAGCCATGCTGCCAAATTGAATACACGCGCTAAAATGTGTTTTGTTCGCCCTGACGGGCCTACTTAAACTCGCCGCTTGGACATTCACCCGTTCGTCCGTCCGTCCGTCGTTGTTGAGAGAATCACACCCCTCTGATGGTAAGTGAGATTTGAAACTCATAAACGATCTTAAGACTGCAATCTCAAGACTGCAAATGCGTTGCCAACATTGAGGACTATAGAATTCCTCTATGCTAGTAATTTCACCGGTTATCTTATCCACACCGGAACACATCGATGCTAACACTGCTGCTTGGCGGTATGTAAACCAATTTACTATGCCGCCGAGTTAAAACCAAATAATCTCTTAACTCTAAAAGAAAAAAACTAGTAAACTAACCGAGGCCCTACTTTGAAAATCGAGTTTAGAAGTTACGTTAGCTCCATCCTTTTCTCTCGATTTAGTCTGGAATGACGTGAGACAGGGATGGAGCCAATGTATCTTCGAACTTCTATTTTCAAAGTAGGGCCACAGAAATCAAATAATCATAAAACCCTTTAAATGCTGTCGTCTCTGGTCAAATTATATTTTTTTATCGAACACCATTATAAAGGTTCACGGTCACCGGAGCACATAAACATGTCAGCAGCCGATTGTGGGTCTTTGACGGGGTCCTTTGATTCCAACACAAAGGTTAGCATGATGTATGTGTGTAAATACTTTGTTGTATTAGAAAAAAAATACTAACTAGGTTTGTAGAGTTGGCCAGTGAAAATGTTTAGCATGCTTAGAACCTAGTCAATATAAATGACATTAAATAAACCGTAGTTTACATTTGACTTTTAGTTTTAAGTTCGCTGTGACAAGGTACTAAAGTGCTGAATATTTTCTTTTTAATTCTGGACAAAGGTAAACTTATTCCTTAAAGATATCTCTTCCAGCTAAACTTTTGTGCTCTTGGAGACAGAAATGTTTAGTACAATATTAATATATGTCACATGAAAGATTTATTCAAAAAATGGAATTTGACATGAAATTTAAAAAAGTACGTTTCAAAAATGTAATCCTGAGAAAGTTAGGTATGGAAATTGTAGAATATTTTGCTTAAACTAGATAGAGAGTTAGAGAGCAATAGCAAATAAAACTACTTTCGGGTTTGTACTTCTCTCTTTAATAGTTAAACCGACTTTGCCTGAACCCGATAGGGACCAACAGATTTTATTCAAATTTAACAAATATTAGTATGTTTTACTTTTCTTCTGCAAGCACGCCTCTAGGAATTTTACATGTATATGTCAAAGTCTCGGAGTACTTCCAAAAAGACTACATCTGCAATTAGCAAAGCAAGGAGCTCAACAACATACACCCTTTAGTAATATTTATTTATTTATTTTAATACTAAGGTCATAATATGATGACTAATTAAATACCTATTTTGCAAGATAATTTTCCTAGTATGTTCTAATCCAATTTCTATTTCATTTCCATTTTCAATCTAGCACACAAAACGGAACATGCTAGCGACGCGGCTAGATCCAAAAGCCATTCTAGTTTGATTTAGTGTCGTGGACGGCAGGCCTTATTTCAGGGTATTAGGGTATTAGAGGAACAGGACAGTGAGGGTTTTATGGGCAGTGGTGATATGGACATTAACACTAAGTCTACAGTTATTAACTTATTACGTAGGTATAATCCTTTCACTGACAAAAACTACTTACTTTACTACAGCGGGCCTAGTATGGCTGTGTCTATATCACGCGTCAAATGTGGATAAAGCATCCGTCACTCTCGTACTTATTTACGTGTCAGAATGTGACGGATGCCTTATCCAAACTTTGTCACGCGATACACGCAGCCATATTAGGGCCCCTGGGGTGTTATCCTTAACAACTCAGGCGCCGCAGCCAAGCCGCAAACCGTCGGTGATACTGCAATACCGCGTAACTAACAAATTAAATAAGTTGCAAAATGTACCTTAGTGACTTACTTGCTAAGGTGTATTGTCCACTGTCAACTGTCCACTGTCAACTGTCAACTGTCAACTGACCACTGTCCACTGTCCACCGTCCACTGTTCACTGTTCACTGTCTACTGTCCACCGTCCACCGTCCACCGTCCACCGTCCACCGTCCACCGTCCACCGTCCACCGTCCACCGTCCACCGTCCACCGTCCACCGTCCACCGTCCACCGTCCACCGTCCACCGTCCACCGTCCACCGTCCACCGTCCACCGTCCACCGTCCACCGTCCACCGTCCACCGTCCACCGACCACCGACCACCGTTACACACACAAAGTCCGTTTGCGTCGGTGTTTAAAAAATATCTATCATCATCATCATCATAATCATCATCTTCATCATCAGCCCGTATTAGTTTTGTCCACTGCTGGACATTAGGCCTCTTCCAATGCACGCCACTGCTCCCGATCTTCACCTTCTCTCATCCATCCTACACCGGTCAATACATTATCATGAGTCGTCATCATTGTTATTCTTTATTAACTTTTTGTTTTATTTAAACCGTGATGCCATCAGTCTAGCATAACGGGACAAGACACTGTGTAATAACTAACCTATACAGAATCCAAGCTATTTCGATGACATCCCGCGTAGATGCGGGGCTTGTGAAATACCATGTTTTGTACAGGCGTGAGGAAAAAAAAAGTTTGACCATAGTTAAGCGTAGTTAACCATACAAACAACGAAGGCGAAAAAAGTTCCGTTGTGCGACGAAAAGTATCCCTACAATTGTATGGCTTATTTTCGTGTCACAACGGAAATGTAGGTATCACAGAAAATGTAATTGAGTGAGTTAGCATGGCCAAGTTTTTGGTCCTTACCTACAGACCATTTGGTGGTTGAGTGGGATTTGAGACCCGTTTTGTGATTGCGTTTATCGCGGTGGATAAAACATCCGTCACTCTCGCTCTCACAACACATAGTGGTAAGAAAGTGACAGCTAGATGTTGTGACCACGTTTATCCACATCGTGACTATAATAGGCCCACCGGATTTCAATGCTAAGACTTTAAATTCGTTGCCAAACCTGGAGATTAAGATGAAATACGAAGACTTCAGGTTAGTAAAACCATTAATTACCTTTAAGACCATTTTGGGATCGTTAACACATCTACAATTTATTTCATCTAAGGTTAAAAGCTGCCGTATGTAAATACTTACAAATCACATAGTAATGTTAAGTAATGGCGGAGTTACATTATTTCGCTATAAATACCTTCTTGTTAAGGCTTCGCGGCGATCTCCAGTGTCGGCCTTCTTCGGTGCGAGCGTAAATGTACGGTCTGCAAGTCAACTTATTCAAGTTATTTTTATTTGTAGAATAAAAACAGATCAAATCCAAGCACAATCTGTTACCTTTTTTATAATTATAGGTATAAAATTGTTGTTGTACCTAGGCAATAAAAAATATTTAACGTGTGCGCTCCGTTGAATTAGGACTGTCAGGGAGCCTAACAGACTTAGAACTGTAGGTTACTTGTGCCCTTAAAACCCCCTTTAAATATTTATTTTATTCTGTTTTTAGTATTTGTTGTTATAGCGGCAACATAAATACATCCCTTGTGAAAATTTCAACTGTCTAGCTATCACGGTTCGTGAGATACACCCTGGTGACAGACAGACTGACAGACAGACAGACAGACGGACAGCGGAGTCTTAGTAATAGGGTCCCGTTTTTACCCTTTGGATACGGAACCCTAAAAACTACACTTTTCATTAGGTGACGTGGCTGCATCTTATCTAGCGTAAAAATAATCTTCGTATGACACACAAAAAATAGTAATAGAGAAATTAATATTTTAAATAGTTTTACATACCAATAAAATAAAATAAAATATTTTTTCCTTTAGACTCATCTACATTTTTAAAGACACATTTTTTTGTCAACCGTACATCGATTAGTCCCCGATGCCCTATTGTTTCGGTTTACATGGCAATTCTCCGAAGCGAACTATTTTGCTATCGGTACCATCTTTATGTCAGGGGTCCGACGAGTTCGTGAATGCTCTTTTTTGTTCACTGTACCAGATTTATCCTGGTAAGTCGCCGGCGAACTCGTTTATAAACAGCCAGCTAAACTGAACCGTCATCGTTTCAAAGTGCATGTTAGTCTATCGGTCATACTTCGGCTTCGGGTATTAATTTTCTCAAACAACTTGATTTTCATTTTGTTAACGAAGTACTTATTAACCGGCCAAGTTTAGTTACTCTGCTCTTTTAGCCACGTTAGGTAGAGCGAGGTAACTGTCACTGATTGATCTGCGACTGCAACCAAATTAAAAATACACACATTTAAATATAAATAACGCTTTGACGCCGCTTTTGCCGTGTGGTGCCGGGTTTAGAATGTTGCCACTCCATGTCTTCCCGTGGATGTCGTAAGAGACGACAGGGAGTAAAGGCTGTGTAGTGCTGTTAGGCGATGGGTTTGCAACCTGTCACTAATACACTGGATAACATCTTAGCCTGGTTGTGCAAAATGTGGTCACAGAATTATCAACAAGTTTTTGGAGTTGTTGGTGAGTCTGTGGCTCTGCCTACCCCACTCTGGGAATGAAGGCGTGAGTTTATGTTGTTGTTGTTGTTGTTGCTTTGACGCGACAACTCAAACTCGCCGGTTAAGTTTCTCGTCTAATTGAAGTCACGTAGCATAAACCAAAGTTGAAAATACCCAAGGCAGCATAATACATATAATCTCAGAGGTCAAAGTATGATGGTTATGCGAAATCACAGACGAAGAGTTCTCTACGAGAATATATACAGCGTGTGTCAAAATATTGAGCTGCATAGCTGATGTGAGATTAAATGTGATACTGTTCGTATTATGACTTGTTTTGTTTTAATCTGTCTAGTTATCATACCATCATGTAGGTACAGTCAAACCACAGTATTAATAATATTAGGTCCTTACCTATGAAATTGGCGTTTTATATGGAGAATTTTATGAAAACGGTGGTTTTCATACATTTAATTTTGCGGATTATTTAGTAACGTCAAATGCAAACCAAACAAAATTCTGTCAGGAATATTGGACACTTCTAAGCTATATTATACATATCTTAATTACTTATAAATAGTAAGCTTCAGAAAACTCTGCGTAATTGAAACACTTGAACTCACAGCACATGAAAAGAGTTGAGTTCACACTTTAATTTTAAACACTAAGTAAGAAATTGAACCATATTTTTTGTATCTAAAACCTTTGTAACATACTGTATTCATGAAATTTAAAAATAATTTGGAAGTTAAAACTGAAATGAATAAATGCCGTACGAAATAAAACACGTAAAAATAACGCCTATTTCATAGGTAAGGACCCAATACTTTGCTGTCTGTTGCTGTCACTCTCTCTGACATCAGCTAGTATGGTCGTTTATAGAGTGATAAAATGTGGACAAAGCATCCGTCACTCTCGTACTCATATACGTGTCAAAAAGTGACGGATGTGGTATCCACATTTTGTCACGTGATGTTTACCACTACGCTTTTTGCTACCTTTATTAAAAAAAAACTAATTAAGAGGCCTTGTGCGGTCTTCCGTTAACTACAATTATTACAATTTTTAACACATTAACTTTACCCATTTATGAGAAAAAAGTCTTCAAACACACACGACCAAGTAATTTTTTAAAGGTTCCGTTTTTACGTCTTTGTTGCCCCTTTGAATAATTAACGTAAGTGACTATACAAATTGACTGGCATATTCGGTTCTTTAAGTTTTCTAAATTATTATTTATAAGTTAAAAAAAAAACAAAATAAACTTTATTATTTTAATTTAAAAAAAACTTAATATCCGTTTAGTAACATGGAAACTGATATATCATTTTAAACAATTCTAACTAAAAAACCAAACAAAAACCCGCTAAAAGGTCCAATCTTCATCTTAAAAAAAACTAATGGCGAATTGACGCGACGCGTCTCAAAGCGATAAATGCGTCAAAAATCGTATCTCAGACAATAAAACCGTTGACGGATCGCTACCGGCGGGTGCAATGGGAGCAAAGCGTTTTAGGGTTAGAGGTGGCTGGATCCATGGGGAGAAAAGCCCTAAGTATCCCACTAAACGATTCCCGGTATGGGCAAATATTAAATAATAAGGGCCTGTTTCAAAATCGACAAGTAAAATTATGTGCCAGTTATAAGAGCGTCGGTGGCCTAGTGGCTTAGAGGGTCGACTCGTGATCGTAAGGTACCGAGTTCGAACCCCCGTGGTCACCATGTACCAATGAGTTTTTCTAACTTAAGTGCATTACCCGACGCTCTTACGGTGAAGGAAAAACATCGTGAGGAAACCTGCACATTCGAACAGCTGAGTGTGTAAGAGGGTAATTGCACAAAAGATCCTAAAGGGTCGAAGTGTATCCGAAAGGGCCCATCTGTAAGATAAGATGTGCCAGTTAAAGTTAGCTCTCTCCTTGTCTATGTTCAAGTGTAAGAAAAGGAAAGGGCTACATTTATGTGTCAGACATGCTTTTCTTGACGATTGTGAAACAGGCCCTTAATGTTGACGATATCAATGTAATTTCATATTACATGCAATACTATTTATATTGTAATATTACATTGATGAACTAACTAAACTAAACAAAACTATTTTCGAGTTCTGAGTCGTTTGCGTTTACTATCCTCCTTATTCATAAACGTACAATAAAACTATTTTAGTTAAGGTATGCTGTGTCTCTTTCTGTCTGGGTTAACTAACCTTGTTAACTCATGGAATTTCAAAGAATAGAATTGAATCATTTAATTATCACATTTGTGATGCAGACATGATGGATAGTTTAAATAAATAAAACAAAAGCAAAACAAAAAATAACAATAATGAATATAAACGAGTACGTCCGTGGTACATTAGAATAAGCAATAATAATAATTTAATTATAACAATAACAAAACACTGCGTAAAAATAAAAATGTTTAAAGTGGTAGTATCAGTATATTTTAGGCGCCTCATATATTTAATTCGGCAAAGCCGCTTTAAATTTGCGTATAGAGTAAAGGTTTAACTGAGGAAATGTAAAAAAACTCCCAATGCCCATTTAAAAGACTGTGTTTTAAAAAGTAAAGACGATATCGATAACACGATAAAATACTTTTCCTACATCGTTTTTAATTTTGCTGCAGAACCCTTAAAAACTTATCAACTTATCGTCTTAACTTAACTTGTCGTCCTTTTAGGTGTGAAACTTTTTTTTACGTCTGTCCTTTCCGCTTTTTTTCCCGGAATCCTATTTGTTTACGAATCGATATCTAATTGGGATCGATTTTTGTTGTTTTTTTCTTTTTAAGAACAGTTGCTCGATGCGACATATTCAAATAAAAAAAAAAGTTTTGTGTGAGAAGACATCAGTTGGTCTTATTTAATATCTTAAGAGAGTTTGAAAACTAGGGCGAAATTGAATTAATCATTTTTTTTAATAGTTTTTAGAGCACCTTTTATACAGTTACTAATACGTTTTTTTTGTCTGTCATTCATTACACTTAAACTTCATACATATTCCTCATTTTAGACTTCTGACATTGTATGTTCGTCTGTCTGTGGTGTCGTAATTTCCAAACGGATACGATTTTTTAACATATTGTAGTAAATAAAATATAAAACTAGGTCTGTAGGTTTCCCTTTCCGAGTAAATATTTCTTGAAAAGAAACAAATGAAAAACAAATCAAACGAAAATGCACAATCCTAGTTTTTCATAATAATTACAAAATATTCAAAAATCGTGGAAATCGGACTTGAATTAGGGGGTTTGAAACGTTACCGCCCTGAGCTAAATTTGTATGGAAAAAAGGAGCCTCTCAATCATCTCAACTAAGGTGGTTGGTTTTTAGCTCGATTTGATGAAAATCGTTTCGGCCGTCTAAAAATTATGTATGTATGTAAACTCTTTCTTGCACAAACTAAAAAAGAAACAGAAATACAAAAGGTATATACGAAGGTGAACTTATCCCTTACAAGGGATCTCTTCCTGTTAACCTTTGAAAAATTGAGAGATAAATAAAAACAACGGATGGCAAAACGTACAACAATTATAGATGCAAAAGATAAAAATATAAATAGCAGCTAGGGTGACGGGAATGCAATGCAATGGGAAAGCAATGTTGGACTCTTTGAGCAGAAGGCACCAATAATGAATGCTTAACTCATAATTCAAAGATCATAAGATTATAAATTGACTGTCTCAAAATAAATGAATAACCCTTATCTTCTGTACCATAAGACTCAAGTGTCCATTATTGGTGCTTGTTCATTACTGGTTCCATCACCCTAATTACGTAGAAATATATATCAGGGGGCCTAATAGTTGAAGAACATAGCCTTATAGAGCAGTTGAAGCTACTAAAAGTCAGCTACCCCTACAGAGTAGGCATTTTCAATTTTTTTTATCAGGTAGGGTTTTTTGCAGTCGGCCACCGGACTATTATAGCTGCGTTTACCGCGTGACAAAATGTGAATAAAACATCCGTCACTTTTTCACACGTACCTATGTAAGTACCTAGGAGAGTGACGGATGCTTCAAATACACATTTTGTCACACGATAAACGCAGCCATACTAGGCCCGCAGTAGTAAACGGAGAGATTGTCATTTTGTCGAGGGTTTTCAATCTATTTCATACTTTGTTACATGTGTCGATACTAGTCAGTCTAATTATGGATTCTTGTTTTATCCCTGTTACATATATCTACTAGTATTTTACTTCGGCAATATAAAATACCCCCTAGTGTTCCCACTTAGCACAATAATAAATGATATATATATTTAATAATGACGTTATATTACTTTGATATATTGTTAGTATTTAATGTAATTTATTGCGCATGCAAGAATTAAGTCTATTATTAATTACCTACCACTTAAGTTTATGTAATAATGTGATTTGAAATTAATTTGGTCAATTTAATTTATGCCAACACATTAGTCTCGCTTTACGTGTTTATTTTAATTTCAAATTAATATATTTAAACTAGTGTGAGATATACAAGATGGCCGGCTTTTTATTTATAGTGTTTCTTTAAAATTCGTTACGGTTTTTGAATCTAATTTATTACTGACCAGCTTTTAACATCAAATACATATAGAAAGCAGTTTGTTTGTTTATTCGTTCTGTTTATGTGACTAAATTGAGATAATGCGAATGCAGTCTAAATACAAAAATATCGGTTTTATGTTCAAATACGCATTATTTCTATCTTCCAGCAAATAAAGAGAGGGTAGTTTAACGTAGTATCTATTTACGTGTCATGAGTATTTTCTGTATGTCTGTTGTCGCATCGTAACTATCAAACAGATGGACAGATTTGGACGATTTTTTTTTTCAAACTATCCAAGTAACTCTTTGTTATCTCTTTTGTTTTTACAATAAATTGTTTACATACATACATACATACATACATACATACATACATACATACTAGTTAAAGAAGGCTAGTATAATCAGGAAGGTTCTCAGCTAGATTTCACGAAAATCGGTTGGGCCGTTTAAGTGATATTGGCTTTGAAAGAATGAGTCGATATTATATTGGGGATTTTTATCAATTAAACATTTATATACCATAGTACCCTTACTATAATTATCTAATTACCGTACTCGCTAGCGAATCGAAAGCTCTGTCCCTCGCACTCTATAAGAATACTGTGAGGGACAGAGCATTCGACTCGCTAGTTAATTGTTACTCATACTAAGAATAATATAATTTAATATAATATAATTTATACCGGTGCAGCAGCTGATCAGGCCCAAACCCTCAAGCGCCGCAAATATTCATCATTATTAAATAATTATGAATTTGTGGCGCTTGCAGTGGAGACCATGGGACCTTGGTCAGCTGATATGAAAAGCTTTATTAAGGCCCTGTCATCCCGGCTCATAGACACCTCCGGAGATCCTAGAGCTGGTGCTTACCTCTCCCAAAGGATTGGGCTAGCTATCCAGAGAGGTAACGCAGCCAGTGTCATAGGGACCATGCCGCGAGCGGACCTGCTAGAGGGGGTGTTCTTTTTATAGTGGTGATTATTATTTACGTCTTTAATATTTGAGTAGCTTAGTTTTTATTTTAATTTAAATAAGTTTAGTTTTAACTTTTAATTGTATTATATTAAATCATATATCTACTTATTTGTAAGGGTACAGAAAATAGGACTGTTGTCCATTCCCAAATAAACAACTGTACACACACAACTTTACGCAATTGAAAATGCAAGCAAAACATACATTCCTAGTATAGTTTCCAACCACATTCCTTTCATTTGTAAACTTAAGTCTAAATAATTCAATCCACAACAAATATTTACACAACCAACACCAAAACGACTTAAATCCGAACTAACCCAACCGAACTCTAAGTCTTCAACCACATAAATTAAATCGCTTTTGCGTTACCTAGCATTATACATATTCCTGTCTAGTTCTAAAGGCATTATTAGCCCAGCTAAATCACTGGATATTATAAGCTAGGCTGTATATTACAGTAACAAGTTAATTACCGCAATCTTTCATCGGTTACATATTCCGTTATGCGACACACACGGTCGTCGCAGACAAGTTTACTGACTGATCACTGATCAGTTAAACTGAGACGGAAGAAATATTAACTTCCCGCATCGCCACCCACCACCCTTTAACCTACTGCCAAGCAGCAGTTTTTACATTTTATGTTCCGGTGTGCAAAAAGGGTCTCCCCAAACCTATCGACGCGAAATCGGCTTGAGCCGGTAAGAAAAAGTTTTATGTCCATGCAATAAGAGCGAAAACTACGTCGTTCCGTTCGCAACGCCGAAGCGAGCGGAGCCGAGCCGATTGACGTTTGTTTCGCTCTTATTGCGTAGACATAAAGAGTTTTTTGATCAGCTTACGCCGATTCCGCGTTGATAGGTGTGGGGAGACCCTAAGACAACCGTTGAAATTTGTAGATTGTAGCTTTGAGAATGCAAAAGTCTTTGGGCCACAGACCTCACTTACTTTCAGGTGGCCTGTGGGCTCTTTTGCCTACTAGGGTGACGGAACCAGTAATGGACAAGGACCAATGATGGACACTTGATTTTAATTTTACAGAAGATTAGGCCATCGTGTTGCCGAATTGAAATGGGCCTGGGCAGGCCATATGCATCGCCAAAACGATGGGAGATGGAGAAAGCGTATTTTGGAGTGGCAACCTCGCTCAAAGAGAGGAGTGGGCAGGCCCCCAGCAAAGTGGTCGGATTACATCAGCTCGAACGCAGGCCCAATCTGGGGGAGATCCACCGCAAATCGGGCCCAGTGGAGGAATATTGGAGAGGCGTATGCCCATACGGTGGGCGCATATGCGCTGAATAAGAAGAAGAAGAAGAAGGTTATTCATTTATTTTGCAACAATCAATTCAGGACCGTATGAAATTTGAAATAAGAGTGAAATGTCCATTACTGTACAAGTTACAAGTGCTGTCACCCTACATACCATAAAAAAGACTACAATTCTGAGGACTAATATGCTATATTCAATTCACCGGCTGTCTTAAGGACACCATAGACAAACAGTTTACCTGCCAAATCTGTCATGCGGTCCGTCAGTCCGAAATCTGTAAATTGAATGTACATACTGACACGTAACATAATTGTTTTTTTATGTATATGCCTACATATTTTAAGATGATTCGTCAAAAAAATTGTCGTTTTTAAAGACTCAACTAAACTAATCATAAACGTATAATAAACCTATTTTATTTTAGTTAAAGTCTTCTTTGTCACTTTCTGTCAAATCCAAATGTTATAATGACAGATAAGGACAAAGCTTATTATCACCACACTTAGCTATTGCGCGTTTATGAATAAGACGGTTAAAAATTCCTTAAAATCTCAGTATAACTCAACAAATCCGGCCGTGTGCGCCGACGCAGCGAGCAGCGAATCGTGCGCACGCGTGGATCGATGATCTACGAGCCCTCATCGATCCATGTCAACATGCTGGCTATTACGATGATGTTCGCTTGGGGAAATTCGCTCAGGTCTTGTTATGATATAGGTGATCTAGCTTTTGTACTGAGACTTTGCCTGCGTTGTTGTAGCCTAACTGCCGCACTCAGAGACGTCAATTAAATTTAATGCTTGATTAAAGTAGCTGCTGTCACTTTCCTTGCTTTAGCAATAGAATAAGACAACACGTCACTAAACAAGCGTTAAATTTAATTGACGTCTCTGAGTGCGGCAGTTAGTCATTTGTAAATAATGTGACTTTCAATCAATAATGGAATTTTTAGAAACAGTCGTTCCAAATATTACAATATTTCAACCCAAAAGAAGTAACATATTAATAATATAAGTAATGCCCAGAATAATCGCTAATCCTTCAGGAACTGTCCAATTTGATGGTATAAAAGCCTTTCCTGAGGATCAAGCTAGCTAGAAATTTAGAAAGAAAGAAAAAAAATAAAGAAAACACGTTTGTTTGATTACGTCTAGCACAAGTACAGAAGAACAAATTATAAAACAAAAACATAAACGCAAAAATATCAGAACTAGTGCCAGCTGTGAAAGCATAAACATCCAATTAAGTTACTTTCTTATTTACATTAGTTACAGAAGCACGGGTTGAAGTATCCGTCATCATGACCATTCATGCTCAAACACGTCTCCTGCTGGACCTAGCCCTCCCCTCAAGGTTTGCCACAAGGCCCGGTCCTGCGTCGCTTGCACCCAATGGTTTCTGGCAACCCTAGCCACGTCGTCGATCCACCTTGTTGAATATCTACCTTCTATCTCTTCTTCTACTACTCTTTCTACGGAGAGAGCAGCTTCACCATTATACTGTCGAAATACCATTTGTTCGTACCAAAGACATTAAATGTATAGTAGTAATAGACGGATAGCGACCAAAAAAGTGATGCAAAACTTGTTACCTCGAGGTAACAAGTCGTACGTCGTTTAGTCTACTTTGACACGCCCGTCATAGATGGCATTCATGATGCTTATGATCAAAGTTTTTCTATGAAAATGTCTCCGATGCCCACTCTATTACCTATAATATTAAATCTCTTTGGTTCGTACAAAGCGTTTTGCTGCTTGTTTTGTAACTGCTAAAGAGTGGAATTTGCTTCCTTCGTCTGTATCCCAAGGGATATTATTTGATTATCTACAAATCAAGAGCGAATAGGTTTTACTGAACCAGCAAGCTTCATCCTAGATTTCATCATCATTTACCATCAGATGAGATAGGGGTCAATCGCTGGTCAGTCCAGGATAAAAAAAACCTAAAAGATAATCGTAAGACTGCAATCGCAACTGAAAATGCGTTGCCAACCCTGAGAACTAAGGTGGAATGTCTCTATATCTACCTCGAAAGCTCTGGTGCAAGTTAAACAGGCTTAGGTCAGGACATGGTCGCTGTAACTTCTTTCGGCACAAATGGGGTTGGCGTGATTCGGACCTATGTGATTGTGGCGAAGAGGCCCAAACCATGGATCATATAATGCAGCGATGCCCAATACATTCATACCCGGGACCCATAGAAGACATCTACAACCTCACTCAAGACGCAGCTAGTTGGCTGAGAAAGCTGAATGTTGACTTATAAATCTTATAATAGATTATTATTATTACATGTATTCGCCTATTCCACAGATCGCCATACGATTAAATAAATATGCCTTAATTTCTCCGGTTGTCTTGTCACTCAAAAAAATGAGAGCCAACCAAGAGAGATTTTTTCATAGTTGACAAAAAAGTTATATCAACCAAAGCTGATAGTAACAGCAGCAAGTTCTTTAGTGATGCAACTAACATCTAAGTTAATTTATCTAACGTCTTGTAAAGCTGCGTTTTCACTTAGTGTTCTGAACAGTTCTGAGCGAGCATTCGTTCGTTCGTGCGGTAGATGAAAACACTTGAGCGTTCGAACTTGTTCGTTCAGTGATGATCGGCTGGACTCGGCGAACGAATGCTCGCTCACTCATTGTTTCAGTTATAACGACGTCTGTGGCGAGCGAGCAGACGTTCCGTGCATTTGTTCGGCGTTACACATGTTCTGTCCGATCTTTTTCTGAACATTAAACTGAACAAACGCTGCACTAGCCAAAATCAAATCACCGCCGTCCATGATCGTAGTGAAAACGCAACTCACTCGCAGACACTAACTGCGAGCGAGAAAACTGTTCGTCAATCTTTGTTCTAAACAATTGTTCGTTTATTCATTAAGTGAAACCAAATATTTTCTGTTTCGAGCGAACATCGGCCGAACAGCACACATTTGCCCAGAGCAAAATGTTTGCTCAGAACACTAAGTGAAAACGCAGCTTAAAGCTCGTATGGAATCAAGATGCTTATGCACATCAATCATTTCTTGTTAGAAGCTACTAAAAAAATATCTGTGTACCCCGCACCGAAAGACAACAATGCGAAGACTGCTGCGGTGGGTTAAAGGATAATATATGGTGGTAGCGATCTGAGGGCACTGCCAAGATGCATTACGCTAACTAGCGTTTCTATTCGATTCGTTTTTAAACCAATCGCGTCACTGGTAGATGTCGTGATACGAAAAGTCACGTGATCTACCAGTGACGCGATTGGTTCAAGAACGAAACGAATAGAAACGCTAGTTAGCGCAGTGCATCTTGGCAGGGCCCTCTGTACAGGCCCTGCACAAGGTCCTACCACCAGCATAGACCACAACCACTGTAGTGTCCAAGATTGAATAAAATTCCATTATATGTATGTTGCAAACGTGAATCCGTCAATAGTAGGAATGCGAGATATTTCGTAATACCCGTGCGAGTGACCCGCAGTATTTGGTTACCGATTTGACGATTTAGTACCGATAGCAGAACAATTAACGTACCTGGAATACCGAATGTTGATACCGAGTTCGAAGATGACGACTTGACAGATCGAATTCGTGCCCCGAAAAACTCATGTAACGTTTTTTTCATAGAAATCACAGAAGCCGTTTTATCTAATTTTTTTATAAGGTAAACAACATTTTTTCCATAACTCCAAAAAGGTTACCTAAACACATAGCCCTGGTTCAATAACGCACATTAAACCCATTCTAGTTAAAGTATTTTTCCCCTTTCTGTGAAATTCAAATATCATAGTGACAGAAGGACAGAGCATATTTCAAGCACACTTTATCTATTACGCGTTTATGAATAAAAGGGTTAGCTTAGACACATTTTTTGAAATAACTCTAAATAATGTTTGAAAAGCGATATTCAATATGAAGCGATAAGAATGTAATATTTTTGACGTCCTTTGTTTATAATTTGTGTGGGGTTTCAATAAAGCGTATTTTTATTGTATAGTAACTTATTAAACTTTATTTTGCCGACGCTCCCTAGATATTAGGGAAAGCTGCGGTTTGCGGCTGAAATGGATCCCATCTACTTCTGCTAACGGTACACGGGGCCGGGATGAATGCATTCATGAATGCTTTAGCCAAATTAATAACTAGCTTTGAAAGCTTTAGACTTGGCTTTGGACAAATTGAAGACATGATTGAAAGTACTGGTGAGGAATAGATTATTATTAGATATCATATTTTAATAATAAGGAATATTTATGACTTCTTTCCACATTTTTTGTATAGCTATAAAAATAACAAAGATATAAGCCAACAAACATTTGTTCCTATCTATATGGCCGACGTGTTTACATGACGTCACACGGCGTATCGAATCTCTCTGTCTAATTCGCAGTTTAAAAAGCTTGTATCATCCGTACTTCTTGGCCGATTTTAATTTTAATTTCTCTTTTGGTGAATCTTTTTTACGGTATTTTCAAATTTTCTTGAGAAATGTGATTTAAAAACTCCATGAATATTCCCTTATATGTGAGAGAAAATTGTCCCTTAATATTTATTTTTAATTATATTATCGATATTTTCACTTCTCTATCATTTTATAACTCAAACGGTTTTGAAATTTAGATTCCTTTGATATACCATCAGAGTTTAGCATACAACTGCTATTTAACATACTAGTTAGCGCCCGCGGCTTTGTGTGGTCCTAATTAATTCCTAATTGGCTTTGGGGAGGATTTATACTCAATTTATGCAATGCCAATGACGTTTTAACTGTCTGTTTCAATAAAAAATGTTTTTATCGATAATTTATTTTTGCATTCTTTTGACGTCACTACTTTATGAAAATGGTATATTAACACCAAATTTACTTTTTGTAAATTAACGTTTACAACTATAAATATGTAAGAATAAGATAAAATAACGTAAGCTTTTTTTAATTTTAAGAGTAAGTTATCCATGATACTTACATGAGTTTTAATTTTAATCGGATTTTGACTAGTGTTCACATTCATACATATATTAACTATCATTTTTTGTAAAAATAAATAAATAATTAATTTACATTAGTTTCGAAAATAAAATAAAATGCTACAATAACCAAATAATAAACGGTATGATAATTAAATAAGTTTATACTATACAATAAATTAAAAAAAAAACAGTTTTATATATACATAATTCTCTTCATTGCAATTTATCTCTATATTCAAATCAATTCTTATATTTATACATGGGTAGCTTATTAAACGTAATAGTAAAATATTTTAAGTTGTCTTATTTAGACATCAACGGGCGCTAAGTAGAAGTGTTAACTTAGGTTAAAAACTACCATAAAAAAGGATAAAAAATAAATCTGCGTCCTAAAAACTCTAACAAATATTATTATGTGTGTTTGAGGTTATTTATATGTATATTATTGCTTTAGTTATTTTTATTTATTTATTTATTTTAAAACATAAAACAAAGTAATGTAAATTTTGTGGAAAATCTGTGGTTTGTGAACTAGATAACGATAAACATACGTATACATAATGGAGAAATAAATACTTGCGTATTTTTAGAAAACCGAAGCTACTGTACTTAGAAACTTGAAATTTGGTACAGGGGTTCCTTTCATGATGTAAGTGAGCACTAAGAAAGGATTTTCCGAAAATCGACCCCCAACGGGAAGAAATGGGGGGAGTAGTGGGAAACTAATACTACGCGTACGAAGTCGCGGGCGTCCTCTAGTTGATATATATGACATTTAATTATGACCACAATTTCCTTTTTTTAGCAAAATAACCAAAAAAACATAAACTTAACTTTAAACTGAAGAAATCGCGTTTTATTCCTAAAATTACAAAGTGTCTGTCCAATTCATAAACTGAATAATGTAGTTTTTTAAACATTCACCAATTTACCGGAGTTGCTATTAAGTATTAATGATACATCGATACTTATACGGACTAAATATGTACATACTTTCTCAATGATTAAGCCTGTTTACCTCCAGAAAAGGTTTCGCGAAAAAACTTAGGCAGTACTCGATAGACCGGACTAAGAGTATTAATGGAAACATCAAATAATGTCATGTACATTGCGGGTTGTCAAAGAGAGTTGAAGAACACCTTTCTTATAATTAAGTGGTAAAAATAAGTCTATACTTGAGGACTGTTGTTTGATCAACTAATCGATAAAAATCGTAGGGTGACGGCCCCAATGATGGACACGTTTAGCTGACAGGCACCAGTAATGGACACTTTACTCTTAATTCAAATTTCATACGGTCCTTAATTGATTGTTGCAAAACAAATGAATAACCCTTATTTTCTGTAAAATAAGAAGCAAGTGTCCATTATTGGTGCCTTGTCCATTACTGGTTCCATCACCTAACTAATGGTATCCCAAGGAAATGTGTCAAATTTTCGATTCCTTTTTAGAATTTTAACAATTAGTTGAGTTAACTGATCCGAAGAAAGATAAGAAGTGAATCCTGACGTTGTATGTTTTGCCCGCGGCTTCGCCCGCATAGATATCGACAATTGTTAATGCCTGGGTAAGTTTTACATTTTCCGGGATGAAAACTATTCTATGTCCTATAACAAGACCTAACCTATACTGCCCTCTATGATAATAAAAAAGACGCATGCGCAATTTGATAAGCAAAGTAAATTTAACCTTCTATTTTAAGGAATAAGGTCAATACTCAATACTCAATTATTTATTGCATTCCATAAGGTATACATAGGTGGTACTTAAATTAACTTAAAAGTTATGAGATCATTATGGACCCTGTAGGGCACAGCAACATATAAACTTATCAACTAGTGAGAGCGCTTATTTGCTAAGAGTAGTTTATTCTTTACTTACATATCTATTAACATAATATTTTATCTTCTAAGTATTCGGTTATTGAATAATAGCATTTTTCTATCATTAAATGTTTAAGTGTGTTAACAAAGATATTTTCATTTTTGATATTTTGTAGTGTACTTGGCAATTTGTTATAAATTCCCTAATATATACGCGGTTCTATGAGACATACGCCCTTTTTCCTAAGGAGGGCAGTATATGTGTGCCAAGTTTCATTCCGATCCGTTCAGTGGTTGAAGCGTGATTGAGTTACAAACATCCAAACATCCAAATATCCAAACTTGGGAGAAGCGCGTGGAGCTAACTCCCGGTGCTTCTGTTTATTCCACAAAAGTAAATACTCTTTAACCTCACAATTGTCTTCGCTCGTGATATCCATGGACTTGTTTCTCTAATAAGTACATGGTTATTGTCTAAAACTTGACATTGGCGAAATACACCTTGTTAAAACAAGGAGTGGAAGCCATTTAATCAAGAAAAAAAACCTATTCAAGGTTGGTCATAATTTGTGCTGGAATGACAGAGGTCAGGATTGTCCTCTTATTTTCCTTTTACTACTTTGTCATTATTTTGTCAATAATCAACATCGATATAATAATATGTAGGTAGGTACTTACATCGATGTCGAAAAAGTGTTATAAGATTAAGCCTATTATAATCAAAACCTAAACTGTAACTATCTACAAAACAAATCTAAAATCCTAACAGAACAAAATGACACCGAAATCAACACTGATCAATTTTTATTCGTTGGAACAACCATTTTTTTTAAAACAGCAATGCACGGACCACAGTGTTTTCTAACCAGCCAGCGCCGCCGGTCCATTTCTTGCACCGCCAGTGGATGCTGGCAGTCTGACGCGATCGCACGCGTGTTCAAAAAAAGAATCCGAACGCGATACACGATATTTGAATTTCGAAAAGTTTGTGAATATTTTAGTGACTGTGGTTTTTAATTTGAAGTGATTTGTTTTTTTTTTTGGAAAGTTCACGTAAGGTAACGATTTGTAAAAGGTAGTTTTTACAAGTTTTTATAAGTTTTAGTTGTACTATGGAAAGTTTTCCATAAAAAAAATCTCGAGTTTCGGAACTTTGAATGCTCATCCTAATATTTTATTAAGTAATCTGGGAATCAGAAAAAAGGCAACTTTTTACATTTTTATGCTGGAAAATTTATCGAAAAAACTTATAGAAACTTAGCTATCATGAAGACAGTTCTAACGTTTATGCTGAAATTGTACAAGAGGTGATATAAAAAAAAAACTTTCTTTATAATAAAGTTTTTAAAACTTTAAAATACGTCGGTAAAAATGCATTTTTAAGGCAATGTTATTTTAAAAAAACACTAAAATAAACATGTTGCTTTATCGAATAGTTTTTTCTATTTTGTAGGGTAAAATATTTCCTTTAGCTCCAATTAAAAAACTTGAATGAAACAGTAAAGTACAATTACTTTTTTTATACTCTGAAAAAAATGTCTGCGGTGAAACAAAGCAAAATAATGTGAAAATTTTATTCAACAACAGCTCTTTCCCCTCAATTTCGTCACCCATTTCTCACACAACTTCAGAAATCAATCCACCATCAAAATAAGTGCATACTCGAAATTCTTATCTACTCATTAATATTTATAAATTTAACATAAATTTAGAATAGATTAAGCAAACCTGTGCCGAGGTGCTACTAATTTTGTTGCACCATTAATTGACTAAAAAGTGGTCAATTCCGGAACTAACACCGTTTTATACAGAAAACGGTGTTTTAGTCGACGGTAGCGACACTATCAAACGTATTTTTAATTTGGTATTGCAAGTGGTTGTAAAAATGGTGACATTTATCACCGTCTCGTTTTATTTAATTAATTGGGCATAGTTAACAAATATTTGGTTTTAATTAAGTATTAGGTGATATTTATAAACATGTCAAATGTGGTCACGTCATGTGTGCTTTTACTTGTGTCTTTTTAACATTTTCAAAGTAAGAGAAGGCGGGTCAAAGATAGAGCTAGAGATATGCAGTTATTGACAAGTCTCGAGGTGAAATATTGGGTTGACATAGAAATTTTAAAAATTCAAAATTCAAAAATATTTTATTCAGTAACTTAAAGTACATTACAGTAGCTGTGCCGATGCTTCTTTTTAAGTATATTTGATACCTGTATTAAGAGACAATACACCGTGCCCGGGACGTACCCGAAGGATTTTAAGTATTGATTCTAGACCCTATTTGGAGTATATAATGTAGTTTAACATGTAGTCCAATAACGCATAATTTCCGAGATTTTTATTCTTTAAAAAACAATTCCATAGTTAATTTAATTTGAACTCTTTCACCTTAACTTAAAGCATTATTATTTGTATTCCGTACCATTTATTTATTTGAAACACAAACAGTAATTTACATAGATCTTAAGTATTAGTTTATAAGGAAAATGGTTCATTGACAAACATTCATTCATTAATCATTTAAGTATCATTTATTTAGTGTCTGCACTGTAATCACACCCAATTCGACGTTTGTATAATTACAGTTTTTACAATAGAACAAAAACTAAAAAAACTGTCTAAGTATCAATAGTTTCTTGTTAAGGATATCAATATTATGAACGTTACTTGTAAAAAATCGTGAATCACTTCCAATCAATTGATATACTGGTCAAACATCTATTCGTTAACAAAAAACTGGCCAAGTCCGAATCGGGCTCGCACGCGAAGGGCACCGTACCATCATATAATATTAAGATCGAGAAATAAAAACGTTTCTTGTGTGGAACCATTCGATTTAAGATTTTATTTTATTTTTGAACCCCGACGCAAAAAGAGGAGCGTTATAAATTTGATTTGTATATCTGTGTGTCTTTCTGAGGCATTGTAGCTCATAATGGACCGATGTGGATGCAGATTTTTTGTATGAAAGCAGGTTTTTTAGTGATGGTTCTTAGCTAGGTTTCACGAAAAACGGTTTGGCCGTTTAAGAGATATCAGCTCTGAAAGAAGGGGTCACCAGTATATCCGGGGATTTTATATAAAGCCGTGGCCTTGTATGATTAAAATAAAATTAATCATTTTAATTTAAAACAAGACTTTTTCTAGCTTCAGTTTTCACACGCAAATAGCTAAGTACTTCGATATCTACTATTGATTTGCACATATTCAAACACTTTTTTTATTTTACGTCTTTGAGTATTTTTTTAATTGAAAAATAGTACTTTACTTATAAGTTACCAAGGAAAACTTGGGGTGTTCAGCTCCTTTGGCCAAGGCTTTATCTAAATAGTTATATTATTTGTCTGTATAGTGGTCATAGTAATACGCAATGTAAACAATTTAAGTGTCTAGCTATCACGGTTCAAAAGATACAGCCCTGTGACACATGGACGGACAAACGGATGGGCAGCTGAGCCTCTTCTATTACTTATTTCTTTATTTTTTTTTATTTTAATACATGAAAAATCCACAGTACAGTACAGTATGATAACTTTTAGGTTAAACAGAACATCGGTCGATGACGGATTTTTATTTCCCTCTACATTTCATTTTTATTCTTTACACAAATTTCTCTTCGAGTACGGAACCCTAAAAATACTCTAAATACGTAGCTATTAAACTAATAACCAAGCTCTTGCGGTTTTAAGTTTTAAGCTCCAAGAACTTGTAAAAGCATGACTCACAGAAGCTCTTACTCATCCACTCGAGTATTTTCACTATAAAGTGGTTAAATCTGTTAACCCGTTTTGCGTCAGCTCAGCGTGCTTGAACTAAAACACCGCTTAGCTAATTCAATTCCACTTTCGTGGTGGTAGAACCTAGTGCGAGGTCCGTCCGGATCGCTACCACCATCTTATCCTTTAACGTATCACCAAGCAGCATTCGCATTGTTGTGTTCCGGTGTGGAGATAAGACAACCGGTAAAATGACTAGCATAGAGGCATTCGATCTTTAGTCCTCAGGGTTGGCTAGTAATTTCACCTATCTCATCATCATCATCATCATCATCATCATCATCATCATCATCATCATCATCATCATCATCAGCCTATATTAGTCCACTGCTGGACGTAGGCCTCTCCTATTGCACGCCAACGAGCACGATTCGTGGGCACTCTCATCCAGCTCTTGCCAGCCACCTTGCGAAGATCGTCGCTCCACCTAGTCTGAGGACGTCCTACACTACGTTTGCCGATTCGCGGTCTCCACTCAAGAATACGATAACTCGAGCGATTATCGTTCACCTATCTAAAAATAATAAAATAAAATAACTTAAGCCTCTGAAGAGCTGAAGATCACCTCCATTGACCTGAGTCGCCCTAGGCTTGTTTTGTTGTCACTGGACAACGAAACCATACTTACATTGAAAGTCTCAGAAAGGAACACTCGCGCTCATCACACTAATTTTAAGTACAAATATTTAACTTATTTCGTTAAATAAAACCTTTTTTTTATATGTTTATAAAAAAATTAAAAATCTGCGGAGCATACTTCGGCACTTCCCGCGCATTTTAATATGAATTCGGCATCGATTCAGCCGAATAACGTATCCATATTAATAGTTATCAGTCACATGTTTTTTTTTGGTGTATAGGATTGACATAAACTGTCATATGGTCGTGTCAAGCGCTTGTGTCAATTCCATACACTTTGACAGTTTTCGAAAATCGTTTACGATAGCGTTTGCATCTTTTCTAGAGCCTGAGCACTCGTATTGTACATTTACTAAGGACTGATTTTTCAATCCCCAGGTAAAACTATCCGTCAGTTAAATGTATTACTATCCTTTTCTGAAGTCATATGAAAGAAAAGGACAGAGCTAAAATTTATCTTCCTGATTATCTGGGAATCCAACCCTGTGACCCTGGACAAGATGCATTGCGAGTTTTTTTTTTATAGAAAATGTATAGGTTTGACGTAAACTAGCAGATGGGCGCGTCAAGCGCTTATGTCAATTCTATTCACTTTGACAGTTTTCGAAAATCGTTTACGATAAAGTTAAGCATCTTTCGTTTACTAACTATAATAAAATTGTAACAACCAAAGCCAGTTATAAATGTTTCGCATAACAATTTCCGTGATGATTTTACAACTCTTATTGATATCTATGATCGAATCAGCATCCTACAATTCAACAGCTTTAGCCATAAACAACTTATGAGCAGCCACCATAAAATGGTAATTTAACAATATTCCGTTTTATCACCAATAAACCTATGCCAATTAATTTATAACGCATTTTATTACAATAATCGAGGTATAAAACTAAATGATAAAAATAATAATTTTGTGATTCGTGCGCAGTTCTAGAGATTATGGGAAAGTTTTGCATATTTATGTAAGAGCATTTTTATTACAAGTTTTATTATGAGTAAAACCTCGTTTGCTTGTTAAGCCTACTTGTTTTTTTATAATGTCAATCCTTTAAATAAAAGTGTTAAATATACAAGGATTAAGAACCAAAATGTAGTTGAACGTTGATGAGTGCAGAAATCAAATAACCAAAAGTACGTAGTTACTAATAGTAGATTGTGTAACCAGGGTCTAAAATAAGCCATAGTACCACGAGATCGAAAATTGTTCGAAGGGTACCCAATATGGCTTTTAGACCCGAGTTACACAGCCTACATTTCGCTTCGATTGTGAGAAAATAAAAATAAAATACAATGGTAACTAACTTGCTTTTCATTTTTCCAATATATAAAACTATGGTATGCCTTCAAATAGTTTGCACAAGATTTCACCGGCAAATTATTTTCAATAATAATTTTGTAGTTCTTTCGCTCTTTACTCCATTATTGTATTCGGGGTAAGTAGCAATTCATCTTCTTTCGACGTCATTTTAAAATTAACAAAGATTATCCACCCACAATGAATAATAAATTCCACGGCGAAAATTTTGTTATAATTTGGCGGCATGTTGATTTTTTAAACTACTTTGACACAGATACAAAATATAGACACCGCGAATAAACGCCACTGACCGTGTGAGTATTTAGCGATTCAATGCGTTTTACAATCGATTTAATTATGGTTCTCTATCGATTGCCCGAATTTCAATTACCATAATTGTATCACTTGCCATAATATTCATTTGCGAAAAAGGTATTTTTTCTGAAACCGTTAACTATTCAGAACTTTTGTAAAACAAACGTAGCCTAACCTATTGGGCTTTGTACGTTGGCATGTAAAAATTAGCTGAAAGGTTATCGGTTTCAGAAAAAATGTCTTTATGGCAAATTAATATTATGGCAAGTGATATGATTATGGCAAATGAAATTCGGGCAAACGAAGTGATCCGAAATAATTGGGATTGTTCATATTTTTAAAATTACTCTAATTCGAAAACGATTTCGAGGAATGGGGTTTTAAAGCCGTTCTGCATTATTACGTTTTTGAAATATTTATCTATTTCGGATATTTGGACAAAAGTTTATTTAACCTTTGTTTGACTTTCGTTTTTAGCTTGAAGCCCTCCTAGGTGTATCTTACGAGTTAGGCGAAAATCGCTTGAAATAGTAAGTTTTAATACATTATTACAATCACTTTTTATCATTAGATATCATTTAATTGTTGTAATTTATTAGAAAATGCCAGCCCAAAATAAAAATAATCATGTCATCCATAAAATGTCATCTAAATAAATAAAGATATTCAAACAAAACTTTTGGGTCAATTACAAAATTAGTGAAAATGGTCTCTTAAAATTACCCATTCTTTCAAATTATAATGTAAAAACCGTGAGCTATTTTTTTTGGTCTATCCCAATTAACGAGTAGAATAAGCCCCTAATATCTTAAGTCGACCTACCTCACAATGCAATTCAAAATCAATTTAATCTAGTATCTAACCAGTTAACGACTAGACGGTGTAAATTGCCGGTCTAGGTCATTCGGGCGAACCTGGATTAGGTCTAGAGTCTAGACTATCTTTATAGGATAATTGATTAGCAATTATCTTTACAACAGTTTTAGTTATGAATAACGGTAAAATACAGTTAGTTATAAAATGAATTTAATATCTGAAGACAGTTTATGTTGACCGTTTTTAAATCACGTTAGATTCGGATTTAAGATGTTATACGCCATTTCTTTAGATACATGAAACCACGTGATTTAGTAAATAAGAATAAATCTTAACATACTTAGCTATTAAATAAATAAAAATAAATAAATAATAAATGGGTCGTTTTCAAAAATATTGTACATAATTATTAAAGGCCTAATGAAAACAAAATCACGATCGCATCCTTTGTGTAACGAAAGTTAGTCATACAAACTAAATGGGTAACTTTCGTTACACAAAGGAATCAATTAAGTTTTGTTTTAATTAAAGCCCTTCTATGTACATTTTTTGAATATGACACAAATTGACCTAGTCCCAAACTAAGCTCCAGGCTTTTAATGTAACTAGTCAACGGTAAACCTACTGGTCTAAGATCCGAATAGGTGACGATTTGCAACGGGCTGCTTATTCGATCAAAAGTATTTTATATCAAATTTGATACGCTAAATAATATGTGGCGAATAGGTTGGCTGAAAAATTTCAGTCCAGAACTTATATCATTAAAAAAAATATTAAAGATGAACTTTTTTTTTAAATTGCATATGCTTGTTTAATAGACAAATTACATACTAATCGAAAGTATGAAGCATATAGAATATGCAAACGTTAGGTTTGGTGCAAATTATTAGTACCGACTTACATGTTTATACCTGCCTATCCAATAGTTTGACGGGAAAAAATAGTCAACCTAACGTTTGCAAGTTCTATCTATAGGCTTCATACTTTCGATTGGTATGTAATTTGTCTATTTAACAAGCAATAGTTTTTTTTTAAGACAAAGTTAATTTTTATTTTTTTATTAATTATATACTGGACTGAAATTTTTCAGGCAACCTATTCGCCACATATTATTTAGCGTATCAAATTTGATATAAAATACTTTTGATCGAATAAGCAGCCCGGTGCAAATCGTCTCCAATTCGTATCTCCTACTAGGTATACTTATATCGAGAAATACATACTTAAACACATAGAAAACAATGAAGCCTCAGTAACAAATATTCGCACTCCTCACACAAATATCTGCCTTTACCTAGATTTGAACCCGGGACCGCTAGCTCTTGTCGGTGGAGTAATTTCCATTCTTTCCTATTCCAAGCATTCTCTTTAACACACTGATACCTACCTAAAGCCTTATACAGGGTGAAAAATAATACACATTAAACCAAAATACAAAAAATATACAATATCCTATCTGGTGACACAGTATCTTGTAGACGCCAGGCCACATACACTCGGTCACGTAGGCCGGCCACATAAAATATAATGAGCTGGCCAGTTTCCGAGGTGCATAAACGTGCATATACTTCCATAGAGTATTAAAAGCCGTTATTTTTAATTTTCGAGCCTTAAAATTCATAATAATAATAATAATAATAATAAATCATTTATTCAAAGAAAACAGGCATGGGACATTGTAATTCTTCGCCAAACTTACTTATTACTAATCTTACTTGTATTTTATATGCGAAAGTTTGGATGTTTGTTTCTCAATCACGCCAGAACGGCTGAATAGATATGGATGAAATTTGGCAATGAGATAGATTAGTCTGGAATAGCACATAGGAAATCACATTAAAGCGAAAAAAAAATCGACGGTCTTAGGCAGGATTCGAACCTACATATCCTCTAGTACCTAATCCGGGCCAATGCAGGCGCATTACCAATAATTATGCCACGGACCCTACTCACGATCCACGAAATTAGTGATCGCTTACTTTTTCATACTCTATTACTACTTTTTAACCCACAAAATTTAATTTTTCTCAAAAAAAAAATTACTTTCATACATACCTTCACGCCTGTAATCCCAGAGTGGGGTAGGCAGAGCTACAGAATTACCTACAACCTTTAAAACTTGTTGATAATTCGGTGACCACATTTTGCACAAATAGGCTAAGATGTTTACCAGTGAATTAGTGACAGGTTGCAAGCCCATCGCCTAACGGTACTAAAAGCCTTTATTGCCTTAGTCGCCTCTTACGACATCCACGGGAAGACATGGAGTGGCACTATTCTAAACAGGCAACCACACGGGCAAAAAAATATATATAGATAAAAATACCCGTAATTTCAGAGCTGATATCTCTTAAACGGCCCAACCGATTTTGATGAAACTTAGCTAAGAATCATTCCAATTAAACTAGCTTTCTCTAAAAAATCGCATTCAAATCGGTCTATCCGTTTGGGAGCTACAATGCCACAGAGAGACAGAGAAACCAAGATACACAGATACACATGTTAATAATAAACTTAAGCTTGCTGATCCTCTCCTTTCATTACTCTATGGCAAAACAGAAGCCATTTTCATCTAATTGGCCATAAACCCAAACCTATTCGTCGGATTGGTTAATTATACCCAAAAACGAATTTAACGGTTAACAAGATAATTTATTGTCAAACTTAATTAATTTTACGATAAAGTTACAACACTAAAATTGTCATAAGCTTTTAATAAGACTTTAATCGTTGGCGATTTATGATTTTTGTATCTGTGGAGGTGTTATATTAGTTGTATAAGCGATCTTTCGCGGCCTTTTAGCGTAGAACCTTATTTCTGTAAAAAAAAAAATTTTTTAATTCCAAATATATTTAATATTTTATGTTAACACAATTATCAATGTTAATACAAATATCTATACCAATAGGCTATTTGACAACATTGAAAATATGCATCAAATTGTCGTCATCCTATTAGATAATAGCGTAAAACAACATATTTCACTTTATTTTAAACTAAATTAAGCATATTTTTTTGGAAATTACACGAAAAAAATTGTAATATATTTTGAAATTTTATCTGTGGCAGAAACGCTATGCGATTGCTTTGTAGCTGTGGTTACTCGCAGGTGACGTCACACGCAAGTAACCACAGATCATAAGGGCATATCTCTTCAAATGATTTTTCATTGTTTACTTGCATATATCTCACGGAAATATCAATGTAGTGTGCTTCTTATGTAATAAAGAATCATTTTATAAGATTTTCTAAAATTAGTCAAATAGCCTATTGTCCCTAAAACTGTAATTCTCTTTGTCCTTATCTGTTATTAACATTTCCATTTGACAAAAAAGGGACAGCTCATATCTTAACTAAAATATATAAGGTTGTAACTGCCGCACTCAGAGACGTCAATTTTATAGCAAAGAAAGTGACAGCAGCTACTTTAATCAAGCATTAAATTTTATTGACGTCTCTGAGTACGGCAGTTAAGACTGTTTAATGGTAATCAATAATAATTAAACACTTTCTGTATACGACTCTTAGCAAACGCTAAAACCATAGAAGCTAAAACCTAACCTAACCTAACCTTACCTTAACCTATCCTATCCTATCGGTAAGGGCAAGTACCTATTTAAGAGATGAATTTATTCATGAGTCTTGTTGGTTTTTTATGCATTCAAGTATGTATTTATGTCTTTTTCTACATAATTCTTTTTATTGTTGCCTAGTATCTACCCATAGTACAAATCTAGAGCTTAATTTGGGACTAGGTCAATTTGTCCGAGATTGTCCTCTAATATTTAATTAAATCAGAGATCAAAATAAGTTTCCTAAGTACCAATTTCACCAAACGATGTTAAATGTAATCAATGTTAATCGACTGTTAGTTCATACATTTTGACAGCTGTTAACGCTCTAATCGTCTGTTAAGTGGTTAAAATCGTTTGGCGAAATTGGTAGTAAGCCTGACAATACAGCTACTTGCTCTAAAAAAGGTCTACTCGAGTTTCACTAAATTATGGTGTTTCTTTAACAATACTCCGTGTTCACCAAATAAAATAACAAGAGTACTACACAAATCCGTTTTTTGCTTGAAACCACACAAAAACTGTTATATAACCTTTCGTAAGAAGTAGCTCCTGATCCGTTTTTTGTCGTATAACGGAACCTTTATTAGCCGAGTTGCGTAACGATTAAGGTTATTTTAAGATGTTTTTGTACCGGGAAAAAAATGTGTGTACTGCTTCAAATTGTATTGTAGAGTTCGTTAGCGAATAAACAGTGAATTTTTAGTGGCTCTATGCTTAAAAAATCTATGGAACGGATTTTAATATTTACTTATATCTTTAGAAAATACAGGAATATAGATTTAAACTCATTACTGTTTCCATAAGTGTTTTTACTAAATAATGCTCAAGAAACCGCACGGACATGAAAAGGCTGTATAACTTTTATGACCTAGCCCATGGCCTAGAACTAGTAGTAGTAATAACTCAGGAAGTTATATTTACAACCCTTATGAAAACTTTATACAGCCATCAACACGTCAGCATTCAATAATAGGTGAGCCAATAGATCTCTCTCGCAGCCGTATATCAAACAGGATCGTAAACTCTTCCGGCGTTAGGTTGTATAGTAGCTAGTTATACAGCCAGTTCTGATTTGTAGGTTGTAAAAAGCGTGTATAGAGGTTTCGTTATTATAATTAGATATTTTTATTAAGTTACACTTGTTAATTTGTTTATCAGTTTATTAGAGTTTATATCACTTTTATACCGATTTTAATTGAGTTCTTTTGGGGCAGTACAAATTAATACACACCTTACTGTATAGTGGCTGCCTTTTACACTGTTTTTTTACTCCTTTTTGTTAAGACAGTATAGTACCAATTTTACCGCTACAAGTGTGCTGTGTTGATATTATGATGCATTAAAAAAACTGCTTGATATAATGTTTAAACAACGAAATTTTACAAAAGAGACGATAAAAAAATATATAACTTAAAGGTTTTTAGGCTGGTAATCATTCGTTCTTAATCTTATAAGTATTGACATTATAATTACTTCAAACCAGACACCAGTAATAAAAACAGAATCATTCTGACATATATCTGACAAGATTTAACTAAACGCGAGAAGATTAAAATGTCAGTAATTTAAACTAAATATTAAGTACAATTTTAATGGATTTTTTGCGGTTTCGACTTGACATGTATAATTTTTCTGAGCCTTCGCTGCGGTAGGTAACAAGTTAGCAAGTTATTAAGTAGTTTATTCTTCCACTGCCGAAAACGGAGGGTATTTTTTTACCTATATGTAAGGTAACCTACAGAGGTGACAACAATGCACATCCTCTGCTCATGCGGACCACTAATGCGCAACAAAAGTATCTACCTAGGGCGACATTATCATGGACCCACAAGAGATACAACTCCTCACTGCACAAAGCATCTGGAAATTCCTGGACGCAACGGGCCTTGGCGGTGAGCTAGAAACAAAGGTCTGCCACAAAAGATCAGCAACGGTCGAAGCGGCAAACAAGGCCCATCTCAACCCCCAACAATAATATACAGGGTGAAATTTGGGTCGTGGTACAAATGATCACCTCTATGTTCTACCCATGAATATGAACAACTTTCACTATGGGACCAACTGTGAAATCACGAAAAAAAAAACAGCTGTTTCATAGAAAAGTTCAATACGTAGGTATTCGACCAAAATGTATGAAACAGCTGATTTTTCTTTCGTGATTTCACAGTTGGTCCCATAGTGAAAGTTGTTCATATTCGTGGGTAGAACACAGAGGTGATCATTTGTACCACGACCCAGATTTAACCCTGTATATGTGAGTCGCTTAATTTCAAACTGGGATAAGTCCATGTTTAGTACATAAGTAAGTCATACATAATAAATCATAAATAATAAGTACGAGTACTAGAAAACGTTTTCTGCATTTCGAGACACGTACAGAATTAGTAATTTGAACAAAACATCAAAAGACTAAAATCGCTAAAAATAGCTTTGCCTAAAGTCTATTCTTGTCTTATTAAACCGCCAAACAAAACCGACGTACCGTGTCACAGTAAATAATTAAACGTGCCAACGTACTAACAAAACAATAAGTTACAGTGACAAAGTCCCAGACGAATGTATGAGCCCATTTAGCGCAATTGTTGGGTCACCAATTTCCGCCAACTCAGTTAATTAAATAATTGTCATCAAGATCCAAGATCCAACGAGAGAATGTTATTAGATATGGATTTTTAACCGCCGACGCAAATAGAGGTTGTAAATTTGACTGCTGTGTGTGTATGTGTGTCCGTCTATTTGTGTGTCTGTCTTTGGCATCGTAGATGTTAAACGGAAGAACCGAATTGGATACGGTTTTATTTTATTTGAAAGCACACTCAAAAAAATGTGAGCTAACCAAGAGAGGTTTTCTCTTAGTTGACGTAAAAAAATACACTATTCATGATATTAGTTATATCAAACAAAACTTATAGTAAAAATAGCAAGTTCTTTAGCGATGCAACTAACATCTTAGTTGATGCGTCTAACGTCTTGTCAGGCTCGTATGGATTCAAGACGCCTATGCACAACAATCACAATCTTGTTAGAAGCGACCATTTTTTTTTCAGTACAGGTTTTTTTAGATGGGATTTGTAGCTAGGTTTCATGAAATCAGTTGGGCCGTTTTAGAGATATCAGCTTTGAAAGAAGGGGTCACCATTATATCGGGGTTTTTTTATATACAAGATCAAGAATGACATACGAATGAGAAGAGATATACAGAGCTACAGTGAGTGGAAGGGTCGGAAGGGGCCGCCCTAGACGTACTTTTTCGAATCAAATCAGAGAAATACTGGAAAAGGGCCGAATTTTAAGTACCCGAAACCGACGTGCGTGCATGACTCGATGTATGAATGTGGAAGAAGCGAAAGAGATTTGTCAAGATCGTAGCAGGTGGAAAGAAGTGGTCTCTGACTACCCCTCTGGGAAACAGGCGTGATTTAATGTATGTATGTAAGAATGACATACGACTCGAGCGCCTCTACATAACATATAAGTAAATCGATGGCTAGCATTAAGAAAAACTTACACACGTAAAGCCAGGTTCCATCAACATCACCTTGATGAATGGCGTTCTTCCACCGTGCGCTTCACTAGGCACTTTTTGCCTCGTACAGTGAAAATGTGGAACGAGCTCCCTTCGGCTGTATTTCCCACCAGTTAAGACATGGGTGCCTTCAAGAAAAGAGCTTAGGTACATTTCCCTAATTGGCCGGCAACGCACCGACAACTCTTCTTGAGCTGTTGGTGTTTATGAGCGGTGGCGATTACTTCCTATCAGTTAACCTACTTGTTCGTTGGCAAACCATTATAAAAAAAAACACGCACAATATGTGTTGGCAAAACCTCTACTCCCAACTTAAAAGTCCACTGACCAACCATCAATCACCATAGATTTACACTCTCCTCAAATTTAACAACCTTTACAATTTTACGACGTAAAACAAAATCGCATCGGTAACGACTTGACAATCCTATAACAGTGAACGCGTGATTGACAGTGTATTCAATAATACTGACGTTTGACGCGTTGATTGATTGTTTGCGTAGGAATTAGATGACAAATGAAAGTTTTAAGCGCTGGTGAAATATGAATAGGTCTGTGTGTAACATCGTTTGACTTTTCAACTTTAGTGATACCGACAACAACTTAAATAACTGACCATTGTCAAACGTCGGTACCCAAAGGGTGCCAATTACAAGGACCCTGTTACTATGTCCGTCTGTCAGTCCTAACTTTATATAGCTGTATCTTTTGAACCGTAATAGATTGCTGGTTGGTTTCTATACAGCAAACGTGTTATAAAGAAGGAGTTCCTAACAAATAGTAAAAATTTAAAAGTTTTGTCCTATCCTATTGTTAGATTTAGTATGACTATGTTAGGTGACGTAGTTAATTAAAGGAGAAACCGAGCCGCACGTGGTTCTTTTTGAAAGAAAGCCTGTTTAATCGGAATGGCTTTTAGCTAGGTTTCATGAAAATTAGTCTCCCCGTTTAATGCCCGCTTTCTACTGCGAGCGAAGCGGACTCCGTATGGACTCTGTTTGGCTTACAACGGTGGCTTCAAATGTTTCCAACGCGAGCCAACCTCTTTAAAGTCACCGTTGTAAGCCAAACGTAGTCCGTACGGAGCCCGCTCCGCTTGCTCTTATGCTCAGAGCTATCAGCTCTTACCCATGAAATGAAACAAAATGAAATGAAAGTCCAATCCTCAAATTTTGAAAAGCATAAGAAATAGACAAACGTTTTCATTTATAAGATTAATCAGGAAATAATATGAAACAATAAAATGTAGGTACCTACGTTTTTCATTTCGAAAAAGTAACCATAACATTCTATTAGGTACAATAAAACAAAATTTATAACCCATGTTTAAAATGCTAATTAGATAATTAAATGTCAATAAAGGTAATTAAAGAAGCCCACAAACCACACAAGGCTCGTATTAACCAGCGAAAAATTTCGATAATTATTAATTAGGTACCGATAAACAAATATTTGTTAAATTCATCCGAGACCCATGCGTGGTATTAAGGCGAATATACGTGTCATGTTTTCTGATTTCACGTGCCTTTAAATTTAGAAAAAAATATTAATACTAATAGAAATATAAATACCTAGAAATAGAAATAGAAATAGTTTATTTGACACAAGTTTGGATACATTTATAACAACTTAAAGGTAAACTTAAATAATAATCGAATGCCAAATAGAGAATGTCAACCAGTTTAGATTTTTGGCTTATCGTATTCTTCATTAAAAACAAAAAAATGCTGTAAAAAAATCATTTCGATACGTCTAATAGTTTCCGAGATATTGAATTTTAAACTTCGTATGCGGCGCTCGAAACCCGGCGGCTAGCGCTCACGGATGATGACGTCATCGTTTGGTTGCGGTACGCGCCCTTATATGAATGAGTGAGTTTACAGGGCTTCTATCTTTTTAACCGTAATAAATAGACAGTTGAAATTTTCACAGAATACGTGTTATTATAGATTCTATCGATTAAATTTTTAAAATGAACAATAAATCAAATCCCAAGAGGGGTCCCCGTACAAAAACCATGAAAAAAACCATTTTTTTTTGCTTTTTTATATGGATTGTATTTCAATAATGGCTTCTTATTTTGATGCGATTTTAAGCTTAAGTTCTAGTCTAATTTTCATACTTTACGACTAAATAGAAATCTCAAGTAAAACTGCTACAAATAGGTGACAAAGCTGATTTTATCAACACGATGTTTTAAGCGGTCACCCATCCTGTTTTAGACTACGCTCGTAGTTGCTTAACTTTGGAAGTCGTAATTTTTTACGAATTCGTTTTGATGTGACTATGATAGTTATGGTTATCCATTGTTTTGTTTTACATACAGTTTAACCTGTTTAACTAAACTAACTGTCCGTTGCTGACCGGCTTTTCTGTTTGTAATGTTTGTCGAATAAGTTGGTTAAATAAAAATAGAATAATAATCAAGCACTTTTAATTTAGGATTCACCGTATTCTACATAAAAATACCAAAACATTAATGCAAAAAACCGGGCAACAGCCTGTCGAACCATGCTCAGTGTAGGGTTCCGAAGCCGTTACTACAAACAAATTAGACCTCGCGACAAACTTAACTTTGCCGTTGGAAAACTGTTATCCCCATACATCGATATAGGTCGCGGTCAGTTTACCAACACCGCAAATAAGTTTTCGGCAGGTATAAACATTTAAACCGTTTAACTCAAGAGCCAATGAAGTCTACTTAGTCGTGATAGTTTTCCTTTGAAGATATTTTTCATATTTTTTATTTGTAGTTTTGGCTGTAGTGGGGAGGGGACGACGACACTTGACTCTAACAAAAATTTGCGCTTTAAAGCTTTTCATAAACGGATACCTTAATTAAAATATTGTTTTCACAAATCCGCAATATTTTGGAAAGACCTATACAACGACACCCCACACTATGGGGTAGACGAGAAAAAAAAACTTACCCACGTTACGTAAAAAAAAAAATTCATGATTTTACTTTTATTTAACTATGTTGGCGTGACTAATATGTATATTCATGCCAAATTACACGTTTCTAGTACTAAGAGTCTCTGAGCTAGGCTGCGGATAGACGGACACACACACACACACACACACACACACGCACGCTATCTAAGCTATCTTGCATACACGAAATAACAGTAATAATGCTCAAAAACAGTTCAAAAACTACCTACTTACTACAGCGGCCGCTAATACCAACAACTAGCGAGAGAGAGAGAGAGAGAGAGAGAGGCGGTCTAGGTACCTAACTTATGGCGAGTGAGCCACTTGGCAGCGCCCGCCCGCGAAATTTGAAATCGATGAAATGAATAAGTACACAAAATATCAGAACTACTACCTAGGTCAATCAAAAACTCATGTTTTATAGTTCATTATTTTATACGGTACCTAGCGATATGAATTCTACATTAGATACGACATTTGTAAAGAAAGGGCTATTACCAAAGTTAAGTAAACACCGCTTAAACATCGTGTAAGATTTTGTTGTTTGTTGTTTTACTACAGATTACTGTTTGGTCGTAAGTATGGAGTTTAGATTATTGTGTGACACCGAAATAAAAAGCTAATACAAATACAACCCGTACTTCGGCTTCCAAAGTTAAGCAACTACCTACTTACAAGCGTATTCTAAAACAGGATGAGTGACCGCTTAAAACATCGTGTTGATAAAATCAGTTTGGTCAAATATTTTTAGCAGTTTTACTTGAGATTGTTATTTAGTCGTAAACTATGAAAGTTCGACTGCGATTTAAGCTTAAAATAGCATCAAAATAGTAAGCCATTATAAAAATATAATCCGTATAAAAATGCTAAAAAAACTGGTTATTTGTCATGTTTCTTGTATGGGGACCCCTCTTGGGATTTGATTTATTGTTCATTTTGTAATTTTAAACAATAGAGTTTATAATAACACGTAATCTGTGAAAATTTCAACTGGTTACTTATAACGGTTAAAAAAATATAGCCCTGTAAACTTACTCAATCATATAAGGGGCCGTACCGCAACGAAACCATGACGTCACTCCAGTAAGATGGCGCCCGCACCCTTTAATATTTTTGACCGTAATTTCATACGTTCGTAGAATCAAAACTACTGGGTCTATTTGAATGAAACAAAAAGTAGTATGTTTGTTTATTTATAAGCTTTACTCTTACAAAGTTTCAAGCGATTTGGCGTACCTACTGACATTCTTCATTGTGTCAAATAGGAAGCCACTCAGCTTTATGCCATGGCATGCCTCGCCTGCCATGGCGCTGGTTTTCAGTGGTCCCTACTCGAATGGCATCACGATCGCTGGCGCCGAACTAATCAAAAATTAAAAAATTACAGTAAATATACAAAAAAAGAAAAACGTTAAATAAATGGAGACATTAAAACTAGAAATCAACTTTTACAAATTATTCTTGTATGGCAACACTACTTTATTTGCCAACTGTATAAATGAATAGAGACCGTTCCTTACTTCGCTCCAGTTTCAGCAAAATTAAAAAAAGCCAACACCTCCAATTTACTTCCTATTCTTTTTGTTTTATTGATTTAGTAGTTCCAGTAATTACTCGAACATAAGTACGAACAAACACACAACTTTCTTCTTTATAATCGTAGTATACATAAATATACCCTCTTATACATAAACGCAATACAAACCTATTTTAGTTAAAGTATACTCGTACGCTGTTACTTTCTGTCTGATGCAAATGTCGCAATGATAGAAAAGGACACTAGCATACTTGAAGTATACCTACTTAATCTATTATGCGTTTATAAATAAGAGGAATAGATTGCGCAGGCCTTTCGTTTGTGGAAACTAAAACTGACCTAATTGAAATAACCTCAAAAATAAATTATATGAAACGATGATTATGTGAAAAAAACATTATGCCAAACTATATTTAACTATATTTGCTGTGCCTTAACAATGTTTACATTACAGGCCAGTCGGGTAAAATATTAATTAACCCGGAGTCAAACTGTTCGACATCGACACGGGTACAGCTGCGCGTGAGTTGATTGGGTTCGTATAGAGCTGATACACACTAGTGTTTTTTTTTTACTTTGCATTGCTTAAAGAGAAATAGGAAAGAAATATTGGCCTCTGCTTAAAACTCGTTTGTAACTATTCTCGTGGGATTTTTTTGTCTGGGATGAAAGGTATTTAACATGCTTTCCGGAGTTTAAATTATCTCTACATATACCTACCAAATTAAAATTAGTTCAGTGGTTTAACTGTTAAAGCGTAACAAACAGGTACCAATATTATAAAGAAAGACATATTAAAAAAGCTAATGTAACAATAGCGTTAATCAACTAATTCCGTGGCAGCGGCAATTAAGCTCACAATTTAAAAAATCATGCCAAAAATGGAACAGCTTAAATTGGCCGGTTAATATTTCGTTGAATAATTAAAAGAAAAGTACTTAGTTTAAGATTTAGAGAAAGACATAATTGGAACTTTAAAGAAATTCACGTTTACACTCACTCTTTCAACTTAGAGAGTCCATTACTGTAGAAGACAAAAAATCACCAATAATAGGTAGTGTACCAAGTATCGTAGTGTTATAGCAGCTCTATATGATATCCCGCTGGCTCCAACGTCAGCTATAACTCTAAGCGTCGCGCTCCGTTCTAATCGACTCTCGCGCATCACGCACCGACCTGACGAGGAACCACAATGTTCTAACATACAGATTTAGATCTGTGGTTAAATTTATGTTTTAGCTTGCTTAGTGGAGAACCAAGCGCTGCTAAATATACGAGAGTCGATTTTAGTCGAGTTTGTAAAATTATTTCTTAAAGTTTGTTATAATTTTCGAAGGGATATTATTGTTTTCTACAATTTTGTTAGATATATTTTTTGTACATATCGTTTGGTTTTTCTTAACGGCTTTGAATATTAGTAATCATAGCATTTAAAACCATAACGTGATATAAGTTCTTGCATAAACTAACAATGAAGGTTTATTTATAATTTTAAACCATATAACGCAAGTGCATTATTGACTTGTAGAGCGAAAAAGCTGTGTGGACAAACTGTGCCTCTATTCTAAGTGGTAAAAACCATATCGCCTTTTATCTGCTATCGTATTGTCAACGTTTTGATCTGTTACGGTATTGTTTTTAACTCGGCCGTCATTACTGTCAAGTCAATAAGAGCTATCAAAACGTCAACGATACGATAACACTTTAAAAGCAATAAGGTTTTACCGTATAGAATCTCGGCCCAGAACAAAATTAACGCACACAAATCACTTTGCTTTTGTTAGAATGTTAGTTGCGATTGTCTTTTACATGCACACACACAAACGCAAATCCAAAGTATAATTATCGGTACTGCTTTGGAAAAAACACGTATCGGATTTTTCGAGATGCATGAGTTTGAACATTAATCTGTTCAAGTTTAAGTATAAAATCATACGTCACGAAATATGAGATACCTACCTACGAGGTTTTTCCAAAGCCATGACGTTATATCTTAGTCTCATTACTTAGATACAGGCTGTTTTTGTTTTTAAAGCAAGCTATAAAGTTTAAATTTGGAATGAAAAAGGAATTGATCGTCTTTATTACTGTTTTACGATTACATCTGCGTATAAATGAAGTACCATTTAAGTAAGCATTTTCAACATGGCTTGCCAATTTCAGACGTGGCTGTGAACTATTTGAAATCAAACTGGAATATAGGTTTGGTACACATTGAAGTAGAATTAAGTAAGCGATAAACCAATAGTACTAGTTTGGTGTTCGGTTCTTCTGTTAGAGTTTATGATAAAATAAATATAGTGAATTCGCAGAAAAAAACTATATAAATTGTAATAAAATAGGTGTAACTATTATGGTTATTTAGTTGTTAATAAAAATAAATAGAGATGACTTTATTTACTGTTTATTGTGGCTATAAAATATTTAGCTCGGTCTCCAGGTAAATTTTATCTAAGATTCAGTATTCTTGTATAGAATTGTCATGACAAAAAAACAGTATACTTATATGGTATCAAGTACATTATTCGCTCTCACAATTATATTCCAAATTTAATGTTACGCGTTTTCACCTTAATTGTTTATTTATATTTTTTAAATCTTTTTAAGCAATTTTAAAACGCTTCCCTAACTTGTCTAAAATATTTAAAAAACGTACTTTTAGTAAGAAAATACGCGTAAAATTAATTTCGGATCAATATTGCGTAAACCATGCATACTTATTTAAAACCGTCATCTAATATAAAAAAACTAAACCGTATCCAAAGTTCTCACATCGCCAAGTGATCCATTGCTCGTAAAGACAGTGGATTTGTTACCCGTAATGGACATAACTCGCGAACTGGTCCGCGACTGGTTCTAAAACAACAGGTGAATTCCTTACGATGTTATTTTCTTACTCGTTCGACGATTAACTCGACCAGCAATCAATTATAACTTGAGCTATATCTACATACATACATACATTAAATCACGCCTGTTTCCCGGAGGGGTAGGCAGAGACCACTTCTTTCCACCTGCTACGATCTTGACAAATCTCTTTCGCTTCTTCCACATTCATACATCGAGTCATGCACGCACGTCGGCCCTTTTCCAGTATTAGAATACCTAATCGTCATTTGTCCTAATGCATTTTTGTCCGAATTTTCGTTTATCCTAAAACCATTTTTGCCTGTATTAAGAAAAAAGGTTTGTTACAACACAAACTTAAACTAACCTGACCGCAGGTTTTTTTGTAAAACTTAAAAAAAAATCAGAATCAGCTGTAAGCCAGTTTAAAATAAACGATGATTCGGACAAATGATGCGTTAGGACAAACGTTATTAGAGATTCGGAAGGACACTCCGATATTCGCATTTTTGTGTTGCAATGCACATTAGCCCTAAGGGTTGGCAACACTTGCAGTCTTGCAGTATTGAGGTTACAAAAGCTTTGAAGCCCATTTACCATCAAGTCACCCGATTAATAGCTTGGCATCCCCATGGCCTTAAAAATATGCCATGCCTTGGTTTGATATCCCTTTCTTACAAGTGTATCGATAGAGATGCGTTGAGCGACAAAAGAGAAAATACAGGATGTGCTCTCTGAGCACTGAGGCTCTACTTTGAAATCCGTAATTCGAACTTCGTCTATTGCTATCCCTTTTGCTCTCGACGCGTCACTTATTTGCAAGAAAGTGACGGGGCGATCCGAAGTTCGAATTACTGATTTCAAAGTAGAGCCACTGACTGAGTAAGAATGACTTTACGGCGAGTTCACCGATTATGTGTACCTCAAAATAATAACACCCTTGAACTGTTACTGGCTGAACGGGTGGGATTTGCGATTTTGCACAGTCATAGTTTGGAATTTTATTAGTTTTAATTGTTCTTTTAATCCTTGAACAGTGTAAAGCTGGTCGCTATTTCTGTTCATCAGTTTATGTGCTTGTTTTAAAATTTGGAATATTATAGATTTTGACGCGGTTTTCGTTTTATCATTGTTAGAAATATTTGTATGGAAATGTAGATACCTGGGCAAATTTTATATGACACTATAGGAGTCCCGCGACTTTGTGCGCGTCGAATTAGTTTCCCGCTACTCCCTCCATTTCTTCCCGTTGGGGGTCGACTTTCAGAAAATCCTTTCTTATTGCTCACTTACATCATGAAAGGAACCCCTGTACCAAATTTCAAGTTTCTAGGTACAGTAGTTTCGGCTGTGCGTTGATATATAAGTCAGTCATGCCTTTTTATATATATATAGATTTCTGTCTAATGTTTTTTTTAGAATACTGGCAAAATAAAATAACTGCTACCGATGACATCTTAGAGCAGCATCAATAATTTCTATTTTTATTACCTATAAGTATTACATCACGTATTTTTCTAGTACAATGAGTAACTAACTGAGAGAAGAAAACTGTGTACTTATTTTTCTAAAAAAATCTTTTAAATTAAGTAGGTATGTTTATAAAAAAGAAACTTGCAAAACCATAAAAACCAGTGGTGTCACACACTATTTACTTCTCCAACTCGAAAAGATTTCCATGTTTTCTTATCAGGACAAGCTGTAACTACGGTTATAAAGCTTATTTAAGACGATAGGTTACGTATTGGAGTTATTAGTGGCCTTTACCCGACATGAGAACGCTATTTAAAAGAGTAAATGTCAAGTGTGTTAAACTTGTATGACCACATAAGTCGTTTTATTATGAATTAAACCCTAGTTTCTATTCACGCTGAATTTAAAGGGTCCATATTGGCTCATATAAAATTGGTCTTTAGATTTTTTATACATATAACGATTTGTGTCTATACTCATCATTTCTTCGAAAAATTTTCCTCATACTTCATTTCTTCGAAAAATGTTTCTCATACTTATCGCAACTCATAATGATTTTTTTTAAGAAACTGTTACATTTTGAGGATTGTTATAAATCTAACCTAACCTAACCTAATTTTATCTACACGTAAGATATTTAAGAAATTCTGGAAAGTGTACGGTTCCATGAATATTGGCGTTATAAGTTCAGATGATTATGAGTTCCGATCATTAGTATAAAAATTTTTTTTGAACATTATAAGGAGTGATCATTATACTGTAAAATGTTATGAGAAAAAAATTCGGAGTTCCAATAATCGGAGTTGCAATTTTATATGAACTTTGGCGCACCCGAATTGAAATAAATGCAAACCATTTTTTCTATAAGCTTTTAATTTTTTTTATCAAAAATCCAGCCAAAAAAGTTGTGCAGCGCTTTAGCTAATTTTTATTAGGCTAAATATAAGTATATCTATATATATAAAAGGCAATGTCCCGGGTGACATATCAACGCCCAGCCCAAACCGATAAAGATAAAAAGTTGGAATTTTGACGGGTAGTTGGTTTTGTAATGGAGGCGTCGTTTAAGAAGGGATTTTTCGAAATTCAACCCCTAAAGGTATGAAAGGGGGTTGCAAAGTTTGTATGGGAAAAAGCATTTTTATGGTCTAATTTACTTGAAACTTGGTAGAAATGCTTTTCAATGCAAATAATGAGACACGTATTTCAGCGATTACTAAAATTCAACCCCTAGAGGGATGAAAGAGGGTTGCAAAGTTTGTATGGGAAAATGTACTTTTATGGTCAAATTTACTTGAAACTCGGTAGAAATGCTCTTCAATGTAAATAATGACACACGTATTTCAGCGATTACTAAAATTCAACCCCTAGAAGGATGAAAGGGGGTTGCAAAGTGTGTATAAATAAAATATTTTTATGATCAAATTTACTTGAAACTTGGTAGGAATACTCCTAAATGCAAATAATGAGACACGTATTTCGGCGATTACTAAAATTCAACCCCTAGAGGGATGAAAGGAGGTTGCAAAGTGTTTACAGATAAAATATTTTTAAGATCAAATTTACTTGAAACTTAGTAGAAATACTCTCCAATGCAAATAATGAAACACGTATTTCAACCCCTAGAGGGTTTCTACCCCCGTTTTACCTCCTCAGAGGTAATTTTTCCTGGATCGAGCATTTCTACCAAATATCAAGTTAATCAGAACATAAAAGTATTCGTTCATATAGAAACTTTGCAACCCCCTTTCATCCCCCAAGGGTTTGAATTTTAGTTATCACGTGACTCATTGTTTAAAGTAAATTTAAGCATACCAAATATTTTTTCCTTAACAAACTTTGCAACCCAAGTTTGTTTAGGAAAACATATTTGGTATGCTCAAATTTACTTGAAACTTGGTAAAAATACTCTTTAATGCAAATAATGAGACGCGTATTGAATACGCTGAAGCGATTACTAAAAGTCACACCCCTGAGGAATGAAAGGGGGTTGCAGTTTGAATGGAAAAAAATACTTTTATAGACAAATTTACTTGAAACTTGGTAGAAACGCTCTTCAATGCAAATAATGAGATACGTATTTCAGCGATTACTAAAATTTAACCCCTTGGGGGATGAAGGGGGTTGCAAAGTTTCTATAGGAACGAATACTTGTATGTTCTGATTAACTTGAAACTTGGTAGAAATTCTCTTCAATGCAAATAATGAGACAAGTATTTCAGCGATTACTAAAATTCAACCCCTATGGATAAAAGGGGGTTGCAAAGTTTGTTTAGGAAAAAATAATTTGGTATGCTTAAATTTACTTTAAACTTGATAGAAATGCTTCTTCTGCAATGAAAACAATGGGTCACGTGATAACTAAAATTCAAACCCTTGGGGGACGAAAGGGGGTTGCAAAGTTTCTATAGGAACGAATACTTTTATGTTCTGATTAACTTGAAACTTGGTAGAAATGCTCGATTCAGGAAAAATTACCTCTGAGGAGGTAAAACGGGGGTAGAAAATTGTATGGTAGATTTTTGAAGTGAGAAACGTGGAAAATGTTGTAACGGCTACAGTAGTTATAAATTAAAAATATTGCTTTCGGCGATTTTCGAAAAACTTACGGGTAAATTGGCGGTTGAACTTTGTAAGGGATTATGATAATTTTTGAAGGAAAAAATGTGGAAATGTGTATTTACGCAACTGTTTTTATAAACAAAAAAAAGTTATTTTCGGCGATTTAGAAAAAACTATCCCAAAGGTGGTTAAATGGGGGGTAGTAGTTTGGTAGAAAGTTGGTAATTTTTGAAGTGAGAAATTTGGGGTATTAAGATAACCTAATGTTTACCTAGCTATAAAAAAACCTACCTGCCTACAAATTAAAATTATGACTGAAGTTAGATACATGAAACTCGGTATCAACACCAATATAAATTAAATAATTAAATAACCATTTTTTAAAACAATCCCTTAACAGTGTGAAAAGAGGGTGAAAGTTTGAATAGGAGTTTGTTTTTTTGATTTGTTGATTGATTGATTGATTGATTGAATCTTCAGTGTTTATAGTTAGTTAAGAGCAAATCCATTATCAATAAACAATAACTAAAGGGAAAAACTTGGGATCTAAGACTACTGACTGTAAGGTTTGTATCGAAATTATGTAATATTCAAAGTTACATACCTGCAAAATATGAAAATGGGTATTAGACTACGATTACATACCTACAGAAAATTTTCAGCTTCGGTGTTTTTCGAAAATCTTCTGCTAAGTGGGTTAATTGTTTGTATAGAATATATGGCAAATTTATCTAGAATCGTATAAAAAAACTTAATGGTGAAAGAGAGGCAGTGAATTTATTTTACATTGTATGTCAATTTTGTTGTTTTAAAGGTTAGAGCCATAAAATTTAAGTTGTTTATGTGGACAGCTTACTTAAAATTCACGCTCTAGACTTTTTTTTAAAAGCTTTTTAAGGTGATGTGAACTATAACTGTACTTTTAACAGAAGTTCTGACTATCCGCAGACGAAGTCGCGGGCGGAAAGCTAGTTTACTTATATAAATCTAAAACAGTATTTGAATGCTACGATTTGTATACTCTGTGATGCTACTGAGATTCAATGCAGTTCATAAATTGAAGCATTTAACATAACAAGGTGTTTTTTAATTTTAAAATAAAACACGATCGTTTATTTCCTGTGTAACGAGAATGTTTTTTTTTATAATCTTAAGATTGCATAGCTTTGCCATATGACTATAAGATGGAATGCCTCCTATACTAGTTTTATCACCAGTTGTCATACCCCCACATCAGCGGGCCTAGTATGGCTGCGTCTATATCGCGTGACAAAGTTTGGATATGGCATCCGTCACCTTCTGACATGTTAATAAGTACGAAAGTGACGGATGCTTTATCCACATTTGACATGCGATAAACGCAGCCATATTAGGGCCCCTGAACACAACTACTTGGCGGCAGGGTAGTGATTCTTTCAAAAGCAAAGGTGAGCGACCGCAGGAGTGATGTCCAAGCGGCGAGTTTAAGTAGCCCCGTCAAAGCGAACAAAACACATTTCAGCGCGTGTATTCAATTTGGCAGCATAGCTTCTCGAACGTATAAGGCTGCCTAATTGAGAATGCACGCGCTAATATGTGTTTTGCTCGCTCTGACGGGACTACTTAAACTCGCCGCTTGGACTTCACTCCTGCATTCGCTCACCTTTGCTTTTGAGAGAATCAATACCCTGGATAGGTAGGATGGCGAGGGTGATGTTATTTCGCGTTGCACAAATTACCCACTGACACAATTCCTTCCGGGTGCCACGGTCGGAAGCATATGCGTAAGCGCACTCGTAAAACAGTCGTTAAATGTATTAATACTCTTAATGCATGTGCAGAACTGTTGTGCGAACACTTCTGGTAAATAATATACAGGGTGATTAGTGAATCGACGTGTTATTTTAAGTGAAGTAAATTGAGCTCATTTGGTTAAAAGGTCATGTCTGCAATTAGGTATCCTCGATTTTAGTACTCAGTCAACAAAAAGGTGATAAAGCAAAAAAGACATTTTAAAAATATGTACGATAATGCCTACGTTCCTAATATAATTATATTGGTAGAAATTAAAATAGAAATAGAAATCATGTTTACACAATCAAAACTTTAAGCTTACACTTTTGAGTTTTTTAATGGGTTAAGTATACGTGAAAAGCTCCTAAATTTTGGACCGAAAAATAATAATCTACAATACTATCTTCATTTTTTATCGATTTACCATCCTTCCTGGGGGCTTAGTATGCTACGCGAGATTTACTGTCATATTTTACGTCATTCATATGAAAATATGAAAATATGACATAACGTCACACTTTAAGATGCTTAGTAATAAAAGAACTCAATTCACACAAAATACACTTTTATTTAATACCTTAAACCTTTACTCTTACGTTAGAATATGGAATAGACATATTTGACACTAAATCGCGTTTGACGTATTCTCCTCGCCTTGCATGCTAAGCCCACTGTATAGTTAATGTACTTTTACGATTACTATATACCTACATTTATGACACAGGATAGTTAGCATAGACGACTTTTGAAGCATCTTCTTCTTTAACAGCATTTTGCTACAAATACCACTTTTGAGTATAAACTTCTTGCCATTACCCCTAATTTAACTATCATTAATTGATGTATCGTTTTGTAACGCTACAGACAATAAAAAACCAGCTAAGCTCCTACTACCAAAACAAACTACAGCCTTATTGAAAATGTATAACCAGATTCCGCTGTCGAACCATATTTCTCAACATCTTAATACAAACCTATTACTATAATAACTATATTTATGTGCTTAAGTTAACAAAATACACGTAGACTGAGTTTAGTTAACTACCAAAATGCCTAAGGCTTTATGCATTAAGTGCCGATGGCTCAACGAAGTGTCAAAGTTACATAGAAATAGCAATTGGGGCAGAGAATGTTTTAAGCGGGAAAATGTATATGTAAATCGAGCTAGTTTAACTTCATAAATAATGATTATGGTAAATATTGTGAAGGAAAATGTGTTTGCTTTGATGTACTTAGTTGTATCTTGTGCGCCGTAAAATTCAGATTCAATATTGAGATTTGATTAGTTGGTAGTGACCCTGCCTACGAAGCTAGCGGTCCTGGGTTCAAATCCCGGTAAGGGCAGATATTACTGTGATGAGCGCGAATATTTGTTCCTGAGTCATGGATGTTTTCTACGTATTTAAGTATATATTTCTCTATATAAGTATTTATACCGTTGTCTAGTTCCCATAGTACAAGCCTAAAGCTTAATTTGGGACTAGGTCAATTTGTGTGAGATCGACCCCTGGGGCACGTTTTATAAAGCTACCAGTTACAATTTTACAGGTCTAAACTAGCAACACTGCTCAAATGGCTGGTCGTTATTGGTCGAGGTTGTGTCAAATAGAAACTTGTAACCTGTAAATTGTAATTTGTAGCTTTATAAAACAGGCCACTGATATTTATTTATTTAATATATGAAACCACCTGTACAATGGCGACCTCTTCTTTCACAGCTGATCTCTTACACGGCCCAACTGATTCTCATAAAACGTAGATGAGAATGATTCCGATTTAACGCACACCCAAACACTAACAACTTTATACTTGAACATTACTAATAGTCTCCTAGTTTACATAGATGAAGTCTAGACTAGTCTAATCTTTAAATAGTTCTAAACTAGCCCTGACTTCCTCATAACTGACTTTCACACAGCGCCAATTCCAATACAAATTTCAGGACAACTGTGTCATCTATGACCGTTTCAACACAATGTTCTCTAGAAATAAAACCTATATCAATAAAAATATACATAGTTTTGGACTATACTAGGCTGTGTTAGAGTTCAAGATTGTTTGGCGTTGTGTGTGCGTTGGGACGTTCTTTTGTTAGGGCTGCGAATGTGCTAAACGCATGTGCAACACGGTTGCAACAGTGTTTAAAGTTTTAAAGAAACAACGCGGTTGTGTTTGTAAGTAAAATTATACGTCGAATTAGCATATATTATGTCGCAACTTTAAAATAGTAATTAAGATAATTATATAATTTTATTTTTATTTATGACACACGCAGGAATAACACAGCAATAACTAAAATCATTTGGTTGTTAATTCGTGTTTCATGTCAAAACAGAATAAGTAACCCATTAAGGTTTTTAGTTACATCGTTTTGGACTTATGTTACATATTAACTTTCAAAATAGGATTTATTTGTGCAATACCTAGTATAGTAAAAACAATAAATTGTCTACATAATAAATAATAAGGCACAGACTTCTGTAAAGATTAAAAAAATAACAGAAACGAAAAAGAACACCATGTACCTATTTAAAATCCCATCCCCTTTTATTCATTAACTCACTATAAACCTAATTTAGTTAAAGTATCCTTTGTCCCTTTCTGTCAAACTCAAATGTCATATTGACACATAACATTAGTAACATTTAACAAAAGTAGGTTTATAGTGCGTTTATGAATATTAGGTTACACTGTATGCAGAAACGATACTATCCAAGTCTGAACTGTCTTGTAAACCATGTGTTGTGTGCCAATCAGTCAGGAACATAATTGTTTTGTATGTATACACCGTGCCCGGGACGTACCCGAAGGATTTTAACCATCGATTTTAGACCCTATTTGGAGTATATAGTGTGGTATTAAGTTAAGGTGACAGAGTTCAAATTAAATTAACTATGGAACTGTTTTTTAAATAATAAAAATCTCGGAAATTATGCTTAATTGGACTAAATGTTATACCACATTATATACTCCAAATAGGGTCTAGAATCAAATGCGACATACCTACTACATAACAAATGCGAAAGTTTGTCACATTTAAACGCAGAACAGATTTTAATATAATTTTAGGTTTTCGGTAAACTTGACAGTACCCCAGGAAATACCGATAAACGAGTTCGACGCGAGTGAAGTCACGGGCAACAGCTAGCACTATACAACAATATTTTTTGTCTGTCATTCAGTATTGTTGAATGTGACATTACTGAGCTCCGGTCTGGTGAACATGCAAAGTATTTAATTGAACAGTCTGCGCAGTGTCATATACATACTTAACATCCTGTATATTCACTTGTATTTATAAAATATTTGGCATTGCATTTTTAAATTATCTTTGAGATTGAGATAAATCAAAATGAATGGCATAGATCGATTATTATTTAACATACAAAACTTGGTAAAATTACTCGACGGTTAAGCTACTTAATTGAGAATGCATGCCCCGAAATATCGTTTCTACTGTCTAACGTGACCACTTAAAGTCGTCGATTAATAATTCGTCCGCTGAGTTAAAAAGTGACTTTTTTAAGGTTCCTTATGGTTGATGAACTTCTAATTCCATTATCCTATCCTATTAATATATAGAATTATATCCTTGATCTGTCTTGAGTATTACTAATTCAAGCGTTACTTGCAATATGAAAAAAAAACCGGTCAAGTGCGAGACGGACTCGCGCACGCAGGGTTCCGTACCATTATCTATACAACATTAGCCAAAACGGCCAAATAACACGATAGTTGTATGGCCCTTAAATATTTATTTTATTCTGTTTTTAGTATTTGTTGTTATAGCGGCAACAGAATTACATCATCTGTGAAAATTTCAACTGTCTAGCTATCGCGGTTCATGAGATTCAGCCTGGTGACAGACAGACAGACGGACAGCGGAGTCTTAGTAATTGGGTCCCGTTTTTACCCTTTGGGTACGGAACCCTAACAAACTAATACTCAAAATAAAATCTAGTGTTAACATCACTCATAATTTCATCAAAAACGTTGATAACTGTTTTCAGCTCCATTACAATAAAAAGTTTTAGCGTGTTCTAAATTTCAATAAAAACAATGTAACAACAAACACCCTGTGTAACACCCAGTGGGCCGTTTCTTACCGCTGCAGACAAAGTGAACATGTGAGACAATCAATGATTAGGATGTGAGATGTTATGCGCGCGTGCGGGCACAGTGGTTCGCGCGCCCGACGGACAACGCGTGGACTGGGTCGTCGTGCTGTTTGTTGTGCTGCTTTGTGTTAGGTAAGTGATTTTTTGAACATACTGTATAATTTGACTTTAACGTAAAAAAATACACGTAGAAAAAAGAGATAATTCGTACATGAGCAAGTTTGAGCGTTTGTACACGAAAGACGTTATATAGACGAAGTGTAGATATGCGACTTACACCGGTATTCACAAACGTCACTATGAGGTCTCACAGTGCTCACTAACGCACGGGGTGGTTCAAATCGTCTCATAAACAAAAGGTCGGTCAAAAAGGACCAATCACAAAGCTGTATTGAACGCAATGCGTTTACTCAGTGAAGGATCCCTTAAGTATTGTTTGTGATTACGGGAGTTAATATTATACTCAGATGTTATAGATCTGCAGGTTCTTTAGCAGAAACGAGTCTATTTTGTAAGTGTCTAAAGCGGAAATATAACATCTACTGCGTAAGTAGCTGAATGTTATGAAAACATATTATGATATTACCCAGCATGATGCATGATTTGCAAGTGTTAAATTCTTCAAAATATAATTTTAAGTTTACACAAAATTAAAATGCACGCAATTTTTAAATTTACCTCCTTGAATCATAATTGCGTTAAATGCTTTCAACGATGTTTCAACGTAACTTATAAAAAGTACCTACCGTAAACTCGTTTTTACTAACGACTTAGTAAAACATTACGAAAATAACTTAATAATTCAAAATGCCTTATTCTAGCCCCAAATTCATATATTATCCTTAAACATTATTTACGCAAAATTACCATCTTGTTACCTTAAATTGCATAATAATGCCTTAGCGTTGGTAGCTATAAGAAATGATGTAATAAATAACTCCAATACACGTCAAATTATCGACGATATACATCATGCTTATTATAGCATCGACAACGTATTGACGTTCAAAAAACGGTGAAGAGCGAGTCGATACAAATAAAAAACCATCTCAATTTTATTATTTTTTAATATTTTTAGCATGTCCTATATTACACTGGTGAAAGTAAGTAGGTAGTTAGATTTGTGACCACAAAAAATAATGAAATGCTGCGGCGGGACGAAACCGAAACGAAAACAAAGTGATATGATATGGTTTGCCAAATGATTACAAGTACTACATTTTTAATAAGTAGCCTACTACTCATATAAAAAGTCGTTTTTTTAAATAACCTAGTCAGTCTGAACCTGTGTCATCTTGATAATTTATAATTATTTTTAGTAAAAAGCTTTGCAATAATTTACAAGAATTTCACGATTTAAAAATATGTTACCGAACCCTAATCTAAAAGGCTGAGCATTATACCGAACCCTATAATTACGCCCAATAAATCCGCGAATACGCACAAAAAAATTCAATAGCAAAACAAACAAAAAGGAAGCAACCATTAAATAATATGAGTACGTGGGGTGAATACGTATGGTTTGGGATACACCCTGTAGATTTTTTTGCTTTTAAATCATATTTGAATGAAGGTTGCATTTTTTTTTATTTAAGGTGCAAACAATTTTTATTTTGTATTTTTAGTTAGGTACTTATTTTTTTAAATTATGAATACCTTATAAAGTTTATATTTGCTATGCAAACATAGAAATTAATTAGATACTTATAATAATACGTTTATTCAAAGCCTTCAACTTTTCAATTTTATCATTCGTTGAACTATACACAAAAATTCATAAAATCAATAAACTTTATTCATACAATACAAATGGAGCCTTTTTTTAAAGCTGGAGAAAAAATCCCTGATTTTAACAAATATTTTTGCGAATAAGAGAGTTAATTTGACCCTATTTGTTACTTAACAAAAACCTTACAAAGCCACCTCAAACAATCAACAATAATATAACCTGAAACTTCGCGTTTTTGTAATCTTCACATTCCTTAGACCATTTGTATGAAGACAAAACGTTAACGCGTGCGTTATAAAAAAACATAGCGACTTGGTGCACGCCCACCGGGCCAATTATGATATTTTGGGGAAATAATGGCTCGTCGAGATCTCATGTTCCCAGAATTTTGAATGAATATTTTTTGCATAGTGGAATTCTTTTTAAGAAACGGTGCGAATATTTTATGTTTTTTGTTGTGTTGTCCCATTGTGCTTATTGGTTAACTAGGTACCTTATAGATACGTCGTTTTAAATTTTATTAAGAACTAGTTTCTGCCCGCGACTTCGTCTGCGTAGATATCGATATCATTATTCCGTCGGGAACTTTTAAATTTTCCGGGATGAAAAGAAGCCTTTGTGTTTATCCAGGGTATAGGCTATCTCCATTGCAAATTTTATCCAAATCTGTCTATACGTTGCAGCGTGAAGGAGTAACTAACTAAGACACAGTAGGACTTAAATAGTGTACATTTTATATTGATTCTATGTGTAAATTGTGTGTAACAAAACTAAAATATAAACTTTTCATTTTATCGAAACCTAAACCCTGACCATAATTAAAATAAAACCTTCATTAAAACTTTAATCAAATCTTCGTAACACTTCTTTAATCTTCGGGAAACTTCGAAAACCGTTAAAAGGCCATTCGTTTTATGGCCCACAAAATGCTTTACATGAACCGAAGGCGACTTAATACAGCCTAACCCATCATTACTGCCAATCCTTTCAACAGACTATAACTTGACAGACAGTGTGAAATCACCTTTATCTACATTTTCCCCAGGCAAAAAACAACCTTAGACACAACATCAGTAGATTTAAATCGATTTGATTAGAATCTCAATTATGACAGCACATCATTTTGAATTTGGATCGTAACAGCTCCGCCTACTCGCCCTTCGATTCCGTAAACGTCTTTGATGTTTACGCAAAAGTTAACGTTTTCTTTTTATGGTGATCTGTTTGGTGGGCGAACTGAAACGCGAATGCGCGCGTTACGGGCCGAATGGGTGTATGATTAGGGCTGTCAGTCAATTTCCGATTGCGTGAGTAATGAGGCAAGTTGTGAAGTCACGATTATCCATGGTCTGGTGTTATTCTATATCTACACCACGTAAAGCTTAAATTAACTATAATTTAACCAGTAGTTCACCTTTGATACAGACCTCGTAATTTACCCCTGAACTCTATAACCTCTTTACCAACCCAGATTCCCTAGACAAGTTACTTAACGCTAACGAAAACGACTGTCAAAAACTGTCAAAATGTATGCAATTGACATAAGCGCTCGACGCAACCGTCCGCAGCTTACGTCAATCCTATAAATTATCGATAACGATACATAGACTAAGTGCAGTGTTCACCAACAATTAAACAGTCGGTTAGCGGTTTAACGGTTGTCAAATGTATTGACTAACAGCTGCTTAAGACTTAACCGTCTGTTAAATTGGTTGGTGAACTCGGCCCTTAATATATTACTTCATATGGACTGGCCTCTAGTACAAAAAAACGGGCCATTAAATTGGTGCTAAATCTAAGAATCTAGCACCAAATCGTGACAGTGACGTTTCAACCTCGCACCAAGTCGTACGTACTAGTAAAATCAAAAATGCCATATTGCGTCATAAATAACTGCAATAATTATACCTCAAAGGTATCGAAAACCAAGGATGGAGTTTCTTTTTTCCAGTAAGCATATTAAGTAATGTATTACTCGAGTTAAACCATTTTTTCAAGCATTCTTAATATTATTGTAAATACAGCTGTTGTTTGGTTACCCGGCCACGTTACGGTAGTTCTATGTAGCTTGACGTAGTTTATAAGCAATCTGATAGATGTCGCTACTGTTTCTTGGCCAAACATATGTGACATTTTTGTTCGGAAGACCCTATCTATAGTGCCCGGCCGCTAGGAAGTCAAGCCTGACAGCTGTCATCGCAGTACAATTTATAACCTCAAACCCAAGAATAGGTTATAAATTGTACTGCAATGACAGCTGTCAGGATTGACTTCCTAACGGCCTGGCACTATAGTTGTTTAAATCAATGTAACTATAACGTTCTCGCAAAGCAATTCTTGTCTATGGTCACAAGTCACATTGGAATTTTTAAATTGTTCATCAAACTAAGAGTTATAGGTCGAAATTGGCTTGTCAGTTCATTGTAGTAGAACAGAGATGAATATAACTTTCCAACCTAACAGATAGCCGCGTCCCTCTCGGCCTGTCAGTCCAATTGTTAGTCTGAGGTGCCCATTAGAGTCAACTGAGAGTGCGCAGTATCTATGTTTGTACCTATGTTTTTTCGACTTTAACATGAAATTTCTAATAAAAGGCAAATTGTATTAAGTAAATCATCCATTTTTATTATTAGGTACACAATTTACTAACCCATCTTGTCCCGAAATCGCAATCACATAATATGTTATGACAGATTTTATTCGCTTGGCAGTAAGAGCTGTTATAAGATATCGGTGTGAATACGATATTAAAGTCAGATAGTCAAAATAAAAGTAAAATAAAAGCCCAGCTTTAAAAGGCTGAGATGTTTTCTCAATTAAGAAACAGATATAAACTTGTTGAAGTGTAATAAAAGTAATCATTATCAATCTTGTCTTGGAAGTAATTTCTGATGACAGCGACCAGTATGCAAGTTGTTAAACATTCACATCTTTAGCGGCAGAAATATATTCGTTATAAGCCTTCCGTATAGGATTATAAATATACCGCGTAATTTAAATAAAAAGGATATGGAACAATTTACGTAAATACGCGACATTATTCATTAATGCAAACGACCTAATATTGCGTATTTGTAACCTTCTTCAAATGATACAAGAAAAAACCTAAAACATTTTCAAAATAAAAATAAAGTGGTAATAAAGAATGCAAGGTAAAAAACTAATACATATAGTTGGAACCATAATAAGCAATCACGCTTCTCTTTCTCAAAAAATATTTTTGACCAGCTGCTTGTTTCCATTACTCCACTGTGCACATCATTAATGACGGATAAATCATTTCATAATTTCCTATACCAAGTTCTAAAATACACACGTCAAAGATCTCCAGGGATAAAAAATATCCTTATATTATTTTGATATTTTGCATGAACTTACTGCGTTTCGTTAGGATTGATTGTCAAAACAATGTAACGATATTTTTTTACCAAGGGCTCAATTTCTACTCGTTAAAACAATATTGCTTTTGACATAATATTATCTTTTTGTTAACATTAGGTACCATAGCTATTATGTATGTGACAGTAATAACGGCGGAGTTAAAGACAAGACGATAACATATCAAAAGCAATATGGCTTTACCGAGTAGATTACACCCCGAAACATTTTTTTATATGGCTTTAAAAATATTTATTAAATAGAAGAACAAATCGTTACATTTTTCATTTTTTTAATGATAACGTTTACCTACCCTATTCTCTCCTTAAAATGAAGGGCTTTGGTTTTTATATCGTAATTGTTAATTTCAAGTTTCTGTCATGTATTTTTCTAAACAACAATCAAATGTTTTTTTTTAATTATTTAGGCAGCGAACACTGGAAACGAAGCCTCACGTAACACGACTTTAACGATCCATTTAAAACTAAATTAAGAAGTCTTAAAAGTGTTGAAAATAAATGAATATATTTATAGCAGCCGTCGGCCCTAATTTATTGACGTTTAAGATGAAATGAAGTTAGTGCCCTTTTTCTGCATAATTATCCAGGATTCTTTTTAAAATACTAGCTATTGCCCGCGTCTTTGCTTTCTTAGTAGGTATCTACTTATTTGTAACGTGTCATTATAACATCTCAAGTATATTATGGCTATTACGGTTCAACTGATACAGCTCTGTGACAGACGGACGGACAGCGAAGTCTTAGTAATAGGCTTCTGTTGGCACCCTTTTAGTATGTAAGTGTAAATTTAAACCTATTAAAACAAATAAAATATAATACTTAATTGGAACTATAAGGAACCTCCATTTGTCGCTAGACTAGCAGATTTTTTTAATTTGAAATTTAAATTACCTAGCCTACAAATATAATAATAATGACTTTTAAATATCCCCGTATAAAAATAATATTGGTACGTTGCTACTTTTTATTTGACATAAATGGCGGAAAATAAAATAAAATCGTTTGCATTTATGACATTAAAAACTACTTGTATTCTACAATGCTAATTTAGATGAAAATTAACCTAATGACAAACAATTATTCTAACAACATGGTTTAAGTAAAAACAAATATGCGAAAGGATGATTACGCCACAACAAAATTATGGGAAAAGAAAATTATGCGAAAAAATAGGCCCCATACATTATCCTATTAACGCTCCAACTAGTAAATAGTGTATGCTATTATCAAACCATGCGACATTTTATCGCATGAGTTATAGAGGCGTTTTATTAAATCACAGTTAAAATGTAGAAGGCGGGATGGAGACATTCGTAAAGTATCGAGCCTATTACAATAAAGTGTTATTAGTGGAGATATGCTTTATCAATGACAGAAAAAAACGCTAGTATTAATACGAGAAAGTTAGTATTAACCAAGTAAGAAAAAGTATATTAAGAAACAGGAAAATCTCATACAAATTAAAATTTGGCTACTAGACAACGATAAACATACTTATCAGGGTAATGATTCTTTCAAAAGCAAAGGTGAGCGAACGCAGGAGTGAATGTCCAAGCGGCGAGTTTAAGTAGTCCCGTCAAAGCGAACAAAACACATTTCAGAGCGTGTATTCAATTTGGCAGCATGGCTTCTCGAACGTATAAGGCTGCCTAATTGAGAATGCACGCGCTAAAATGTGTTTAGCTCGCTCTGACGGGACTACTTAAACTCGACGCTTGGACATTCACTCCTGCGTTCGCTCACCTTTGCTATTGAGAGAATCGCTACCCTGACGACGCATTAGCCTAGTTGGTAGTGACCCTGCCTACGAAGCTAGCGGTCTCGGGTTTGATTCCCGGTACGGGCAAATATTTTTGTGTTGTGCACGAGTATTTGTTTCTGAGTCTTGGATGTTTTCTATGTATTTCTCTATACATACTCTACCCATAGTACAGCTTAGAGCTTTTTTTTCGGGTTGTCGCCTAAAGGGCCAAAGACTTAAGTCCTTGCTTTTGTTAGCAGGATATTGAAATTTACATTTAAAAGGGGCAGAGATGAAAATCCCTTCCCGGGAATGGAGGGCCCAGGTGCTGCCGGGCTCGCACCGGCTAAAGCTTAAATTGGGACTAGGTCAATTTTTGTGAGACTATCTCCTGTTTTTTTTTATGTATAGAGTACGAGTATATACATACTTAAATACATAGAAAACCTCCAAGACTCATGAACAAATACTTGCGTTGATCACAGAAATATTTGCCCTAACGGACAAATATTTGAGCAAACATTTCTGCTTTAACCGTAATAATTTCACTTAGAACACAAAGCCTGACTGATCAAAGCAAAAAGACATTATGCGCGTATAAACATCATAATCACATACTTCCTTTGTCTTTTGGGCAACAGTTAAGCCTGTGACCTTTACGTCTACTTCCGTAACCACTAGATGAGACTTAGATAACTGTGGCCACCATGACGGTATGCTTAGGTCAAATAGCATTACAACCTTGTTTGTTTATACAAAATAGTAAAACAAGAGAATTTATGTGAAACAAAATTATGACAAATATATTTTATGAAAATTACAATTATTATAATTATTATTACCAGAGGCCGGAATTCTCGTAGCACTTTTGAGCATAGGGACTTCTCGTCTATCGACTTCCGATATACATATATATCGATAAATACAGAATAGAATATTAAAAATATGACTACTAGTAGAAGTAAACAACAGGCAGTCTTATCGCGAATGAGCGATCTCTTCGAGATAACCTTCTTGGAAATTTTAAATAGGATTTTAAATAATAATATTTTATTGTTTCTTATAAATAATTTGTGGATCTTGTATGCCTTTTGAACATTTTTCGAAAGAAATTGCAACGAGAATTGCTATCGATTATTTTCATTGCAAATCTCTACCTATTTCACACTTTCAACTACTCGAAAGTTATTTAAAAGAGATCGTTCTTTAGCGATAAGTCCGCCTGTTGCTTACCTCTACTTTTAATCTTCATTAATATGTTGTATTCTATAATGTATCGCTAAAATATGTACTCCGGAAGTCGATAAACGGGAAGTCCCTATGACGGATCGATAGTGCTACGAAAATTCCGGCCTCTGATTATTACCTAATTAGGTAGGTACTACCTACCGACCCGTCTTTGCTTCGCTTCTGTTTATATGAGTTTTCTGTAACACCCGTTCATAACCCAGTTTTTTTTTATTCATAAAAACCTTTCGTGAAAAATTTTGCTTACTCATGGTAAAAACTGCATCAAAATCTGTTGCGTTGTTTAGGAGGAGATCGGGGGTATAGAGACAGACAGAAAGACAGACAGACGCGGAAAGTGACTTTGTTTTATACTATGCCCCTTACTAATAAACGTGGAATAACGGTGGTGTAGCTAAGCCATCATCATCATCATCATCATGATAGCTCAGCGTGCTATAGAAAGGTCTATGTTGGGGATCTCATTAAGGGATAAGATCCGGAACGAGGTCATACGACATAAGACTACGGTGACTGATATTGCCCAAAAATGTAGCAAGCTGAAGTGGCAGTGGGCTGGCCATGTCTGTCGCAGAACCGACGAGAGGTGGAGCAGGAAGGTTCTCGAATGGAGACCACGCTTAGGCAAACGTAGTGTAGGACGCCCCCCGGCTAGATGGACCGATGACCTGAAGAAGGCAGCTGGCAGTGACTGGATGCAAAGGGCGGGAGATCGCGCGCTGTGGCGGCGCTCCTTGGGGGAGGCCTATGTCCAGCAGTGGACCGCAACAGCTAAACCATGCTTTGTCCATATCTGTCAAATTCAAATGTCACAATAACAAATACGGACAAAGTATTCTCGTCTTGTTATAATTAAATTGTGTTTTGGGGCGAGCACTTATGGCCGAACCCTATATTTAAACCGAGAAAAGATAGGCTTACTACGGATTAAAATTTGACACATTTTGTATGGGCAAATGTCAAATTTTAACCCGAAGTAAGCCTTATCTATGCGGTTTGAATATAGGGTTCGGCCGTTAGTCGAAAGGATGATGGGCACTTTTAAATGGAAATTGGGTGTGGCACCAACAGAATTGAAACCTATATATTTAAAATGTAATTAGTTAAAACATCATTTCTTGCTATGGCCGTAAATACCTAACTACCTATCTTGTTTTCAAGTGCGCATATTTTTGTTCTTCGGTGAGCTAGGTTTTTGCGGCTATATTAAGAAATGATGTTTTAACTAATTCCTTTTTAATGAAATGATATAGGTTTCAATTCTGTTGGTGCCATACCCAATTTGCGCATGATTCTTTATGCAATGCTATTTTGTAGACATTTACGATTACAAATACCTACTAAAAGACTTGACATACATATAAAGATTGACCAATCACTCTCAAAAAACGCGTATTAGATGTAATAATAGATAGATAACATAAATAAAAATGTTACTTCATCTAACTACACACAGCTTACATGCTAACAGCTATTTAATCCCTAATGTAAACACATAAACCGTCAACTTTATACGAACAACGCACGAAACTCACAAGTTTCCTATAACTGTCAAGATTTTATAGCAAAAACTGCACAACTAATGTTCTAAGTACATTAAAGGCTCGTAAAAGTCCTCGCTTAGCATAATATCTTGAAGTACTGTCAATACAGTATTATAATTAAGCCAATGAGAGTAGAGTAGGTAATACAAGTGTGGAACATTGTAAAATTACTGTCGACCTTGTATAATATTGTACGAGCATGTTATAACCGGTTGCCTGATATGAGAACTAGCCCTAGACCAGTGATCCCCAAAGTGTTCTATATCGACCCCCAGTGGACTTAGAATGCAAGAACACTAGAATACGTCATACGCTAGTTAGTGTCAAATATGTCTATTCCATATTCTAACGTAATGGTCGTTTAAGGTTTTAAATAAAAGTGATTATCTAAAGGGATTATCTAGCAGACAAAAATGCATGGCCTAAACTCGAAAATTAGTCAATAATAATTTGTTCAAATGTAAAACCTTTATCTTGTCTAGGGGACACTGTTGATGTAGGAAAACATGTCGAAACTTTGTTTATTATTAATTTTTTTGTTTTTGCCTTTTTCTCCGTCTATATCTCTCCTAATATTTTTGCCATGTTTTCCTGCTGATCTACGCATGATATTTGATATTATATTTAAATTAATATTTATAGCTTTATATAATACTAGACTAAGTTGTATCATTGTAATAGGAAATATGGTTAAAAAAATGACTGACTGCTGAGTTTCTTGCGGCGTTTCTTCTCGGCAGTGGTCTCCTCTTGGGAAGCGCTGGTAGACTCCTGACGTGTAAAGGTGCCCGTGCGGCCTACTTACTGAATAAATGACTTTTATCTTTATCTTTTAGTGTATTTTGTGTGACTTGAGTCATTTTATTACTAAGCATCTTAAAGTGTGACGTTAATTTCATAGTTCGTTCGTTTATAGTATGTGATAATGTAAATTTCATAGTTATTTTCTTATTTTCATATTATGAATGACATAAAATATGACACTAGATAACGCGTAGCATACTAAGCCCACTGGGGTCCACCACGACCTGTAAGGGGTCCATGTGAGCGGAAAAAATATATGGGCGTCCATGAGATGAAAATGGGGGTCCGCGATCGTGGATCCCTGACTTTAATTTGACTTTCCATTAACTGAATGATCCATATACATACACACGTAGTAGGAACCTACTGAGTTACGTAATACTTTGTTATAAATGTATAAATAAACACATTATCTGTCTCTATAAATCACTTTTTTTTCTGTGCGTTATAATTTTTATTTCGTAAATAATATTTTTCCGCGCTAATTTTTAATTGTAGCCTGTGTCATTTTTTAACCGGCTACACCTACTCCCACTTGATCCAAGCAAAAGATCGCGAACATTTTTTAATATTAGGTAACCGGGGGGTCTACTCAAAAGCGAAATAATTGCTAAGTGGTCTATGAGACAAAAAATTTTGGGGACCTCTGCCCTAGATTATCAAACGCATTCCGTGAGCGGTATCGTATCGAAAATGTCAATTCCATTAATTTGTCAATTTTCGACAATCTTTTACGTAAGCGCTATGCATTTTATCTAGGGGTGTACTCTTAAGCAAGTAGGTAAGTTATAAGAGACATTTTTCCTTGAGACTGGTTAACGCTGCCATCGACAATAAGGTCCCTTTTCATAGATAACGCCACATTTTCCTTAAGACTGGTTAACCGTTAAAATAAAACTAGCTTCTGCCTGCGACATTGTCCACATAGAATTAGTTATTCACCCATCTCAGGTTTCGAGCAATTTCGATTGCCGTTATTCCCTCGGGACCTTTTAAATTTTTCGGGATGAAAAGTAGCCTTTGTGTTAATCCAGGGTATAAGCTATTTCCATTCAAAATTTCATCCAAATCCCTCCAGCCTATGCAGCGTGATGGAGTAAGCAACTAACACACACACACAAACTTTCGCATTCATAATATTAATGGGATAGTGGGATGTCTGGGGCACGTTTTATAAAGCCACAAGTTACAATTTTACAGGTCTAAACTGGCTACACTGCTCAAATGGCTGGTTTTCATTGGTCGAGGTTGTGTCAAATGGAAACTTGTAACTTGTAAATTGTAATTTGTAGTTTTATAAAACAGGCCCCTGTTGTCGTTTCAGAGTGCATTTATAAAACGATGTAACTTAAAGTTTCGGGTTTAATACTCTTAGTAACATTACCGTTGTCCAAAATATCACATTTCTCGTACATGTGACAATGTATGTACCTATTCAGAAGCTGAGACTAGCCTACTTATTAACGAACAAAAACGGCTGTAATTCAATACCGAGTTAATAGTATATCATTACTGCTGGCATTACTTCTGTTGCATGTTTTCACTGGACGAGTAATTGAATGCGGAATGTTTTAGATTTATAGTTTTAATTTAAGTTAAGTTGTTTTACGTATTTTCAATTTTAATGTATAATAGTTGACCTATATCCGATAATAGACGTCTTTCAGATAACTTAACTAGACAACTAAAATGAAATTTAATCAATTTCTTTATTTTTATTGGCGATCCACCAACCCGCACTGGAACAGCCTGGGGCCTCTCCCTGGTCCAATCCAGCCCCAAGGCCTTTGCCTAGCAATGGGAGTCTAGATAGGATATTCTAGAATAGAATTTTATTTTTGTATAATCCCTTTTATAAAGTACCTTACCGTGTTACACTAAAACTAAAATAAATGGCTACATACGCAACTGAGAGCTTGACAAGCCTTAATGAACAATAATGCTTGTTCAAGCATTATCTCAGCAGCAAGTAACTTTTGTAATATACGACATGTTTGTATTGGGAATGCATGTAAAAATAATTGACAGTTACAACTGGCATTCCATGTTGGAAAACCCCAGTGCTGTGTGCGTGAACTTTGTTCTGATTTAATTAATTAATCGATTGTTTCTGTTATGTTGCCTACATTACTTTAAATATAGTTCGCTACATACGTACAGTAAAACCGGAACATTAATCCACTCTCATTAATATACTCTGCTATCCATCGCTGTCACTTTCTCTCTAGCATCTGTCAGTATATTTGCTAATCCAAAAAAAAAAACTGTAACTGCAAATTTTCCAAGCCTTGAAATATTGGGACTAGCGTTGAAAAAGTCCGGAAAAAAATCCCGTTTTATTCCAAACAACTCGTTTTTTTCGGATTTTTAGAGAAAAAAACCAAAAAAAAATTCTGCTGTTATTTTAATCTATATTCGGTCTTATTTGCACCTACAAAAAGGCGACATCGACGACATGAAGGCCGAAGCAATTGAAATAGGTGGCGAGAGTGACAGTGATTGACTATGAATAAATTGTCATTATTCATTTGTTATTTTCGTAAAAAATCCGAAAAAAACGGAAAAAAACGAAATATTCATAAATTTCCGAAAAATTCAAACTGCAAAATTCGACAAGTCTGACTGAAAAATCGTGCTCGTACAAGCATACTTGAACGTCTGCACGATTTTGTTCAAGCATGTTCAAGCATGCTCAACACAAAGACGAACGTTTGTCATCGCTGAATATCGTCCCTTTACTTTCTCAACCTCTTATCTGATCGAATATTTTGATAGGAAAGTAGTCTTTGAAAACCTTGGAACATGAGTGTTTTTTCTATCTAACTATTCGATCAGATAAGAGATTGAGAAAGTAAAGCTACGATATGATTCTTTCAAACATTCGCCACAAGGCGGAATGGAAACCCCTCGTTACCCACACCGGACGCGGCACAATGTGACACGGTCGGCGCTCGCGCACGTTCATTCAGTATGTTGCCGCCGCCGATTGTTGGTTTTGTAAATTGACCGCGATTATCTTAATGGCATTTTGCATGGTTTTGACAATGGACGGTGACATGGTTATGAAAGTGTATGGAGTTGAATGTTACAGTTAAATTTATTTTTCTAACTTTATTACAATAGAGTCAGATCAAAAAGGAGATGGCGGGATGACTTGGACGCATTTCGAAGCGAGTGGCGGGAGCATGAACTTAGGTAATAGGGACGAATGGCGCGACTAAAAAAAACTATAACTTTTAACGGAGAATCTAACAAAAGTTCATCTAGCTCCAATTTTAATTTTAGGGTTGTACTAATAATAGACACTATAAAGCTAGGCATACTTACACGGATGCGCCGTTTGTCTCGGTGACAGATGAAGAGTATACATCTGGATGGGCGTAATATTTTAACCACATTCACGGGCGCACCACGCCATTTAATTTCCGCTCCAACGGTGCGACATCACGGAGCAGACTGATTGAAAATGGCAGCCTGAGACGCTTCCACGATTACGCTATTTGGCTTGGCGCGACGGCGTTGCGTGTTCAACCTTGAATTTCGACATTCACGATAGTTCCACTCGGATTGTGTGTTGGCACGTCGCGCTGGCTTTCCGTCCATTTGGAAATCCAACGGACCGCGCCAAGTACTTTTAAACGCTACAGTTTTGACATTCACGGCTCGATTTTGGCGCGGCGCTGCTCTATTCGGCTTGTTGGAGCGGTCGTGAATGCCCAGCTTAACATGTCCTCCATTAATGGCGGTTTAAAAGCAGTATTCACTGAAAGAAGTAATTCGGCTGTGCTGTGCCCCTGGCTGATTGCTGATGTTAATGGGCGACTGTGATAACGCTTACTATGCGTGGTCCGTCTGCTCGTTTACCTTTTATGGCTAAAAAAAACCCTGTCGCAGAAAAGCAGGATTCAATTTGACGTAATTCCTTTCTTGTTACTTGACGCTGTCATTATGACAGTGTTCTATGAACAATTATTATAGTCTCGGGAGACTCCATTCTTTCTCCACCCCGTAGTAATTTACTATCAAGTGCAAATCCTTACATAATATTAGATATTCAAACCATAATGTTACTTTTCCATTATTTGGATAAAGAATATTGATTTGGGTAATTTAATAGCGTCTTTTGAAACCCAATGATCAAAGAATTTTAATTACTATGATAATATAATTTAAACATTTTGTACCCAGCAGAAATAACCTCAAAAAACAGTAATCCTACAAAATTATCTACTGATTCTTCTTATTTTATTTTTTTCTTAACGTAACTTAATAAAGCAATCAACGAACATACCACATAATCAGCTTTAACGAATTATTACAAACCTTATTATAACTCATTAAAACTATAACAATAATTGAAGATCACACGAAGAATTTTAAAACACATAAAATTACAAACTAACATTACAAGAACAAGACATAAATTCCTTTGACATAATCCCAGATCACTGATAATTTTATGTGAAAGAATCTGAATTATCACATCATTACATTATACCGTACCATAATTTGTAGACGATTACTGGACCCAAATAAATCACGGGAAGGCATGTTAATGAGATTCTATTTGGAATATATCGACTAATGATAAAATATGGGATATAAAGAATATTCCCAGACAGTTACGTAATCTTTAGGAATTCATAGTTTGAAGACCACCCGATCCTTTGTTAGTTTTTTTATTCTTTTTAATTAGTCAGAATGTTAACCAGCTGCCTTTTACAAATGCGAAGGTTATGTTTGTTAAAATTTTTGCTTTGCGATTTAGTTTTAATTAAAATTCTTAGTTATAATTGGCAAAATGCTAAAACACGTGTAGAGAACGTGTTTTTCTGGTGTAAGGACGTTTTGTAGATTCCGTCTAGGTCGCGAAGCAACAGTGTCTGCAGTGTGTTCCGGTGTGAGGGAAACGCTGCCAATTAAGTTAACAAAGGGCATAAATATTACTGGTTTAGCTGAAGGATATCTCTTGAAGGGATAATTTTGCATTTGTACATGTTCTTTCGATATGAATTTTATTGTTTTTGTTTGTCTGTTGTACAATAAAGTGTTTACATACATACATATACTAGAGGACGCCCGCGACTTCGTACGCGTAGAATTAGTTTCCCGCTACTCCCCCCATTTCTTCCCGTTGGGGGTCGATTTTCGGAAAATCCTTTCTTAGTGCTCACTTACATCATGAAAGGAATCCCTGTACCAAATTTCAAGTTTCTAGGTACAGTAGTTTCGGCTGTGCGTTGATATATAAGTCAGTCAGGTTTGCCTTTTATATATATAATAGATTTGCTAGAGGGTGTTCTTTTTATAGTGGTGATTATTATTTACATCTTTAATATTTGAGTAGCTTAGTTTTATTTTAATTTTAGTTTCAATTGTATTTTTATGTTTGATGTGAATATTTATGACGAAGTTAGTGTAAAATCTTATAACTTTACAGATAAAATATTATGCAATTTGTAACGTAGGGTAGACTGGGTACGGTTGAAACAATTTTGCTTTGATCGCTCATAGCATCAACATTATGCTATTGAGGATTGAATAAAATGTCAAAAATGTGAGGGCGTACATCTGGTTTGAAATGTGTACTATTGTTTTATGCCCAGATACATTCATTTTCACACAGGAGCAGTTTTTGAAAAAGTCTGTCCTCTGTTACAACCGACCCCATACCAGGGGCTGTTGAAACACAAAGAAATAATATTAAACCTATATTTAAACCTGCTTTATTGCTCATACTATCAATCAACCAACTCAGGTCTCAAATTAGATCAACACTTATAATGTATTAAAAACTTAAAATAACTTCATCAAGAGAAATAAACGTATTTAAAATGAAATCAAAGCATTTCTTCTTTAAAAAAGTTTCCAGGATCTAAATGGCCTAGTAATTATAAGATCCTGTTTTATTGCTTATTCCCGGATCAATTCATTCAGTGCCAAATTAAATCATTCAATCAATACTTATTAACACTTACGTGTGTTTCAACCGTACCCACCCCCCTCTGACTTCAAAGAAAAATCATTGTGGCGAGACAAAGAATCCAACACAAAAAGTAAACATTGTTATTTTATCATAAACATCTGACAAATGACCATAAAAATACTCAATATTCAATTGATAGAATTAAAAAAGTTATTCGACAAAGATATCAACTGAAAATACTAACTTTTGATTACCAAAATACAACAGGGCCCCCTGCTACAACTACAACGCGCGACGGTTGATGCAATACTGTGGAACATGTCCGCACTAACATGCCACGTATTTCTTTCCTTACACACCTCAACCTACAGCTGATAGTTTCTCGGATATTCGCTTTGTTTCAACCGTACCCTGTTTCAACCGTACCTAGTCTCCCCTAATTTTATTTTGAGCAAAAAACTGTAGTATTAAAAATACGAGTATAGTTTCAATCATAAAAGATTTCAGTTTCATTTACATTACCAGAATCTTTAGGCCCCAGTTAACAGGGGCCAGTAACCATTGCGTAGCTTTTATAAAACCCAGTAAAATAGCAACTAGTCAACGCTGAAATGTATACCGAATTGCCGTCATTCTGAGCTGTTTCTTGCACCTATTACCTACTAGCATGGAGGCATTCCATTCAAGTCCTCAGGGATAGAAACGCATTTGCAGTTATAAAGTTGTCTTCAGATTGCAATCTTAAGATTGCCAATATCTATGAGTTTCAGTCTTACCATCAGGGAGCCTGTGTGTTTGTTACCTCCTTGCCATAACATAAAAGCTTTGAAGCCGTGTAAACTTGTTTTTCCACTTCGTACTATAAAACATGTAAACAAATGCACCATGACACTAAATCATTGCACCTAATATCTAACTCATAACTACTACTTAGTAATGCTGATAATATTTTTAATGTCCTTTAACACAGCATTAAAATAATAAATAGACATAATTATGTCAAGTAAATTTATAACTTAATCTTGCTAATACACTTCCAACATCCATATAATTCCCGGTCCCCATAATGATTTATAGTTTAAACATATAAATTATACGAATTAGGTCAACTTTCGAGTTCAAGGACCCTGATACCGTATAGCTTGAGAATTGACCCCCGCTGTTTTGTTAATAGCTAAGAGGTTATCATTAGAAAGTATAATCAAAGCAAAGCCGAGAGGTATGTCAATCATATGGTACTATACGCACACGTAATTAATAACAATTCACTTTTACGATTCCATCGTCGAAATAGAAAGCGTAATGTGCAGCTGCAGCATGTCGAGTTTTGAGAATCGAACACTCAAAAAAGGCGTTCGAAATTTAACGTAAACGGTAATTTTTAAAGTTCGGCGTTGGTTGTGACCACAGACAATATAATTATCTGTTGTTTTGACGATCCTTCGAATGCGATATTTTCTACTTTCTACAGCTCGATTTCAAAAAAATAGCGAGAGGAAGCATTACCAATTTGAAATACGCCGTTCTTCACGAGTGTCGAAGAAAAAGGGCACTGTTTTTTTTAAATATTGGTAATATGAAAGGCATTTTGAAGAATTTAAGTGCCCTTCCAATTACTGAAGGTATCTTGATCAGATCATGGAAGAGCTTGGCCGAAGAGTTCGGATACCTTTGCAATCCATGTCCATTCTTGGACGTATAAACTGGTATTTTAATTATGACTCTTTGCATTTCTGTCTCTATGGTTGAAATAGTTCAATAAAATAAACTTAATTTTCGTCGTGTAGCTTGTAGCTTAAAAAACCGGCCAAGTATCTACGAGCCGAGCGATAAATTTTATGAATGGCCCCCTTTAAATTTTGATTTTATTTTTATTAGTTGTCTGTCAGCGGACTACCTATATCAAATCAATCGTAATTGAAAGACACTTGAATTTTTCATCGAGTGTCTATTTCTATTGCCGTTTTAACAACAAATAACAATAAAAATTAAATTTAAGGTAGTTCGTATCGTATACAAGTTTTTTTTTTTGCATCTTTTGATCGACTTTAACAATCGCTCTATCTCTTGAAACCGTAATAGGTACACATGAAATTTTGAAAAAGTGTATTATTGTATTTCCGCTGTAACAACAAAATGATAAAAACAAAATAAATTGTAAAATTGAATGGAGCCCCTATACAACCAAAATGGTACGAAACGCTTCGTGAGCGAGTCCGACCCGCACTTGGCCGGTGTTTTGTAAAAGATCTGAATTTTAATAATCGTGAATTGACGTTACAAATCATTATTAATAAACATACTATGGTCATCAGAATGGACAAGTTCGTAGACTTTATAAATTGAGGGGAAATTATTTTTCTAAGTGGTACCTTTAATTTAAGTATTATTCGTTCTGTATCTTCTTGATACCAAAGTAATAAAAATAAGTGCTCCACTTATTATATCAAGAATTATTACTTACCCTTTATTTTAATTTAGATAATTTAATCGCCATAAACGTGATTTTACTACCGTAAACAAATGTTGTTAGTAAATAAAGATAACCAGTTATTTTTTATAAGTCATAAAGTTTACAGGTTTGATGTTAAACGTAATTAGCTGTAGGTACCTGTACAAGGTAGTGTATCCAGCCAAGTTCGGGGAGTAATTTTTGTCTTGACAGTGATGGCGTCCGAAATAAAAACAATACAATAACAGGGCCGGTATTCTAGGCGCTAAAAACCATATCGTCTTTGATCTGTAATCGTATTGTCAACGTTTTGATAGCTCTTACTTCCTTGACAGTAATGGCGGCTGACGTCAAAACAATACCGTAACAGATCAAATACGATATCGTTTTTACCGCCGGGAATAGAGGCCCAGGTTAAAGACGAAAATAACGTTCAGAATTATTAAAAACCGGAATAATAAGCGATGCATTATGGGTGCTTTTGAAAATTAATACGAAAATAAAATTAAGATATAAAATATAAAAAGGTAAAGATAAAAAACATCCATTGAATCGTTGCACTTTATATTTTCTATAGTTGTCTAAAATCCGTTACCAAAAAAAAGTTCACCACATATTTAACCCGTTTCAAGATCAGTAAACCAGTATTCCATCTTATGTTATTTATTATTTTAAAGTCACTGTTCAGTTTTATCATTATCATAAGTTATAGGCCGTGAAATATCTATATTATTCAGTACGGGATCCCACTTTGAATAATCGACAATATTACCCAGTACCCGGCTATTTCTTACGATAATGCAAATGTTACTTAAGGAGCCTTCTGCCGCTAAAGTAAAATACTTTTATTAATAACTTGAGGCAGCCAAACACAAAATCTTGACTGAACTTATTGCACATGATTGTTTTAATTTAACTTTATGTTTAAACAATACGAAATGCAAGTCCAAAGTTGGTTTTATTACTGGGTAGTGATTCTGTCAAAAGCAAAGGTGAGCGAACGCAGGAGTGATGTCCAAGCGGCGAGTTTAAGTAGTCCCGTCAAAGCGAGCAAAACACATTTCAGCGCGTGTATTCAATTTGGCAGCATGGCTTCTCGAACGTATAAGGCTGCCTAATTGAGAATGCACGCGCTAATATGTGTTTCGTTCGCTCTGACGGGACTACTTAAACTCGCCGCTTGGACTTCACTCCTGCATTCGCTCACCTTTGCTTATGAGAGAATCACTACCCTGAACTTATTTGAGTTCTTCTTAAGGGTAAATCACTTAAGTAACATGTTTTTAGGTAGGGGTAAAGACAATACAATACTGATTTAGTTTATGTAAATAATATTATAATGAGATGTCTTAAAACACGAGTGTGGTGTTATGAAACGAGCCGAAGGCAATTTGATTGTTTTGGTGTTAAAGTGATTTTGTCAAATAAAATTTAATGAAACTTGTTATAATTTAGTTTACAACGTGACGTTGACATACTTACAAATAAGCTTTATTGTACACCACTTACAATTAAGCTACTTACTCATTCATGCAACCCTAAAAATGACCCGTTTTTTATACTCCTTTTTCCAACCAAAAAGTAAAAGGCCTCTTAACTTATCTCTCCCCAAGATACGGCTAAACTAAAAGTGGTATAACGCGTGTAGTTACTTACAATCGGCAGATAAGAGAAGGGATTCACTCGGCTGCGCCTGCGTCGTAACGGGGTCTAGTTTCTAGCGGGCATGGAGGAGGTAGAATTTATAATAGGCTTATTTAGTAATGCTTAAATATGTCATAATGGAGTAAAATAGAGTATTAACAATGAGGCTGAGCGTCTATTCTACTTGAGAAAATAAGATCGCGTTTGTCATGTTTTCGTATTGTTTTTAAATCGGTTTTTACTGTCAAAGGCAATATTGATTTACCTAGTAGAATGAGGCCCTGGTGTATTAAAAAGAACATAGTATAAAAGTAAAGTTCATTATTATAATTATATGTTTTATATTTTAAAACAACAATAGGTACTAGAGATCGAAATTTGATAAATTTGTAGAACTGCTAAGCTAGTAAATCCATGTAAAAGTTTATTTTATTACAGTTATTCATGGGATTGTTAAATTGGTATGTCATATGATAGAGTTTCATACATAAAAAAAAGATAAGTTTAATTTTTTTATTTTAAATTTATCAAAATATTTATGTATGTTACAATTAGTAACATTAAACAAAAGCTTTTTAATTCTTTTGTAAAAATGTTCTCAGGTTGAAATTGACTAGGTTTATTTTAACTAGGGTAAATTTTAATAACAGAACTTGCGTTTGTCCAGTGTTTTATCCAAACATGAGTAAGTGTATGTTCACCATTGCCCAGAACTAGAACTATGACATTATATTTAAGACTGTCCATTGATATTTGATTATTATACCAAGTCCAAATACATAAATACCGCGAATACTTAGTTTATGACTTATATCTCAGTTAAATCTATTTCAAAACATGAAGTTATCTCAGCAGGAAATATAATTTCATCATAATCGGGTGAGCAAATCTCTGAATAGACCGGTGTTACCCACTGCCCGTCTGTCCGTTGATCTATAATTATTTGATTTATTTTAGATATGCACAGGCGCCGCCTTAGGGTTGACAACAGGCTTCGGCTCAAAAAAAACAACAAACTACGTCATAAAGTACGTCGTAAAGGATATATGTTGGAATCCCTAATGGTCATTTGTCCTAATGCACCATTTCTTCGAATTTTCATTATCCTAAATCCATTTCCGCTTGAATTTGGTCTTTTTTTGTGTTATTAATTATAATAAAACCCCTTTCCTAACCTAACCGCAGGTATTTTTGGAAAACTTAATAAGTTATCTGTACCCTTACCATGAGTTACAAGTACCGTACTCGCTCGAGCCGAATGCTCTGTCCCTCGCACTCTATAAGAATACTGCGAGGTCTGCGAGGGACAGCGCATTCGACTCGCTAGCAGAGGCGTATTTAAAGATTTGGCGCCCCGGGCCAGTTAGATTTGCCGCCCCATAAAGTGATGAAAAAGTATTTACAGTAAAATATTCTCGGGTACCTATCATGGCAGCGGCGTTCGGCGCCTGAGAAGCCTGCCGCCCCGGGCTATGGACCCCGGCGCCCTGAGAAGGCTGCCGCCCCGGGCCATGGCCCCCTTGGCCCTAGGGTAAATACGCCTCTGCTCGCTAGCGAGTACGGTAATTGTAGCTCATGGTAGGGGTACTGACTCAGCTGAAAACGAGTTTATGTCAAACAATAATTCGGACAAACGAACCGTTAGGACAAACGTTATTAGGGATTCCAAGGGACACCCCATAAGCGATTTGGTATCCAATTGTAATGATTACATTGTATTTTCATGAATAAATAAATAAGGTACCAGATCATGGAGGCATTTCATCTTAGTTCTCAGGGTTGGCCACGCAGTCTTGAGAATGAAAATGTAAATAAAATAAGTAAACTCTTTATTGAACAAAAAGAAATCGTTTCAAAAAATAAAACACTGAAATACTTATATGAAAATGTCTATGCGGGTTTCAGATTCTAGGTTTGCCTTATCTATGCCATAAAAAAAGATCCGTGATTTTTTAAACAGCAAATTTTTTATTTCACCTGGGGCCTGTTTTATAAAGCTACAAATTACAATTTACAGGTTACAAGTTTGCATTTGACACAACCTCGACCAATGACGGCCAGCCATTTGAGCAGTGTTGCCAGTTTAGACCTGTAAAATTGTAACTTGTAGCTTTATAAAACGTGCCCCTGTTTGTCCTTAGCCTGGCAGTTGTTACCATTTTTTTACCCGCGAAAAAAAAGGGTTTTACAAATTTAATTTAACATGTTTATTTGTATATATGTATGTCAATGTGTCTGTCTTAGGCATTGTAGCTGCCAAACGGGACGGAACGATTCGGGCCCAGTTCGGATCACATAACATAAGTAAACCCGATGACAATGCAATATGGTAACAAAGAACTGAGCTGATGATGGAGAAGGAAGGTGGTGACAGGATCTTCGCTACACCTAACGTAACGTCTACCGTGATTGGACTCATAAGTTGGTTTTGACAAGCAGATAACAACTTCCCAAAAAAAAAGTACAGTCTGCAACAAAAACAAGTCCAAAAATGAAATTCTTGACCAAATTTTGTTATTTTTCGTATTAAATCGATAACATTAAACTAAACCATATTAAAATCAAATAACGGATCCACTAAATGAACAGCCAAGTCTTAGAAAATTTATTTCCGCAATTCCAGCTAAATTGACAAGATTGAAAACGTATATTAATGAGTCAGAAGGCGTAATATTGAAAAGCCGATGTATTGCTTTTGCTCGCCCACTCACGTCGAGACGGACCAATTAATTTTAGATTTATGGGTTGTAAGGTGCTTTATTTATTTATTGTAACAATAAATGAGGCGGGTAATTGATACAATTGGGAACTTGGACGGCGCACTACCGGCCTGTAAAGTTATTTTATAACATAATGTTAAACAACACAACATATTTTATAACATAATGTTAAATTCAACAATGCCACTATGTTAAAAAGGCATTCATACTTTTTTATTTTTTACCGCAATAATGTTACTATTCAAACAGTTTTTGACGTTTAGTCACTGTCACAAGCGTGTATTAATTATAAAATAATATTACTTTCAAGATTGTTTATATTATAAACGCATTTTTTTTGTATGTATGTGAGTTAGAAGTTTTTTTGTTGATATTTTATACATTGCCTAACTTTTATCCCAAAAAATAATTCTTTCCTGTAGCAAATGATTTTATTCGCGGGCAGCAGTTATTTTTTCTTTTGTAATTATGAAATTCTTAAAAGGCCCTACAGTCCCATTTAAGCACTTTTTTATTATTATATTAGTGACACATTTTTTACTATTTTACTATTATAGTAGATACATATTTAATATAATACAATTAAAAGTCAAAACTAAACTTATTTAAATTAAAATAAAAACTAAGCTACTCAAATATTAAAGACGTAAATAATAATCACCACTATTATAGTTGCATTTACACGTACGGTCCGGAACTAAGATTGGAACGGCTATAGTATTGTTGGTTTCGCAGTACGGTCCGCGTCCTGGATGTTTTCTATATATTTACAAACATACATACATACATTAAATCACGCCTGTTTCCCAGAGGGGTAGGCAGAGACCACTTCTTTCCACCTGCTACGTTCTTGACAAATCTCTTTCGCTTCTTCCACATTCTTTGTACCTACTTAAGTAAGTACCTATTTCCCTATTTAATTATTTATGTCGTTGTCTAGTACCCATTGTCCAATCCTAGAGCTTAGTTTGGGACTAGGTTATTTATTTATTTAACTTTTATTGCCTAGAACTAGTCAAGTTTTAGTTGTCTATAATACAGCCCCTGTTTTTCTTGTATTTTTTTCTTATCAAATTAATCGTCAACATATAATAAACGTTTATTCATTGCATTTTATATTCCCACCGCCCACATCAAAAAAAACCCATCATTTAAACATCAAAGCGCCAGTAGCAAAACATATAAAATCCCTAACATATAACCCCAATCAGTTTAATTACATGTTTAGAAAGTACGGTTGGTATTAATTAAAACATGTACCATCAAAGTAATTACCTGTATATTAATAACCACGATATCTTATTGCATTTTAATATACGTGGGTGTTCTCGGAAGGTAATTAATAATATCATCGGACATAAATATTTGTCATTAGTATGAAAATTACGAATGGCTAGGGGGGATAATTATGGTTTCCCATGGGAAACTAAACCCCCTCATGATGGTGAAAAGTATTGGATTGGTTAAATAAAATATTATTAAAACTATTTTGATTTATTTATTTATTTATTAAAGGTTTTGGTGGTGGTTCTAAAATCTATGGAGTCGCTATTCCCTAAGTATTATAAACATACTAATTTGATTTTGACCTTCAGTATTGCCATATTGCCGTTTACGCTGAAAGACAAGGACAGAGCGATATAACTGCTACAGCTCTGTCTTTTACGGTCACCGTAAATTGAACTGCATAGCTTTGTCATAATGACCCCTTGGGCTCTTAATTCTACGATATTAAACAATATTGCTTTTAACCTTTTATTGTATTGTCAACGTTTTGATAGCTCTTATTTACTTGACAGTAATGGCGGCTGACGTCATAACAATACATTAACAGGTCAAAGACGATATCGTTTATAACCGCCGGGAATAGAGCCCTAGGTCATAAGCGATTAGAACAATATAGTTTGTTATCATAGAATAGAGATAGAAGAGTCCCAACTCAGCGTAAAGCTGGCATTTAAGTCAGCGCTGGTTTTCCGTTGGAACCGTCAGGTGAAACCACGGAAGGTTTCACACATACAATTATTGAAACACGAAAACAAAATTATAGCCAAGAAAAAAATACGCACTCAACCACAGATTAAATAAGAGTTACTACGCAACCTTTTATGCCCTACTTTATTGGCCGAATGAGCTAAGGTCCCTGAGCCTTACATGCAAAAGCAATTCTCCATCGCGTATTTATTTTTCTTCTCACACCTTCACAACATTTTCTCAACGTGGCACCTGCAGCAAAATATTGACTCAAGTAATTTTGCCACAACACATATTATTACAAAGTTCACAATATAAATTATCACAGTAAACAAACCTTTTGTACGAGTAACGGGCCGCCGTCGCATTGTCGTGTGAAACGTCACAATGAGTGTTTACTTTAAGGTCTCATGACATTTGGGTTGCCTTCTGATCCGTACATGGTACTGTGACAAATTTACTGTATGATAATTGATAAATTAGTGAAAGGGAAATTGACGTTGGAGCCAATCTACTTGTAATATCGATATTTTGGTGATACTTTTCAAGTATTTTGGGTTGTACATGGTCCATAGCGTCAACCCAGACCATACGCGTAAAAGCATTTTCCCAGCGTCAAAAACACAATATAGCATCTACTGTCTTGGGCCCTAGACAAGATACATACCTAACGCTAACGTATAACCGATTTTCGAAACCAGACAATAATTAAGGACCTGACATAAGCACTCGAAGCAACCGTCCGGCAGTTTACGTCAATCCTATAATTTTTTTAAGCCTTAATCTTGTCTAACACGACTTAGGCTATATTAATAATTATTTCATTTTCCTGTGGACGGAGTCGCGGGCGACAGCTAGGAATATAATTATAGATGCAAAAATTTAGCACGGCTTAACGCCTTTACCAAATTGACATGATATTTGGTACAGGGATAGACAACAGCTATTATTTTATCATTTTTATCTTAGCCCCTTTACTACGATATAATATCTGAATGTGAAGGTGTTCCCATCTGCAAAGGCGTGGTTTATTAAGGGCAGATTCGACCAAACTGGAATAATACTTAATCCGAGATTAGTCCATAGGTACAAATTCGGCGTTTAATCTAGGTATAAGACCTTATTCCAGTTTGGTCGAATCCGCCCTAAGAGCAGTTATCAAATAGTTATACAACCCTTTTTAGTCTTCCGTAAAACATAGGAACAACATTTAACCAGTTGTCTCTAACCTGCATATAAAAACGTCCCGATCCGATCGACACCCATCACAGGCTAGCTAGAAAGCCAGGACACTGACAGGTGACGTGCTGACAAACCGTCGTGTTTCGTCGTCGCGTGGGCGGTCGCCGGGGACCCGTTAATTGGTTGGCATTACCGTGCAAGTAATAATGAATGCGCTATTCTGTTCAGGTTTCACATTTATTTGTTTTTTTTTTTAGTTTATTGTAGTGCTAGCTTTTGTCTGTGACTCTATCCGCGTTTATCGCTATTTACGTGGGAACTGTCGCGATGAAACTCAAATCGTATTTGACCTGCGCCTCTATTCCCGACGGTAAAAACGATATCGTAGTTGACCTGTTATGGTATTGTTATGACGTCAGACGCCATTACTGTCAACTAAATAAGAGCTATCAAAACGGTGACAATACGATAACAGATGAAAAATGATATTGTTTTTACCGTGTTGAATAGAGGCCCTGTTATGGTATTGTCTCTAGCTCGGCCGCCATTACTGTCGAGTAAATAAGAGCTATCAAAACGTTGACAATACGATAGCAGGTCAAAAACGATAAGGATTTTAACGTGTTGAATAGAGGCCTGTTTGTCTTGTTTTTATTGGGATTTTATTGTCACTCTCTGGCCCTTCATTGCAAATAGTCAATCAGAAACAGTACCTATTAGTAGGTATTGTATGCATGTTTTGATGGTAAATGTGATATCCAAAGGCGAAAAATTATAGTTACACTAATATTACAAATTAGCTGCCAGCTTCGCCCCGGTGCAAATTTTCGACTCATTCGGTGGTTTTTTTTCCGTCCCTTTTCCTGTCCTGACAATAACGAAACAAAAGAATCATCCAATTTAATGCAATCGTTCGGAAATTATGCGCGGCCGTACCTACATACATTTTGGCGATTCATTTTTATTTTTATAGACATTAAAGTTGGTTTCTCTGGTTGTTGCCCTTTTACAGTTCAACCAATTAAATTGACTTAGATGAAATTTGGTATGGATATAACCTGCTTAAAACATGAGCCATAGAGAAAGACAAGGATACTTTCATCCAAAAATAAATCTAATTACCAAGGGAATAACTACGAGTATGAACAGGGAAAAGCTAACTATCAAATAGTAAACGATTTAAATTTACCAGGCTATTCCATCCGTACCAATTTGTTTAAGCCCATTGATTCGGTGATACCTGTCATACTTTTAAATGCAATGAGAGCTACTTTAAAACAATACAATACTCTTTATCGCAGACTACTTAGAGTTAAAATTACCAACAAATTATAACAATAATCCCAAAAATATGATGAAGACAATGAGCTTTTTGAGGTTTCATTGCATGTCTAAACAAATTTCATAAAACCTGTTGAAAAGGATAAAACATTAGGTAGGTATTGGTTTTGCATTGTAAAAACGCGTTTTAAACCGAAAATATATTAAATTAAAATTAAAGACCTCTCCAACCTCTCCTTGTTATATTATAACGTGGAATAACCCAGTAATATCAGAATACTGTCGCGCCTTGCCAACTTGCGATTTGGTGAAAGAGCGCAAGTTTGTTAAGAGCTTTAAGACATTTATACCTTCTGTACAAATTAACCGGCGCCTTATACAGACAGTCCTTAATAGGTTTTATACGTGGTCCAAATTAACAATACCCATTTAGAGAACTACTGAATTTAACTGTTACTTTTACTTCGCTGGGTGTCGTCAGAAGAATTTATCTGTTAAGAGTGTTCTTTTTAATTATTATTTATTATTATTAAGAGCCGTTTGTGTCCCACTGCTGGGCAAAGGCCTCCCCCCACTCTTTCCATGTATCTCTATTCTTTGCCGTCTCTGGCCAGTCCTTCAAAAAGGAATCCAAGTCATCCCGCTATCGCCGACGAGGTCTGCCGCGTTTCCGTCTTGAGTTGCTGGGTTTCCACTCTGTGGTGACTTTGGCCCACCGCTCGTTTGGTATGCGGCAGATATGGCCAGCCCAGTCCCACTTCAGCTCTTTTTAATTAACAACGTTTAATAAATATTTTAGCGGCTTTACTCCACTTTGAATGACCATTTTTCTTCGATATTGTAATCACCATATTCACCATGCGTCTATGAATGATGTGAGCTTAATTGGGGAGAGAGGTTTAACTAAATGTTACCAAATATTCTCTAATCTTCACTAACATCTTTTTGTTAATATCAAACAAAAGGTAATGGTAAAACTGCCCTCGTCCTTCAAACAGCACAGTGGGTTGAAAGGTTAAGGTTAAGGTTAACGTTAGGTCCGGTAAGTCTTAACGCAGAAAAAAAGATCGCTAAGTAGATAACAGACGGCCAAATCATATTTCCTGAATTATATGTAAATATCAAGGGACAATGTCACATTAATTGACCTAGTCCCAAACTAAGCTCTAGGCTTGTACTATGGGTACTAGACAACGATATAAATACTTACATAGATAAATATATACTTAAATACATAGAAAACATCCATGACTCAGGAACAAATGTTTGCGCTCATCACACAAATATCAAGCCTTACCGGGATTTGAACCCAGGACAGCTAGCTTCGTAGGTAACACGTCGTCAAATTAAATGAATGAATGCATGTACATATTATGTAAATACTTTATTGTACAAAACACAGAAATTCAAATGCAATATTTATAGAATAAGAATGTACAAAGGCGAATCCCTTTAAGGGATCTCTTGTCCCACCGCGGACCGCTGCCGAGGAAGCGATTAACTATCTATTATCTCGCTCAAGAAACGAACAATACATATAGATCCCGTGTCAATAAAAGAGACGCATATATTAATACTTGATCGTTGACTCTACTTGCTTCTCGCTCATCGTCAGCGATGGGACAATAGCACATTCATTAAACAAACAGTTTAGAAAAATCATTTTTTTAATAGCTATAAAAATAACCAAGATATAATCCAACAAAGATTTGTTGCTATTTCTTTCTAACAAAGCATTATTTAACATTAATTTTATATGGCCGATGTGTTAGATGACGTCACACGGCGTATCAGATCTCTCTGTTTAATCACTGTCTAATTAGCAGTTTAAAATGCTTGTATCATCCGGATTTCTTGACCGATTTTATTTTTAATTTCACTTCTGGATCGTCTTTTTTTCTACACTCAAAAAAATGTGAGCCAACCAAGAGGGATTTTCTCTTAGTTGACATAAAATGAAAACAATAATTATGATATTAGTTATATCAACCAAAATTCATAGTAACAGCAGCAAGTTCTTTGGTAAATCAACTTACATCTTAGTTGATGTATCACACGTCTTGTTAGGCTCGAATGGAATCAAGACGCCTATGCACAATAATCACAATCTTGTTAGAAACGAGCAATTTTTTTTTTCTGTGTGTATTTCCATATTTTGTTTAGAAATGCGATTTAAAAAATCCATGCACATTTCCTATTGATTTACCTACCCTTGTTTGAAGACGAACCTATTATTTATACTGATATTTCTGTTTACAGCTGCAGCAGAAGCGCCGTGTCGCTGGGAGCGCACCTGGTCTGCGCACGCGTCGCCGGCCTCACCGACAAGCAGCGCGCCATGTGTCGCTCCTCGCCCGCCGCCATCGCCGCCGTCGGCGACGGACTCAGGCACGTACCTACTGCCACTGTTGTGACAAGGGTGAAGGGTCTGTGTCACCTTCCGTATCTTCATCGAGCGGTCCCTAAGGAAGACCAGCATTGGCATCACAGCCAACACATGCTGGGACCGTTTCGCAACTATTATCACTGTGTCTGTCATCTCTTACGCTATTTTTCTTTTATCTCAGTGTATTATTGCAGTGAATCAACTTTTTTTCTTCCATACTAGGGAAGAATATCCAGGTTTTTATGATGAAGCCGAACGAGCGAACTTTTTTGAGTTGTGAGTCGCGGTACCCTGGTTTCGGGAGTCCGACTCCCACCTCCCAGGTTTTTTAGGGAGATCCCCTTCTGTCCTTATATATTCTGTGCCCTGGCTCATCTGTGTCATTATTCCAGAATGGCGTACTCCGAGTGCCGGCAGCAGCTCACGAATCACCGGTGGAACTGCACCGGGGTCGGCGACGGGAACGACTTCGGACATGTCATGCCTTTAGGTGAGTCATAGAAAAAAGAGAACATTGCAACCATAGAATAAGAACTTGCGAAGAAACCGGACTAGGTATAAAATGAACACAAGACGTAGGGTAAACTACCCTATCGTTGGCGCCATGAACTTTATTATAAGATAAATTTCAACAATGAATTTGCATGCCAGTAGTTGGATGTACGCCGTACGACTAAATACTCATCACACAAATATTATTTAAAATTGGGATAGAGCAAAACAAATTACTCACGGTTTTTACATACCTACTAATTCAAAAGAATAGGTCAGTTTAAGAGACCAATATCATTAATTTTGTATTTGACCCAATAGTTTTGTTTTAATACCTACCTATATTTATTTAGCAGACATTTTATGGATGACATGATTATTTTAAATTTGGGTTGGCATTTTCTAATAAATTACAACAATTAAATGATATCTAATCATCATAAAAAGTGATTGTAATAGTGTATTAAAACAACTATTTCAAGCGGTTTTCGTCTGACCCGTAAAATTCACCTAGGAGAGTTTCAAGCCGAAAACAAAAGTCAAACAAAGGTTAAATAATATCCTATATACACTTTTGTCGAAATGTCAGAAATAGATAAATATTTCAAAAACTTAATCACGCAGAACGGCTTTAAAACCCTATTCCTCGAAATGATTTTCTAATAAGAATAATTGTAAAAATATGAACCATCCCAATTCGTTTTCCGCTTCACCCCCTATTTCTTCCCACTCTTTCTTCTTCAATGTTCGAGTGGTCAGCCATTCAGTCGGGTGCGCCAAAGTTCATATAAAATTGCAACTCCGATTATTGGAACTCCGAAAATTTTTCTCATAACATTTTACATCATATTGATCACTCCTTATAATGTTCAAAAAAAATTTTTATACTAATGATCGGAACTCATAATCATCTGAACTTATAACGCCAATATTCATGGAACCGTACACTTTCCAGAATTTCTTAAATATCTTACGTGTAGATAAAATTAGGTTAGGTTAGGTTAGATTTATAACAATCCTCAAAAAGTAACAGTTTCTTAAAAAAATTCATTATGAGTTGCGATAAGTATGAGATTTTTTTTTAGAAGAAATGAAGTATGAGGAATTTTTTTCGAAGAAATGATGAGTATAGACACAAATCGTTATATGTATAAAAAATGTAAAGACCAATTTTATATGAGCCAATATGGACCCCATTCAGTCAGTAAGTCGCGGAATAGTTCAACATGTTCAGAAGATAGAAGATGACTACAGTTGAAGCACGTCTTTAAATAAACACTCGGATTGAATATACATTGTAACTAATAATAACATATTTCATCTGCTAATTACCACGTTTACGTACGACAGCCTCAAACAATAAGGCAAAAGGTTATTAAGTGTTTAACAGTAAATGATTACTATCGTGACTACAAACTCCCATCTTGCTTGGTGCAACGGTTAAGGGATAGCGATTGGATACTAATTTATTGGTAACCCATCATTTTATCGAATTTCACTTCATCGATTGTATCATTTCATCGAATTTCATTTTGTCGAACGGTACCTAGTTTCGGCTGAAACCAAGATGTTTTCAGGATATCTTAGACATTAAATACGTAGGTTAGGTTTGGTAAGAACTGATAAAATTAAAAAAAAATAACGCATGCGGTGAGAAATGCCTTTCGATGAAATGAAAATTCTGCGTAATGATACGTTCGTTGAAAAGTGTTTCGATAAAATAATAGGTACCCTAATTTATTAAATCGTCTCTTGTTTTTAGGGTTCTGTACCCGAAGGGACCCTATTAATATGCCTAAGCTGGCTGTCCGTCCGTCCGTCCGTCCGTCAACATTTTTTTTTTATATGGTAAAAACGTTAAAACAGAAGATAAACAACAAATACTAAAAAATGGTCAAAAGTGAGTTGGGCTCGCGCTTATGCGGTTAGAAATCGAATTAAAATTAGATTTTAATAACACCTACTGTGCGGAACCCTCAGCGCGCGAGTCCGACTGGCACTTGACCGTTTTTATTTATGTATAGACTATGTTATCTTACAGAGGGGCCATTTCGGATACACTTCGACCCCTTTAGGATCTTTTGTGCAATTACCCTCTTATACAACACTCAGCTGTTCGCACCCTGTACCAATGAGTTTTCTAACTTGGAAAAAACATCGTGAGGAAACCTGCACATTCGAACAGCTGAAACTGGTAAGAGGGTAATAGCACAAAAGATCCTAAAGGGTCAAGCGTCAATCTGTTAGATAAGATAAGATAATATATACAAAGTATACCCGCCCACCTTGACGCCACCGGGCGACGTTAATAGTCATAGTCATAATACTTTATTGCCTAAAGTTGTACCCCTACAAAAATCTTAAAAATCTTAAAAAGTATTACGTCAAGACTAATTGCGATTTGTGTAGCAAGTGCCATCATGAACTAAAAATAATGTAAGCGCCAAACGCCAACTCTTGTCGCTTGTTCCAAATAATCAGTGATTGGAGATTAACAATCATAGTGGAGATAATAACTATCATTGGTTTACGGAGGCTGGCTCCAGCGTGGTTGTTAACCTTTGATCTTCGCTAAAACATATTAAACCTGTTTACTTAGATATAAATCTCAGATTCATTTTGACGCTGTAATCGAGTGCGATTAAGAAAAAACTGAGATAAACTAAAAAGTATACGCACTTTTTATTAAGAATAGTTTTTTATTTAATTCTACGTTTATTAACGTCTTTTCATTATTGCGTGCTTTATGGATGACCTCACGATTTGAGATTTTTTATGGTCACAACTAATAAAATAAAGGCAAATACGTATTACCGAGGTACTTAACAAAGCTTTTAATTCCGAAGCTGAAAATTTCCATACAAAATGCGATAACGTCTCTCTCCCCTTAAACCTGGTCCGATTTTTACGATTTTTGAATAATTATGTTGTAGATATTATGTAAAACTATGCCTGTGCGCTTTCCTTTCCAATAATACATTTCTTAGTAAATATTTGACAGCCACGCCATGTAAGCGTCGCTTCACAATCCTCTTAAATGAGAGTTAAAAAAAAAGGTAGGTACTATATGAATAGTTAAAGCATATTCCTGTTAACAGTTTTTGTGTTACCTAAAATAAACACTAAGTACACGAGGTCTTTAAATTAATATTACTGCATTGCAAAATATGAAATGTAAGGATATTTCTTATGCCTGGACGTTTTTGATGTGTGTACATTATTTGTTGTTTAAGTGCATTTTAGTAGACTGGTGTTCTTTCTGTTGTGCCTATGGCACATCAAGGTTAATTTTTATTTCTTTATGTCTTCCGGAACAGAAATACTAGACAAAAAATAAGATAGAGGTATCCAAAGAATTACAAACTGGTCCTACCTGCCGTCGTAATTTAACTGGTACATAATCTTTAGCAGATAAATCCCGGTCAGTTCTAGCTTCAGCGATAATCGCGCGGCGCATAACTCTGCAGCCCGATCGATTTACTGTTTATTTATTAAGACCTGAATGTCCCGAAACGGTGTCTATACAAAATTATGTTGATTGGAAGTGACATTTTGGGCTTCATGACAATCTGTCAAATTTGATGTCGCTTACACTATGATTAAAATGGGGCGCGTAATGATTTGCATAAGAACGAATGTACTAATTTTGATTTAAAATATAACTAGGGTTAGGACGTTTGCTGGATATCGGGTTCTAGAATCCATGGAGTCGCTATTTCCTAATTATTATAAGATATGACATATTTATTATTATTTTAAAATTAACTAAATGCATTTTTAGTTCGGTTATTTCACACTTACTAATATTTGCTTGTTTGTAACGCTTTCACAGCAGAGATATCCTCCATACCAAAAATCATTTACATTGGTTTAGCGATTTTTTGAATAAAATAATTTTGAAATAAGTATTAACATACTGAAGGTCAAAATCAAAGTGATATGTATTATAATAATTAGGAAATAGCGACTCCATGTATTCTAGAAACACGATTTGCCAACAAAAGTCCTAACTCTACATATAACACAAATAGGTCAATTTTATTTAGCAATTATAATGCATAACAACGAAATGCATAGTTTTTTAAAACGTTATGTATAAAGTTAAATGGTAGATATTTCTAACGTCTTTGATTACTACTAATTTGTCACAGTTCTAACCTAACCTTGCAAAGGAAGAAGAAATTAACTTAAAATACATAACAACAAGAAAATTATTGTTATGATAAATGAGTGTTATGTTATTTGATGCTATGTCTGGTAAAATTTTATACATTATTACAATTATTATGCTTTTCAAACACACAGTTAAATGAAATTATGCTTTTAATTTTTTGCAAATTGTACGGCACTCATTAATTACCTTAGTTAAAGAGATACTTTGCTGCAAAACACTATTTAAAAAAATCCAATTTCACTTTTTGTAGCCGGAAAGCTATTACCACGATATCACAAATACACAAATACACATGTTTGCGTCAGAGATAAATAAATGAATTACCTTTTTAGCTAGTTTGCATTATTAGTTAAAAAAATTGTATGGCGGCCGGCGTCACAGCGCCGCCACTCGAATAAAAAGCCCAAGTGCGGCGCGCACAAATAAAAGACTCGCCCACACCGTGATTTATACGCACCAGCTAATTGACTGTGGGTTTGTTACTTCGTACACATACGAACAATATCGATATGCGACATTTTTTTAACGCTCATTGGTTTGTAACGCCTGAATAAGAAGCTAGTAGTCGGGTTTTTTTATGGCCTGGAGAAGGTAAACGAGCACACAAAGCCTCTATTCTAGACGGTATAACCATATCGTCTTTGACCTGAGGGCTTATTGTCCAGCGCACTCGCAATCGCAACCGGCTTCAAAGTGGAGCAATTGGGATTGTTCATAATTTTACAATTACTCTAATTCGAAAACCATTTCGAGGAATGGGGTTTTAAAGCTGTTCTGCATTATTAAGTTTTTGGAATATTTATCTATTTCGGATATTTCGACAAAAGTAAATTTAACCTTTGTTTGACTTTCGTTTTTGGCTTGAAGCTCTCCTAGGTGTATCTTACGGGTCAGGCGAAAACCGCTTGAAATAGTATGTTTTAATACATTATTATAATCACTTTTTATCATTAGATATCATTTAATTGTTGTAATTTATTAGAAAATGCCAACTCAAATTAAAAATAATCATGTCATCCATAAAATGTCTGCTAAATAAATAAAGATATTCAAACAAAACTATTGGGCCAAATACAAAATTAATGAAATTGGTCTCTTAAAATGACCCATTCTTTCAAATTAGAATGTAAAAAACGAGAGTTATTTTTTTTGGTCTATCCCAATTGTTTTCATTTTCTATGCAGACAAGCCTTCGATTTTCAAAATGAAAACGATCGTGATTGCGAGTGCGTTAGACAATAAGCCCTCTGTTACGGTATTGTTTTTAACTCGGCCGCCATTACTGTCAAGTAAATAAGAGCTATCAAAATGTTGAGCATACGACAACAAGTCAAAGAGGATATGGTTTTTACCGCTTAGAATAGAGGTCCTGGCAACCTAATGGTAAGTGATATCTAAGACCCATAGACGGTACATATTATATATTATCTTGGCAACACATATTTATGGTCCTTATTAGGGAATGCAATTTAATCGGTTATTAACCGTTTTTGTATGAAAATAACCGGTTAATAGCGGTTATAACCGATTATTTGCATTCCCTAGTCCTTATCCTGGACATATCACTTGATAGTTCCCGAAAGAAGGAAAAAAAAGCCTTCTTCGCGGACAAAAGTTAGTTTTCTAAGGGTCCGTACCCACGTAGGGTTCCGTAGGGTGCCAACGGAATCTTAAAACTAACCCTCGGCTATCCGTCCGTCCATCTGTCTTTCAGCAGGCTATATCTCATGAACCATAATAGGTAGCCTGTTGAAATCTTCACATAGAGTATATTTCTATTGCAGCTATAACAACACATATTTTTTTTTTAATTTAATTAAAAAATAAAGGGAGAGTGCTCAGTGTGTGAGTTGACTCGCACTTGACCAATTTTAATTGCAAATAAGCTTCATAAAGATAACCATCACAGTTTTTAAAATAAACAATATTAAAGAGCTTCTACGGCAGCTTACACTTCTCAAAAGCTTCACGTCAAGTCAATTAAGCTTTTGTTTATTTATCTTACTGTTAATTGGAAGGAGTGCTGTTGGTCTGTTTACATTTATACGATTTGACAGGCATATACGACGAGGTCATAAAACTATCTTATTTTAAAAAGACTTATGTTACCATTTGAATTTGAGTAATTTTACTTTACGCTTATTGTTTAAAGGTTCACTTTTGAAACAACTAAAAATGAACAAAGAATGATTTTGACTGAAGAGTGAGTGTTTGTCTATGTTAATTGGATAGAGGTTTTTTACACAAGTTTTAGACAAAATTTAATTTCAATGTTTTTAGAGTCTTGCAATTCAGTTAAAACATATTTAAAGAAACAATGTGGGTTTTTTGAATTTTGTAATAAAACATTTAAAAAGAAACCGGACAAGTGCGAGTCGGACTAGCCCACCGAGGGTTCCGCACATGAAATGGTTAACTAAGACCCTTTTTTTTTGGGATTTAATTAAAAATGTGCATATTTTAGATTTTTTCCTATACTTGTAGTAAAAGACGGTGTTACTTGCCAAATTTCATAGTTCTAGGTCAATGGGAAAACATTTTGAACCCTAAACATTTTGATTCCCTCGAGAGTGTCGAAATACACGTTTTTTGCGACATAAACGACCGTTTTTTTTTTACGTAAATGTAGAAGTTTGATTTTTATACAGCTTCAAGGGACTATAGACCGGAGTATATGGTTTTACTTTCAACTCGATACCTTCACGGGTTCCCGAGATAAAGGGTCTTGACAGACAGACAGACGGACAGACGGACAGACGGACAACGAAGTGATCCTATAAGGGTACCGTTTTTTCATTTTGAGGTACGGAATCCTAAAACTACTAACCAGATTTTGATTCGGTTTTCACTATCAGTTAGATATTTTTTCACGGAAGGTTTATATGTAAACATTAAAACATTATGTATAATAAATTGTGGTTAATGACGTGTGAATGATGGGGTTTGGTTCTGTATCCGGTTGTTGCAGAAAGCCCACATAAACCGAAGCGAAGCGAGGGCGGGTCGCTAGTTTATAATACATATAACTGCCGTGATCAGAGATCAGATCATCGTTTTAGAGACAATAGGGAATAATTATGCCTTTTTTTGACAGCTTCAATAAAAGCTGATTCATGTAACAAACAGTTGACAAAAATCATATTTTCAATAGCTATAAAAATAGCCAAGATAAGCCAACGAAGATTTGTTCCTATCTCTTTTTAGCAAAACAGAATTTAATATGCAGTTTATATGGCCGAAATGTTACATGACGTCACAGTGCATATCGGATCTCTCTGTCTAATCACTGTCTAATTAGCTGTTTAAAATGCTCGTATCACCCCGATGCCCTGTTTTAATTTTAATTTAACTTTTGGTTATCTCTTTTACGGTATTTTTATATTTTGTTGAGAAATGTGATTTAAAAATCCAGGTATATTCTATTAACGTGTTACTTCTTGAGTATGAACAATTTACACTAAAGAACGAGTTAATCTACATTAACTGAATGAGTGCAGCCGTTACTGTGATATGATAAGAGTAGAAGAAGATCATGAAAATGACGACGCGCTGGCCTAGTTGGTAGGTGACCCTGCCCACGAAGCTAGCGGTCCTGTGTTCAAATCCCGGTAAGGGCAGATATTAGTGTGATGAGCGCGAATATTTGCTCCCGAGTCATGGATGTTTTCTATGTATTTAAGTATATATTTCTCTATACAAGTATTTATATCGTTGTCTAGTACCCATAGTACAAGCCTAGAGCTTAGTTTGGGACTAGGCCAATTGGTGTGAAATTGTCTCATGATATTTATTTACCCCCTTACTAATAAACGTTGAGTAACGGTGGTATAGCTATACAATGTTTTGTCCTTATCTGTCATTGTGACATTTGGCTTTGAGAGAAAAGGACGAAACATTGTATAGCTATACCACCGTTACTCAACGTTTATTAGTAAGGAGGTTGTTACCTATTTATTTATTTAAATTGCTTGCAAGCTACAATCACTTGTATGTTATACAAGTTTTCGCAAAGAAGCCGTTACCTTTTATATCAGTGGTTGAAGCGAATACGTCTGTTTGCGACTAATTGACGTATTACGCCGTCCAGTCGCGCAAGTTGCCGCTAGATAGACGTAAGGGCCTCCGTCCACGAGACCACAGTTAAATAACTTTAAATAAATTAAAATTACTTAACCGATTTCCGTCAAATCTAGGTAAGAACAGCATTTCATTTTAAAAAATGTGTTGAATTCGAACTTCATGCAAACATTTATATATAAGCCGATTCATTAATGTACAGCAGTGACCCGTTACGAAATTTGACGTTCTTCCCGGCGAGGAAGAAGTCATTAAGGTAGTACAGGTTACGTAGTAACTTGTAGTAAAAAAACAGCTGTTCCTTACAAACTTTGAGAGCTAAACAGCCGAAATGCATGGAACAACTGTGTTTTTTTCGCGATTTGGATGTTGGTCCCATAATAAAAGTTGATGAGTATTACCTACAAAGTTAATCCCTGAAGTTTTTCTAACCTTCTGCCGAACACCCTGTATAATCTGTGGTACAGAGGAGGTTGGAGTGGCGGCGCCTAAAATGTTGAACATGATTAAACTTTTTTTTTTAAATATGCCGAAGACGAATCTCACTACTATTATAAATACGAAAGTTTGGATGTTTCTTACTCAATCACGTCAGAACGGCTAAACGAATCTGGTTGAAAGGCACAGATATAGGTTATAGTCAGTAATAGCACATAGGCTACCTTTAATCCCGAAATAAATCAATGTTACCGTGGGATGGCAAAATGACGAATTCTACACGGAGGTAGTCGCGAGCTGAAGCTAGTTAAAAATAAATTTTAGATTCGAATATCAAATACTTTCACTCCTCCCAAACCAAAAGAACACATTTATAGTTTCTATAGTTACACGCAAAATAGGCCAAGAATTCAAGTTGTGAATACCAGCCAATAAAATACAAAAAAAAAACTAGTTAGGTCTACTGCTTGAAGCGTCAGCAACCTTATAAAGCGTATAAGCGATTTGCAATATGAATATCTTAATTGCAAATGCGTCCTTTTAGAGTAGAAGGGCAGAACTACTCAAAACCTTTATCAGAGTTGTTGAAACGACGTGAACGAGAATATTTGCGGCTAATTGACGTATTAGACTGGCCTGTCAGTTGTCACATAGATTGTCAGGGCTGTCAATTGATACTAAGGCGTTTTTTCAAGAAAAGTGCATATGCATATAGTTAAGGACTGAAATTAACAACGGTAATTTTTCTATTACGTCACGAAAATGAGTCATGAATTTAAATACCTACTGCCCTGGTACACCAACAGGCGGTATCTATTAGGTCCTTACCTATGAAATTGGCGTTTTATATGGAGAATTTTATGAAAACGGTGGTTTTCATACATTAAATTTTGGGGATTATTTAGTAACGTCAAATGCAAACCAAACAAAATTCTGTCAGGAATATTGGACACTTCTAAGCTATATTATACATATCTTAATTACTTAAAAATAGCTTCATAAAACTCTGCGTAATTGAAGCACTTGAACTCGCAGCACATGAAAAGAGTTGAGTTCACACTTTAATTTTAAACACTATGTAAGAAATTGAACCATATTATTTGTATCTAAAACCTTTGTAACATACTGTATTAATGAAATATTATTATTATTATTATTATTATTTTGCGCTGTTGAATGATTTCAAAATGTTTCTGACCGTGACGCCATTTTTTATAAAGTTACACAACCATCGCACAGAAATTTAAAAAAATACGTCTTCTCCGTCAAGTTAAATACAGAAACCATAATTGTAAAATAACTTGCTAAATTGTTTTCAATGTTTAATCATCCATAAGTTGTTGCTGCTGTGGGCGTCAACCCTAAGATGAATGTTATTCATTAATTCAGGGCTACATTTCAATCATCGCCCCGTGGGCTTAATGTAGACGTTATTGTGGTATTATACCATCGCTCAAACAGACAAATTATAAACAAACATCCGCCATTTTTGTTTACAGTTGCTATTAATTCGAGATATACTGTTAATGAAATAATGACAGATGTTTGCGTTTAGATACTGTGGCCTAGAAGTTGTTGAATCAAACCGAGAAATGCTTTAGTGGCTTAGAGAGTATGGATTTATTTCGAACTAGCGACCCGCCCTCGCTTCGCTTCAGTTTATGTAAGTTTTCTGTAACACCCGTACAAAACCAGAAACTACTTATTTTTTTAACATGCGAGTATTAGATTTTTTTGAGACAAACCTCTACAAGCATGTTTTTTTCAGAACATCTTTTAAAAAAGATCCTGTCGTCAATTATTGACAATGCATGCCCTGAAATATGTTTTGTACACTAACTATACAGGGCGTCCCAAGACTATGCGACTTACAGGGAAAGTACCTTAAATATCGTAGATAGGATATTCTGCTGAAAGAAGACTTTATGTTATTTTAAAACCTAGTAATAGAGCATCTTTTTTAAAAAATTACTTGCTTCGTCTGGAAATCGAACCGACTTTTAAGTCTAACTTAATAATCAAAGCTATCTATGGAATGATAAATACTTATCACTATTTTTCGAACGCCGTCGTCGGTAATAAATAATGTTCTTGAAATTTGAATCAAACATTTTACATTATTCCTTTATTTGGAGATACTTTGTTACTTAAGGACATATTATTTTTGTCCATTCTTTCTAATGGCATCATCAAATACGGGTAATTTTTTTTTCACATTTATATCGGTTCGATTCCCAGACAAACCAAGTAATTTTTAGAAAACCTTTGAATGCAGTATTACTAACTTTTAAAAATAAAATAAAGTCTTCTTTCAGCAAAATAGCATATCTACGATATTTAAGGTACTTTCCCTTCATGTCGCATAGTCTTGGGACGCCCTGTATAACGGGACAACTTAAACTTGCCGGTTAATATTAGCTGCATCGAGTTGAAAAGTACCTTAAAGTACGATACCCCTAAGATAATCAAATCCTTGATTGATAATTTAAATTTAAGTAACTGTGAGTCGTGTACCTCCCCTCCCAGCGACGCGCGAGGCGGCGTTCACGTACGCCATCACGTCGGCCGGCGTCACGCACGCGCTGAGCTCGGCGTGCGCGCGCGGCGACCTGCCTGCCTGCGGCTGCGCACACAACAGGTACAGTAGATCATCATCATCATTCCCATCGCTTACCACTTCCACTGTACAAGTTAATGTAATGCCATTAATAACAGATAAGGGCAAAGCACATTTCAAGCATGCTTTAGCCATTGTGAGTTTATGAATAAGAGGGTTGGAAAATACCCAAACCACAGTCATTCAACCACGCATCTCATCTCCCGATTTACCCAATTCCTGCCACACCCTAAATGATACATTTTTCAGGAGAAGAACGACCACAGAGCAATTCCAATGGGGCGGGTGCGGAGAAGCCGCCTACGGCGCGCGATTCGCGCGGCGTTTCCTCGACGCGCGCGAGATCGACGCCGATGCGCGCGCGCTGATGAACCTGCACAACAACCGGGTCGGGCGGAAGGTGAGCGAGGTACCGCTGAATTACATATGCTGTGGACTCTTTGACGCATATTCAATAGTTTTTATTCTTGCATCTATTTCTCTAGCCTTCTAAGGCCCACTGCCACCACACAACTATTCAACTATTCTATTGTATATACACGTATATAAGTACGACAGTGACGGATGCTGAATCCACATTTTGTCACGCAATAAACGCAACCACACTAGGCCCCCTGGCTAGAGATTGAGGAATTTTTATCCACGTTTATCCACATCCCTGGCAGGAAATATTTCGATATCAGGTTAAATACTTTATAATTAGTTATTCGCTACAACTCCCATTTAACCATCCCACAAGAACAGTGTTTTTTGGGATTAAAGGAAGCCTGTGTTATTCAGGATATAAGCTGAAACAAACCTACTTACTTCCTTCCACACATACACACGCGTTTTTATTATTTTAGATCGAAATAAGTAATATACTTGGGCTATTTCTAAGTTATATATTTAAATAAATCCATTAAAAGATGTTGTTCTGTTATTACAAGTTACATCTGACAAAAAAAACTTCCAAATCTTGATGTTAAATACATTTATTTAAACTTATTATTTGCTAAGCGCGTCCATTAGGAATTCAATTACGAGTGCCATCTATGGTACATAAATGACACGTATAATTTAGTTAAAACCCCGTAATTGTACAAAAGTCGGCATTAACAGAATGAGCGGAAACGCATAATGATTCGAAACAGGTTGCAATTGCTTAGTAGACCACCGCAGTTGACAGGGACCGCCGTTGATACCACACATTTAGCGAAACGAATAAGTGAGATTCAATGAAACCATCGACAAGGGGGTTATTCTTTAATCGAGTTCGTTCATTCGAATTCTAACTTCTAACTAGCGTAGCGCGAGCTCGCCATTACAAGTGCGCTCTGGAAGAATTCAGAGCGCTTAAAATCCAGTGGACCAAAGAAAGCGACAGACCCTCCGATCCAGGTCCGCACCTTCCTGCCGCTGAGGATAGGAAAAACGGCGCACCGTAATACGGTACTTCTCTTCCTTTTTAGCCCCACCACGTGCCTTATCTACAAAGCAATACACACGAAAACTTCGTCGTTCACTTTGTCTCTTACTCTACATTTTGTCGGCCTTACACCAACCCTTCAGTAGTAAATATCAGCCCAACGAAACCCTGACCCACCATAGGACGGTGTCACAGCGACGTTATAAAACAATTTGTTTAATACTTCTTACGTCCTGAATCATAACGTCACTGTGACACAGTCTATGGTGGGTCAAGGTTCCATTGGGCTGATATTACCTGTCTGTTCTGGAGTGTCTTGACCTAGGTTGTACTTCGACGCAGTTCAGACAAGGTAGAAGCTAACCTAGCTCGACACTAAATACCTATTCAAGCGCAAGTTTAACGACTGTTGTCCGGGAAAGACGAAGTAACCAACGAGACTTCTTAAAAAAATATATGCAGAGGTGCACCCGTATAATTCATTGAAATCAAATTCGACCAAGCGATCTCGAATTATCTCCAGAATAGCACCCAACACAGTAATCTTGTCCTATTGCCGTCGACATTTCTCGCGCGCCGCGGGGTCCAATTACGGTATTGTGCGAAATGACCGGTTGCCGGCGCCGAGAGGGTTCGTGATTCGGTGTTGGAGCCGTGTGAGTGGGGTTCCGTGGGAATGGGTGAACCATTCTGTCAGATCGTTAGTAGTTAAAATACTTACATCAGTGAGGCTAGACAAGTGGCTTCACGCTAACGTAAACTACTTTCGAAAACGGACAAAATGGATGGAATTGTCTTACTTGATAAGCTATTAAGACTGTCTTTCCACTAAGCATGTTTTGTTTATTTAAAATGTATGCTTGGACCATTCAAATTATAATACGTAATTTTTTTAGAGAGTTAAATGAAATCGACCAAAATGAATCGATAAAAATCGACCAGCTCGGTAGTAGAAAATAAGTCACATGGGAAGGATCGTCACAACCAACCCCGAGTGTTGATTTTAACATTTCACGTTCATCTTTGAACCAAATATTCAAAAATCGAACCGTAGAGCATGTTGCCGATTTGAGATTTTTGTATTGTTCTACAAATAAATAACTTTAATATAAAGATAAAGAGACATATTTTTTTTCTATCCGGCCTCAACCCGCCCGGAACCCATTTCTATATAACTTCTCCGCATTCGCAATAACGTATAATTCGAAACAAGTGAGGTGGTACTTAAAAGAGATATTAACGCTCATTCAAAACTAGTTCCAACCATATCGACACATTAATATTTTGTTTTTTTCATCCGCCATTTTGAAGCAACCACCATTTTGTTTTCAACTTTTTATCGCCTGCTCGCATGCAACGTTTAAAGTGCGTTTTAAAACTTAATTAATAAGAATGTCTTTGTTTTATGATGATTGTTTTCAGTTTTATTTTTATTTTTTGCTTATAACGTGCTATTTATTTGGTTGGTTAATTAAAAAGGTTCTGGTATTAAAATGTTTCTCGAATTAATGTTTGTTATTAACGAAAATGGTTGTTTAATTAGGTATAAAGTCAGTGCAAGCCTATCCCTTAGCTTGGGACGAGGTCAATTGGTGTAACATTGTCCCCAGGTGGTGACCTATCACAAGGTGTGTAAAAGAGCCCTAATGTGAATTATGAATTTTGTTGGAATTTCATTTACCCAATGTTTCGTTTGTCCGAATTTCCATAAGTTAGAAGTTTTTTTCTGAAACTGTTTAACTTTTCTAAAGTGTTATGAAACAAACCTTACCTAACCTACAGGTCCTCTCTCAACATTTTCTTTAAACATTTTGAAATATTAATGGGTTCAGAAAAAAAAACTAACTTATAGATTTTCAGTTGAATAAAACAGGACACAAAACTTCTGATTTCATATAGGATCCTCCCCTGAAATTTTACCTTTTTATGTATCTATTAATTTTCAGTTGGTGAAAGACCTGGTCCGCCGCGAGTGCAAGTGCCATGGCGTCTCTGGCTCATGCGCTTTGCGGACGTGCTGGCGCGCCCTGCCGCAGTATAAGGTTAGTTAAGTCCGACAAGTTCTAGCGCGACCGTCCCGCGGGGTGGCGAGTGCGGGGGGATCTAGGTTTTAGTGAAGAAGGGAAGCGCTTTAGGCGCCGGCGCCGTGAACTATAGTAGAGCCGTTATCAACTGTCCGTCGGAACAATAAATTATTTTTATCACACTCTCTCGCTCGCACTCGGGGGGCTTATGGCGAGTGTACGTGTTTATCGTGTGTTGCACATTCTTGCTGACAGCGGGTTTTATTGCTCCGAGGGACAGTTGATAACGGCTCTACTATAGTGTACGTCGCCTCGCCTCTGAAAACTAGACCCTGCGTTACAACATTTTTACAGTGCATGCGTGTTATAAATTATGAAATTGTTTTAAACCATAAGACTGAATAATTAAACATTTAGCATTCATCGGATGTACTTGGATGTGGTGACCTCAACTTTAACGATTTTAAAATTAAGGAAAGTAATTACGTACAAAATTTTCGTGTAAAGATTTTTTTTGAAAGGTGAAAAAACAAAAGTTCTAATAAGATTTATATCTGTAACTTAGCTGTAGATTTTGTGCGAACTCTACAAACACCTCTCTTTTTTTTAAATGAAGTGAATGTGACTAAACATTTGCTTTCCATGTACACTTCATTATTGTTTTATCGAGTAGAATAGAGCCACTGAAAGATCAGCGTAAGCTCAGTATCGTCTTAATTACGATACTATTTTATGAGACTGCTAAATAATACTAAAATTCTATCCTACCAGGCCGTCGCCGGAGCTCTTCGGGAGAAATACCGCCGCGCCAGGCTGGTGGTACCGCAGCCGCCGCAGCCGCATCTCGTAATCCGCAGGTAAAACTGGCTACTGAGCAACAGACATAGAATTCCATAGAGTTTTCCTGCCTGCTGTTTTCATGCCTGCCTTCCACTGCGAGCAGAGAGGGCGTTTTTTTATATTTGTGCCTAAGATTGAAAAGGGCATGCTTCGATGGTTCGGTCATTTGGGAAGGATGGATGAAAGAAGATTGACGAAAGAGATATACAGAGCGAAAATGAGTGGATGGGTCGGTAGGGGCCGCCCTAGGCGTACTTTTTCGCATCAAATCAAAGAAATACGTTAAAAGGAGCGAATCTGAAGTACCTCCCCGAAACCGACGTGCATGCATGACTCGATGTATGAATGTGGAAGAAGCGAAAGAGATTTGTCAGGATCGTAGCAGGTGGAAAGAAGTGGTCTCTGCCTACCCCTCTGGGAAACAGACGTGATTTAATGTAAGTATGTAAATATGTATGTATGATACTTCTGATTTTATGTAATACTAGTAGACGACGCGTAAAACTAGTTTCCCTCTACTCCTCCAATTTTAACCCCTTCGGTGATGAATTGCCAAATAACCCTTTTTTAGTGAACCCCTATATGTGGCGTTATCTCTGAAAAAGGACCTTATTGTCGATGGCGCTTACGCCGCACTGCGTCACGCGACGTTGTATTTATATCGGAGTATCGTTAATAATGGCCGAAGCGCCATCGGCAATAAGGTCCCTTTTCATAGCTAACGCGACATATATCCAAGAAATATTTACTCCAAATTTCAAGTCCCTACGTCGGTACTAGGGAATGCAAATAACCGGTTATAACCGGTTTTAACCGGTTATTTTCATACAAAAACGGTTAATAACCGGTTAAATTGCATTCCCTAGTCGGTACGTCCCTAGGTCCAGTAAGCGGTTTCGGCTGTGCGATGATCGATCAATCAGTCAGTTTCTTCTTCTGTAATACATATAGATTGTTTGCTACTTTATTATTCCTCCTATTATTATTTTGTAGTTTGTTTCGTTCTTTAATTATGATGACATTAATGTAAAATCATATAAATTGTCATATACCATTTGTAATGTAATTTTATATTGAGTTCTGGGACGGGTGTTTTCTCGTAATCTTTTATTTATTCCGTGTTATATCCGCAGGGCCAAACAGACGACGGCGGTGGGCCGCCAGCCGCGCAAGTCCGAGCTGGTGTTCCTGGAGCCCTCGCCCTCCTACTGCGAGCCTGACGCTCTGTCCGGGTCCCTGGGGACCCACGGACGGACGTGCAACAGGACTTCCAGAGGTCAGTATGAATTGGCTGCTTAAGGGTGTTACCAGACCAATCGATCGATCGTCGATCGACGGCATCGATCGATGGTAGCATTGATTAGTCGACGTCGATCGATAGTTCCTACCAGACCAATCGATCGATCGTCGATCGATGGCAGAATGGATTAGTCAACGTCATCAATTAAAGCTATCAGACCAGTCGATCAACGTTGACCGGCAATCGATCGGTTAGTCGAACGATACCCGTCGATCGAAAGTTCCTACCAGACCAAACGATCGACTTCGATCGACGTCAATCGATGCCGTCGATCGGCGATCGATCGATTGGTGGTCTGGTAACACCCTAAAAAGGATTGTGAACCGACGCTTAAATCGCGTAGCCGTCAAAGGTTTTCCATACAAATTGGTCTCCGGCGGTAGCGCCCCCTAAATCAAGTCCGATTTCCACGATTTTTGAATTGTGTTGAAATTATTATGAGAAACTAGATTTGCACGTTTCTTTTTTTCTTGAGATTACTTTAGGTACTTACAAAAAAAAAAACATTTCATCACTTAAATTGAAGAAAATTATTTGTGATTAAAATGACATGTTATTGTATTGCCAACGTTAAGTATGATAGCTCTTATTTACTTGACAGTAATGGCGGCCGAGTTTCGAAAGCTATATAAATGAAAATAAAATAAATACACAGGGGACAATCTCACACAAATTACCCTATTCCCAAACTATGCTGTACGCTTGTACTATGGGTACTAGACGAATAAATACTTATAAGGAGAAATAAATACTTAAGTCATTGTTGACATTCAAGTGCCGCCGCACTCTTCCATCGACTATACGTCTACTAGCCCCCTTGCTCATTGGCTGGCGACGCCCTTGGTTTATGATTTCACCGAGTAAACTAAAGCCCCTCGTCCACTTTGTTATCCTACTAACTTACTGAACATTCAACATTCAAAACTAATTCCTTTTGAACCTTCAGGTGAAGACGGCTGCGAGACGCTCTGCTGCGGCCGCGGCTACAATACGGTCCGCGCGACGAAGGCCACCCAGTGCCGCTGCCAGTTCCACTGGTGCTGCCGAGTCACCTGCGACACGTGCGTGGTACGCACTGAGACGCACGTCTGCAAATAAACCAGCAAGCCTACCAATAGACCAGCAAGCCTACTAATAGACCAGCAAGCCTACCAATAGACTAGCAAGCCTACCAATAGACCCGAGGGCTTATTGACTAACGCTCTCGCAATCGCAACCAGCTTCAAAGTGGAGCAATTGTTTTCATTTTGTATGCAGACAAGCCTTCGATTTTCAAAATGAAAACGATCGTGATTGCGAGTGCGTTAGACAATATGCCCTCAGAAAGCCAACCAATAGACCAGCAAGCCTACCAATAGACCAGCAAGCCTACCAATAGACCAGTATACCTGAGGCTATCTAGATGATCCCTATAACAGCCGCAATTTGTAATTTCAAACACATGCCATACTCGCAGGCCATGTAAAAAGATGTCTATGGGTCACAGGTCACACTTAAGTACCATCAAGTGTCCTAAGTAATAAAAATAATTTATAAAGAGGACAATCGTTTAAATTACTCTTCCCAAGGTTAGTATCAATGTAGGATTTACGAAAACTCAAGTACGAATAAACAAGAGTAATAATCTCGTTTGAGATGTCAGAGGCATCATTCTAGGTTGACCAGAGCCCGTATCATGGCCGCCTTTATCGCGGTGGATAAAACATCCGTCACTTTCGCACTTACATACTGGTCAGAATGTGACAGATGTTTTGTCGATAAAGACGACCATAATTAGCCGCCAGGTATACACAAAACATATTGCTCGACGACAAACTAGTAGCCGACGAGCTTGCACAACGTAATATGATTTGCCGAAAAATAACAGACAACGTTGAACTTTTTTAATCCCAGTAATAAACAATTATTACATACATATTCCCAGTCATACTTACATATTAATTAATTATGTTTATTACTTTTTTATTACAACACAGTCGTTAAGCCTGTTTACAATTGGAAAAAGACCTAAAGATCTATAAAAACCGTTCATAGGTTTTTTTAAGAAATCTATTTGATCCATTTTATATATTTAAAAAATGACGTAAATTTTTAATTTATACCATACCTATCTTCTACATATAAAAAGAAGTTGTTAACTTTAAATTACTACTTTGTGTCAATCATGGTAAAAATGTATGCACGCACCGTTTGTTACTTAATACTTTTTCTACATGTCACATATTGCTGCACTTACAATTATGTATACAATTTATAAGTAAATGTACTGCGAAAAATATACAACATAAGGAAGTATGTGTAAATGATTTACACAAAACAACAGATTAAATCGACCTTAAATAAGAGTATTGTAAAAGTGAAAATTACCTTTTATATCGTTTCCTTTCCACCTAGGCCGATTTTTACCATTTTTGAATATGTTGTAGATATTATGTAAAACTCAAGGACGGAACTTAAGGTTTGTAAAATTTACCTTTCCAAGAAAATATGGTCTGGAAGGAAACAAAAAAAAACGAATAAACCTCGTATTTCATAATAACCACAACATATTCAAAATCGAGGAAGTCGGACTTAATTTAGGGGGTTAGAAATGTTATCGCCCCGAGCTACATTTGTATGTTTTTTTTGACATTTCAATGATTTTAGCGTCACTTTACAATCCTCTTAAATAATAACTTAATATTTCATCATCTTGAACTCCGTAATCGCTTTAACAAATATGTTTTGTCTGTTCTTATACAGTGTATAATGATGTATACTTATTCCACGGTTCGCCTAACTTATTTAATGTAAATATCACACTACATTTTATAAATACATTTCTCGTGCATTTAAAGTAAGACTCGACGGCTTTAAAATAGTATTTTTTAAGTGTTTCTTAAATTAACTAAGTACTTAACTCATTAGACATTCCACTTTAGGCTTAAGCATAACTTATTCACTTAACAATGCGAATTTTGAATAAAACTTTGACACATTTTAAATTGTTATTTTTACTTACTCTATCCTTATCCAAACCTATCCTTATCCTTGTCAAACCACTCGATACTCATGATAACAAATTAAATGCGTTACCAAGGGACTATGATGGAATGCATAATTTTTGGCCGAATTTTAAGTACCCGAAACCGACGTGCGTGCATGACTCGATGTATGAACATGGAAGAAGCGAAAGAGATTTGTTCGATGAGCCCTCAAGCTCAGGGGGCCCTCGGACCCCCACCAAGCTACAAGTTACAAATTACAAGCGGAAGTCTCTTTCTAACTCGTACTGCTAGTAAGAGGGTTCCGCTTGTAATTTGTAACTTGTAGCGTCGTGAAACGGGCCACAGGAAACCCGAAATTGAACTAGAGAAAAAATCTCCCATCTTCGGAATGTCAACAAAATAGGTGGCAATTGGCACCCTCTATTCTAGGCGGTAAAAATAAAAACCATATCGTATTTGTCCTAACGTAATGGCACCAGTGTTCGATACTATAAGCTGACATGCACCAATGATCGACACTTAACTCTTATTTCAAAGATCATACGGTCATAAATTAAGTGTTACAAAACAAATTAATGAAATGAATAACCCTTATCTTCTGTGAAATAAGAATCAGTGTCGATCATTGGTCCTTGTCGATTACTGGTTCCATTACGTTATTATGTTATTGTTTTTAACTCTGCCGCCCCATTACTGTTAAGTAAATAAGAACTATCAAAACGTTGACAATACGATAACAGGTCAAAGACGATTTTTTAAATTTTATTTAAATATAAAAGAAAGAAATTAGGTCAAAAACATCAAAAGTAACAAATACAGAAAAACTAAAATTAAATATAACTATCTATCTACAACAAAAAGATTAGAACTTACGGGGCTAAATATACCTCTACATAGATTTTAGCTAAAAGCGAGTGCCAATTGCCAGCTAGCACATCGGTATCCCGCAGCTTGTGCAAAAGAGCGTTCAGCAGCTCTACCGCCCCGCGGTCGGCGCGTTCCTGGGGCTCTACTTTGAAATCAGTAATTCGAACTTCGGATCGCCCCGTCACTTTCTTGCGAATTAATGACGCGTCGAGAGTAAAAGGGATAGCAATAGACGAAGTTCGAATTACGGATTTCAAAGTAGAGCCTCGGAACCTTTACCATGAGTTACAATTAACGTACTCGCTAGCGGGTCGAATGCTCTGTCCCTCGCAGTCCTCGTGGTATTCTTATAGAGTGCGAGGGACAGAGCATTCGACTCTCTAACGAATACGGTGATTGTAACTCATGGTAAGGGTACTGGCGCGGTATGGTTTATACCGGCTAGCACCAGTTGCCCGCGACTCGGTTGTCGCTCGGATCTCCCCTTCTATCTTGTCAGTAACGATAGAGACGCACTGAGCGGCAAGCGAGAAAATACAACTTGTGCTACCCGTGCTGGGCCTTTGGTTACCTACGAGTAGCTACGCCCCTGCGATGATCACGTATTTTTGGATTAAAATGACTTGATGCTTACCAGAACTAATATCGATACAAAATCGAGTTCAGCGGTTCTTTCAAGGTCGTCTTTATCGACAAGGACAAACGTGGATAAAACATCTGTCACTGTCTGACCAGTAAGTGCGAGAGTGACGGATGCTTTATCCATTGCGACAAAGGCGACCATAATACTGCCCTCTTAAGCCAATAAACAGTATCTCAGATTCAATTGCCAAAGTCAATGAAATCCTCACCTTTTAGTAATTGGGTTGTGATTGCTACAGAAGTTTTGATTGAGATGCTGCTATTTTGCTTAGCCGGACAGAATACGGGGGCTGGGTATTGGATGTGTTACTTTTAACATGTATTTATCAACTTTATGTGGAATAAAATCCATTCCAACTGTAACTTTTCAACGAATTCGAATCGTTAAAAGTTCACAAAGCTCGTTCGATCTTTAGAAATAACATTTGTATGGATTCTAACTTATAATTGGCTTAAAGTTAAGCTTTTCCATTGAACCGGCAGCTTGGATAAGTTTTCTAATGAACATACTTTTAATGATGTCGCATGGATTCGCTTTACTTTGGTACGTAATGTCACGTATAATTTTGTTTTTTATTCCAGTCATAAATTTAAATTTTCTTTTTTTGTATTTGAAATGTGAAACCGGTATGACCGGTAACCGGTATTTAGCATGTTACCAATATTTTTCTGAATGAGGGCTACAATTATTATTATTATTTTATTATTATTACCTACCGAAACTGTGAATTCATAATTACCTACATGCAGATTTAAAAAAAAAGAACAGTACGAAAATGCGTGCGGGTTACCTGATGGACAGCGCTAACTCGAAAAGGGTTAATAATTCAATGGCCAAAAAAATCCTTATACATTCATGGTATCTTATGTTTGTATGTATGTACAAAAAGGAAGAGGCATATGTTCAGCAGCGGACGAGTATATGCTGAGAAGAAGATGTACAAAAGAAAAAGAAAAACAAAACAATGAAGATTTAAAAAAAAGAATGTACAAAAGCGAACTTTTCCCCTACTTACTTACCTTACTTATGGTTTTGTTTTTTATTAACAAAATAAGTAACTTAAAACAAACTAAGGTAGGTCTTCTCCCTTCCCTCCCTACATCTTCCGCTATCCCCCTCCTAAGTTTCTCATTGCACAGCCAAAATATATTTTTCCTAGGAAAACATGTCTAATAATTTGCGGTCTGATATTTTACAATTGCTTTCTTGAACTAAATACAAACATTTGCTCGAAACAGTCCAAGGATTTATTATTAATGACAATGGCGATAAATTAGTAATAACAAAATAAATACACACAGAAACTGCAAATATTAGCAGCATTTAAAATCACATTTGTTTCAGCCAACGTTTACGCAAATGCATCATGTTGACAATTTGGCGGCAATAAAGCGTGTCACACAAACTCGTTCGATAGCACAACGAGCTTTTCATGCAAATTCGAGCTCTGAATAACAAACGTTTACAGCAATTCGTTGTTTTTGATTTATGTAACGGGTTTAAAATGTGATTTGCATTTTTAACGCAAATATGGAGCAAAAAATTCATGAGACAAATTAGTATTTTTATTTGCGATGTTTGATACTGGCTGCTAATGGCGCCATCTCTGATCAATCTTAAAATATTACTGAAAATCAAGAGAGAGAAGTTAATTTTTGATGATTTCTGACTACTTTGGCGGATTTTAAAATGTTCAATGAAATGATAATCCGACCCACCTCGACAAAATAACACTTACTACCTACTTAGTACGTGTTCCTATAGATGTATTGAATAAAAGAATATTCCGTCAATTCTTGTTACTACACCGTAGGCGTAAAGTATCGTGAAAACAAATTGATCAATATCATACAATGACATATCGTGAAAACAAATTGACCATGCAAACAGCGTACTCTTAGCGACATCTAGCAACAAATTAGGCCAACACACATTTAGCAGAGAAGTTTTGCTACTCGTCAATAGGTGGCGTTAAACGCACTTTATTTTTTTTAGTTTTTGACAGTTTGAAACCGTTTCGATTTACACATTATCGGAATGCTGTAACAAACATTAGGTTCAACATTTAATCACATTTCTTAATTTTTGCATAGTTATGTATTAATTTTACGTATGTTAATTTAGAAATTTATGTAAATTAAAGATTTAGTAGATGTTTTGTAATTCTATTGTACTTCAAAGAATAAAAATGAAGTCAATTCTGTTTTAAATGCGTGTAATGGAACTACACTGTCTGTTGTGGCGTCTTGTTGCGGGTTATGATCGCTATGTTTAACTATTAAATAACTTGCTTTCACTACCTTATATCATCGTAAATATCTTTAAAAATGCCAAAACCAACATGCGTACAGTGCAGCACCGACGATTCCCTCCTCTGGAGAAGTGCGGAAAACGGTCAAATCTGCAACGAATGTCACCTCGCTAATACGATCACCAAAGAAAGCAGTCCACCTTTTACGTTCAGAACCGAAATTGAAGTCAAACGTGAGGATGACAAAGAGCCGGAACCTAAGAATGAGAAGGCTGAGGGTGAAACGACTCCTGCTAAAGCCACAGGAAAGGGCACTAGAAAAAGTACTAGAGCGACTCGATATAAGCCCAAAACTCCGGCATCAGTGGCTGCTAAATCGACTGCACCTCGTGGGAGAGGCAGACGGAGTATATTTAAGAGACAACCTTTGAAAGCGCCGACAGCTACTGCCACTGTTGTGACTAGCGATTCAGTATTTTATAAGGTAAGAATTAAAAAAGTTAATTTTTAATTACTATGGTGTCTATTCACGGTTACCCTTTGTGTGCTCTAAACTCCTAGTAGGTACTCGATTACTCGTGAGTATAAATGATTGTTTGTTTTCATATGCTTGTTTGATTATTTCTGTACATTTTTAATTGCACTATTGTAGCATTTTATAAATGAACCCTATAAACTTATCACATCCATTCTAAGTAGTTGCATTATCATATCTTTCCCTTTATATTACATACATACATACATAAACTCATGCCTACGTTCCCAGAGTGGGGTAGGCAGAGCTACAGAATGACTTCATAATCATAAACTCACGCCTTCATTCCCAGAGTGGGGTAGGCAGAGCCACAGACTCACCAACAACTCCAAAAACTTGTTGATAAATTCTGTGACCACAGTTTGCACAACCAGGCTAAGATGTTATCCAGTGTATTAGTGACAGGTTGCAAACCCATTGCCTAACAGCACTACACAGCCTTTAGTCCCTTAGTCGTCTCTTACGACATCCACGGGAAGACATGGAGTAGCAATATTCATTCATCATTTAAAGTTACAGAGTCTAATTGTCTTTTGTCCCTTCTGTATTTGATATTAATATAACAAAAGCTTGTGGTTTCCTGTAAATTTTTGGTCATAAAGCAAAGTTGGGTTTGATTAATAAAAATACTGAAAAAGTAGGTTTGTTAAAAAAAAAAATAGGCAATAGTATATCAGTAGATTTAACCTCAATTGTTGTTTATAACACGGATTTTATTGTAAACATTCAATATGGGAGCCTGCTGCTTACACAAAATATTTTTGGTCAAATGTATCATTTCCCAAATTTTTCATTTGCCAAACCAATGTTATAAAATTTTTTTAGAATTTATTTCAGTTCCATTGTGTAGAACCCTATAGGTTACGTTAGGTTAGTTTTTACAAAATCCTGAAATACTTACAGTTACATAAAACAACGCGGATTGGCAAACGAAAATTTGGAAAATGATACATATTCACAGATAAAAATGTACGCTTAATTATGTAACCAAAACAAATTATTTCATTAATTGATAACATTCAATGCATATTCCAGGGTAACTATATGCAGGTGGGCGACATAGTGTCAATGATTGACGTAGACGGAGGCACATACTACGCCCAGATCAGAGGCTTTATGACGGACCAGTACTGTGAGAAGAGCGCAGTGGTGACATGGCTACTGCCTACAAAGGCTAGCCCACCTCCAGAGAGTGGGTTTGACCCTGCTACTTATATTATTGGTAAGTTATAAGTTGTAATTACGTTTGGTAGACTGCAAATGAGTTATAGTATAAGTTCCTATGTATCGGATTACTTGCATACTTTTCCTATAAAATTTCTGTGCAAAATAAAATGGATGACATATAGATTACAACAACAACAACATAAACTCACGCCTTCATTCCCAGAGTGGGGTAGGCAGAGCCACAGACTCACCAACAACTCCAAAAACTTGTTGATAATTCTGTGACCACAAATAGATTAACTTTACATAAATGTATTAATGCTGTTAATTAGATTCATTTTAAAGAAAGGATTTTGTTATTTATGTTATGGTAGTAATTTTTCAAGTTAAAAGTTATTTTTAATAAAATATAAAATGTACAGTACAAATTTTATAATCTATCTTTTAGTACTATCACTAATATTATTATTTAATCTTTTTTTAGGTCCTGAAGAAGATCTAGCCAGAAAGTTGGATGTGATGGAGTTTGTAATGCATGCTCCGTCAGATTACTACAAGGCAAGCAACAGTCCATACCCACTGACTGATAATGAAGTTAACAACTACACTGGATTTATTTGGACATCGCTTGAACCCAAGGATAGGACGTAAAGTAGTAATAAAAGTATTTTACAATTAAATTATGTTTTATTTTTAATTGAATATCTTAACTAACCATTCTTAGCTTAACTTTATATCAAATCTTAGGTTGAGTTGGTTCTAGTTAAAAGCACCCCCTAATTGAATGTTTCAATACAGTTACAATTTTGTTAGAGGAGTAACCCGAGTAACACACGGAGGGGTGCTGCACAGCTTTGTGTTACTCGGTATATTGTTTTGTTTACGATATGGCCGCCCTTACCGTCTAGTTAACATGAGCACTGTAATGATATGGTGTAATATAACCCCTGGACTATAAAGAATGCAATGAAAATTTTATCATTCTATTAAAGTAAGAAACCTAACAGTATAGAATGGTAAAAAGTAGGGATGGGCCTACTAATAGACGATTAGTCGGGAAAGCCGACTATTTGGCATCATTTCTAGTCGGTGACTAGTCGGCAAAAAATGCCACCTGAACTTAGCATAATCCTATCCTATGATCGGCATTGCCGACTAGTAAGCCGATTAAACGGGAAATTGAAAACCGAATAGTCGGCAAAATCCGTAGTAAAAAGCCCATCTATAAATCTCTAGTAAAAAGTTTTACAATGGTTTTATTTTACATTTTTAAGTAAATAGTATTTAAAAAAATAATGCGTTTTGTTTCTCATCATAATTTTCTAGTAAAATGTTTTGGTTTTCATACCTATAACTTTATGAATAATAATAACACGAGTGCAAAAATCTTTTTATAAAGTTGATAAAGTTAAAATCGTCGTATTTCTGTTTTAAATTTACATTAAATCTAAGCTCACTGAATTTTAAAACCACAGACTATTAACATTTGAGAATTGTGATCAAAACGCTTTTGACAATGACATTAAAAACGTTCGCTTCGCGGCATCATACTGCAATTAGTTTTGAGAAAATCAACATAAACCAGTCAACTACTTTCAAATTCTCATTCTAATCACATTCATTATGAGTCGCAAGGAAGCACTTTCGTCTTTTATCCAGCAAATCCACGGACGCCCCGTAGTAGTCAAGTTAAACAGCGGTGTTGACTATCGAGGTAAGGTTTTGTTTTGATATAATAATCTACTTTTGTTACTATTAACGTTTGAGAACTTGTAATATAATACATAAAGTAAAACGTTACCAAATCATGTCATCCGTAAAAGCCTGCTGATATCAAAACATCTCTTAAAATAAAAATGGCCGTATGGACTAGGACTTACTAGTCGATTGGGTGCTAATATGTTTTCTGCTATAAACATGGTTTTTGTCATCAATTAAGACTGCAGATAATCTCTGTTCGATACTTACTTATAAATTGACGTAATTTATCGATCAAATATTGTATTAAGTAGTAAAGATTTTTAGGTTATAATCTGTCTTTTATTTTTACAGGTTATATTGTACTGTTTTGTTATTCATAATATAATCCATATATATTTTCAGGTGTACTGGCATGTCTTGATGGCTACATGAACATAGCGCTGGAACAAACCGAGGAATATGTCAATGGACAGCTTAAAAATAAATATGGAGACGCTTTCATCCGAGGGAACAATGTTCTTTACATCAGCACTCAAAAACGAAGGATATAGTTGTACGAAGTATGGTTAAGTTAGGTTAAGATATAAATAAATGTTGGTGTGCTAAAGTAATTTTGTTTCTTTCTCATTGTACCTTTTGAATGATACGGTTACAAAGTCATTTCATCGGGGTTTTAATTATTTTACACACTTTCACACGTTTACACTTTCAATTATTTTTATAAATATCATAAAAAAACAATGATGTACAATTGAGAACATATTGTACAAAATAAGGTCTTTTTATTTTATGACAAGTATGATTGATTGGACTTTAGTGAATAATCAAACAACATTCTATTTTGCCATCGATTTACCTGGTTTCTCTATACTGTAAAAGGAAAAAAAATGATGTTTTGTTACAAAATATGGTGTCATGTAATTATTTACAATGGTAGAGTTTTCAGCCCCTGTTGGTAAATATTTAACTACAGATTTTAAAATCGGATTCTTCTTGGGTATTAAATAAAACATTATAATAAAGTAATATTTATTTATATTATTGTTAATAAGTAGTTATTTTGTTTGTTTTCACACATTTCCAGCCCCAGCATATGTGTAGTAAAATTTGACATCATTGTACATCTGAAAGAAAAATAAAAAATATCAGCATTTAGTTGTTTAAAGTTTAGGGGGTAGGTATTGAAGTATGCCAGACTAGCGCTTTAGGCTTCGCTTCGGTTAACCATACCTACAGTCAAGGAGATTGATTCCTTGACCACTTTGGGCTATGTTAAAGTGACACTGTAAATAAAATCATAAGGAGTCTTATACGTTTTGATTGATTACGTCACATTGACACAGTCCAAAGTGATCAAGGAATCATTTTCCTTTACTGTACATATAATTTATTACATAAAAAACCTTTTTGACATTTTAAAAACCTTCGTCTTGAATCACTCTATCTATTGATGAAATCTGCATAAAAAGCCGTTGGGTAGTTTGAAAGATCTAAGCGTACATACAGAGGGACAGACGGCAGGAAGTGACGTTGCTTTATACTAAGTATGTAAAGATATAAACAAAAATGAAACGAAAATTACCCATTGTGCGTAGGTAGATTGTTAGTTTAATAGTATAAAATCACCGTATTTCTTTAACTGTGTTATATTTAACAACCTAGACATGTAGTTGCTAGTCCCGCTAATCACTGGTTCGCGCTTTTTTTATGCAACCTTCAGCTGTTTTTGCCGTAAATTGTCTGTGAATTTTAATCGATTATTTTATAGCCAATTAATCTGCACTAGGTAGGTACCTAATCTAATCAAATCAATGTACTTTTTAGTGTGTAAATATCTTTGTTTGTACATAAAATAGCCTTATTCATAAAATTATACCTAAATACCTATGAAAGTTTTTCGTCCATTTCTGGGTATAGGATACGTACCTACTGAATGTAGGATAGGTACCTAATAATCGTTAACGGTAAAACATATAGAAGCGTCGGTATTTTATACACCCACAGAATAAAAACACAGAAGAAGAAATGGTCGTCTGAGGTGTGTTCGCGCTGATTCGATTCGGAATAAATTCAAATCTGAATATAATAATACTACTGTGCCTGCGGCAGTACGGACAGAACCCTCAGTGCGAGAGTCCGACTCGCACTTCACCAAATTTTATCCCATACTATTTCTATAGGTCACAAAACCATACCTAGTCATCAATCTTCGGAGACTTTTACTATCCATTAAGTAAGTAGGTAGTAAGTAGTAGTATTAAATATAGTAAGCACTTACTTATACTTAGTTCCTTTATTTTAGGTTATATAAATAATGTTTTTTTAGTGATAATAACTATATAATATTATGACTAAAAAAACAACTACTTACCTATGCTTCCGGAGGATTTTAGACTTATTTAAGTTTTAAATTATACAGTAACAGTGACATATTAAGCTGGGTCCACATTTGTATCATTTCGTCGTATCGTATCTCCGTCGCGTTGCACCGACGCGTATCAAGATCGCTAGTGTGGACGCACAAACAGCGCGATCATGCGGCGCGCCGTATCTGATCGCTCGGGATCGATGTTGATACGCGTTTATTAAATACCCCGCACACTCGCGATCGGATACGCGTATCAAGATCGGTAAGTATGGATGTGTTTTGATACTGTATCACGATACGAAGTTATGATTTGATACGCGATACGCCGTGATCGCTCTCGAGGCGATTTATCCCCGATCATCAAAGGGGATACGGATAGCGTCCACACTTATTGATACGGCGTTATGATACGATACGCTGCTACGCTACGGTTAGTATGGACGCATTTTTTCACGCGACGATTGTACTGATACGATGTGCCCAAAGTGAGCGTCCATACTTAGGATACGCGAGCTCGATACGATACGCGTGATCGTGATCGGCAAAATGATACAAATGTGGACCCAGCTTTAAGCTTTAATTGTGTAATTCAGAACTTTACCTGATTTTCACCACTAGGTTCCCTCCCCCTACCCAAATCGGCTATCAATGTCTCCCCCCTAAAACCATAATTGTTCATAAACTCATCCCTACTCTTCTTCCCTTCATTAGGATCAAAATTAACATCAACCCTATAATTCAAAATTCTGGGATTATAAAATGGCGCCCAAAAATTCGAATACACGTTAGCACTGTCACAAAACACCAGGGTTGTCAAGAACAGTATTTTTAATAACATTTTTAGTGACCGGTTTGAAGCAGATACTGAATGCGAATGAATGTTGATGTTTGACTGTAAATATTGGCTTGGGTAGCTAGCGTGATCCAAGGTGGTCATGTTAAGGTGCAGCGCTATTTTTCATGACATTAACTTTAGCCTGCCTTGAGAGGATTGTGAAGGTAAAAATATTCATACAAAATGCGATAACGTTTCTATTCCCTAAAATATTATCCAAAATTCAAATTCAAAAGTCAAATTCAAATTCAAATAATTTATTCAGCAAGTAGGCCCTGTAGGCACTTTTACAAGTCCGAGTCTACCAGCGCTTCCAAAGAGACCACTGTTGAGAAGAAGCGCCGCAAGAAACTCAACAGTAAGCCGTTTTTTCCAAATAAATCACTTATTACAATACTAAACCGATTATTTATCCGATTTTTACGATTTTTTAATATGTTGTAGACATCATGAAATACTAGGTCTGTTCTGTACTTTTCAAGAAAATATTTCTCGGAGAGAACATTTTCATAACAATTACAACATATTAAATTTCGTGGAAATCAGACTTAATTTAGGGAGTGAGAAACGCTAATGCCTGCGGCCCGTTTCGGCCTCTATAGAGTTAAATTTGAGTGGAAAAAAATTGAGCGCGATACGATACGCGATTTACGAGTCGCTTCACAATCCTTTACACGCGGCGCCTTTTTAAAGCGATTGCGCTACACTAGCGATAGACAGTCTTATTTACTTCACAGTAATAGCGGCTGCGTTAAAAACAATACGATTGCCTTTGGCAATATTGTTTTTAACCGACTTCAAAAAAGGAGGAGGTTATACGTTCCACTGTATGTATTTTTTTTTTTTTTTTTTTTTTTTATGTATGTTCACCGATTACTCCGTCAATTGTGGACCGATTTTAAAAATTCTTTTTTGGTTTGATAGAGTATACTTCCGAGGTGGTCCCATTGTCAGCAAATCTGAATCTGATGAAGGGATCAGTGAGGAATTGAGGGAACTCCTCAAATATTGTATGCAAACATATAGCGATTTTAGTATTTTTAGTAACAAGGGTAGCATTTGCATTCAGAAAGTGTCACTTGGTGAAGCGGAACTGATGATGAAGACCACAGATGGCCACCGGAACTCCTCAACGGTACCGATTTCAAGGGTGGCGATAAGATATCTCGATTAAGATAGTTGAGCGACTACAACGAAGCACATTTAATTGTTTTAAAATGACTATGACTTTCCCGCGGCGTTGCTTGCGGCGAGCTTGAAATGTCTTAAAGTTTCATATATCAACTAAGAAGTGGGACTACATAAGCTTATTATGATCACTAAAAAGTGTAAAATAAAATAAATGTTTTAAAAAACAAAAAACCGCCTTCAAAAACGCAAAAAATAACTTCTACTACTAGGTACTTAGTAGTAGGTACCTATCCTATTAGGTTAGTCTAACTGAAGTCGGCGACCACAATATTTTCAACAAAAAGCCGACTTCAGTTGGACTAACCTAATAGGATAGGTACCTACTACTAAGTACCTAGTAGTAGAAGTTATTTTTTGCGTTTTTGAAGGCGGTTTTTTGTTTTTTAAAACATTTATTTTATAACCAGTAGAATAAAGACTCTGGCCGATTGTATAGCGTTTAAAAGGACCTTGCTTAGCTCATGTATATTTGCTTTGGTATTGGCTCCTAAAGAGTCTTAAACTGTATGTGTAGTTTATTTGCCGAAGTAATTAGACTCTACGACTTTTTGGTGTCGTATCTATGTACGTACAAGTAATACTGCTCACACTTGTAGGTATAACTTTTTGCTAAAGCTTATAATAATGATTCATAACAAAATCACACGAAAGTATTTAAAAAATAGCTTTCGAAGCGAGCGCCAATGTGATTTAACCTATTTTTTTAAGAGGCCACAATATGCTGCCACGTTCACATCAGAATGAAAAAGGATGGCTCTTAAGTGAACGAGGACGAAAGGGAAACGAGTAGAGCCAGCGATTACCTAACTATTAGTATATGTGTCTCTTTTATTGACACGGGATCTAAGTATATCTTTTGTTTCGACAAACTAGTGGATCTCCACTCGCAGCCGCAGGCAGTGTGAACAACACCGAGCGAGAAAATATTCGATAGCTAGGGTGATGGAGCCAGTAAATAACAAGGACCAATAATGGACACTTGATTCTTATGGTACAGAAGATAAGGGTTATTCATTTATTTTGAAACGATCAATTTATAACCTTATGATCTTTGATTTAAGAGTTAAGTGTCCATTATTGGTGCCGTCAGCTAAAAGTGTCCAACATTGGTGCCGTCACCCTTATCGCTTCCTCGCCGGGAGTGGGACAACTGGCTTTACACGAACACACTTAGGCCATATTTCCCACCCTCCAAACTTTTTTTGCAGTGCATCTAGAAACCCTAGGAAAAAGGTGTTTTTACAGATTTTAAACTTACCTAACTAATTTATGCTAATGTATCCCTTCCAATGGCGAATAAGACTTGTACTGATACAGATCAGGCCCTCCGTAGCCGTAGAGTAGCTTTCCTTTGCCGTTTTCGTCGTAGTACGGGTAGCGGTAATTTGGCCTGGAAGAGATTACCGAACGTTTTATTACCAGGCAGATACGAAGTCTATCTTGACACATTACACAACTAGTAACGCACAATACCGACCAAAAGTTTCCGATTAGGTACAATGCTAGACTTAATTGTTGCGTGTGAAGGAATAGTATAATAACAGCATTGTTTTACTGTTGCCAACATTATCAATAAGTATTCTACATCGTGTCAGGATTGACTTCTTATCTGCTTAGTACTTAAGTCTTAGGGCCGTATTGACAAACTCATCTTGACCTAGATGCCCGTCACAAAATAGGTACGTCAAAGTAAAATCAAGCCATAGAAAACTGACATTTTTAACGCATCTTGAGGCGGGCATTAAGGTGCTTCTAAACAGGCCATATTTTCACTGCAATATGTGGCCGGCAACTATTGGTGTCCCTCTCTTTCTCGTATGTTAGAGAAAGACAACAATAGTTGCCGGCCACATGTTGCAGTGGAAATATGACCTGTTTAGAAGCCCCATTACAGTCGAGATCAGTTTATTAATATAATATGACCCTAAATCAAAATCAAGATTTGAATTAAACATACAGATAAATGTATGAAGTTAAATAAAAGCTTGTTCAATTGGGAAACAGCTGGATGAGCTTGAATGCGAGTAGCACTGGAACGATCGTGGTGGAGATTGAGGAAGACCTATCCCCAGCCGTTTTATTCTCTAAAGTCACTCATTTTTCAACTAAGTAAGTACACGGATTATTAACGAGTTTAAAGTTGTCCTGCCGAGCGTAAAAAGCACATTTTAGAGTGCATTCTCAATTAGGTAGCTTAAAGTTTTGTTCGTATGAGTTTGCACGCTGTTATTACCATTCGGCAAGATTGAAGCCGTTTTAAGAATTAGGAATTAGCATAGTAGGTACAGTAAGTGCATAAATATGCTCTCATAAATATGGAAGTTCTTATTACAATGGAATAAGATTGGGACATTTTTGAGATGTTGCGTTCGCCCATATTTTTACACTTGACTGTACGTTTGTTTTAGTATTAACTAAGTACCTACTCGGAATTCAGAAATAAGTACCTTTCAAAATACTGGAAATTAGGTGCTCTTGGCTGTGGAATTGTGGAATCTGCTGTGACGAATAAGCTAAGAACTACCACCAGCTGTAAAATAATAAAACAAAGTTAATATAAACACCAAATATTTAGTTTGATGCTGTAGTGTCATCTGTTGTTGAGTAGCAGTACCCTGATTTAAGTTAAGTTGACATTGAAAATCCTAGATGGCGGTAAAGTTAAAAATATCAGAGAAAGTTTGTGTCCTAGTTTTTTTGAACTTATTTACTTGCTGTATAAACACCCAATAGCATTTATCCAAAATAATATAAGTTACATAATAAAATAAAGTGAATAATCTGGTGCCGAAACCAAACTTTATTTTTGACTTATGGTTTCAAAAAAATAGGGTCAGTTTGCGATTATTAAACTGTTGAAATAAAAAAATGATAATCAAGACGAGAAATCGACCAACAGCCTTCGTTTGTATCCTCTGACCCCAAAACCAATTTCATAACATAACACACTTACAATTGCATAAAGATACCTAACCCAAGCCTAAATTAGAAACAAATACTTACCACAAACAATAAATTCCTCAAGCACTCCATAACTTTTTGATTAAACTACTCCCGCCAAAACACCTGTCAGTTTTTCGAAAAACAAAACAAGACCACAGTGTAACGTATACAGCCAGCGTACGTGCGTTCTTCGTCGTAGCGGTTACAAAACTGGGGAGAGGTGGTAAGTGGTAATGAGATTCTCGAATAATGATGGCCACCTACTTAGTAAACCTGTCTCGTTAAATTCTACAATGGGATTTGATTTTGTTGCTTAATAATTGCGAAAACACAGTTAATAAAGTCAATAAAAACTTTTTGGTGACGTAAAAATTAAACACTATTATTATAGCATTAATGCACAGTGTCTGATGCTTTTAGCCCTTTCACGTTGTCTTGTTTTTTTTTCTGCTAAGTATAAGTAGGGGTTTCTTTCATTCATACCTATTAGTTTTGTTTTTCGCAATTCTCGTTTAAATCGATTTAGTAGATTAGCTGTCAAACAGAACGTGTCCGTATTATTTAAATTACAGCAAAAAATACTAATACAAAAGAGTTTTAAACAAAACAGTATGTATCAAGTAACTTTACTGGTGCATCATCAATACGAGAACTCAAGATAATCGCTTAGTGACGAAGTGAAAGTTATGCAGTACCGTAATACATGCTGCACCGTTCACTCTCCAGGCTACTTCATTTGCTGTCTCTCTCGCTCTGTGCGTCGTAACCCCAAGACGAATAGTGACATAACCATTGTTTTCTTGTTATGTTATGATGCAGGAACAAAATATTATAAGTGTGGGTTACGCTTCCACGTCAAAACAGAGCAAAGTAGCAATATTATTTTATCTATTAGTTATTTATTTGTGGTGACCAGTAGGACCTTGTGCAAGTTTCGTCCGGGTCGCTAACACCATTTTATTCTTTAACCTACCGCCAAGCAGCAGTGTTTGCATTGTTGTGTTCCGGAGTGGGGATAAGACAACCAGTGAAATTACTAGCATAGAGGCATTTCCATCTTAGTGTTCAGGGTTTGCAATGCATTGGTGACGCCTCCAGCGTTGCAAATGACCATAGGCGGCGATGGCCAGTTCCCATCACACGGGCCATCTTCCCGTTTGTAAGTCGATGGCAATAATAAAAACCGGCCAAGTGCGAGTCGAACTCACGCACGAAGGGTTCCGTTCCATTATCTATAGAACATTAGACACTATACGGCAAAAAAATCTCCTTTGTTGTATGGGAACCACCCACCCACTTTAATATTTATTTTATTAAGTTGATTCGCTATCTTATCTTACATCAAACAGTAATTTTAATAAAGTTACAATTTATAAATCTCATTTTTCCTATTGTGTTACCAAAAATGGGAAGAATGTTTCGGTAACAAAATAGGAATCTTCTTTAACAAAATATCGAGCATAGAGATGGGCGGCGGGTAAAGGCCCAATTTACCCACCCGGGTATTTACCCGGTAAATACCCATCTACCCAGTATTTACCCGTATCTACCCAAATCGTCGGGTAGATAGGTATTTTTGTTACTGATGGTGTTAATATTGTTTCAGAACTGGAATAAAAGTAATGAAGCAAGTAGTGTTAAAAACTTAATGTGTTTGAATATTTCACAATTTATAACGATTTAATAAATAACCAAAATTATCTAAATGCGAATCATTCTTTATCTAGGTACAATGGAAATTATAATAATAAAATCGTAATATTGACCAAATTTATTAAAATAGGTTGATAATTGGTACTGAAATTGGTAGACAACTCAAGATATATTTATGTATGTATGTATGTAAACACTTTATCGTACAAAATAAAAACAAAAACAATACAATTCATCAAAAAAAGATGTAAAAAGGCGAACTACAGATACAAGAATAAATACCCGCGTATCTACCCGTGGGTAGGTAAATATCAGGTATTTACCGGGTAAATACCCATTTTGGGGTAAATACCCGGGTAGATGCCCTTCTCTAAGCCGAGCAGCACTGCCAACACTATATCAGAGACACTATTTTACTGGTTAAAACATTATTGGTTTTGACATGTTATATTATTAACATTGTTAATATTCAACAACTTCATGGTGGTGCAACAAGTCAGGATTGAATTCTTATCTGCCTAGTAAAAAAACACATTTAATTTAACATTTTTTTTATTATCACATTTTGAAAAACTAACAAATATGTAAAAGCTATTGCTATTGATCACATAATTACTCTCTTAACATATATCTTAAATAATGAGGTGTTCTAAATTGCTACGAAGAAATCATCCACCTTATAGATGAACACAAGTGACTAGATCCATACATAACTACTGACATTTATTTTTTAATAGTATGAACTACATATTTCGGAATTGGTTTCTACTTGAAAATAAGTAGTGTTTTTTTATTATCATGCATATCAACGAAATAACGAGCTTTTTTTAAACAACTATTAATAATTTATGTATTTTGTTATAATTATACATAAAATTATAGTGTTTACTAAGATACTATACGTCTAAAATGCATAATGCATCAAATATGTTGTCACTTTTTATTAGATAACATATTTTTTAACTATATCAAAGCATTTAACATTAATTATAATTATAAAAATGCAGTACTTTTAACAGTAACTAACGCTTTGTTTATTATTAAAATTACTTTTATTATTGCTATGCATTATAACATGATTCTTTTTTACATGAAACTACAATATAATAATATTATATAACATTATACCGTAAATATAACATAAAGCAGAAATTAACAAGTAATTTAGTAATTGTATAACATTTTTTATAATATTGTATTCTTATCAATGAGCATTACAGATTATCAGAGTAACTGGCATCTTATCCTAATTTATAATATTCGAATGTTACGAAATAATATTACACAACCTTTGCAACGAAAAATACATAAATTTTCTATTTTAAATCTTACTTTCCATCTTCATAATTATTATCAATTCCAAAGTCCTTTAGTTCTTCTCTAAGTCAGGTTTTATGACCCGGGTCCACAATGGTTCGCATAATTACACGTATAATTTTGTTTTTATATAAACTTGCCGAGTGAAAAATAAAAAATCGGTCATATCTTTAAGATGTGTACCTGACCATCTTATATTTACGATATAGGTATTTATTGCACATTCCAAAACTCATAATCAACTTTTGTTTTAATCTGAGATCTTTCTTTGATAGTACTACATTGAGAATTGCAACAGTATTTAATTTCTTGTTGCCAATCTTTTGGTTTTTAAGGTAAGATTTACATACAGTAAATCAATTAAGTATTTTTTTATGTTTGTTATGTGTTCCTATTTTGTTACCACGTTTTCCTATAATTTTGATTAAAATGTTTTTTACATCATTTATTATTTTTGATTATTAAGAAAGTATACACTTAATAGAATATGAATGAAATACTTTCAAATACCAAAAAGGTCCATGTCAAAATAAAGAAGACCGGCGTGGTAACAACATAGGAAAAAATAACAACTGTTAAAAAATATCCTAATTCTTATATACAAACTTTTTTAGAAATGCTCAAATAAAGAACGTCACATGTCACTACGTAGGTAGTTATCACAAACATTGGCGACGCTATCTGACAAATTGAAATGCGACCTAACCACAGTACTAATTTTTACCGCAGAAAGGTCACACTTAGACTTGTCGGGCTACCAACATTTTTATAGAATTCCATCCAATATTATGGACAAAATCAGCTGGCCTAACCTCAAAGTGCATACACAACTCAACAATCCATACAATCAGCAAGCATCCACATCCTGCTGATTTTTTAACCGTCACTTACCCTGAACCAAACCCATGATCTGGCTCTGGTAGTCAACATAGTCCATTACCCTTTGGGCAATGGTTCGCTTCCTAATCAACATGGCGGCAGCCTGTTCGAACTTGTGCTGGTTTCTTCTAATATACGCTTGGGTGTCGGTCACTAGGTTGTTTAGTTTGTCTGGGTTGATTTCATCCATGGCGCACTCGGCCATTAGTGGGGGGTTGAAACGGTAGTAGCTGCCAGGGGGGAGTAAATCGTTGAGGACTAGATGGGTACCTGATGGCAAAAAGAGGGGGCTATAATGGTCTCCGTTGAGTAAAAGTACGTTCGGTAAATATATAATTTTACAAAGTTTCATTTAATAAATACTTGGCTGTTAGAGTCCGACCGGCGGCGAGTGGTAACACAATGGGTAACACAAGCATTTTCTCCAACTCTTCATATGGTAACAATTTTACCTATGAAACCAGCTGTCACATTATGAGTACCTATCCAGTCGCTATGCATTTCGTGTTACCAGGGGCCTGTTTCACGAAGCTTCAAGTTACAAATTACAAGCGGAAGTCTTTTTCTAACTCCTTTTGCTAGAAAGAGAGTTCCGCTTGTCATTTGTAACTTGTAGCTTCGTGTACCGGGCCACATCAGTAGTGATATTTTGAATTTGCCGCCTTTTTTTCGTGTCACCACTCGCTGGTCGGACTCTTAATTGTTTTATATGAGTCGCTTTACTTCAAACTCGGATAAATCCATGCGAAAAGACAACGGAATTTGCGTCTTTTTTCAAACAAGTTAAGTTTTAAATTCGTATACCAAATTTCAAGGAGATAACCAAGTTTGAAGTGCAGCGACTCATATTATCGTTGCGTCTTTTTGATTGGGTATGTTAAATGTGAGAAACTTAAGAGCAGTATTCGAAGTAGATTGTTTTTTTTTTCTAATTCTATTCATTTTCTAGATTCGTACAGTTTCACATCACTAGTTAGAAACTCTCGTGCTACCTAAATGCCACGAGATTACCGATGCCTACTACTCGTGATAGATGCAGTAAAAAAATGGCATGCTTTGGCATTTACCTTCAGTATCAGTAGCAGAGTCCAGGATCTTGTTAAATTTGTCCTTCCAGCTGGTGGCGGAGGCCTCCTTCTGCAGGTTTCGGCTTAACAGCTGGTAGTCTAGGTGCTTGTTGAGAGCCTTCCCGGTGCCCACTGAGATGACAGTTCCGTTCTTAAGTGCATTCGCACCGAATAGCAACTTTGCTTCGTGAATGCCGACGCCGGTTGGGTTGTTTACCATTATGCCGCCATCCTGAAAACATAAGGACAAGATGTGATATGAAGATAAGATAAGATAATCTATATATATAAAAGGCAAACCTTACTGACTTATATATCAACGCGCAGCCGAAACTACTGTACCTAGAAACTTGAAATTTGGTACAGGGGTTCCTTTCATGATGTAAGTGAGCACTAAGAAAGGATTTTCCGAAAACCGAACCCGAACGGGAAGAAATGGGGGTAGTAGTGGGAAACTAATTCTACGCGTACGAAGTCGCGGGCGTCCTCTGGTATAGTATAAATTTGACAAGAAGGCAAACGAGTACAAAGTAAGATAATATAGTCTAAATGTGACAAGAAGGCGAACGAGTACACCTGATAGTAAGAGGAATCTGAGACTCATAGACATTTACATTTTCAAGACTACAATCGCAAAGACTGCAATACTAAGTTGGAAAAGCATTGTCAATTCAGGACCAAGACGGAATGCACGTAACAAAAAAGGTGAAAATTATGGTATGTTCACTGTGGTTAACACAGTCAAATTAAGGTTCAAAGCGATCACAAATTACTTATATTTATTACGTTTTATTATACTGGGTGACTCTTAAGTTGTGAACTTAAATATGTTTATCTGCCTCTTTACCGATAGTTAAAGAACTCGTACGTAACATTATGCAAAAATCGTGTAAAAGTATTTTGTAATAATTAATAAAATTATTAATTTTAAATTTATTGAGGCTCTAAGAGGTTACCCTACTTTTTACGTTGAACTGTTATAGACTGAGTACTTTATTCTACATAACTCGTTAAGTAGTAGGGTGACTGTACGGTTGGTAATTTTTACTATAGGGTTTAATTGTTCATTCATATTGGGGTTTTCATGTCAAGTGTCGGCAAAATAAAAAATTGGTATAGGTCGCTAGAATTAATTATTTTGAGTTACTTTTATTATCGCATGAAAGTTGTTGGGTCATTCTCTGAGTTTTTATTTTATGGGTTCAATGACGGCTCATCAATTAAAGTCCGGGACAGTGCTATGAAAAAGTCGACCTTTCGAACCTCTATTAAGTCAGCCAATTATCCGACAGTTTTCGTGCCATAATAAAAGTTGTTCAACATGGATAATTCTAGCTATGTACACCAAAAATTGTTTTTTGTCCGACACTTTAAAAAAACAAGCCTAAAATGTATGAAGGAGTATGTTCTCCTTTGCAATAGTACGGTTAGACCCACAGAACAGAAAAAACAGTAGAAGTGTCAAGTGGGCGTGTAACGTGTGGCATAGTTATGCGGAGTTCCGCATAACGTACCATACATTTGCCGCGATCGCTTATTTCAATATTTTGATATTTGTAAAATAGGAAATAAATCCAGAAGCATGCCTTATTGTGCTATTTTGGAGTGTAAAAACGATAGCCGCACCAAAAACATTTTCCATGGTGGCGTGTCGTTTTTATGATAGTTTGAGTATTGGCGACAACAGGTCTGATACTAAGCGAAGCTCATGCCACTTCCACTGTTTTTTCTATTCCGTGGTTAGACCCTAGTGATCCCTATCCCCATAGAAAAAAATGTGTGTTACCTGATGCAGCAGGTTGTCGAGGCGGAACTCGTTGAAGTATGTGGGCGCGGCGGCGGAGGCGCGCACGGCGTGCCACAGGCGCGCGCGCGCCGTGCCGGGGAACACGGAGCGCACGCGGAACCCGCACTCGTACGAGCGGAACAGGAACGGGGACAGCTTCGAGCCCGCGTTCACCACGCACGACACCAGCGCCATCTGCCGGCCAAACCGTCATCGTAAATAACTAGTATCGACAAACTAACAAAAAAGTTCCTATTTTGTTACCGGAACTGAAATAATTTTCCGTTTTGTTACTTAGAACCGGAAAAAATCTAACTGCTTCAGAAGGACATAACTTGTATCTAAAAAGTAACAAAATAGTTCCTTTTTTGTTACCAGAACCGAATTGATTTTCCTTTTTTTATTTAACACCGGAAAAAAACCCAACTGCATCAGAAAAAGGGTTAGGATTTTCGAGCGTATTTATATATATTTCTTTAGCACGCTCTGTAAACTAAACAGCTTAATGGATTTTAACAATGAGGTTTCGTAAGATTCGTCTTGGTTGTGGGAATGACATGAATGTTTTTATTACCAATCAACACGCGTTTCCTAACCTAAGAAAAATTCTATTATGTTACCTTCTGGTAACAAAAAATAAAATAATTATCCTTTTTGTAACTAAACCTAATTTTTTCCTTTTTTTTTGTTACTAAAGTTTTTTGGTAACAAAATAAAAACCGTACGTATATTTTTATTAGGAAATTGTCGAATTGAACACAATAAACGATAGAAACAAACCAAAGTAAGATGATTTATGAAAATAGAAAAAAAAAATAGATTTACGCCGAATAGTGGTTTCACCGAATAGCCGAATACCGAATACTATTCGGTTTAACCTTTACCGAACCGGATATTCGGCCGAATTATTCGGTTTACCATTTCATTGTTTTGTCGCGTAAACTGATCTAACATGTACGCTATTTGTCGCTGCTGGCTAGATGAGGAGCGAGCCGCTGTCACTTTGCTTCAAAACATCGCATGATTACGTTAATTACTTACAAATAAAAACAAAGGTGCTTATTATTACAAAAATAATTCAACATATTCTTCATAGGAGTTATTTGACATATAATATAACATAAATCTTACATAAGAAGTTTTGTCTTTTAGATTTATACCGTGTCGTGTAGCCAAGAAAATAGAAATACTCAAACCGAATATATTCGGCACCAAAACCGAATAATTCGGCCGAATACAAATAGTGAAAAAGATGCCGAATACCGAATACCAAACGAATATTCGGCGCATCTCTAAAAAAAAAACAACTAAAACTCACGATTATATGTCATAAGTACACCGGATCATTCCGGACTTATTTAAAATGATAACTAACCTTAGGTGTGTCTCGCCTATTGCACTGAGTAAGCGTGCAATCTCCAAGATTCTTGATCAGCAGCTTTTCCCAAGCGTCCGTATCGTAGTACGAATGTGACCATACTAATCTAGAAGTACCTGGAAAAACAATAATAATTAATAATGTTGCCAAACTAAATTTACTAAAAAATAATAAAAAAAACACGTTCGATGAAATTTGCAATATAGGGATTTATAAAAATCGATCAGTCAAGTTATCATCTTCGGGAAAAGATCTTCGGTCTTCCAGGTACTAAACATGGAATAAGTTTGGGACTAGATCAATTTGTGTGAGATTGTCCCCTGATATTTATTTATTGTCAGTCTTATTTGACACCACAGATTAAAAATATTATTAAGATCGCCAAACAACCAAAGCTTTCATTCACTTTTTTATATTATCTGTAGTAATAGGTAGTGTCACAAGCGGTGTCACATCAACGTACCTCCAATTAGAGAAGTATTTCCAAACATTTCTTTGGACAATGTGTAATACATTTGGTTGGCAGTCTCTAAATTCCCCACTCCACCACCTAAAACAATAAAACAAAACTTTTTCACGACACTACTTAAAAACACTACACCTTTGCAACTTTTTCATTAAAAAATTAAAATACATTTTCAAATTTATAAAGAAAAACCTGTATAGCATTAAATTTAGGCTACTGTTGAAAATCCAGTTACTTTACAGTCCATGAGAACATAGAATAGGAAATAGTTAGCCACAAAAAAAATATGCAGCGGGAAAGTATTTCCTTGCGAAATTAAAGTAAAACATTAATGAACCACATTATCTATAACTTGCTGTTTCCCGCGACTCCATCCGCGCAGAGAAATAAAACATAACCTATGTTACTCAGGGATAATTTAGCATTCTAATGGTGCAAGAATTTTCCAAATCGGTCCATTCGTTTATGAGTTTATTCATTACAAACATACAAAAATACAAATCTTCAATCTTTATAACATTAGTGTAGATTCTATTATGAAATGTTAAAGAACTCACCAATAACAGCAGCAATGATGGCCCCAGTGCTCACTCCGATGATGTAATCGAACATGTCCTGCACCTTCCGTCCCGTCAGCCTCTCGAGATGCCGGAGCACCTCGATGGCGATGAGGCCCCGGATGCCTCCACCATCAATGGACAGAATGTTGGGCCCGGGGCCCTTCGTGGGTCCTGTGTAACCCATGAGCGCTAGGGCCTGGAAATATAGTTATATTTTAGACTAGCTGTTGCCCGTGACTCGTCCGAGCAGAAAAATAAAACATAGCCTATGTTAATCAGGGATAATGTAGGATTATAATGGTAAAGGAATTTTCCAAGCTTATTCAATGCAAACAAACAATATTTTTTTTCCTCTTTATATTAGTGTAGATGAAAACGCGATTGAACCTCAACATATTATTATATGGATTTAAAAACACGGGAAACTAAAGCATGAAATAGACTGGCAATAAAAATTGAAAAAGTTGATTGCTGTCTTAGTTTAACTGATTTACTGTCATTAGGTTCAAATGGAAAATCGTCCACTTGAAATTGAACGTCAGTTCAGAAAAATAACCATTTGAAATACAACAAAAGGAAAATTGTTCATCTTTAAAAACGTCTAAAATGGAATCATGTCCAATATGATATGAGTCGAAAAAAATATGTCTATTTGTATTTACGTACACTCAGAAATATGACCAATTGTAAATACGTCCTACCTGAAATTTGTACAATTTATATTATATTATAATGGTCTTAATTCATATTATAATGGCCGTTATACTTATATCTCAATACCCACATTTTATAATTATATTATTAAATTATCACAATTTTTAAGATACTCATATTGACTAATTACATTATTATTAAGTATACAAAATTGTGGAAATTTTATTACCTATTACTATTATTTTTCTTTTAATTTAAGTAAGAATTTATTTTATACGATTATACAAATAAGCTGACATGTAATATAACATTTATGAATAAAATATGATTATGATTATGATTATGATTATTACACTACATTCACTTGTGCGTATTTCATCTGGTCATAATTTATAATGGACAAAATTCCATTGGGACTTAATTAATTTGCAACGAAAATAAATTTGGTTGTAAATACTTTTGAGCACAATTACATTTTGACTAAATTCACTTTGGACACTATTACTTTTGACCCATTTTCAGAATGGATATTTCACGTAGACGATTTTCCATTTGTACCTAATGAAAGTAAATCGTTTAACTCCAGTTCTAGAGCAAGAAGCACAATTTTGCTGTCTTTTTCTAACTTAAAAGTTAGAGTAAGACAGCAGAGAACTTCTGCAATTTTGATTGCCAGTCTAAACCTCGCTTTTAGACTTCAAGTTCTGTATATTAAGCACTAAGCAGTGTGCCGGAAACTTTTCTGCTATTAGTGTTTTTTTTCAAGTTTGATTACATAACCAGTCAACCAATTAATCAATCAGAGATTTACACAAACATGTAGTCATGGCATGACAATAAACTAAGTCAAATTTCGAATCGTGATTGCAAGCGTTATTTGGAACAGATCCCTTAAAGGGATAAGTTCGCCTATATAGATCCTTTTTTTTATCTTTTTTGTTATTCTTTTGTGAGCATTTCTCTTTTTTTTGCCACTATGAGTGAAATCTCCAGAATAAAAATGCCAGGTAGGTAGAGAACATCAATAATTAAATAATATTCTGATGTGTCCCAAAAAATTTGTATGGAAAGTTCCTTTTGTGTTACCAAAAACGTATGAATATCGGTAACACAAATGGAACTTTCCTTAAAAATATTTTGGGACACATTAGAATATTATTAAATCACTGCATAGTTTGATGTTCTCTACCTAACTGCCATTTTTTTTTTAAGTCTGTAGATGTCACTCAAAGTGGCAAAAAAAAGAGAAATGCTCTTGTATCATAAACTGTTTACAAACATATATGCATATTTAAAATAGGTTGTTACCTCTTTAACAGTGCCTAAAGCATCCACCACAGTTGGCTCTTCGCCACGCAGTCTCCTCTGCACCCTCAGAAGAGCTCGCACCGCTCCTTCCTGCAAACAACAGTTTCTGTCAGATCATAATAGTGAATGTTACAACAAGGGCCTGTTGTTTGATCAGTAGTCAAACTAATCGTGAAAAACTAATGGTTAAATCTCAAGGAAGTGTGTCAAATTATCGATGCCTTTTTCGAATTTTAACAATTAGTTGATTTAACTACTGATCGAACAACAGGCCCTAAGTTACTAAAACGTACGCACAGATGGCGCTGGTGTTAATTATTAGGATTTTAACAAGATATGGCGAATATTTTGAGGCTTTTATCGAAATGTTCAGGAATTCGCAAAGAAAGCATGGAAAATTAAGCTATGTTTAATACTTTTCGTACAAGCATTTTTTTTACTTTTAGCTCGGTTTTGTGGTCCCTTAACCTATAATTCAAGTCTAGTCCAGTTTGGAACTAGGTCGTTAAGATTGTAAGATATTATTATAAATATCTTATTAATGTGTAGGAGTATGATAAGTCACTTTTGTCATGTTTAAAAATCATTAATTTAAGTTACAAGTCACATACGTGTTTGGGTCATAGTAATTAATTTGCACTTAATTTCAACTTAACCAGTCCACTAGATTTGGAATAAATTGACTGTGACAGATGGACACACAGACACATGAGTTATCCTAAAAGGCCCGCTTGCACGTAAATTTAACCCTAGATTAACCCCAGATTAAATTATTAACGAATGTCAGATTCATATGAGAACTGTCAATTTTAACGAGTTAACCTGCTAACCTAGGATTAACGTTTACGTGCAAGCGGGCCTAAGGGTTCAATTTCTTCGATCAATTTACCTTAATAGCATAATCCCTGGACTCCGGGTACTGCTTCAGATGATCAATGAAGTGCTCCGTCCTGCTCGTCAGACACTCTGTTGTCTCAGCCGTGACCAGCGCCGAAATCACGTACGCGGTGCGCGAGTGTATTGATGTCTAGAAAAAAGAATAACCTTTAGATTAAAAAAAAACTGATGTAATTGTGATCCCTACTTTCAGAACATAGCTTTTGAACAGACAAACCGAAGGCTATGTAACTTAGCTTAGAACCACCCTGATAGTGTCCGATCGAACTTTCGGTGTCGGTCACAAAACGAGTTTCGTCTGAGTTTCGGTCTCGGCTGCAATACGGCCGAAGCTTCGGCCGAAAAAGAAACTGCGTTCAGGATATTTCGTGCTGCGATCTCGGGCATATTCGGTGTGCGGTTTTTGAAATAAGCGGTGATAGTGATCATTTGATAAGTTGATAATTATTTAGATGTCAGAGAGACAGACTTGACTGTATGTAACGATTAATATGTGATTGAAAAACCAATTGCGCCCAATGTTGGATAATATATTATTGCTGGTGACTTTACCTACTTGATATTAAATTTAAATGATGTGACAGACTGAAGTATATAATATACTTATCATTATAACACACAAACACCGTGACAATCGTGTCATATCACAAAAGAAAGTTAACACATATCAAATACTGAAAGTGGTATGTTAAATAATGTGTTATGTATGTCAACAATATCTTACCATTCACGTTACGAACGTTTGTATATCCATAGGTACACAAGCTGGCGACCGGTATTTTTACCCCTTACAAAAGAGCGTATGTGGACTAGTGGTTTAGGGGGTCGACTCGTGATCGTGTATCGAGTTCGAGCCCCCGCGGTGACCATGTACATATTAGTTTTTCTAACTTATGCACATTACCCTATCCCTAATCTGTGGTTTGAGTCAATTTGCCCCTGATATTCATTTATTTTTAAATATCCATTTCCTAAAAAGCCTAAAAAAAATTGTTTATCGAAAAAAAAATCATTTTAAGAATAAGGAAGTCCTTGGATATAATCATGTTATTCTTACTTACCAGTTCGGCAAAATATAAGGCAAATATTAAGGTCACCTTATCTAGAGTATTAGATATGAATATGAATCGGCCCCCTTGTCAATTTAGGCAAAGATAAAGTTGTCTCAGTCTATTAAGTTTATTCGGGTGAACTTTCTTTGTGACAGATAAGTTGTTTTGTAATTGAGAACAATGTTCTTTAATGAAGTCTTATTACCAGGGGTCGGATTTTTCATCGCATGGTGAGATGAAAGAAAACTGTGGAGTCGATATTAAAGCTAAATTTTAATTCATATTCATACTCATTCATTTAATTAAGAACGAAATTAAATTATAAATAAAATAAGTCATATGAGTAGAAATAAATTATATCGTAAATAAAAATAAAATAAAATATTACTTTTTTTTACCGCAACAAAGTAGTCTGAACCAAACAAAAGATTAACTAATTTGATATAGTTACAGGGTAAATGTAACCCTTTACCAAGCAAAAGGCTTAACACTTCCCAAATCATACTACACAAATAATTTTAATTACATTCAGTAAGATTAATTTTCGATTAACATTTTCGATCTGTCAACCTGCACAAGGGACAAAAGTATTACGGGACTAAGAAAATTGGTGAGTATGAGTATGAATATGAATTAAAATTTAGCTTTAATATCGACTCCACAGTTTTCTTTCATCTCACCATGCGATGAAAAATCCGACCCCTGCTTATTACTTTACATATGTGATACTATAATTTACGGACCCAATTTTATAAATTACTTTTGTTATGCACAAATAACTTGTTACATACATGACATGATACAGATGTGGTAATCAAACATTGAACGTAGTAATTTGTCATGTACAGTCAGAAGCATTAATATCTATACAGCCATTGTGTCAAATATATGTAAATATAGACCTTATTATCAGTGGCAAAGGGACATGTTGATATTTTTGATGCCTTGGTAACATATATATTTTTATGACTGACTGTATTGGTGCTTTAGGTTCAACATTTTGACACCCTTTTCCCTAATAAGAGGTTATACGAAATATAAGTTTTTAAGGGCATATTTGTATTTGTATTGTTATCATTCTTACAGTTCACCATACCGCGTAAATTGGAAATAAATAAAATAGCTTTTGTGGACATTTTAAAACATCAAAAAATTGCTTATGGAAACCCTAACTTGGACTTTAAGTCTAACATAATAAAATAAGGCTGTAAATTATACTGCTAATAAGTCATTACATTACCATTCAAATGGCCATTGTTAATAACTCAATTCTGCATTCTCTTGTATTGTTTTGTAAATTTCTTGGTGGTTGTTTGGCCAATATTGGTGCAAAGTTACAAACTAAATTTGTATGTTTGTTGCTCAATTAATAATTTTTCTCAACATCATCCCCATTGGCTATTTACCAACAATTCCTCTATTTTTAAACTGCACCAAAAAAGTGTGTCAATACTTATGGTGAAGTTTTTGTGTTCTCTTTTTAATTTAAAAACTTGAGTCTGGAGATCCTTATTGTAAGTTTTTTTATTGTTATTATTAATGGCGATCCACCGCAGTTACGCATAGATTTCACCAATGTAAAACGTGGCAAACCATATATGAATTTGTGCAGTGTCTTAATTGTATGTTAGACCTTTGCTTATGTATGCCTTTTGTAATTTGTCTTCTAACTCTAAGCCTACAAATAAAACGAATAAAACCTACCTTTGTTACTAGAGGCTTATTTGATTTCCAACCACTATCCGATATCTTCCCAAAATGTGTGTCTTTCTTCAACTTCAAACCTTGCCAGAGACCGTCCATTGTGATCTCTTTGGCTTCTGACCCGACAGACAAACCTTCTTGGTTATGTTTTTCATCCTGAGTAGGAATCTTGAATGGTCTTTCTTGTTCTATTTCTCTATTGTCTATGGTTGTTGGCGTTGTGGTTGCAGTGGTGACATTTTTGTCTGTAACAACGTCTATGTCTTTGACAGTAGTGGATAGTTTAGCAGTCACAGCTTTTTCAAATTTTCTTATTAGATCTGTAATTAAAAAAGGAGAGATGTGATGTAGCATAAATTAATACAGTTATAGTTTCGACTTTACCAAAAAGGTTGAAAATTCTAAATAAATCAAAAAATATGTTAGTAAATCCTATCATCTAACGTGGTCATTTCAGCGAAATTACAAACAAGAGGCTAAATAATTATTTACAAAAAAAAACGAAACAGAAAAGAGATCAAGTTTTACCTACTCCATTTAACAATATCTTAATTTTAGTAATGTGACAATAGCATCAACAATAAAGCCATACCACCACAACAAGTAATTTAAATTCTATCGTAGTCCTGCTGAAGCAATTTTTAAGCAATTTCTGATTCCAGCTCAATGTCCTATATGAAGGTCATTTTTATGGATAATCTGAATTACCGGGCAGAATTTACTAAATATATTTGTGCTTATTAAAGATCATTGGGCAGGATGAGGCTATTTGAAAAAACAGAGTGTTAGAGTAGGATATACTGAGGCACACCAAATGTAAACAAGAGATTGCAAACTAAGGCATTGACACTGTGTGTGTTACTGCCCTGTTTGAAGGCTGAAAACCTCATTATTGACTTCTTGTTTTAAATGTCTGATGCCCTGATGACATCAATTTAACACAATTACTGTTTGATTGATTGTTTTTGATAAAAAAACACTTCTTACAGAAATAATGAACAAACTAAGTAGTTATCGAGCATAAATAAGTATATCTACTCACTTTCCCACTGCTCCGGAGAAACTGGCTTCATTTTCTGCATTAATTTTTCAACTTCAGTATGTAAATTCGACATAGACAAATAGTGCCTAATTATCCGCCACTGGCCCCCGAACGAAGACATTTTTAAAGTTTTCTTTTTAATCAATACACGTTATATATTGTCTAGTTTTTTATGCACACAGCAATTGTTCGTTCTGTATCTTAATTAAAAGATGCGAGGCAAATTCTTGAGCGAGAAAACTACGCTCGCGTCCGACACTTCGCACACGAACTATCGATATCGTAATGTTTCAGTACCAAGGACTATCTCGACTAATGGAAATCACGTTCACAGCATACGTAGATACGTGTTATCACGGCCGTGGCAAACGTAACGTAATATTTATTCGCGTTAAGCTTGGCGAAAAAATATAAATAAATCAATGACAGATGTTCGCAAATGACGTAAAATCGTACGATAACAGTGCTGCCAATCGCAGCCCGGTCAAAAACTATTTCCGTTCACTTCACTATCGTTCGGTCACTTTCTTTTTCACTTCACTGATTCACTGTTCAAAATTGTCTCAAGTTTTAATAACACAATTGTAAGCCGCTTTAGCAAGTTGAGTACCTTCCTTCTCAAGTTTCGAGTCAGTACTGACTAACCGGTATACAAACAACAAGTTTTATACGATTATCAAAACATGTTTGCTGACTGCGACTACGTGGTAAGGCGTTAGCCACACCTCCCATGCGACTCAATGAAATGGCGCCACACTGTAAACAAAACATCGTATGATCGCGTTTTGTAATCGTTCCAAAATTTTATTTCCGCAGCAACGCGATGACTAGGTTAGGCACGATAATCGGTTTGTTGCAAAGGATATGAAAGGATATAATTAAAACTAAGTTTTATGATTTTTAAGTAAGTACATATTGAATTGATGGGTGGTCCGTGGTTTACTTTAGCTAGTAGGTATAACCTATTCACTATTGTAAGCAAAACTTACTCAGCAATAACACTCGTACAGTAAAGCAGGCCAGTCTGTTAACTAACGAAGTTAATTACTACCCTTCGTAATTATGTATATTGTTTTGTAAGTGATACTTAGTTACTTTTAAAAACGGGGGAGGAAAGAAGACTTGGAATTTTAGCTAACTCTAATCTAACTTAACTCTAAGTGCGGAATTAGTTCAAGTGTTAAACAGTAGTTTACGTTTGTCAATTGCATTACTAAACTACCTATAAGTAGATAAATAATAAAATATCACTGTACAATTGTAAGTGAACTTTGCACTTGAATTCATCAGAGAGTTAAGTAGGTACTGGAATAAAATACCTTTGTCATTGGTTTACCATTCACCAAATTGTTGACATGTTTTTTTCGCTTACTTCTTATATAAATGGAGCATAAACGTGGTTCAATCAAAGTAACGCAGATAAATAGTTGTTATAATATATTTTTTACACTTAACTAAACATTATTAAACTTTCCTAGTCCCAAACAATGCCAGTGCAATCTATGCTAACTATACGAATTGAATGTGTGCCGTTTGAAACTATTTTTACAATGACCTATTTTTTCTTGCGTGTAGATTTATTTTTATGATTCCGCGCGAATCCAACGATTGCCACACCCATTTTCACAGTAGGTAGGTAACATCAGGCATTTGGTGGAAAATTTAACCTCGTCTGACTTTTGCCATTAAGTTATATTATATTTAATCCAGTCCCGGACCAAAATAGAAGGGTGTGATAAGTTTAAAGTGTACATCTGTGTATGTATCTGTCTATCTGTGTATGTGTGTAGCTGTGTGTTTGTTTGTGGCAGCGTAGCTACCAAACGGATGGATGGACTGATTAACTGATTTGGACAGGGTTATTTTATATTGTAAGTTAGGTAGTTGAATTGGGACTATGGTTCTTGTCTTGAGATTAACTCTAGAAGTAGAGGTCTGCCATAATATCGGATGTTTTTATCTATTATAAGGTAATTACTCTTGTAAATACCTACCTAGTTATTATTAGTCTTGTTTACTAAACAAGCTCAATTTGTTTACTATGTACTATACCTACACTGTATACAAGTTATACAATTTGTATTTGTTAAAAGTTGTTGTGACGGCACTGCAGTCAAAATATTGCCGTACACTATTTTCACTCTGTCTATAGACAATAACAAAAACAACCTAGTTCTCAAAACAAGACGCCGCACATCGCACATGCAGCACGTGATGACGTGTTGACTGCACTTTAGCTAACTTATCTACTGCGTGGTCTGCGTGAGTTAAAAATAATCGATCGCGGTCTGATCTGATTATCATAGAAGTTGTATGACTGAGATGGCAGCATACTAAAGTCGTCATTATTTTTATAATGACTTATTTTGAGTATTTTGTAACATGTTGTACCTATGTGTGAGCTTATCATCGCACTGTATTACACCTTTGTAATTTTGTGCTTCAATTTTAACTTGCTAAAGTGCTAAAGAGATAGATGGATGAATGTTTAAATCATAAATGCAATTTATAAGTATTATTATGATGTAGCTGACACGGAATTAAAGAATCGAGTGTTTTTACTCCAGTGCGTCAGAAGTAGGGTTATGTTTTTGAGTGTATGTATGTATGCATATTTCTGTTTCAAGCTTTGCAGCCTAAACGGCTTGATGGACTATATTATAAGTATGAAGTGTCGTTAGATTCTTCTTGCTTGTGGGAGTGACATGGGCTATAATATTAATGATGGGTATAAGTTTTGTTGTTGAAGTATATAATTTGATTTGCATTTCAATTATTTGCAGAGAAGTTTCTTAGTTTTAAATTTCCGGTCTATCTGCTAGGTAAATACATATACCCGTTTGCTTAATAAAACAATATTTAGGTTTAGGTGGTAGTTTAATGGGATCATTTTTTAAATCGACTGAATAAGATATTTTTAGAATACATTTGACCCAATTATTTCTAGAAATTTCGTTTGTATGTGTCATTTCACTCCACTAATAACGGAGATAAACAAAAACGAACTTAAATAAAAAACGACTTACTTATCTTTCAATTCCACACGCCAATTCAAAACAGTATCATTTTTCATGACAAATTGGATAAGAGGCAATCTCTATAATTAGATGAACGGACGTGCACCGAGAAGGTCATTCGAGATCAATTACGTCTGTACGTAAGTAAAAATACTAACGAGTTGGTCATAAAAGAGCGAGAGCTATACATTCCCGTGACTCTGCCCGGTTAAAACTTGCTTATCGTTTCCTTTTCAGTGATGATTAGATCTTATCCCTGTTCTCCACGTTCCAGTGGCCCGTTTCACTAAGCTACAAGTTACAAATTACAAGCGGAACTCTCTTTCTAGCAAAAGAAGTTAAAAAGAGACTTCCGCTTGTAATTTGTAGCTTGTAGCTTCGTGAAACGGGCCCCAGATAAGACATTTTTAAACAAAAATAATACAATTGTGGTAAAAAGGATTTATCTTCGATCGTATTTTAATCACAAAAGAAATTCGTGGATCAATTGGGATAAAAATCTAGACTAAGTACCTAATTGGTGTGGCAATTTTTATGCCAATCCAATAATCTGTTAGTGTGAATGAAATATACGATCAATGAAGATACATCCTTTTTATCATTATATTGTTTTTGTTTTTTTCTCTTGTACAATAAAATACCTATTTACATGCATACTAAACTAATTAAACTTCCCACCACGTGGGTAAGGCACCCGTACGATACCTATTTGCTTGCCCGTGCCTGTTACCTTACAAATTTTCACATTAATAATATGATCGGTGACGTATGCACGCTATGAACCCCGATAGTACTCAATCAGCACTTAAAATTATGATTATCTTCTTAATAAGTGTTGTTATGATTATGACGCAGTTTTGATTATAGTTATCAATGGATTTGACGTCTATTAGAATTTTCTATATGACGTCTTAATACTCTTAGTTCCTATTCAGGTTATGAAAATCAAAATATCCACTAGTTATAACTAGCACTAAGATTTATGTATATTTTTATAACCTCTTTAAATAATTCATCTGTCAGTTCAGTGATCTCATAGCATAGCGTTGGAATGAAAGGACAGGTAAGAACCAATGTCTTTTTAGGGTTCCGTACCCAATGAGTAAAAACGGGACCCTATTACTAAGACTCCGCTGTCTGTCAGTCCGTCTGTCCAACTGTCCGTCTGTCTGTCACCAGGCTGTATCTCATAAACCGTGATTGCTAGATAGTTGAAATTTTCACAGATGATGTATTTCTGTTGCCGCTATAGCAACAAATACTAAAAACAGAATAAAATAAATATTTAAGGGGACTCCCATTCAACAAACGTGATTTTTTTGCTGTTTTAAGCTAATGTTGTATAGATAATCGACACATGCAAGGAAAAACATTGTATCTCAATTTACTGTGACTTCTAATTTCAAACGTAGGTATTTGAGCATGAACAAAATTGTATCTCAAGCTAACATAACATTTGAGATACAATGTTGTACCTTGCATGTGTCGTGGTACGGAACCCTTCGTGCGCGAGTCCGACTCGCACTTGGCCGGTTTTTTGTTTACGGTGGCTAATGTTGCAGAGTTCTTAGCTAGTTGTATTGTATCGAAATCAGTTAACCGTTTAAAACTTATGAGGGTTTTAACTTTATCAAGTATGAATTCAGATAATTTGCTACAGCATTTACCTATTTTATCCAGTTGTAATCTTAGTTCAATCTTTATTCTGCACTTTACTTGGTCAAAGTACTACGTCATCGATGTACAGCCAGTCATTATTGTTTTACGCATTACCTACAGTTTACAGATGTAAACACCTAAAGTGATAACGCCCAAACTAACGCGCAGAACGTATCGCTGCTGGGAACAATTACATAACAGACTCAAGGCCAAATGAATGTAAACAGAAACTTGTTTTTCAACTTGCTGCAGGTGCTTTTTTTACGTAAACACGGTTTGGTTCATAGTTATTTATATAAAACGGTGACTGTTCTTTTCGACAGATCGACCGATTAGCTTAGTGACCGAAAGACTAGATTTTGCCGTGTAACAAAAGATCCAACAGTATACTCTGTGCCACCTGTCGTCAGATTAGAATCTGCACAATATTTTCTGGAAAACAAACCTTTTATATTGTTACATCCATAATATGCACTAGGTATAACATAAAAATTCAAGCGATGACGCTGTTTAACCGTACGTATAACATGGTAAAAAAGAGTTTGAAAGAAATATAGGCGCTGGTTAGTGAGATTGGCAACATGATTCCATTTTTACCCGAAAATAGTAACTAATAGAGGTAACCTCTTTTCAATATTTAAGTTAGTTTTCCTTGTCATACATAATGCTACTATGTTGAGGGTCCCCAAACAACGATTCCTGGGACCCAATTCTCGTGACTTCGAGATGATTTTTCATGCGAGATAAACTGTCAATTGCATACAATTTTTCGACATATCTCGCATGAAAAATCATCTCGAAGTCACGAGAATTGGGTCCCTGGACCAGGTCCTCGTGTACAACTTATCCGGCCCACGATAGCAACCTAACCTACCAAGATAATTATTAAGTAGGTCTTAAATACCGTTATATATGAATTTTTTCATCACACTTGCACGTAAACAGTATCTAAACATACAGGTTAACTTGGCCGCAATGCCCCATATAAAACCCTCGGGCTTTCTTTTTGTCATGAAACCCAAGGTCGGTAAGTAATTTTTTTTTAATTTATTACACATCACACTGCTCATGCAAGTTCAAGCAAGGAGTTTACACGCAATTGAAAAATTGAATTAAAATGTTATCTAAACAGGAATTTCATTGCAATCTCGCTACATGTTACTTAAATACTCAACTAATGTTCTTAATAATCAATTTTAATAGTTTTTTGTATCAAAACTTCGAAATTATTTCTTTTTTTTTACAATCCGTTATGGCTGTATACCTACGTAAGTATTTGCCCTTAACGTTTCCGAACGAAACATTTGTATAATCTGTGGTGCGGGCAAAAAGTCCGCCACCCGCTTAAAAAAAAGTTCACGTATTTCGTAATAATTGTTGTGCTGACTTGTGTATTAAAGCTATAATTCATAATTATTTACATTTTGTATTTGAAGACAAGTAAAAAAAGTTATAAAAAATTTCATCGTCGTCGTCGTCCGATGAGTGTGATTTAAATGCAACACCGCCCGCAGCAAAAACAATTAATGAAAATCTTTTACCGGAGAAGTCTAAGGAGCGGTATATAGCTGCATACGACCAATTTATAAAATGGAGAAACGAAAAGAAAACAAGTTAGTGTTCTGAATATTTATTTACTCGCAAATGTGATGAAAAACATTGTATGTTTCACGGGCGGTACGGGAATTACGAACCTCGACTCAGAAAGCCCTCAGTCTTCGACTTCGGGCTTCTACTAGAGCCTCGATCGTAATTCCTTACATACCGCCCTTAATACACAATGTACTATTCTCCCACATGCTCGGAAATGTCAACCTTACTGTCGTAAAATCAGCCCGCGAAGTTCTGAGTTCCAGGTCCAGGCAAAATTAAAAAAAAAAAGTTATTATTTACCAGCGGCAGCGACCGCGAAAATGTATACAAATTTCATTACGTACCTGGTGTTTTACTTTTTAAAACCCTGTTTGGACTAGGATAACTAACTACAAACAGCCAAACACTCGTGCAATCAAAATTCTTCCTTGTATATTTTACTTTTTAAATGTCATAGACTAAAAAGTTAAACATTTTCAAACAGCGTTTACAGCGTATTTAAAAGTGTATAAAATAGTTTGACGTTATTTTTTAATAGAAATTGTGTTCGTAAACAAAATGAATTGCCGAAATAACATAAACGCGTAATAAATGTTATAATTTAAACCAAATTTTATTCAAATTGAATTTATTACGTTTGCTTGTGTGATTTTATTTAATGCTTTGTTTCAGTAAGTACTTTTAATCGTACGTGATTCTGTTCTTTTTTTTCAAGGAAATTTTGACCTGTTTAATATTTTAACAATTTGTGTTATATTTTCTTGCATTGTTGGAGAAAAGCACTATACAAGCCTCGACCGGGAAGGGCGGTTGCTGGACTCGTATATAGCGCGGCCTCGACTGCGTCTTGGCCACGCTAACTCTACTCGTCCCGCAACGGCCTATTTCCCGGTCTGTGCAGTAATGTACTATTGTTCAAAAATCTATTAGATCCTTTAATTTTGAGAAAAAAGCGCTCAAAAGTTCGGCGTTTGATGTGAGTGCTTTGACGTTCCGCTAGCGATTAATTATTTACCACTATCCTGTCTAGCACTCATTTCTCAAAAATCGATCCGCAAATTTAACTTTACACAGTTTTGTTCGTTACGTAATACGTCATCTATTGACATGTACCGGAGTTAAATGTAAAAATAAAAACATTCGATCCAAACAGCACGCGCCGCGCCGCCGCCGCGCCGTAACGAGGCGGCTTTACGACTTTTAATTCTTTACGGCTGTTTGCAACTGTACCATGTACAGTCAAGGACTTTCATTGTTATGCCACTATGGAACCCTGTCATAATGACAGCGTCAAACCACATGAAGGAAATTACGCCAAAATTAATGATTAACGTTATGTGACAGGGTTCCCTAGTGGCATAACAATTCAAGACCTTGACTGTACAATACCTATAGCATTATTAAAGTATTATTTATCATTAGGTCCTTAGGTACATCTTAATAGTTAGATTAAGTACTTAAGTACGTATATAAATAGACTTACACATTGTTGAAGTATGTATAATTCTTTGAGTTAACTGTATAAAATTATGTAATTGCATTGTTTGCAAACAGGAAATAGATAGGCATCGCAAAAAGGCGCCATTTTTTTCTTCATGTTGTCATATTGCAAAATATTCCATTCAGTAGGTCTACGGTCTCATCAAGAGATGTCGCTACTACCGTTTGTAGATTGTAATAAAACCAAAAAAATATACTTACTTAGGTACAATACTCAATTATTAAAAAAAAAGAACGACGCAAAGACCAAAAGCATCATATTGGGTCATACCTACTGAGTAAAGGGTTTTGTCGCCGTTTCAACAACACACAGATAGTTTGTTAACACCCAAGTTTGCAACCACGAAAACCCTGTGCTACCCCCGTGGTGCTCGAAAAACTGCCAAATTTTGACACTTCTTTTAATTTTTTCGAAGGAAGCGTTTTTCAAGTATCTTTGTTGTGTTCTTTGTTTTTGTTTAATAAAGTTTACTAAATTTACTAGCGAGGTATCATTAGATCCGTCTTGGTTGTCGAAATGACATAGGCTATAATATTTGAATCAAAGTAATGAGACCAAATTTAATGAGACCCCTCTCATCTTTTTAAACGTCATATACAGGGTGCAATGGAATGTTAAGAAGGGGCAGTAAGGCAGCTACTAGATCTCTCTTTTCGCGTAGCAGCAAAGGATCTAGTAGCTGCCCTTACTGCCCCGTCTTAACTTCCCACCCTGTATAGACGAAAGTATCAAAGATGCACTCTGGTTTTGGAAGCTTGCTTTTCAGGTTATTCCACCACCTGCATACGTTTGTTGGCTTATTACAAATGAATAAAGTTCAGTGGCTACAAAATAATCGCTGGGTTGTAGCAGGTCGGAACACCCCCATTTTTGCCAAGGAATAGGTAGAAGTAAATAAAACAAAAACATAATAAAAACAGCTGAATATATTTAAGAAATTAACGTAACAGAATCGTATCAACTAGTGTTTTCAAAAGAAACCTTATTACTAACAGAAAAGGATTGAATCTGCTTTGCCTATCGAATTTGGGATATCGCCTTTTGGCTTGAGTGCAGCATATATCTACCTATTTCATTTACGTTTCGAGACTTTCGAGTATTTTGATCATTTCCAGCCACAAATTCTGACTATATTAAGATTCTGAAAAACTACTCTTGTTCTAATATCATTGGAATAGAGTTGAAAATTGAAAAGAAATACATTTAAAAATGCTATTCCATAATTTAATTAAAACCCGACTGGTAAAGGCTCAGCCAATCAAAACTGTATAGCCTCGTATCCACTACAGGCAGCCTCGGGTCGAGCGGCTGCCTCGCTCCGAGGCTGCGCAAGTGGAGACGCTGCCTCAACCTGAGGCTCGCCGCGACACGAGGCAAATTGGTCGCCGCGAGCCGAGCCATATTTTGTCGGTTTTTTAGCCGTACTCAAAGGAGCCTCAGTCCGAGCCGTGCATTTGATGGAGACGGGCGCGTAAATTGCGCACATTGCGGATCAAGCTGAGGCGACTCGCCTCGAGTTTTTGCCTCAGAGCGAGCAGCCTCAAACTGAGTCTGTTTGCCTCAAGTCGAGGCTGTTTGGCCCGAGTCTGCTCAAATGGATACGCGGCTTGTTGTCGAACTTTGGCGTATCATTGTTCCGCTAATGGCGGACGAACTATATCACGCGGTTTATGCTTAGTGGCCGTCTAAATCAAAAATACCCTTATGGCGGCAGGCGGTTACGCCGCTTTTATAACTGTTACCTTATTATTTGTAAGGTTACAAGAATTAGAATAGCGTTACCGGCAGCCGCCATATGGGCCCTTTTGATTTAGTTAAGTACGTGACGTACGTAAACAAATATGCCCTTATTAATAAAAGTGGAGTAACCGTGGAATAGCCAAGCCATTCTTTGTCCTTATCTGTCGCATTCAAACGTCACAATGACAGATAAAGCATGGCTTAGCTACTCCTCTGTTACTCTACGTTTATTAATAAGGCTGATAAAGTATAGAAATACTAGCTCAGTCTACATTAACGATTCGAAATTGAGAAAAAAAAACTGTGTAATAGTTAAAGCCGTAAACTCGAAAGCGAAGCGTTCCCATACTAAAAACGCCTCAGTCACGCTTTGTGAACGCGCCGCTTACGCTGTCTGTCCATCTGCACCTTAAAGTGAACTATTAAACTCAATACTTTCCCCTTGGTTTCGTGAAAGATAATATAAAATAACTAATTAATACAACACGTTGCATTTTTTCAAGTCTTTTTTTTACATTAGATTAAACACGAACAATATAAGTTTAATGCCTGTTTAAAAAAAACATTATTTTATTTTATTCATTAATTTCATTATACATGAAATAGATACAATAATTACATAAATCCTATATTTTAACTCTTTAATGAATAGCGTCAAAAGTGAAATGCTGTCTTTTAGCTCTATTTCAAATTTGAATTTTGACCAAATTTTTAAAATTACTGCATATATGTATGTATAAATATGAACTAAAGACATCATTATAACATTATTAATATTCTTATTAGTTTTCTTCATTAAATGTACATTTAGGAATTTGTTCACCAATATAAAACAAGTGAAATTGAATATAGTATACCAATAAATTCAGGTAAGATGCTTCCTATACAATCTATATACTCGATTATTTGTATACATTGACATGTGTATAACTAGTATAAATATAGTATACATATACAGGCTGATTTATAATACAATATCCTAACTTCGTTTTGTTCATATAAAAGCTCAATTATGTTAAAAAATAGAAATGTTGCAATAAACATACAAAAGGAATTAAGTCCAAATTTGTTCTGTTTTATAATTGCTAATTTTATTTTAGATTAAATAATAATACAGCAGAACACAATTAATATCGTTCGAGACAAAGCGCTTAAGCCGTTGACCGAGAGTCTATTATTGCTTATTTCGTGCGCCATATTATATGTATCCTGCTATTACTTTATACATTTACAAAGGATCCTAATCAAATATTAACACAATTAATACTACGTACGTTTACGCAATCTTATGTCAAATTATGTATCTGTGCCCTGAAAACACTATATCAAGAAAAAAATACACAAATACCAAAACTGTCTTAAAGAAAATCATTTTCTCTAATAAGAATAAGTAGGTAAGATAAATAAAATAATGATAAATATTTCTGAAGAACATGTTTAAGATTAGTTTTCTAAGCATCACCATGTATAACATAATTTAACAACATCTATATTAATAATACACAATAAGTAGTACATAGTATATTCATACAGTGGGTTTTATGCAATTTATCGTAAGCTATCTCAAAGCTAGTCACAGACACAGCTATGATATATTTTATTATGCTATATAGTGGTATTTTTCTAAGATGCCCGAATGTTTATTTTTATTATTTATTTATTTAATGGGGTCTACATAATAACGTAATTTTGCCAATGTCAAGTATATATAAGCAACGTTGTACGGTGAATCCTGTCTTGTCGTCGAAGTCTTCCAGTCATAGTCGATGACCCTTGAAGATGGCGAGCATCCACTTCAATGGCTTGGTGTGATCTTGATCGCTTACTCATTTGGAACCATCTTTTCACTGTTATTTTAGTCAATGCAAGTTATTCATTAATGTTACAAGTTGTCCCACAAAACTGCTCTGGATTTGCGAACCAAAATCAACGATAAAATAATTAACAAAAAGTTAAATAATTGGACAGATGTTTTCAAAATGACAGCCTTATAGCTTAGAACGGTAGATAGCTATTTGAGCGGATTATCTCTTTACATATTTCCTTTCGTTCTGAACTGCCAAAGATAAGCTCTTTATAATCATTTGGACTTTTTAGAAAAATACCACTATACCGTCGGTGATAATGTAATATCACGTAACTTACAAATTCAATCAGTTGCAAAATTTACCTTAATGAATTAATTCCTAAGGTACATTTTGCAACTGATTAAATTTGTACGTTACGCGGTATTGCAGTATTACCAACGATATTCCATTTGTTTAGTTACTTAACCAAACCACGTGACTGTTAAACAACCAATCAAAACTGTTTTGTCAAGCTTTGATATGTCAATGCTCTCCTTCTATTGGCTGACGAACTATACCACGTGGTTTTTTTGTTTACGTTTAGTTACTATACTAAACAAATGGACTATAATTTATATATCTCTTTATTACTATGCATTATATTAACAAGGTACATTTATTATTGCCCTATTATTGTGTGCTCTCTTCCAAGCTTATACAAAAAATAAAGGTATCTTAAGACGCCTCGCTATAATTTATAAAAATCTATTATAGCTGTGTGTGAAGTGCTTATATATTGTATGCAATAAATCACATAAAGACCCTTTAAGACCCATGAGAGCAAGATATTTACATATTTTGTGCACTTCCAAATACATCTATATTTAAAACATGATATTACAAGTAGCAGTTATATATTTATTGTGACTACATAACATGTACAAGCTATAAGCTAATATATTTTTATAGTTTCCAGCGTTGTCGAGCCTAATTTCAAGTAATTATCGAGGTTTATACATTTTGAAACAAGTCATTTTTCAGCATTATTTTACGTTTCGAGACCTGTTCAGATCGCATAGACATTTGATTTGTTTCGAGCCCCACATCTTTGTACGTATACAGGATGTGACGAATCTGACGCGGTTGTACCAGACCGAAAATTTCACTATACTTTAGTTCAGAATGATATTACATTCTGAAGTGAAATATAATGTTGCTGTGCCCTCGCAGGGCGTCACATGTATACCTGTAGTTGTAGTTCCACCTGTTGTAACGTAATGTGACACGCAATAAACTATTTTGAATTTGAGTGGATTTTTCCCCGGTACTTAATTGATTCGCGTGTTGATGTGACTTCAGACTGTTGTGTACCTTAGTCCGATATTGGAGATTACACTGTCATGACGCTCACGTCACTTACAGTTCCGAAATTTGTCATTTTGAGCCCATGACGCACGTGGTGCGTCACATATACCTACTTATCAATCTTGAATCATTTTAGTTAAATTTGGTAGGTATTTTTAGCATTTGAATCCATTCACGATATTATATTACAGTGGCGCATATGGGGCGTCAAAAATGTGTTTCGTGAATTTTTGTCATAACCATCACATTTATTATGACTTGAGTACGTGACGCATACAGTCACAGTTGTATTTGGACATTTATACACGTGACCTTCATACCCGTGACGTAAATCAATCGACTTAGGTACTTTATTTTTTTTCATTTATACCCGTGACGCTCATGTGCGTCACTTATAGTACCAATTTAAGCACGTGACGCACACGGTGCGTCATAATTTTCTGCTCATAATTTTCGTAAATACACCTATTTAAGCCATTTAATTCAATTTTACCTCATGGTAATTAGCATTATGTCGAGTATTGCAGTGTAGAGCCAGGCTAAGTGCCGTAGGCGGCGCAGTAGGCGGCCAGCGGCGGCAGGCCGGCGCGGGAGACGACGCGCGCGGCGTGGGCGCGCACGCGCGGGTTGACGTGCGCGTTGTGCAGCTCCGCCACCTGCGTCGAGCACGCCGCCGCCGGGTCGCCCGAACCCGTCAGGCTGCCGAGCCTGACATACAGGACACATGCTAAAGGCTCAGTTTCATTGCGCAATAGCCCGCTCGCTTTTCGTTATACATTGTGTCGCTGCAATAGCTCTCGGTTAAAAAGTGATAAAACAACCTATCGATGGATTGCTACAAGCACGCGGCCTATCGACCGATGAAACTGAGCCTTAATTAACCTAGTCCCGAAATAAGTTCCAGGCTTGTAGTATGTACTAGACGACAATAAACATACTTATATAAAAAATACATACTTAAGTACATAGAAAACATCTAAGAATCGAAAACCAATCGCTCACACATACCGTTAGCTTCAAAGGCATAATATAATAATATTTACTTTGGAGCGAAGTCAAAAAAAAAGGTACAGTCTTTATATATATTACTAGGACTAATATTAAATCGCTTATTTACCTTTTCCAAAAAAGTATGTACAAACTGTGTCGTAAAAAGACTGGCAAAGAATAGATAAAATCGTTATTTATAGGGACACGAACGTTAATGTAAAAAAACAGTAAGAAACCAAAAATAAACTGGAATTGAAGTTCGTATTACAAAAACTTTATTTTATAAAAAAAAACATACGAACTTGGAACTCTTGGGAATGGTGAATAACTTGGAATTCGAGTAGCTCACAAGATGTTTTATATAATTCTATGAATTCTTAAGATAAACTTGTCAAAAGAATTGAATCCTTACCAGAACTCATTTCCAGGGTGTGCGTTTCCGTCCCAGGGGTACGTCATGACTAGTAATTTGCCCGCGTGCTCGCCTGTTAGCTTGGCGGACGGCTCGCGGTTTTCCAACTGTATGTTTATACCGCCTGTAATAAAATAAACACAAATGGAAAAACAGCTAGACCATTTTAAGTTAGGAAAATATAATCAAGACTGCCGTTTCTATACATTTTGACAAAGGAAACTGAGCTTAAGACCAAAACTAGATTTATCTTTTTGCTGCATGTGACCCTCAGTTCATTGCGTTGCACAGACAACTGAAGAATTATATAAAAGAAGTGCTTAAAGCAATTTAGAATAGCTAATTTTATTATAAGAGTTTTATTTTGTTTACTAAAAATCGGCTGCTTTAATCGGAAATCAAACAAGATAATCTTGGTAAGAACAACATCCTGTATTTTTATGTTACATACCCAAAGTATGTTTTTCCGAGGTGACCCTACACACTTTACATATTCTGCGTTCTGCGGTCCGGTCAAGCAGTTTATATTTGAATCAGTTGGCAAAATTATGACAGTGATATAAGATGCTGTACCAGACTGCAGAACACATCTAGTGTATAGGGTCACCAAAATAGGTATACAGTGTGTTTTTTTTTAACTAGGACAGTATGGGGAAATGCAAAACAATAGATAATACACGCAAACTATCTTTGGGAACATTAGATCTTTTTTGTGAAAACAATTTTGGCAGTGTTTTTGTTTTGGTGAGTTGTAAGTTGTTCATAAAAAGATTTGACACATGTTTTATGAAGATCGACTTAAATTCATGTAAGGGTCATTTCATTATAGGTGTGAAAAGAAAGATTGGGGCCACGGTTATGTCAACATTTTTTTGTAATTTTTTGTACAGTACTCAGTTTAATATAAAGATTATATCATTGCATGGATAGAGAAAATCGGGACCACAGAAGTTGGTCAAATTTACATTATATTAAGTATATATGACCGTGAGTTCTGAAAAGCTACAAAAAAATTAACCCATCATTTCACCTAATTTCACTTCATACTTAGATTGTATCACCTCATCGAACTCTATTATCTGCTAATACCACGATGTTTTCAGGATATCTTAAACATTAATTACTTAAGTTAGGTTAGGTTAGACTTGTGACAGCAAAAAAACTTATGCGGCGAGAAATGCCTTTCGATGAACCAAACACACTCGAAAAACCAAAAGTTGTCTCTCCTGTGGTCAATAGTTAAATGGCTTGTGTGCATATAAGTTATGTTTTTATTTGATAGGGCTAAAGTAGACGCCGTTTATGCGGATATTGGTTCACCCAGAAAATTAGGCCTTGAAAACGTTAACTTCGGGTATGTCCACAGGAAAGACGCTAACCTAAATCTGTGTAATGATACGTTCGTTGTAAAAGGTGGACTTCCGACCAGCGCGGCTCCGGCGTCACTAACGCAGCGACAGTGACGCGGCGACAGAGCGATAGTATTATACAGTACGGAATATATATGAGGGAACGTTCGAGCGCGGCGTCACTGTTACTGGCGACAGTGACGACGGAGCCGCGCTGGTCGGAAGTCCACCTTAAGGCGTTTCGATAAAATAATAGATACCCTAAGTATGTTCATAAATCATAACTCATAAGCAGTGATCGGAAATAGGTGAGCTAATTTACCTAAACTTGATGCATGTTCATTCAATAATGTATTCCCATCTCACTCACGCATGAATGAATATGCGTCAAGTTTAGGTAAATTAGCTCACCTATTTCCCATCACTGCTCATAAGGTAAAGTACGAAAATTCAAAATAACGTTCACTAAATATGGAACCAACCTTTTGGATGTCTTTTACTTTCGAAGAATATCCTTTTTTCCGGGCTAGCTCCTTGAGTATCATTTGTAAATAAAGCTGAAACCAAACAATAATTAAATGTGTGTCTCAAGCTTTAGACAGCGCAGCGCTAAGGACAGTAAATGGCTGGTGGCTGCTATAACGGTTTGTTAGATATTTTTCACGAAATCATTATTTCCGTGAAGCTGTATTTCTTTTCGCATTTTTTCTCCATTCTTACTTTTACCCAATTTCATTTTTCTCCGTTCGATTTTATTACCGTCGCGTTTATTCTCTCTCGACTTTTTTCCCATTCGCACTTTTTGCCAAAAGCAATTACATCGTAACGTATTGGTTTAGGTTACGTTAGTATTTAGGCCCAGATAACTTATAAGTTAGAAATGGGAGCTCCGCAACAGCGGACTCCTTCAAATTTGATTTTTGGAAAAACATGACAGTGAAAATATGTTGCTAGGAAAAGAAGTGACTAGATAAAACTATTCTCTCTAACTACTAAGGGAAAAACACGACTGTGAATATAAACTGCCGGGGAAAAGGCGACTGGTAAGTAGTAATATCCCGTTCGGAAAAAAACAAAATAAAATTAGCTTCAAAGAAAAAATGCGTTTAGGAAAATCATTCCAACAAATCGCTATTGACACTCTTCCTGTCATCTCCCCAGGACTAGGTAGCAAATACGACTAGATCGCTTTGCTAGGTAACTTCAAATGCCCAAGGGCAAATTGCCTAGAAATAGGAGCCCCGCCATGCGGACTCCATCGATATTGCTAAGACAGACATAAAATGAAAACAATGTGGTAATTTAGCGACTCAAACTTGAGCTTTAGTTGCAAAGCGATCTGGTCGTATAGCGATCTAGGCACAAAGCTATGTAGTCAGACCGAGATGTAGTCGCAAAGCGATCTGGTCGTATTTACTATCTAGTCCTATAGAGATGTGGACCTAAAGCTTCTATCTCTTTCTTTCTGGCATTTGATAGATAACAGCTCATAATCCCACCTAAAATACTGGCACTGGGCCTTATGTAGGCGAAGTTGACATCTGTGACCTGATTCAGAAAGTCTTTCTTCAAGAAGGCTCGTATTCTCTCCAAGAACGTCAGCACGTACACGTCAGGCTGGTGTGGTGACACCTTCCAAACTCCCAGTCCTGAGGATAATATAGAAAAGGTTAAAATAAAATGATTGTCTAGTTATAGCGATTTACTGTCATTAGGTACAAATGGAAAATCGTCCACGTGAAATAACCATTCTGAAGTTGGGTCAAAAATAGTATCCAAAGTGAATTTAGTCAAAATGTAATTGTGCTGAAAAGTATTTATAACCAAATTTATTTTCGTTGTAAATTAATTAAGTCCCAAAGGAATTTTGTCCATTATAAATTATGAGCAAAATGAAATACGCAAAAGTGAATGTAGTCTAATATGAATTAAGACCATAAAAATATAATTAGTATAATTAGTCATATTTCTGAGTGTACGTAAATACAAATAGACATGATTTTTTCGACCAATATCATATTGGACAATTTTACCATGGGACAGGATTCCACTTTAGACGTTATTCAGGATGGACAATTTTCCTTTTTGTTGTATTTCAAATGATTATTTTTCTGAACTGACGTATAATTTTCCCATACAAACTTTGCAACCTCCTTTCATCCCTCTAGGGGTTGATTTTTAGTAATCGCTGAAATACGTGTCTCATTATTTAAATTGAAGAGTATTTCTACAAAGTTTCAAGTCAATTGGACCATAAAAACATTTTTTCCCATACAAACTTGGCAACCCCTTTTTTTCCCTTTAGGGGTTGAATTTTGAAAAATCCCTTCTTAAAGGACGCCTACGTTATAAAATCAACTTTCCCTCAAAAATCCCAATTTTTATCTTAAGCGGTTTGGGCTGGGCGTTGATGAGTCAGTCAGTCAGAACATCCTCTTTTATATATATGTAGAATGTAGAATGTAGATAACTCACCAGCCCCAATAACGTTGATGAACACGTCCCGGCCCGCGCGGCGGCCGCGGTGCTCGGCCTCGAGCAGCACGCACTCGGCGGTGACGCTGATCCTCTTGTAGTACACCTCGTTGTCGAATATGTCGTCTCCGGTCTTGACGTACCGGTCGATATATCGTTTGTCGTCGGGCTTGTCTTGTATGTTGACGTACGATGTTAGCTCCTCGTGTGTGTAACTGTGTACCTGAAATACATACATTAAATCACGCCTGTTTCCCAGAGGGGTAGGCAGAGACCACTTCTTTCCACCTGCTACGATCTTGAAAAATCTCTTTCGCTTCTTCCACATTCATACATCGAGTCATGCACGCACGTCGGTTTCGGGTACTTAAAATTCGGCCCTTTTCCAGTATTTCTCCGATTTGATTCGAAAAAGTACGCCTAGGGCGGCCCCTTCCAACCCTTCCCCTCACTTTAGCTCAGTATATCTCTTTCGTCAATCTTCTTTCATCCATCCTTTCCAAATGGCCGAACCATCGAAGCATGCCCTTTTCAATCTTAGTCACTACATCTTCTTTTAGTCCACATTTCTCTCTGACTTCTTCATTTCTTACTCTATCAGTCAGTTTCACACCACACATACTACTTACGCAATGAGCGCAACACTCCCTTCAAAAATCGGACAAGAACATGTCGGGCCATCATCAGTGTAGGGTTCCGTTTCGTCGCTGTTATTACAAAAGATAAACAAAAACTGTCTCCAAAAACCAGAGGTATGCGCTAATTTTCTACTTAACATGTTAATAGTCCGAATACAAAAACCTCGTAAGTCCCCGTGTACTTGTAGAAGTACAAATTAATGATAGCAGTTTAGACCTGACTACTCACTATCGTACAAAATATTTTTAACTCTAAAGCACTAATTAATAGACTCTAAAACACTATTCTTAATATGTACTTGGTATAGTTCATTCGGCAGTTAGGAGTACTGCTATTGAGAAAACACAAGGCTTACGAGGTTATATTTCTTCTTTAGTCCATCACGCTGTAAGTGCGTACCAGAGGGCTTAATGTCTAACGCACTCGCAATCGCAACCGGCTTCAAAGTGGAGCAATTGTTTTCATTTTGTATGCAGACTTGCTTGCCATGGGGCACTGGACTGTGAAGGTGTTAAAATTATTTGGTATAAACATTTTAGTTGCCTGTAACCAATGTATTCGTAGTAAACTTACAATGAATCGTGATAATTTTCCTTTTAACTTCGTTAAAACTACTACCGTGAAATTTTTCGCATATCCAAAAATAACTGTTTGGCTGGTCATGTCACTTGACTTGAATTACAATTTTAAAGCTTAATATTTTGCAAACGAAACCCACTTACCATCACGTAACTTGTGATCTCGTTAACGTTCTCCATGATATTCTAAAACACACACACACACACACACACACATAGAACCGTACCTGGTAGAACTCGGACCACATCTGCCGCCACATGTGCCTGGCCGACTGGTTGTTCCTCACGTACGTCGTCTTCAGCACGTTGAGGCAGGTCGTCGGCGTCACTTCCTCGCCGTACCCATTCTCGGGGCAGTTCTGCTGCTCAGTGATGAGGATATCCTCGTACTCCATGCGCGACTTGCGCTCGAATCGAGGGCCTATTATTCCTGTAACAAATTAAAAATAAATTAATCGATCAACGAACACAAATTGAACTAGTTCGAAATCGTAAAATAATTGTGGTGAGAGTAGCTAGATTAGCAGGCCTAACATGGGCGTCTCTATCGACGTGGACAAACATGGATAAAACATCTGCCACTGTTTGACCAGAATGTCTGCTGCAAAACTAACAAAACCAAAACCAAATAACAGTAGAAAAAAATATGCAATTAAAATGAGATTGGGTAAAAATATGAATGCGACCATGCAAAGGGAAATATATCACACTCGGTGGTAATTCATATTTTGTAAAATTATGATACTGTTGGCTATGATGATGATACTTGTGTTGATGATGGCAACGACAATGGCAATAATGGTGATTATGATGATCATGTTGATAATGGTGATGATAATGATGATCAATGATCACAACGACGCTCTCCGCAATCCTCAACTACGCCCGCGTTGAACTGACACTCGGTATATCCGCCCACACGAACCAGCGAGGAGAATTCGACTTCGTCGGAGCTCAGTTTTGATGATCATGATGATGAATATATTTGTGGTGATACTAAAATTGATGAAGATAACATTGATAACGTTTGTATTGATGGCTATTTTGACGGTGGTGATTATAATGGTGATGACGATGGTATTAATCTATGTGAAGATCCAACATGGTGGTGAAGATAATGAAGAATTTTAATCACTTACCAATAATAACCGCGTCGCTCTCCGCGTCCTCTTCCGCGACCACTCCCGCGTTGTGCCGAGCCCCGTCGTTGATGCACTCGGTGTAGCCGCTCACATACACCAGCGAAGAAAGCTTTAGTTCGTCATAGCTCAAGCAGTTGTTGAGAGTCAGCGGCGGCTTCTGATGTAATGTTCCTATTGCCTCCCAGCCGCCTTCACTAGAAATATAGCGTTTTTTTAAATAACGCTTTATGATGAATTCACAGGCGGCATGAATTAACATGTCCTATTTGTACGTATATATCACATTATAGTGCGTGACTTCAGTCTGGTATTGGTTACATTTCAAACTTTACCAAGGTCTAGTCATGATTGTTGGTCGAAATAAGAGATAAGATAGAATGAAAAAAAAAATTACCCCTAAAAAGCTAGTGTTGAAAATAAGAACTGGGGCGAATGGAAAGGAACGAAGCTGGCGTTAATTTTGTCATTAAGTCTCTAACCTAAAATATAAGGTCCCCTGTATATACATGTCTTCATCATTTTGTGATGTTCAAAATTAAATCACCCGTATATATCTTACAAATACATACATATATATTTATATTTATTAATATCACAATTTAAATGTAAAATTAGCTAGATAACATTCCGGAGACACTGCAACTTAACCGTTTAATCATAAAGCAAGGACTTGTCTTTGGCCCTTCAGGCGACAACCCAAAAAAAAAACCTTTTAATGATAGCAACAACAAAAAAACCTATTAAGATTCGTGAAGATGTGGGCTCACACTCACAAGCACACTTAATTACAATTTGACATAGAATATACGCACACTAAAATACTCTAAAGTACAATAATATTAAACATTGCCTTCTACGGTAAACACCCTGTATAGTATAAAGGTAAAATATAATATTCGAATAGAGAAAATTATGAACCTTATGCTCTTCGGGCGAAGCACATGAACGTACGTAAAAAAATTGGAAAAACGTCTCGTTTCTTGTTGCCTCGGCACATAGTCACATCTGTTTAACCAAAATATTAAATACTACTTATAATAATTTACTTATACCTAGTTATAAAGGTAACCAATTAGATTTATAGGTTATTTAGAATCTTGTCTCATCAAGTCGAATTTTACAAAAGAACGAAGACAGGGAACAAAAACACGGTACTTTTATGGTAATATACTGTGAAGTCCATAGATATTGGCAACTTCACGAAGACAACGACTGCAAATGGGTTGCCAACCCTGAGGACTAAGATGGAATGCCTCTATGCTAATAATTTCACTATGCTTAAGCGCGGGCGCCGAACGCGAAGAATTTCGTACATTGACCCGCCATTACTTGACTCTGTCACTCGTGCACCGCAGAACAGAAAAAACAGTAGAAGTGTCAAGTGGGCGTGTATACTTTTGCCGCGATCGCTTATTTTGACATTTCGATATTTCTTAAATAGGAAATAAATCTATAAAAAAATATATATAAATATTGTGCTATTTTGGAATATAAAAACGATAGCCGCACCAAAAACATTTTCCATGGTGGCATGTTGTTATTATGATAGTTTGAGTATTGGCGACAACAGGTCTGATACTAAGCGAAGCTGTTCCACTGTTTTTTCTATTCCGAGCTTGTGCACAACGATATTACCGTCGCGCTCGCATAGCGACATTGACCGCCGGCATCATGGATCGTAAACCTTTTCCCTATAGTAATATGGCGCCCTACAAAGTTCAATGTACGAAATTCTTTGTCGTCAACCTGTTCTTTGAAAGCGAACTATAATAATATGTGTGTACTTACTCCTCTTCCCCTGAGAGTAATTTGTATGAGTCTTGGGCGTTCATGAAAACCACAGCCCGCTTGGTGAGTATCCTGTCGATGAGTTCCGGTACTGTCATGTCCTTGTAAAACGCCTTCTCTATTGTAGAGCCAAACTCTCTGAAAAACCAATGTAATATTTTTTTTGGGAACAATAAATCTCTTTAACATCTAATATTATTGAACAAAAGAAACATACTAAAATACTAAGGGTTCCGTGCCACCGTACAACAAGATAAAAAAAAACATAAAAATATCCATAAAAAAATGTTATATTAATGCAGCCATAGGAATATATATTCTGTTAAAATTACAAGTGTCTACTCATTACGGTTCAAGAGATACAGCGGTTGTTATAATTGAGCAAAAAACCCTCATTATTTTTTCATTATGGTGGCAATAGAATTACACACCGTGAAAATTTCAACTAACTATAACAGTTCACGAGATACAGCCCGCTAACAGACAGACAGCAAGCAGACGGACATTGGAGGCTGAGTATTAAGGCCGCATTTGGGTACGGAACCCTAATAAAAACTAGCAACCCGCCCACTTTTCGCAAATGACCTAAGGCCTACCATACATCCAAATTTAATGAAATATGAACCTATTATGATTGCAATCAAGTCAATTTTCTAATATTTTCAGTCATATTATAAAATCAAAGGAAATTCTACTTTATCTCCTTAACAATGGCTCTTTATTGCATTAGCCGTATTATGTTAAAGTTTAAACCGCAGCGAAGCTTTAAAACACAGTTGTTAAAACTTTAAACCAAATGATTTTGACTATCGACCCGCCCCGGACACGCACGGGCGAAATACTCTTATGGACTAGATAGAGCCTAGTTTGGAACTAGGTCAATTTGTGTGTCCCTTAATATTTACTTACATAGCGTAGAGTTTAAAATCCATGAAGTTATTACCGACACTCGCAGATATTCAGAAAGACGTAGCGATAATCATTTTAATGACATACTACTGCTAGTTACGAGGGGTGATCCATAAGTTTTGATAATCGGTATTAAAAATGGGAAATATATAAATCGTTATATTTTAATTGGAATAAGCACACTTTCTATATTTCCAAACACTTATTAACTTCATTCAATTGTTTTATTTTGCCACTATAAAAATAATTTTACTTTTGGAGTTCTAAATGGTCAAATTTTGTACCTTCCCTAAGTCATCACCAGCTCGTGATTATTATATAGTTTTTTTTGAACATCGGTGAACGAGAAGTAGTAGTCGAAAGTTAGGGCTAAATAACGAGGACAGCGGTTATCAGTTCTGATCTTTGGTCGATGAGCAGCACCCTTGTCAATTAGAATGCTCTGAAGCACAATTCCTGCCGCAAATTCGTTTTTTTTTTCTTCATCTTATTTTTAATATTTTCCCATAACTATGATAGAATAATGTTATATAACTCTCCTAGATTATTTGAACTCAATGGCTAAAAACTAATGTCACATTATTTATTTGTAGGCCTCAATAGTCCTGGATAAGGCCGAAAAAACCCCCCTTAAATTTGGTTACAGAGCTGGAGATAAAAATACCACTGCAATGATAACTTATTAATCCTTTAAATCATAATGATAAATCAAGGTTTCATTTTTAATAACAATATTTTTTATTAGTGTAAAAGAACTTTCTCCACACCGCTCCAAAGTATTACAAAACGAACTCTTATTTTTGCCGTCTTGTAAAATTGTTCATACAGATGTTTTTTGTTTAGCTGTCGCAGAAAAACAAATGAATAATGTAATTTTTTTTTTCTCTAATTTAATTTTGATTAGTGCCGTGGTATATTCCACATTAAAAGAATATCATTAAGTGGATGGTTCATACTGATTCTCAAAACTTATTGATCACCCCTCGTAATTACAATGTGGGTACAGGTAGCACCTAGTGTAAAATTGCATGCAACAAGTCTGTTATAAATGTCTGTGATATATGAAGGTACGTACTATAACTCTGATGAATATACAATCTTATGAGCAGAGGGCGTACTTTTGATGCCGATGACGTCAAAATGATGAAATTTTAGACACAGAGTACTTTGCTTTCATTTGGCAGGTGTTTAGGTTAGGTTAGGTTAGGTTCGGTTAGGTAAAAAAATGTAAAATAAGAAGCGGTAAATAAAAAATAGTCAAATACAGCTTAATCGCAATCAAAATACAGATCACGGCGCGGCGGTACCAATTTTTATTTCACTACTCATTACTAAATATGGCGAATTGAGTCAATTTTCTTTTATTATGAATGTCAATGCCATAATTGAATTTATGACTATTTAATCATATTAATTTTTATTACAATGTAAAATCATTTTTTTTAATGATCATGTTACCCGATGATTTTCGCTACTGCCGTTCTCAATTCCACTTACATTTTAGGTATGAAGTAGGTATTTATATTTTTACGCGTCAACAGATTTACTTAACTCATTTTTACATGATTAAATGATGTTTAATATTTAAATTACAATAAAACTATTTGGAATCATATTCTATGTAGCATGGCGTAATTTTTGCGTCAACGGCTTGAAAAGTACGCCCCCTGCTTTTGAGGTGGTGACGGAATTTTAAGAATGGTGATGAAGTCATGCGGTGATGTAAGTTACCTCTTATATATTAGGAAATGTGTCATCAGCAGGAGAACTCTCTCGTGCAGTATCGGGTATGTCGACGCTATGTTTCTTTTCAGTTTGTCTAATGGCCGACGCACTTTCAGCTTTTCTAATCTACAAAATAAAAAAAGGTAAAATATCTAGTTGTAATTATTGGTATCCGAATCGCCTCTGTTACCCTACACTAAAGTTCATAGTGCTAATAATTGACAACAGGAACTTTATAAAAGGGTGTTCTGAAAAAAAAAACATGCTTATAGAGGTTTGTCTCAAAAGCATACTATTTAAAAAATAAAATTTTGGTCATTATTTGCTGAGAAAAGAAATAAACAACTTTTATAAAATTTTGGTCATTATTTGCTGAGAAAACAAATAAACAACTTTTTTCTAATGGCTAAAGAGCTTAAACGCCACATGGTTTTTTCTAAGTCACAGCTAGTGCTACAGAATGCGGTTAAAAACAAAATGACGTCATTCCGCCCACTAGTCCAAATAATCACTGATTACACTGATTACATTCAATTTTGTTTTTCTCAATGAATAATATTTAACAAAACATAAAAAATAAAACAATAGTCCCTTTTGAGACAAACCTCTGTACTTAGAACACCTTAAAAAAGTTCCTGTTGTCAATTAATTGGTAAAGGCTCCCTTTTTTATGGCTTAGAGAAGGCAGCCTAATGATAAGTGGGGTCTGTGACCCATAGACATTTGAATTCTCAAGACTGCAATCCTAAACTGTTATAATCTAAAATGGGACTTAATCGCGTTAAAAAATTATATGGAACAGCTGTTCCATACATTTCGGCTGTTTAGCTCTCAAAGTTTGTATGGAACAGCTGCTTTTTTTTCCGCGATTTGGATCTTGGTCGCATAATAAAAGTTGATGAGTATGACCTACAGAGTACGTCCCTGAAGTTTGTCCAACCTTCTGCCGAAAACACCCTGTATATTTTCACTGCCGCACTCAGAGACGTCAATTAAATTTAATGCTTGTGTTATTGACGTGTTGTCTTATTCTATTGCTGTGGCAATGAAAGTGACAGCAACAACAAGTACAAGCCTAGAGCTTAGACTACTTAGTTTTCGTTAGATTGTCCCCTGATGATTTATTTATGTATTTGTTTGTATTTGTTGCATCACTATCTAAGACCTATTAAGTACCTGACAGACTCTATAGGGAAAGGCACCGGGAAAGCCTTGCTCCTCTTTATGGTCTCGTCCACCTCGTCCGAATACTCCAACTTGGGAAGATCCGTACATTGTCGCAGCAGCTCGTTCGTTTCCTTACTCATGCTGGGGAAACACCAGTCTGGCTTGCACCTAGGAGGAAGAAATAAATATAAGCCACAGATAAGGACATAGCGTGGCTTAGCTACTCCACAGTTACTCCATGTTTATTAAGGGTATATAAGCTTAACTAGTAGTTGGAGATTTGAATTTGTGCATCCTTTTTTAGGGTTTCGTACCCAAAGGGTAAAAACGGGACCCTATTACTAAGACTCCGTTTTCCGTCTGTCTGACTGTCACCAGGCTGTATCTCATGAACCGTGATAGCTAGACAGTTGAAATTTTCACAGAAGATGTATTTCTGATGCCGCTATAGCAACAAAAACAGAATAAAATAAATATTTAAGTGGGGCCCCCAAACAACAAACGTGTTTTTCTGCCGTTTTTTGCTCGATAATGGAACATTCGACTCGCACTTGGCCGGTTTTTTTATGGAAATATGGCGAAATAAAGATGACAGTTCAGTGCAATAATAATATAAATATTAGTATTAAAAAAAACGGTCAAGTGCGAGTCGGACTCGCGCACCGAGGGTTCCGTATTGAAGATAATATGCTTGGTAACCGCAAAAGAAAATACTCATTTTGTTATAAGCTTTATTTTCCAGGCAATAAGGTCGATTTTGACTAGCCTAAATTTTAATACAGATTTTCTTAGTTTTTTTTGTTATTTCTCAAAAACTGTAAATAATGAACACTTTATTTTATTTTTCCCAGAAAATATAAGTAATTTAATTATCTATACGTCAGGATTTTTTCAGAATTTTTGATTTATAAACTTCGGAGATAAGGGGGGGAACGGTCATTTTTTGTACATTTTTGGCTATAAATCAAAAAGTACATCACAGAAAATTTTCACAAAATAAATTTTTAAATGTGCAGATTAAGACCTTTTATATGACACCCCATTTTCTATAATCGAACCACTTTCATTTTTGAACCCCCCATTCTAGACCCCTTTTCAATTATTAATAAAATTAATATCATTATTTTTTACTACAAATAGATGCGGGCAAGCAAGTTGTACCACAATGCCAAATTTCAAGTTGATAGCATTTGTAGTTGCTGAGAAAACCTGCTGTGACGTACAGACAGACAGACAACGAAGTCTCACCATAAGGGTTTAAAGGGTTCCTTTTGTACCATTTTGGTACGGAACCCTAATTATGCATTTTGAGGTTATAAAAGTGTTTACTTAATAAGACAAGTCAATTGGCATGGACTATATGTATGTGTTAAGCTGCTTATTAGTTAAGTAAATCTTGTATATACCTAAGACTTATTATAATTAAATTAGATTGTAACTAGGGATGCATCGATACGCCTTTTCGCCGATACGATACCGATACCGATACTCTTATAAAAATATCGGCGATACCGATACCGATACCGATACGCTTTTTTGTGAATTCAAAAATGAAGGTATAATAAATAAATCATAAGACAGATTTATTTTTATTAATATAAGAAGTAGATGCATAGGTTAATATTAGATAATTAAAAATTTTAGTAATTAAAATTAACATTGATAAGATTTTTGTTTTAAATTACAAAGTAGTCTTAAATATTTCGGAGAAAGGCGATTTCGCAAGTCTGTTTGAATAAGACCTGCGCTGGAAAATAGTCTCTCAGATGCGACAGAACTCATTTGGAAACTACAACGACAACGATCAACCCAGCGAAATATTACTGATACGCCAGTGCGAGACCAAAGCGGGCGGGAGAAACAAGACACGGGGTTTCCCCGAGCATAGTTCATGCCTCGTTTGCAACGAAATAGACGAGACAAAACGCTCGTTATACTACATTTTTAAATTAAAAAGTATCGTTGAATCGGTCATAAAAATATCGTCGATACCGATATATCGGCTAACCCGAAGTATCGCCGATATATCGGTATCGGTATCGGTATCGGATGCATCGCTAATTGTAACTGATTGACAAAGTGGCTAACTCTGTCACACATAACCACAGACCCCTCTGGTTAAATTATAATAAAAAGCATAGTCAAATAAATGTTGTGAGCAGTGTAGTGATCAATCCCCCGAAATTTATCTTCTCCAGTATTTTAATTTCCATTAGTTTTTTTCCCCATTTTTCAATTTTACCACACGGATAAAATCCTAATCCCATTTTGGACTGTAGTGGTTAATCCCCCGAAATTTATTTTCTCTAGTATTTTAATTCCCATACCGTTTTTTCTGGTTTAATCCCAGTCGCAAATTTTCTCTTTGTAATTAGGTCGAAATAGGTAGGTTTAGGTTATGTTAGTTTTGCAGCAGGCGCGAAAGGCCAGAGCACGCAGATATAGGAGCTCCGCGGTAGCGGAGCTCCGTCGACTCTGTGAAATCAATTTATGAAATGGCAAAGTTTGTGACTGGGATTAATTCAGAATGAAAAATATGCGATCAGGAAAAATTAAGAATGAGGAAAAAAAGGAATGGAAATTAAAATACTAGAGAAAATAAATTTAAGGGTATTAACCGCTACAGTCCAAAATGGGATTAGGAAATTTTCCGTGTGGTAAAAATGAAAAATGGGGAAAAAAACGAATGGAAATTAAAATACTGGAGAAAATAAATTTCGGGGTATTAACCGCTACAGTCGTATGTCTAATTTTCAATAGAAAGTGGTTGTTATGGTGTCTTAATTAGATATTTCATTATTTTTTAATTCTAACCAAGTAAAACTTTTTTTAATAATAATAAACAAGCACCAAGTATTTATAGATAGTATTCAGTCTAAGTATTGAGTTATAATTTTTTATATTATAAAATTGCTATTTCACAGATGAGCCAACACATGACAATCTCAAAAAAATCTTTAAATTTAAAAAAATAATTAAATAGTACTTGTACAGTCACCAGCAATAATATATTATCCAACATTGGCCGCAAAAATATCTGACACGTCTTTATTACTAGAGGTATAAGAGCGTGTCAGATATTTTTGCTCCCAATGTTGGATGATTATATTATTGATGGTGACTGTACAATAAGTTTAACACTCATTTCAAACAATTCATAACAATTCAGATCAATCTTGTGTGATTGTCCGCTGATATTCATTTATTAATTTACTGCGCCACGAGATTTTAATTATGAAACTTTTTATGTTTAGATCATAAAGTTGGGGACGAAGTTATAAAAGAAATCTAGGAATGTTTGATTAGAAATGATAATACTTACCAAGCGAGATTTTGAAACTGTCGTAAGATATCCATTTTCTGCGGGTTTCCCTACGAAAGAAACAGTAATCACGGACCCATTTACCATGAAAAAAGTACAGTAATAACAGTATCAAACAAAATTATGTAAATTCCTCAAATAACTGTAGGACTGCGTATTTACCGACACATGCCGCAAAAACACCACAGCAAGAGGAATAAGTTTCCACCAGATCATAAAAAAACAAAATCAGTCTGAGTTTATATTGATAACTAATTTTAAATCAGAGTTTTTTTTGATAAAGATAACTGCGGAAATTCTTACATTCCCACAAGAGTGAAAAATATCTCAGTGTGTTGTCAGTGTATAAACCTACATTTATTGACATTGACGTTTGTAGCTGTAGAGGAAAAATAGTAAATATGCGTCGTTTTTACTTGACCTCGAACAAACTATAACTACAATGTTGCCAGACGGCCAGTTTCCGCAAATATATTGTTGTTTGAGTTCTTTCGTTTTAAAAATGACCCGATGAAGGGGACCGTTTCACGAAGCGGCAAGTTACAAATTACAAGCGGAAGTCTCTTTCTAACTATTTTTGCTTTTTTAAATGTATAATTATTAAATTAAGTGAACATTTTTTTTAAATTTGCTATTCGATTGATAACACGGTTCACCGTATCAACTGTGAAATCTATAAAGAATAAAGATTTACAAAAAAAATAGGGATTTGAAAAACACTTCTGGCAACTTTTAAAAACCGGCATCAGATCAGACGTATGTCACGTTGACGTTTGATCGAGTGAGAAGTGTTTTGGCGCGCTCGTGTTCCGAAAAATGTTTATGAAATAACGTGAAAGTTTATGACAGACAGATTCTAATTACTTTACTATCATGGCTGATCTGCAGAAAATACGGTCTGAAGTGAACAATGCTTTCAAGCTCAGCGGTTTCACGATACGCCGCGAAGCGAGCACGTTTGTTGCCTCGCAAGTGTCTACTTTAACTCCTCAGGAAAGGCAGAAGATGATTGATAAACTAACGGCTCATTTACTGCACCAGTGTATTTCTCAGCCTATTCTTGAGAAGGAACATCTGGAAATAGCGTATAGAGAGTGTTCTACGTCAGGTCTTGAAGAGACTGAAACAGTACTCAGTGTTATAGACGTGTTTAGTATACCGAAGCTCTGTTATGATAATGAAAGGAAGAGATTCACTAAAAGTGCGAACACTGAGCATCATTTGTATCCAGAGCCTAAATGGAAGGCGCAGTACTTGATTGATAGGTATACTGTGATCTGGCAAAGGACTTTGCGTAATGAGCTTTTTGCACAAGATGCGTTGCCCTCGATGGAGACGGAAAAGCGATTCCAGTTGCGTAAAATCGAAGTTTTATTAAGCTCGTCAAGTAGAATTGATGAAGTCATAGTCCTAGGTTTATTAACGCAGCTAACTGAAGGGACATTTTACTTGGAAGACCCGACTGGTAGTGTGGTGTTAGATATGACGGAAACTAGGTACCATTCTGGCTTGTTTACGGAAAGCAGTTTTGTGTTAGCGGAAGGATATTTTGAGGATAAAGTGTTTCACGTAATGGGCCTTGTTTTGCCACCATCAGAAAGCAGAGCGACGTCATTGAAGTTTTTTGGTAATTTAAACACTTTTGGAGGCAAATCAAAGAACTTGCTCAAAAACTCGCAGAATTTATTAAAGATTGAACAAGAGAATGAAGATGGGATGATTATCTTTCTATCTGATGTTTGGTTTGATAATCTTAAAGTCATGGCAAAATTAAAAACTTTGTTTACTGGTTATAATGAGTTTCCACCGATTGCTATGGTTTTTATGGGGGAATTCCTTTCATGCCCTTATGGTTACGAACATAGCACACAACTTAAGGCCGCCCTTGTGAATCTTGCTGAAATTATATTTCCGTTTACAAAGTTACGAGAAACTTGCAAGTTTATATTTGTACCGGGCAGAGGTGACCCATCAGCTCCAAATATCTTACCAAGACCGCCCATCCCAAACTCTATAACAAAAGAAATAAGAGACAAGTTGGGAGATGCTGTAATTTTCACGTCAAATCCATGCCGAGTGCAGTATTGCACGCAAGAAATAATCTTAATGCGGCAAGATTTAGTCACTAAGATGTGTAGAAACTCCATACACTTTCCTGAAACAGGGGATATACCTGACCACTTAACGAAGACACTTTTAAGTCAGTGCACTCTTTCACCATTATCACTAGGAGTTCAACCAGTGTACTGGAGGCACGCAGATGCACTGAGTTTGTACCCCATGCCGGATCTAGTTGTAGTGGCCGACCATTTTCAACCATATACAAGGTCATATCAGGATTGTCAAGTGATGAACCCAGGGTCATTCCCAAGGACTGAGTTTTCGTTTAAAGTGTACGTACCTGCTTCTAGGACTGTCGAGGATTCTCAAATCCCTAAAGAAGATAGTTAATGTTTTTTTTTTTAAGTTAATGGATGAATCTTAACAAATTGTAAAATAGCAATATGGCTTTGAAATAATGTTTAACACATTCAGCGGCAATGACCAAATATTTGTGCATATTGTTTGTAGCACATTTTCGCTACAGAAAAATGCTGCTACAGGCTACAGCATAGCGTTCGTAGCAGTGGCTGGCAGTGAACATGTTAAAATCTTTTGAAATGCTGGCATTAAAATTGTCATTCTGTGTAATAGCGAAACAACACCATGACCTTGTTATTTTACATTACATATTAGGCATTGAGAAACCATGCATGTATTTTAATTTAAATTGATAAAATAATACAACATAATAATCTGTGGATTTTGTTTTAATTCTTACTAAACATCTATATTTACATAATACCAAATGAAAACTTATACATAAATGTCTCGAAACAAATTTAAAAAGTCAAAAGCAAATGGCAGTGTCCAGAAGTGGGATACAAAAAAATATATCTTGATCTTTTAACCTTTGTTTGAACTTTTTAATGTTAATAAATATGCACCATTGAAATGTCAAAAAGACGAAGTATTTCATAAAGTTTAACGTACTTTGAGAAATGTTGTTCTGTATTTAAATATAATTATATTAAAAGTAGTTAAGTTATTTATTATAATTTAATTAATAATTCTGATTGATTATAAATGAGTTATCTAAAGGGTAACACAAGACTAACAAGCCTGGAGGCCAATAAATCATTCAATATTGTGTTCTCCAATGATTTTGGATTGTCAAGTGGGTAATCTAATCTGTTAGTCTTGCGTCCTTTATATACATTATTATTTAGTAGGTACCGCATTGACAATTTTTTTTTCGTATATTCCAATTATTATCTATACCAGTTTACAACTTGAGCCAACATGCAAAATCTTACTCGTGATTTTAATACTAACGTTAATGTAACAAGGTAGACGGAAAGGTTAGTATAGAAAAAATGTAAAGAATTTTAGAATTGTATTAGATGTGTCACTTAGAGTTGCCAAAGCTCTGCAAACTTTGACAAGTAAACACAAGGTTCAAAAATGTAGGTTACTATATCTTACAATCGAAATAAAACTTTTAACCACATTCAAAGAGAATAGAGGAAACCTTGGGCCAGCCATAGAATAATATAGAATAGGAAAAAAAACAGTGAAGTTTGATAAATATTAATTTCACGACAAGTGGATCTTAACAGTATAGATTTGTGCTTATATTATTTGACTTAATGTAATTTTATTAACGTATCTACAAAATAGAATAGTGACAGTTAAATATATAAGTGCTACGACATAAATATATATTTACTAAGGGCGGACTCTCTTCATATGTTTTGTTATTACATAAAACATTTCTAAACGACTAAAGTCAGGCTAACAAGATGAGATAAACGCTGTCCTTTATGTGATGCTGCGACTAGTATATCTGTACTTTTTAGGGTTCCGTTCCGTACCTAATGGGTGCTAACGGTACCCTATTACTAAACCTCCGCTGTTTGTCCGTCTGTCTGTCTATCAGTGGGCTGTGTCTCATGAAACGTAATAGCTATACTTGTAATTTTGGCCGCACTTGGCCGGATTTTTCAAGTTTTTTTTTTTAATTCTCTATCTCAATTCATTGACCTTACTTCAAGTCATTTGCGAGTCGCGTGTGTAATCTAATTAATATTTAATCGTCTGTTAAATCAGCCATAATTAACTGTTATTAATTGTGATTTCCCTATTGGAGTTGCAGTGTGAAACATTTGATTATTAAAACACTTTCACATGTTTATAAATATCTGTATTAAGGGAAGGATGGAATCGTGACCTCCATGACCCAACTAGAAAAGGGTGCCATTACGCTAACAAAGACAAAACAGAAGCGTTATACTTGACAACGGTTAAGGCTAATACTGATAAAGAACACCTAACGATAGCATTCATAAAGAGCTCAAATTTCGCTATCATTGTCTTCTATATCGCCTAGCGTATTATGTTCGCCTTTATCGCTGTGGATAAAGTACCTGTCCGTCACTCTCACACTCGCGTACTGTTCAGAAAATCACAGATGTTTTATCCAAATCGATAAACACGATCATAATAGGTCGCAGGTTAAATTGAGCACCAATTTTTTAATTATGAAACCTTTATGCCGAATGTACACACTGTGAGATATCCTTATAGAGACCGGCTTGGTCTTGGCCTTTAGGCCTCTCGCTGATGGTCTTGCCAAGACAATGTCTTGAGGTAATTCGCGAGTGTACAGCCAGCATTACAAACTTCTGCCATAATGCCAAAGAAACTAACTGTATCGTAATAGTGGAAGCATTTTGAATAAAATGTGGTTACGAATAGAGTTTAGAATGCTTCGACTACTACTTTGCAGTTAGCCAACTTCTTTGGTATCACAGTAGTTACAACTCAGTATCCGTCACAAGTCATTTATAAAAACATCGCAAGTGTAAGGTTCGTTCTTAGTTATTTTTCGTCGTACGATTTTATGCTCCCATGATAGTGCTGTAGGTATCTCCGATGGGCGCGAGGGCGACTAGACAGATCATGGCGACGACGAATAAGATGATGATGGGCGCGTAGATTCCCAGCAGCAGTCTTCTGAAGCTCGAGAACTGGAAAGATTATGTTCAGTGTTAAAAATAGAAATAGAAAGAACTTTGGAATCATCAGAAGCAGCAATTATTTGATAAAAAATTAGATGCTAATGTTGCTTATAACTTGTATCTTATTTCTACATCGTAATCATGTTATTGATGTTACTTAGATAGAAAAATAGTTCGTCTCCGGATTTTTAGGAGTTTTTGTAACCCACTAAGGTTGCGTCGATGCGCGTCGCTTGATACCTAATACGCACGCAACTAAACGTGGCGACGGCCCCGAATAAACCGGCTCGGTCCGTCCTGTTAAGTTCGCTTGTGGTGGCAGCGCACACACATGCAAGCTGCTCGATATACTTACTTTTGTTTGAAGACGAACTACTGTTTATAATGTACTCGTACTCTCTGAGAGCTTGCATAACGTCAACAATATGATTACGTAGCTTTGGACCAATCCCCCCACAGCGCAGGGGCTCTACTTTGGAATCAGTAATTCGAACTTCGGATCGCCCCGTCACTTTCTTGCGAATTAGTGACGCGTCGAGAGCAAAAGGGATAGCAATAGACGAAGTTCGAATTACGGATTTCAAAGTAGAGCCTCAGGTCTCGTTCCACTTATCAAGCGTTAGCCTAGCCCCCCCCCCCTTGCCCCCGAGCGGTAGTTACCGGCGCGTCGACGCCGCGGTCGAGCGGCGAGGCGTGGCGCGGCGGCGCGGGCATGTCCTTCATGGGGAACACGTTGACCGGGCTGCGACTGATTTTGCCTTCCGACACGCACACCGTCAGCTGAACAACAATCAACTATTAGGTAGGTACTTTATTGTGGGAAAGGTAAACAAAAAGGCTACAGGGTAAGTAGGCGCTAAAGCCGAAGGAAATAATGCTTTTGCATTATAAAAAACCTAGCCTTCGGGTGCCGAAGGCATCGACGCAAGGCTCTTGCTACAGGTGGTTAGAAAGAAAGGAAGAAAAACGTTTTTAGACAACAACAAAAAATAACAATGAAAAAAAAGAATAAGACGAGATGTAGTGCTTGTTTTGCGAAAACTGTCCCAACTCAGCATGTGCTGGCTGTGAAGGCAACGCTGGTTTTCCGTTGGGAAGAGCACAGAACGAAGCAAGAAAGGTTGATAGAATAGCGGTGAGGAAGATGTGAATGAAGAACGATAACGAATCCCGAATGCATCTTGTCACATAATTTTGTTATGTAAACAGGGGGCCTGTATAATAACAAAATTATGAGTAAAAATTTACAGTTCTAGACAATATTGAAGCTGCAGGTCCTTACCGAGAGCACGACGTGCATGATGACGTGGAAGGCGACGAACGCCGCCAACACGAACACGCTCCATGAGGGTAGTTCCGCTTTCTGCAGGTACACTGCTAGGAAGATCGTCGCGACTGGAATACAAACACACAGCAGTTAGAGTAATGTTTATTACAATTAGATTAATCTATAAGTACCTAGGTACATAAAAGAAAAAACTGACTGGCTGACTAATCGATCAACACACAGCCGAAGCCGTTGGACCTAGGGACTTAGAATTTGGCGGGAATCATCATCACCATCATCAGCCCACTTCCGTCCATTGCTGGACATAGGTCTATCCCATGGCATGCCACTGGGCGCGGTCTTAATTTTTTTTGAAGGGAATGTTCGTTGGATATCCTAGGATTGCACTAAGAAGGGATTTTTGGGAATTCATTCCCTAAGGGATTAGGGGTTGGGGGGGGGAGAGGAGTAGCGGGACACTAATTCTACACGTATGCAGTCGCGGGTGTCCTTTAGTAACACAGAATAATAGCTTCATGCAGCCGGCGCGTCAAACTGTGTTATTATTCTAAGGTTATATACCTAGTGGTTATACAGAATTGCGACGAGTACGTTATCCTGCTTACGATGGTTGTCCTGGATTCCATTCCTCAGTAAGGGGCCAGTTAGATGAGCAAAATTTTGTTTGGCCTGCAACTATGGGCTTCTGGCCCTAAAGTACCTACTTAAAACTTGACAGGCATGGTCAGTCTATAAAAGACGTAAGATATTGAATAACTTACTGCCAAGAATGTGGGCTGCGTTGCCAAACAGCCAGTGCACCCAGTTGAAGATAGGCCTCTTCTTGGTGCCCGGGTGCGGCCTGAAGTAGGCTCCTGTAAAACAATAATAAATTATATCAAAAAAACCGATTTACAAGTTTAATTTCTCATGTTGGTTGAAAGTTTACTTCAAATATTGAAAGTAAATTTTGAACCAGTTCCACTTTTTGAAATAGGCTCTTGGTTGGTTTGGATGCTTGAGATCAGCATATCAAATACGGCTCTAAGTTAGCTTAGGAGAATACGAACCTATAGGCTGTATGAAGCACAGTATTACAGTGACGATGCCCGTGATGGCGTGAGGGTTGTCTCCCGTCGTCGACCAGCCGCCGACCTCCACCACGATGAGCACGAAGCCGCAGACGGTCAGGAGCCACGTCAGCACCATCAGGATCCGGTGGTACTGGCGGGAGATAGCGATAGAGACATTAGTGACGACGTGGTGAGTCGAGTTAGAGAATTAGACAATTATAATAATATGATTAAGTAATAGTAGCATTTATTTCTAATGTAGATTAAGACTTTTGCATGCCAAATTGTGGCAGAACATATCCATGTACCTACTACTACTGACATGTATATTTTAAGATCCGTGTATGTACTTGCAAATAAATGAATTTGAATTTGAATTTAAATTTGAATTGAGCTTGGTATACTGTGAACTAGGTACTTAAATTTCTGAAATGTTTTGTGCCGGTTTTTTGGGGAAAGCAACCCAGGGCCTCTATTCTAGGCGCTATAAACCATATAGTCTTTCACCTGCTATGGTATTGTTTTGAACTCGGTCGCCATTACTGTCAAGTAAATAAGAGCTATCAAAACGTTGACAATGAGATAACAGGTCAAAGACAATATGGTTTTTGCAGCCTAGAATCAGCTAGAGTTGAATTTAAGGTAGGGCAGCGGTGGTTTTACTTAGGGCGGATGTAAATATATATTATATCATTGTTCTTATTAGCATGCGTGATAGTTTTTGGGAATAGCAAAAAAAAAAGATTTGCCTATTTAAAAGTTGACGTTTTCATTAAGGTAGGCCATTAGTATATTCAGGTAGGGCATTCCCCCACAATACCCACCTTAGCTAAGGTCGTGAAGCAACCTGATCGTAATAAATTATCTGTACAGTTAGTACCATCCAGCTCAAAACGTATTCGTTTGTTTAAATTATAAGATAATACTCACAGCAAACCAGATGTCCTTTCCTCCAAGTTCCTTGCCAACCCAAGTCTGACGGAAATACCTGAGAATAGAAAACAGGAATGAGACAAGTTGAATACTATATATATACTAAGTCACGGTAAGAAAAGGTTCATCACTTTTCAACTCGATTTCAATGCTATTAAAGTCCAAAAGTGACGAACCATTTCTTACCGTGACTAACATATATTTTTTATTTCATGGAAGAGGTGAACAAGCACAAATACCACCTGGGGCCTGTTTTATAAAGCTACAAGTTACAATTTTACAGGTCTAAACTGGCAACACTGCTCAAATGGCTGGTCGTCATTGGTCGAGGTTGTGTCAAATGGAAACTTGTAACCTGTAAATTGTAATTTGTAGCTTTATAAAACAGGCCCCAGCGGGCTTAGCACGCGAGGCGAGATTTACTGTCAGATTTGACGTTTCCCATGAATTAGTGTCAATTAGCAATATCGAAAATGACACATGACATTAAATCCCACTTCAAGATGCTTAGTAATAAAAGGACTCAAGTCACACAAATTACACTTTTATTTAAAACCTTAAACGTTTACTCTTACGTTAGAATATAGAATAGACATATTTGACACTAAATCTCGTTTGACGAATTTTGACGTATAATCCTCACCTCGCGTGCTAAGCCCGCTGATGGTAAATTTGAGACCCATACACATTAGCGTTCTCAAGACTACAATCTTAAGACTGCAATCCTAAGAACGTAAATGCGTTGTTAAGCTTAAGATGAAATGCCTCTATGCTAGTAATTTCACCAGTTGTGCTATTTTATTTAACGGAACACAACAAGGAGAAAACCGCTGCTTGATGGGTAAGAAAAGGTAGGTTAAAAGATAAGACGGTGGTAGCGATCCGAACTGACCTTGCACAAGGTCCTACTATCACTAAATGGATCTAGATAAAATTTAGCACACCTAGCGCTTACAATTGTTCTACGCGGACGCTAGTATTATCACAGTAAAAACAGTAATTCGTTTTCAAAGAAAGGTAGGTACAGTGCTACAATTTTTTTTAAAGCCATCGGCAATCTTCGTTTTTCTAGGACACGACTTCAGTTGCGAGTGCAAGTGTGATGGCAATAGCCAGTCGAAAGCTATTAAGAAGCTGGGAGTACAGAGGGCCCTGCCAAGATGCACTAGGCTAACTAGCGTTTCTATTCGTTTCATTTTTAAACCAATTGCGTCACTGGTAGATACGTGATACGAAAAGTTACGTGAACTACCAATGTTGCGATTGGTTAAAAACGAAACGAATAGAAAAACGCTAGTTAGCGTAGTGCATCTTGGCAGGGCCCTCTGTATATCGCTTGCTTGCATGTGTGCGTGCTTTAATCGCACGCGCCGCTAGCCACCAAAAGCAAACTCAACGGGCGCATCAAGCCGGTTACCGACGCAAATCAACGCAGCACACGAGCGGCAAAAGGTAACATGAACTCCTAAAGGGTTGGGGACGGCCTACTTTTCTATTTATAGTATGGTATTACCTAGCCAGTATGTACGGTTTATCGAGTACCACCCTGTATAATAAAAGTTAAAATAAGTAATATGAACAAAAACTGTGTGAACTGAAAATAAAAAGGCTATATTATTATTATTATTATATTATATTACCTAGCCAGCAGTATGCCCAGCGAGGCGCTGCCCAGCCAGGCGGCGATCATGAAGCTCCCGTGCAGCTTGAGCAGCAGCTTGGAGGAGCCCGCCGCCGCGCCCGCGGCCGCCAGCGCCTGCGCCGCGCCCGTGGCCTCGTAGGCCAGGTCGTGGAAACCCACTCGATCGGCGTCTGCAGAAAAGTGACGTTTAGAAGGCAAATGAGTAAAAATCGGTCAAGTGCTCGTTCCGCACCACACAGTAGGTACCTATTCCGATTTCGAATCAAAAAAAAAGTTTTCCGTTCGGCAAGGCGAGGCGAGGCGAGATGATGAGAGACGGAAATTGAAATTTGTATCGAAAAATACAACTCCCTCCCTCCATGCGCATTTTTGGTGGAAATGGGTTTAAAAAAATCGCTCCTGCTCGTATCGCCGGTGGAAAAGCCGTATATAAATCTTGTCGCACTTAAGTATGCTTTATTATTAAAATAAAATATCAAAGACCCACCTTTCATGGCCGATCCAGAAACCACCATCAAATTATACCTCCCCGTCGCCAAATTAAATGTCTGACCCATAACCTTAGACTCTACATCTCTTGTGAACTTGCAGTACAGTTTCCCGTCTATAAACGAAGATTCCAACAACTGCACAATATCTTGGGGAGAGTCAGACCTTCGGACGTACGGTTCAGTCTTAGGATAAGTCCAGGAAGTGAACAGATTGATTCTGCCAACGTCGTTCCTCACACATTCCATGGCACTGTCGTCTCCCATCTTGTTATCCATGCTTAAGGCTGCTGCGATGTATTTAGGGTTGCCAGTTCCTTGGATTTCAAAGGTATACTTGTCACCAGCCACGAAGATGGCCACGACGGCTTTGCAATTGCCGGCTTGTAAGCAGTTGGAGGGGACGCCGTAGCAGAGCTTAGTGTCGGGACAACCTTGGTAGATGGTGTCGAGCTGAGCAGAAATGCCTTTTGGCTGGAAAAAAGATTGTATGTATGCTGTAGATGTTATGAAGAATTTCATTAAAGAGGAGATGTAAGTATGTCGTGATGTAAAGATTTGAAGGGAAAAACACATATAAATTTTATTCTGCCTTGTTCTGATTCCAGAATCTTTGTATAGTTGCCAAAAATGCGTCTGTTTATCGTTTTTTTAACCGACTACAAAGAAGGTTGTCAATTCGAATGTTTTTTTTTTAATGTTTGTTACGCTATTACTCCGTTAATTAAGAACCGATTTTGAAAATTCTTTTTTGTTTAATACGGTATACTCCCGAGGTGGTCTCATTGCCACCAAGTCAGTATCTGATGAGGGAATCCATAGGAATTAAAAGAACTCCTCAAATATTATAGGCATACACATAACACAATCCTAAATGAGTTGACTTTGAAGAAATATTATTCATAGCAAAGGTACCTTGGTCTCCATAACAACGGGTGGTGCCACAGTGCTCCGTTGAGTGGTGGTGGCAGGCTGCGTCGTGGTGACCACCGTGTCGGGAGTTACCACCTCTACCACTGAGGACTCCACGTTCTTCCAGAATGTCGAGTAGCTTTCGGCTACAGTTGCTCTGTAATTAATTAGACGAAACTTTTATGAGGATTGTGAGGCTGAAAATTTCCATACAGTGATAACGTTTCTCTCCCCTTAAGCCTGGTCCGATTTTTATGATTTTTTAATTTGTTTGTACGTTTTCCTTCCCAAGAAAATGTTTCTGTGAAAGAACCAAATATTTAAAGAAACCGAAACGTTAAAACCTTTTTCATAATAGATATCAAAAATTGTGGATATCGGACTTTATTCAGGGGGTGAGAAACGTTATTGTACAAGCTAAATTTCTATGGAAAATTTTGACAGCTACGCGTATTAAGCGTCACTTTACAAAAACAGAATTGTTGGTGACCACTTTGTGACTAAAATAAACGTGACAAGCGTATGAAAATCGACATCGACGATGACATGACAAGAATGTCTGGCAATAGCTACGTTTTTAGCAATATCATCTAATTGATGTCAGTGACACCAAAAAAAAATCATTCTAAATCACAACTACTAGCAACAGCCGTGTTTTTACTTCTACAAACACGCTCTAACCACGGTATTAAGAAATACAGTAGACCATCTTCCTACAAGGGTACTTTGAGCGGCTTATATGTGTGCGCGCCTTACACGTACGCACTACAAGCAAGCAAGCAAGCAAGATTAACGCTGAATCATAGTCTTGGCTAGCTGTGTGTGTTAGCGTGTATCTACGAGTAACTCGAGCTCCTGAAGAACCGGAGTAGAATAACTTTGGTCTAAAGGCGTGGCCACGGCGTCAGTGATGGCGACTGAAGCGGCGACAAGTAATTGCATATACATATAGAGATGTAATAAATAATGGATGGTAAGGCTAACATCACAAGGTCGAAATTTCGTTTCCAACAGTTTCATTTGTCCGAAAATTCATATGTTAGAAATGCATTTATTTCTGAATCCTTTTTAGCGCTATTCCAACGAGGGTTGAATGCGTCATTATTATTTTTCTACGGAATATAACGTTCTTAAAATATTTTAGCGCCGTTCTATAGTACTTTATGTACTGAGATTTCTATAAAAGGAAGGAAAAATAGTTTTAGAACGTTTTATTCATTTAGAATCTTTAAATGACGCATTTACCCGTCGAAATAGCCCGCCCGACCTTAGACTTCAATAAACTATAAGTTTTTAGAAATAAATACATTTCTAACTAATGAAAATTCGGACAAAGTGATAACCGTGTTGCGAGTACGAGTATGAGCGGTGCCACACGAGCGTTTCCGGTGCGATGCGTCGCCGCAACGCTGTGATTTCAACATAGAACGACGCAAGTGTTTCAACGGATCGTGTGGCATGTCGTTCTAAATTATATGTAAAACAACGCAGCGGCGACGACCCAACGCACAGCCAATTCTTGTGTGGCATCCCTCTATTTATCTATAGGTAAGTACATTTTTTTTCCGCCGTCCCCCCCACCATCGCACAAAGTCGTGTCCACGCCGTAAGCAAACCGGAGGGCTTAGGGTGAAGACTCATCTATCAGCACCGATTCGCATTTCGTCTATAGAAAATGGCTGTTTTGTATGAAGATGCGTACGCATGCGCAAGCAGAACTGATACGTACGCATCTTCATACAAAACAGCCATTTTCTATAGACGAAATGCGAATCGGTGCTGATAGATGTGTCTTCACCCTTGTCTAACGTACTCGCAATCACGATCGTTTTCATTTTGAAAATCGAAGGCTTGTCTGCATACAAAATGAAAACAATTGATCCACTTTGAAGCCGGTTGCCATTGCGAGTGCGTTAGACAAAAGCCCCTCTGGTCCCAAATACCCCGGCCATTGACTCACTACAATGCTGAGTCACGGCCTCATGGCAGATAACCGGCGTGACTCAATTGAACGGTAGCGTTATATCACAGCATCAGGCACGGCACAAGGCCAGGAAAGGCCTGACCTTGAAACTTTAGAGTTTCGCGAATTCTTGATACGGAAGTTTGCGGTTCCGCGTTGGATTAAAAAGAAGTCTTTGTTTATGGACATTTTGAAAGTAAAGTAAGTATAAATAACTTTTAAATAGGTACTTGTAGTCTTGTACTAGTAAATGCTCTTAGATAAAAACCTCTGGGGTGTTATTCTCTTAAAGCCGTCACAGACGATCGAATTTGGTCCGGGCCGGACAGCGGATTTGGTTCGCTCCGAACCATATCTGTCCGTCTATGGTCACAACACTACTCTACAGACGGACAGATATGGTTCGGAGCGAACCAAATCCGCTGTTACGGCTTTTAAAAACGGCGGTCAGTCGAACGAACGAGCGAAAGCGCAGCGGCGAGTTTAAGTAAGTAGTCCCGTCCGAGCGAACAAAACACATTACATTTTAGCGCGTGCATTCTCAATTAGCAGCCTTATACGTTCGAGAAGCCAAGCTGCTAAATTGAATACACGCGCTAAAATGTGTTGTGTTCGCTGAGTTCGCTCTGACGGGACTTAAACTCGCCGCTTGGACATTCACTCGTTCGCCCGTCCGTCCGTCGTTGTTGAGAGAATCACTCCAGATAAGCATAAAGCGGCCCCTACATGCAGAGCTTATATCTCTTAAACTGCCCAACTGATTTTTATAAAAACTCCCGTTTACACGAGTTAAAAAAAAAACACATTTGAAATTCTAAATTAGATTTGAAAATGCTACTCAAATTGTTCAGATTTAACCAGTCGTAACTATTTTTTAAGTAGCACTTTAACACAGATCAAAAACTCGCCTTAGGCCTTATTACCTATAAAGTGTTTTCTTTACTGGGACAGTTTGGGAAAACCGTTCTCAGATAATTCCGAGTCGATCTGTATAAAAACCCGATTTTATTAAAATATACGAACAACTCACACGACCAAATAAATGACCTGATGAATGTATGATGATAATGATGGCATTAAGTTCGCCTTTTGCATATTAAGATTATTCTTTTGTTCAATAAAAATAAATAAATAAATGACTATGCAAAATCGTCTTCAAAAGAAGTCCCAATACCATTGTTTCCTTGTATCTCGGTTATACTGTATCTCTCAGATTTCCCCATACCGTCCCAGTTAGAAATACGAACCGTCTAGCTCTTTCACTCGGTAAAACCATAATGGTTTTGTCATGTTATCGCCGAGTTAAAAACATTATGATAATACCGAGTACCTTAATAAAACCCCGGTATAGTACTGCAACTTTTCCGCTTCATTATGACAATATGGATAAATATTTCGACAGTCGTTACTAACCCAAAGCATGTAATTCCCGCGTTTATAAAGTTAGGGAGATACGTAGGTGTAACGTATCAACAGTATTCGAAATAAAATGCATTTTAGATAAAACGACCCAGATTTTTTAATCATCGGAAACTATAAAAAGTGTGGTTGTATACAGCAGAGATATGAAGTTGTGACATCAACCTACCTATATATAGAATACATGTGCGTGACACAATAATATAAACAATAAGCTGGGACCTGCCTTCGCTTCGCTTCGTTTTCTGTAACACCCGTACATAATCCTCTTTCTTCCTCTTAAATTACAATATCAATTGACTAAAACCGCATTAAAATCCGTTGCGTAATTTGAAAGATCTAAATAGGGATAGACGGCGGGAAGCGACTTTGTTGTATACTATGTATAATCCGCACCACGTAACATGAACCAATATGGCGGTTACCACGCAGGTAACAATGCGGTCGCTATGGTAACGCGCGCACCCCCCACACCGCGCAGCTTACCGCCTACCTGTGACTGCTAAAAATCGACATTCGCGCAGGTTCATGTTACGTGGTGCGCATTATAATAAAAATGAAAAAACAATGTGCTAAACAAACCGTGTGGTGCCGGGTTTAGAATGTTGCCACTCCATGTCTTCCCGTGGATGTCGTAAGAGACGACTAAGGGACTAAAGGCTGTGTAGTGCTGTTAGGCGATGGGTTTGCAACCTGTCACTAATACACTGGATAACATCTTAGCCTGGTTGTGCAAAATGTGGTCACAGAATTATCAACAAGTTTTTGGAGTTGTTGGTGAGTCTGTGGCTCTGCCTAACCCACTCTGGGAATGAAGGCGTGAGTTTATGTTATGTTATGATATGTGAAAAAACAATTTAAAACGTCAACATTTCTACCAGCCGTACCTGAACTCGACTCCTCCAAGAATGTCCGTAGGTGCCTGCCAGACGAAGGTCAGGGCCGGCTTCTCCTCAGGGTTAGAGTGGGTCACCGTGTCGTTATCTCCGCGGCAGTTGATGATCTGGGTGCTCTCCGGGAACGGGACGGAGAGGAACTTGCCCACTATCTTGTCGGGGTTCTGGAATAAATTGTGTTATAAATATGGAGGGACAATCTTAAGCTTCTAAACGGGCCATATTTTCACTGCAATAATGTGGCCGTCAGCTATTGGTGTTTTTCCATACGAGTAAGAGAGTGACACCAATAGTTGCCGGCCATATATTGCAGTGACAATATGGCCCGTTTAGAAGCCCCTTTACACAAATTGAACTCGTCACCAATTTAGGTTTGGACTTGTTTTTTTTAAATCAAATGTCATTAGAAAAAAAGGCAAATTTAAAATTTAATGTTGGTGTCTGAAAAATTTTTGGTTCCTAAAACAAATGGATTTCTGGGCCACTATAGAACTATGTCAAAGTGACGTAAACATCATCAATGAAATCCTAAGACTCTGTATAGGGGTAAACTAACTGCGTTATTTTAACCAGTTGTTTTATCTCACGAATGAAAGGCCATACTTGTAGTAGTATAACGCGTATAGACACGCACACTACGGCGACGCAGCGAAGACAGCTACGCACACAATTATGACAAACCCGCATTTGTGAGATAAAACAACTGTATAATCCGCACCACGTAACATGAACCAATATGGCGGTTACCGCGCAGGTAACAATGCGGTCGCTATGGTAACGCGCGCTCCCCTCACACCGCGCCGCTTACCGCCTACTTGTGACACCTAAAAATCGACTTTCGGTTCATGTTACGTGGTGCGCATTGTACCTTCTTGTACTTTTGATTTGGTGAACCATTACCTGAACTAGCCTCGCCTGCAGAATGAACCCTCCAATCGACGAGGGGGCCCCGGGCCGGCTCCCGATGGTCACGTTGAGCCGGCCCCCCTGGCGGACCTGGGAGGCCGACGACACCACCACGTACGGAGGGAGGGAGGTCTGGGGCTCCATGCCGAAGTGGTTAGGGAGCTGATCTAGGCAGGACTGGAACAAGACAATTTAATTTTTTATGATACTGGCCACTGAGATTTAGTCCACAATTTCGAGACGTGGTTTTTAGGATTCCGAACAAAAATGGTACTTAAAAAAAGCATTATTTTTTTCAAAGCCGCGACGTTTGAATCGTAATTCAAAAAGGATAAAATAATTTAAAAACCCCCGACTTAAAGGATTTATGTAACGAGAGATAATAAACATAAAAAGCTTTTATAAGTAGAGTTGATTTCTCGCGGAGTCGGACATATAAACATTAGAGTATCCGTTTTCATAGCACTTCCCTACGTACCTATATGGTTCTCGAAGATATAGATGTGGCAATAACATATTCAACTACCTATGAACTTGAACGTCGGGGGTTATTTTATTTGATGTTCAGCGGACCTAGTATCGTTGCGTTTATCGTGTGAAAAAATGTGGTTAAAGCATCCGTCACTCTCGTACTTACATAGTGTCACAAAGTGACGGATGTTTTATCCATATTTTGTCACGCAATAAGCGCAGCCATATTAGGCCCCCTGGGCTCAAGCCACTGGCAGAATGTACGTACCCCTGGCGGTGCACCGGATCCGTGCTGCTCTGAAGACTTCACGAGGAGCAAAACTGCCAGCACGAACATACTTCTGTTCCTTTTCCTAGGCAGCATCTTGGATTATCTGCAATAAATAATGTTCCATTAGAACAAATATCGAGTTTAGTTTGTAGTTTACGGTTGAACTCAGAAATAGTGTATGTGAGTCTGTGCGTGTGCGTGTGTGCGTGTGTGTGTGTGCGTGTGTGTTACTTTGTTACTTCTTCACGCTGCAACGGATGGACGGATTTGGATGTAATTTGGAATGGAGATAGCTTATACATTGGAATAACACAAGTTCCCGAGGGAATAACGATAATCGAAATCTACGCGGACGAAGTCGCGGGCAAAAGCTAGTTTGTTATAAATAAGACAGTTTGGACGTTTGGATGTTTGTTACTCAATCACGCTTTAACTACTGAACGGATCGGGATGAATCTTCGCACACATATAGGTAAGGTCCTGGAATAGGACATAGGATAGTTTTTATCCCGGAAAATTCAAAAGTTCCCGAGGGAATAACGATAATTAAAATCTACGCGGACGAAGTCGCGGCCAGAAGCTATAGTGTTATGATTTATGAACTGCCATTGTACGAATGTTATAGAGGATAATTTTCATGCTCGTAGTAAAAACAGCTTAGTTCATTAATGTTTTCCTAGTTCACGCCGTTCACGGTTATTAGTCAACGACAAACCTAAATCGTAATTAGTAATATAGGTACCGGTAACTGAGGGCTTATTGTCTAATGCACTCGCAATCGCAACCGGTTTCAAAGTGGAGCAATTGTTTTCATTTTGTATGCAGACAAGCTTCCGATTTTCAAAAGGAAAACGATCGTGCGTTAGACAATAAGCCCTCTAATAGTTATCTACTTACGTTGGTAGGTAATGAATGACTGTTTTTTTCTAAAGTATATTCTTAGGATTCATGAAGATATATTTTTAGTTCTAATTAAAAAATAGATCATATTATAGCATTATTTTGCTATTGTCCTTAATTCCTAACGATATTTAAAATAATCTACTTACACAATACAATACAATACAAAACACTTAATTGTACACCAAATAAAAACATAAAAGAGAAACAGCACTTTTAAAAATAATACAAACAACATTACAAACAACAGTTTAACAGTAGGTCTTATCGCCAATAAAAATACTCTTGTTATAAGACTAACTTGTTTTTTTGGTATTTACTTTTCATTCTGTTGTTGTATGTGGTGTTCATCAAGAATATTTGTATTGCATTGAATAGGTACCTATTATATGCATCTTGACTGGGCCCTATGTCAATTTGTGCGAGATTGTCCTATGTTTTTATTATTATTATCACTTTGTACTAAGCCGACAATAGTTTTATCGTGACCGACCACACTAACTGACGAACCGTAGCTATCTTAATGGTTTAACTAAAAAGTGAAGGTTAGCAGGTTTTTATTGCTCAATGGAGGGCAACGGCGAATGTTACAATAATAACAGTCGGAGTTTCGGACACAAGAGCTTTGTTTAGGGCAGGGAATCACTTGGTAATTTATGCTCAACTCAAACATTCAAAACATTTGAAACGCGAATACATTTATGACGTAGTAAACCAAGGATTTAGCGAGATCAATTTTTTAAAACGACCAAATCACGGAAAACCAAAACGCATCAGGGTTATTTTTAGACAGTAAGTATTTAAGCAGTAGGTATGTTTTAAGGATCTCAAAGGATTTTCCTCAAGTTTTACCTTCTGCGAATAAATTTACTAACAATAAGTAGGTATTTTTGATTCGTTAAATACCATTCTACAACAATTTGAGAATCGTGTACCAAATTACCTCTACCTTTTACTTAGCTGTCGTATCGTAAGTCGTACGTTCGTGTTACTTTAAAAGGTCACTGACTTTAGGTTCTCGATTGCGAGATATCCCTTGCCATTTGAACTTTAACACCAATTAAATACAATTAAGTAATCAACCGCTTTATTGATTTAAATATGGAGATGTATTTTTAGTCCCAATTTTCATTTCTCTTCTTTACCTCTCCATCATGATTATCATGAGCATGCAATCGCGAGACTAACATGTTCTATTCAGATGAGGATCACGTATTGACGACGCGTTGGCCCAGTTGGTAGTGACCCTGCCTACGAAGCTAGCGGTCCTGGGTTCAAATCCCGGTAAGAGCACATATATTTGTGTGATGAGCACGAATATTTGTTCCCGAGTCATGGATGTTTCTATGCTGAAGTTTTCAAAAGATCCACTAGATACAAGGATAAATTGTACTTGCCTCGGTCAAAATGTGATATTTTCAAAGTTAATTATTACTTTATGGCAATTAAAATTTTCAATCATTTACCCATACAGAAATGCCCCTTAAATAAATTTATACCCACTTAATCTCAAGGTGACTATTGGAAAACTGTTTTTACTCCGTTCGGGAGTTCTTTGATGAAAAACGATCTGTATTGTAACATTGCATGCCTAATTAAGGTAACATAAGCACATCCTGTTCCACGAAGATCTGTGTAATTACTATGTTCTGGCAATAAATGTTTTTGTCTTTGTCTTTATTTATGTATTTAAGTATATAGGTATTTCTCTATATAAGTATTTATATCGTTGTCTAGTATCCATAGTGCAAGCCTAGAGCTTAATTTGGGACTAGGTCAATTAGTGTTACATTGTCCCCTGATATTTATTTATTTATCTGTCCTGTCAAATGCCTTACAGCCTCCTTAGGGCCTGGGGCTCTACTTTGAAATCAGTAATTCGAACTTCGGATCGCCCCGTCACTTTCTTGCGAATTAGTGACGAGTCGAGAGCAAAAGGGATAGCAATAGACGAAGTTCGAATTACGGATTTCAAAGTAGAGCCTCTGGGTGCTCGTTTGCCTTCTCCATATCGTAAAAACGCTTCAAATAGCCCAGTCATTCTTTACAAATACTTTGTTGCTTAGCTAACATACTTTACAGCTCGAAGATGCGATCGATAACTAATGGTAATTTCACGCAAATGTATTTAAAGACGCTTCTACGAGTATAGTCACATTTCTAAACAAACTGGAGCCGATATTTATTATTGGCACAGAATGTATCGAAGCAACAACCCAAGTGGAACGGTTTCCTGACACGCGTACAACTTGAAGGGTGATGGGCTGACAGGTGAAAGGATATGAGTCAGGCTTTAACGAATAATTAAAGAGGGTGTAACTATGGTTTCCGAGAACATACGTAAGTTAATCATAGTTTGGTACGGTTCAAAAATAAAACGCGCTGGGTTGTTGTGTAGAAATTAATCAAGATCATAATTTATGAAAATGCTTGTAAATGCAAGATTTCTCAGATCAATAACTTTTTGCTACAGTGTAGAAAAGGTTTGATGTAACCTAGATCAATGTAGAAATAGGGCCTTTTTTCAAATTAGATCGATATTTTTTCGAGCCAAGTAGCAGGCAAGATTATTTATCTTTACAAAACAGTCGCTCCCGCTGTCTGTGCGTGTGCGCTTAGATCTTTTAATCCACGTAATGGATTGCAGTTTTCAGCAATAGATAGAGTTATTCAAGAGGAAGGTTTTTATGTATAATAAATTCTGAATTATACCTACTACGGGTATTACAAAAACATCACATAAACTGAAGCGAAGTGAGGGCGGGTCGCTAGTGGATAAATAAATTTTAAATGACGATGACGTATGTCAAAACGGTTATGTAGCCATACATTTCTTCGTACATGTGGAAGAAGTTAAAGATTGTCAGGATCGTAGCAGGCGGAAAGAAGTGGTCTGCCTACCCCTCTGGGAAAAAGGCGTTATTATATGTACATTCCTTCGTATAACCTTGGTGTTTTCAAGGCAAGAGTGAATTGGCTTTTTTCTGGGTAAGCGTTTACCACCCTCGACCTCGTCGTCACTTAACGTCAGGTGAGACTGAGGTCAATCGCAGAAATAAATATCAAATAAATGATTTTTCTTTTAATTTAAAATTTAGTCGGGTGGATGTCGTAAGAGATGACTAAGGGACTATAGGCTGTGTAGTGCTGTTAGGCGATGGGTTTGCAACCTGTCACTAATACACTGGATAACATCTTAGCCTGGTTGTGCAAAATGTGGTCACAGAATTATCAACAAGTTTTTGGAGTTGTTGGTAAGTCTGTGGCTCTGCCTACCCCACTCTGGGAATGAAGGCGTGAGTTTATGATTGATGATGATGATAAAAATTAGATTTGAACCTGACACTTCCTCACATTTGGAACACCTGTGTTTGGAACTTTGGACACAACCAAACTAATCTTTAGCCTAAACCTGACATTTCGGTAAGCAAGTACTTACAATGCTTATTCGATGAGTAACTACATGACTAAGCATCTTATAAGCTACTTCATGTAGTTACACTTAATTATCACTTGTCACCTGTAACTGTCAGGTTGATGAAATAGGTCCCTGATCAGTTCAAAATGACTGGTTTGCAAGAGGTCACGATTCAAAGTGAAGGGCTCTCGCAAAGCGGATGGCGACTCGGTATGAGGTCGCACACGCAATGACAATACGAGTATGCATGCAGATTTGCAACACATCCTGACAGTAATGTAATATGTCACGGATCCGACCAACATTTTTACATTTGCTGACTGATATTTTAACGTGTTATTTGGATTACTTCTACTTTTTTAAATATTAATGGCGGTCCACCGCGGAATTAACTACTTTGGAAGAAATCCCTTAAAGGGATAAGTTCGCCTTTGTACATTCTAACTCTGTAATTATTGTATTTGATTTTCGATTTTTTGTTCAATAAAGTGTTTACATACATACATTATTACTTTACAACTTTTACAACTTTTATTAAAAGCGGAACTCTCTTCCTAGCAAAAGGAGTTAGAAAGAGAATTCCGCTTGTAATTTGTAACTTGTAGCTTCGTGAAACGGGCCCCAGCTGTCAAAACGGACCTTTTAAAACGGCGCAACTATAGTGACTGTGTTGTGCTGCAGTGTCTTTTGGGGTCTAAATTAAATGTGAAATTCTTCCAGACTCCAGACACGAATAAGTCTAGACTTATTCGCATTAAGTAATAAACATTTTCCTCAACAAACAAACGGGTTTAAGTTTTAATCTTTCAACATGCATTCCTGCGAGCACGCGAGAGGTCAAATTGTTTTGTCAGCCTTGCTTGAGCCAATGTCAAGCCGTGGGACGGTCGTTATGGCTGATTTAGTGCTAGTGTTCGGGGAATTGTTGTTTTTGTAGAAAAAAACTTAGTGGTTGTTTTTTTCTTGCTAGAAATATGCTTTAGACATCAAAAACACACACATTTGAAGGAAAAACTTGATAGCTTGACTATTACTACACTTAAATAAAAAAGAACGCATGCGCAGTTTGATAGTCAAAATATTTTTAACTTCCCATCTTAAGAAATAAGGTCACTAATACATATGCGGTTCTATGAGACATACGACCTTTATCAAAACAGGGCAGTATATCTGGGACGATTATTTTACAATAATGCGAGACTGTGGTTAAATGTTATAAATTTTTACCCGAATGCGTCAGAAGGAGGCTTATGTTTTTAGGCTGTATGTATGTTTAGCTCTGCAGCCTAATCGGCTTGATAGATTTTGTAACATATGAGGTGTTTTTAGATTCAGCTTGGTTGTGTGGGGAGTTTATTTTTAAACATATGTGGACGACAATATCTAAAAATGCAGTTGGTTTTCCAAGCTTGTATTTTGTTAGACTTGTTGATAAAAAAACAGGGCATATGACATAAATGTAGGTTCACAAGTAGAATCGAGTAGGAAGTGATTTAATTAGTTTAAAAGCCACAATAAATAATATCACTGCTGCGGTTGAGGATAATCTCATAAGAAATTATTTTAATGATTCAATCTTTAACGTAAAGCATTTATTTAACCACAATCTCACACCTGATGATAGATGACGATGATTCAGTGAATAGCAGTAATGATCGTACTGTTTTTCCAGTGTAAGAGTCTAAAAGGGACGGAAATAATGCTAGCATCACAGAACAGAAAAAACAGTAGAAGTGTCAAGTGGGCGTGTAACGTGTGGCATAGTTATGCGGAGTTCCGCGCAACCTACCATACTTTTGCCGCGATCGCTTATTTCGATATTTCTAAAATAGGAAATAAATTCAATAGTATGCCTTATTGTGCTATTTTGGAGTGTAAAAACGATAAACATTTTCCATGGTGGCGTGTTGTTTTTATGATAGTTTGAGTATTGGCGACAACAGGTCTGATACTAAGCGAAGCTAATTCCACTTTTTCTTTTTCTATTCCGTGGCTAGCAACGCAATTGTGATTTTGAGATTGCAAAATGTCCATGGTCTCATAGACCACTTGGTATCAAGTGGCCGTGCCTTTATTCCACATAAGTTTAGCTTTAATATCCTAATGTCAAGTGTGTCAATATGTTTAAGATTTCGAAGTATGGGGTAATAAGTACAATGTGGAAAAGATAGGCCTGTCTGCTTATTTGGCTTACGCAAACCTAAATAAAAACAGTCTAACATCTCACATTAGATTTTCAAAAAAAGGAGGTGGTTCTAAATTCTAAATTCAAAATTCAAAATATTTATTCAGTAAATAGGCCACATGAGGGCTCTTTAAACACGTCGGTAACATGAGTGAATCTACCAGACAGGTAACATGAGTGAATCTACCAGATCTACGGTCACGAGCGTTAATTTGGGACCCATTTCAAGAAAAATATACTTGAATTCGTCAATGTCATTAGAGAAGTCAAGTCATTTGTAACTTTTAGGAAAGTCAACCTTATTGTTGTAGAATGTCAGATTGACTTTGGACCTAAGGTGGGTACCAAATTAAATCTCGTGACTGTACATCTTCTCAATTAAGTAGATTGTACTCTTTAATGTCTGAAGAAATAAGGTCACCAGGAAGGGCTCCATCGGCCTCAAAAGCAAGGTGTTTTATTTAGGAAACTTAAAGTTTTCCTCGATCGATACACGGAACCGGAACAAGTTGCCAAGTCATTGGTCACCTTGGCAATGACGAACGACGGTGGTGGAGGCCGGGGAACTGGTTGCTGGGGCTGATTATGATCAGTTAGGTCAAGTGGGAGGTCTGTAATTATTTTTACCTCACTGCCAAAGAAGCCGAGTATTTTTTAGGGTTCCGTACCTCAAAAGGGAAAAACAGAACCCGTATAGGATCACCTTGTTGTCCGTCTGTCCGTCTGTCTGTCTGTCTGTCTGTCATGACCCTTTATCTCAGGAACGTGTGGAGGTATCGCGTTGAAATTTAAACCATATATACTCAAGTCTACAGTCCCTTGAAGCTGTAAAAAGTCAAACTTCTAAATTAACGTAAAAAAACGTATATTTCGACACTCTCAGAGGAATCAAAATTTATAGGGTATTTTCTTTTGACCTATAACTATGAAATTTGGCAATTAATACCGTCTTATACTACAAATATAGGGAAAAATCTTCTTTTATTAAATAACAAAAAAAACAGGGTCTTTATGCAAGGAACGGCGGCGGTACAACCTTTGAATTCAGTTAACCGTGTCATGTGCGGAACACTCGGTGGGCTAGTCCGACACGCCTTGTCCAGTTTTTTATTAACTTATATATAATGTTATTATGTATGTTCGGGTCAAATCTTGCAAAAAAAATTTGAACCACTTCCCGGGGATCGAATGAGTTGCAATTTGGTATATCTACGTAACTTCGATGACAATACCATAATATGGTACCATCAAGCTAGTCTGATGATGGAGTCGGAAGGTCGTGACAGGATCTCCGCTATGTACTTATCTTAGATTCACCGTGACGGGACTCATTCGATTGGTCTTGATAAGCAGATCATAAAAAAACTACAGTCGGTAGCAAAAATTTGTCCTAAAAATTAAATTTATTACCAAATCTTTTTTACCTGGATATATGTATGATTCTTTGGGTCTATTCCCATTTGTCTCCACTCTTTAATTGCCAGTGGCGACAAATGAGAATTATTTTACACCAGTTGTCCCCAGGGGTGGGATTTTTTCCCCGTTTGTCTTCACCAAACGGTGGGTTCAATGGGAATAGACCGCTATTTTGTCCCCGTATAGACTCGGATTTCCCGATTTTGACAAACGAGGTGCCGTTAGATTCGTCTTAGCGTCGCGAGTGTCACTGGGTGGATAGATCAACTTTAAAAGTATACCAAAATAGTGGGATTCAAGGTACAAAGACGACTATTTAACTTACATAGACGATAATGTTATTTCCATACACTAACAGGTTTCTACAATTCTTGTACTTGCAAAGCGAAACTTAACCAACTCAACCAAACACTTGTGACGGTCAAAACCGAGTAACTGGTATATGAAGGTGCCTAAGTTGCGTTTAATATGTAAATAAAAAAGAAAAGTGCGGTCAAAATGAATATTTTAAAATATGAATATTAAAGAATATTATGAATAACATGAATACTATGAATGTATAAGTAGTCTTAGGCCACATTGTTAACAAACAAATTTATGTTCATGTTAGACCCGATGCGTTTGAAAGCGCCCAATGTGTATCGGGTCTAAAGCTTCAATCCCATTTTTCAATGTACAGTCAAAAGCACTAATATCTATAAGGCCATCGCGTCAAACATAGACATTATTATCAGTTGCATAAGAGTGACTAGATATTTAACTTAACGGCGTGATAATTTTTAAGTCAAAAAATATTTTCCTTGTGCAGTACTCTCGGAGTAGTACTGGAAAAGGGCCGAATCTTAAATAGGTACCCGAAACCGATGAGCATGCATGACTCGATGTATAAATGTGGAGGACGCGCAAAGAGATTTGTCAGGATCGTAACAGGTGGAAAGAAGTGGTCTCTGTGTACCCCTTTCGGAAACAGTCGTGATTAAATGTATGTATGTAAGTGTAGTACTTTGTCTTATGTGGGGGGGGGGGGGGTCAAGTATATGGCTCGTTACGTCACCCGGTCTCCCGGTCTACCCACTACCCGTGAGCTAGAGACTACGTCATCCATCCATAGATCAATCAAAAAAGTAACAAGTCATTCTAAGTAACAGGTTACTTAATAGTCACGCAACGCGTACCCTGAATAGGAGGTAGGTACGAGGTATTAACTTATTTAAGTAAGAATGTGGGTTGATGCGACATGGAGCTAAGAAACAAGCGGAGACAACCCTTAAGTCCTTTTTTTTTTTGGTCATATGAAGTCAAACGTTTCAAAGCCGGGAGCGCCAAAGTTCATATAAAATTGCAACTCCGATTATTGGAACTCCGAAAATGTAATTTTTATACCGCTGAAACCGTAAACTTTTCAGAAGTTCTGAAATATTCAATGTCTATAAGACTAGATTAGGTTAGGTTTGATTTCTAAAAATCCTGAAAAGGTGACAGTTGCTGAAAAAAATACGTTATGAGTTGCGATGATTATAACTTAGGTACAATAGGTACGTTATGAGTAAAAATAATTGGATCCCCTTCCTTCCCCCTTCAACCCCATTCAAACCCTTTCAAAGCCATTAGACATTGGGATGGTGGAATGTTTCAATGTGTTGCCAAGCCATAGGTCTTAGATGGAATGCCTTAAACGGCAGCCTCGTTGGACAAAACTATAAAAATATATAAATATCAAAACGTATGGCCGAGTTTTCAAACTTGCTTTTTGTTATTCCAATCGTAGCTTTATAGGTCCTTTAGACATGTAAGTTATTCAAATATGACATTTTATTGTAGTTCTAAACCGTTCTCGAAAAAAAAAACGAAATGATAGTGAACTAAATAATATAATATATCATACTTAGTTCTAAAAGGCGACTTCGTTATAAGTAAATATGTCAAATGTTTTAGCACCATGTCTTTAATTCGGATGTCACGTTAGAGATCGTGACTCTTTAATTGTCAAATATTTTTTTGGGATTAAATATTCTGTATTCGTTTTAAGGTGTTCTTCTAATATAAGCTCCAAAGTTGTAACACCTCCATGGCCAACTTGCCAGTCGTTTTAATCTAGGGCACATTGAATGCCATCCACCAAGACGTACCTTAACCGGGTCACGATGTTTCGACCCACCCGTGTATAGATTTACCTACTCTTTAATTAATGTATGTGTTTTTAATTGGCCATTTAAATACCAAGGGACATTCTCACACAAATTGACCTAGTCGCATAAGCTACGAGATGACGACAAACATACTTAAATACATAGAAAAATCCAAGACTCAGGAATAAATAGTCGCACTTACACAAATATTAGCCCATACTGGGAATCGAACCCGCGACCGCTAGCTTCGTACAATGTTAAAAATTATGTGATTTTACTTGGATTTTACACACAAAAAAACTACAGAAACCTGTAAAATTCCCTCAAAAACTGGGAAAAGTACCAAAAATTTGGGATTTTACATTAAATTCAAATTTAAATAATTTATTTAGCAAGTAGGCCCTGCAGGCACTTTTACATTATAATGTAAAATCTCCAAATTTTTGGTTATTTTTGGTTTGGTAGGTTTCTGTAATTTTTAACAGTGTTGGCAGGCATCACAACCAACTATACAAGTTGTCATTTAACTAAGCTAAGTTTAGTATTTAAATAGCTGTTCGCCTAGAACAGAAACCTTTTAATATCTCCCTCTAACTAATAACCCCCCGACTGATTCCTAGTCATATTAAAACCTAAAAAAAGTATTTGCCTCAACTACTCTTCTACCAAATTTCTAGAAAATCGGATCAACAATACTGAAGTTATAGTCACAATACGCATCAATACAAACATTTCGTTCGGTCGAAAATGTAAAGAAGTTATACAACACTTAACATAGCGGACTTATAATTAGTAGGTACAAACGCAAAGCACACAATGTTGGTTATAAATGGTTAATAACGTAATGGTCGTATCGAAACAATAACGATGGCACGCGTTTGAGTAACAACCCGCGCTACCAATTTTGCCTGTTAGTTACGACAACGGTAGGTAATCTAGATAGTTGGAACGTTTAACTTTAACGCTTCGTTATGTTATCGACTGTGCTTAACGACTGTAGATAATTGAAAGATGATAACATGTAACAAAAATACTAGTTTGTTTATAGATAAAGAGCAAGTTTTTTTGTCAAATTGGAGGATGTGATGGAGCCAGTAACTTGCAATGAGCAATGAGACTCTTGATTCTTATTTACAGAAGATAAGGGTTATTCATTTGTTTTGCTGCATTCAACTTATGACCGTTATGATCTTTGAAGTCAGAGTTAAGTGTCCATTATTGGTGCATGTCAACTTTAAGTGTCTAACACTGGTGCCATAACCCTACGATTTTGTTTACATTGAAAAATTAAAGGTCAATCTGCATTTCTTGAATATTAATTTTATTATGCTAATACTTATAAAGCTTAATGAGGTATAATTAAACTTTATATCTCATTTGACTGGGCTGTCTTATTGTTCTCTGTCCTGTTATATGTAAATAAACATTTTATGTCTTTCTAAGTGTAATAACGGCCTTGTTCTACTTAACTTCATAACAGCCATGTATGCCAAAACGGTAACAAATCGATGCTCCACATTCAAAACCATTAAAAGGCTATGAAAATGCCGTTATGCCAATAATATTAAAGGCCGAAGTTAATTATTTTGCATACCATTCAAATCGTTAGATTTTTTTGTGAATGCGTGTCCAGTTCTTTATATTATTATTCCCAATGACATCTTCTGTCATATAAGTATATTTACAAGAATATCCAATAAATAGTTGATCTTGTAACTGCAAAATTTTCATTACTGTCACGATTTTTTTGTCAAAAAGCCAATGATTAATATTGACGTAGGTCATAGCACCAGTGTTAGACACTTTAAACTGACCGGCATTAATAATGGACAATTAACTCGTAATTAAATCATCATAAGTTCACAAATAGATTGTTGCAAAACAAATAACCCTTATCTCCTGTAAAATAAGAATCAAGTGTCCATCATTGGTACGTGTCCATAACTGGTTCCATTACCTTATTACAATATGCCACCTTATGACAATAAAAAGACTCTATGGTGCGTAACACTTATTATAAACACGCATATTGATTAGCATATTTGTAATCTGTGGCAAGATGGCGTCACTTATCGTTTTAATTTAATCGTTCCATTGTGTGTTGTGTAATGGAGGCTTACAGTAGGTCAGGGAATCATACCGTAGCTTCACACATTAGAAACAATTCTTTTCTTATGATGAAGCACTAGGATGAATATTTTCGCATTTCTCCTTGAAAATATTGACGGAGGAAATTCGGTTTTTAAAACAATGAACTGGCTTTAATTTGACTGACTAAGGCCATGATTGTTTATAATACTTATCTATTAAAAAGATAAAATCCCAAATAATTGCGATCAAAATCGGTCGGGCCGTGATTAAAAACTTTACTAAATATTCTAAAGGAAGAGGTTTTTTTTTCAAGATAAATATGTTCTGAAAGTGAGTGTTCATTGTATCGTAGTTTTTATTTATTCTATAGTTGTCTGACGTGGTTTACGCGCACAACTACCGGCTCTTGAAATGCATATTAAATGTAACTTTTATTTAAAAAAATACTCTTTACTATTTTGTTAGCGCACTCAGTGTAACTTAACGTAACTTGACCGTAACAAAGACTTTTTGTCACGCCGACAAAAGTTAACCGTGCGCGGTATCCCTTAAACCTTACAATACGTTTTACTGTTTGTTTTTATACGAGACCCGATTTCCTAACTACTTAAGTAGAATTTGTAAATGTTATTGTATCTAAAACCCACGTTTAGTTGATCGGCACTTGCCCATGTTTGACAAATATTGATCTTACGTCACTTACATTACCATATTGAATGAAAGAGATGCAATGAAAATATTTGTTTAGTGAAGTCCTACCATGAGAAGCACACTTAAACAGACCAAACATAATTTTGTAGTGTCAAAATAAATGCGAGTGGGCGCATTTATTTTGACACAAAATACATATTATTAAACACACACACACGCGCACGCACGCACGCACGCACGTACGCACGTACGTACGCACGCACGCACGCACGCACGCACGCACGCACGCACGCACGCACGCACGCACGCACGCACGCACGCTCGCACACACGCACGCAGGCACACACAAACTTTCGCATTATTCATATTCTTATAGTGAAATCACTATTAAATAGACAAAATTACGTCTTTTATTGTTTTTAACTCGGCCGCTGACTGTCAAGTACCTAAATAGCTCAGTCAGCTGATATTTTTATAATACCCCTCTTTTTGCGATGGGGGTCTAAAAAACTACACAACGTATAAGTAGGTAATCAAAGAAAACTTTTTTATTTTCATACTCACAGCTTAAGATGTGTCAGTCAATTTGGTTTTGTCAATTCGGTTGTGTAATGTGCTTGCAATGACCGGTAACTTCAAATGACATAATATCTTTGATCCTCATATTTTAGCATTCTGTGTTCGGATTTCTGTAAAAACATGTTTTTAAATTGACAACTACCAAAACCCATTAAATTAAAGCTTTTGGGGCAAAACCAATCGACCCACAAGTTTCTGAATAAGCGTTTAAAAATCCCCGAGTCCAAAATTGCACGGTCTTCAACACCAACGCATATGTTACTAGAGTTTTAACCGCTTCCCTCGCATTTTTTATAAAAATAACGAAATTAAATACTTAGTAACTATTTATGAAACGAATAAAGGTCAATGTGCCATATTGGGATAACGACCAAAATGTACGAGTATGTTTGTTAAAGCTCGAATCCCTTAGATTTTTACCCTGATATATGCTTTTTACATTAAAAAAAGAATTATTAAAATCGGTTAATAATATGGCAGAGAAATCGAGTTCCTATCACAAAAAAATACAGACGAATTGAGAACCTCCTTCTTTTTTTGAAGTCGATTGAAAACATCGGCATTCCGGATCTGGGCAAAGATCTTATCTCGTCGTTAACGTGTTTCCCCAAGTTAGGAAAAAACCGTCATCTCTAATTAGAAAACAGTAGAACACCTCAAAATTTTACCTAACAATATTATAGTCTCATTTCTTGGATACTCGACACGTTCGAAGTAAGCAACAAATAAATTGGCCGACATGTAACACTCCGGTACCCAACAACCTGCCCTGCGAAACTCACTTTTTGCGAAGTGTCTCGGCCACGCATTATCGTCTTTCTTACTCACACACTGCGGTTTTCCCTGTCTAGCTCGATACGGAAGCATGGGTTTTGCCCACTCTCAAGTTCGTTTACTGCTATTCAGGTATACAACTGGTTTTCCCGGTGAAATGGTTTTTTATTAGCTTGCGAGAGATTTAATGATGCATGGAGTTTTATAGGGTCTTTTTGAAAATCAGCGTTGCTTGCCGCTGAGTGAGACCCTTTTAATACTATTTTTGTAGGTACTTGTTTATTCAACCGACTTCAAATGTGAAGTCGTCAAATCGTCCGTTTTTTTATTACACGCTTTTTAATTTTTTATTAACTTGCAATGTCAGGTTAGGTCAAATATTGCAAGTCAATTTTGAACTCATGATGCAGTTAGAAGGTGGCGACGGGTTGTCCGCTATACTAAACGTACTTACGCGCGTAGTTGGGTCTCATTAGGGGCCTGCGGGCTTAGCACGCGAGGCGAGATTTACTGTCAGATTTGACGTTATCCATGAATTAGTGTCAATTAGCAATACCGAAAATGACACATGACATTAAATCCCACTTCAAGATGCTTAGTAATAAAAGGACTCAAGTCACACAAATTACACTTTTATTTAAAACCTTAAACGTTTACTCTTACGTTAGAATATGGAATAGACATTATTTGACACTAAATCTCGTTTGATGAATTTTGACGTATAATCCTCACCTCGCGTGCTAAGCCCGCTGCACACGTAAAGTTCGGACCGCGGGAAACGCCACGTGCCGTTCCAATCTTCGTTTCGAACCGTACTTGTAAATGCAACTGTAATAGTAAAATAGTAAAAAATGTACGGTTCGGAACGAAGATTGGAACGGCGCGTGGCGTTTCCCGCGGTCCGAACTTTACGTGTAAAGGCCGCTATTAGTTTGGTCTTGATAAGCATGACTTGGCCAAAAAGTACCATTTGAACCTTTTTCCAATTCCTTGTCTGCCATTCAACGTAACGTGTGCAGAAACCTAATCATTTTGAGCTTCAAAACTATTTGCACATAACATTAGGTCTACAAACCGTAGCTCTTATGACGTTACACATGAAGTACACTATGCAATGGCTAGCATCGAACTTTCTACTCAAGTTATTTAACGTATTCTTTGCTCGTGTGCCATGTGTGTTGTTTACCAATCTATTGCTAATATTTGCTAACAGAATAACGGAGATTTCTATATTAGTGCTTTAGTGGTGGTAGGAGCTTGTGCAGGGTTCGTCTGGATCGCTACCACCATCCTACCGCCCAGCAGCAGTGTTCGCATTGTTGTGTTCCGGTGTGGGATAAGACAATTAGTGAAATTACTAGCATAGAGGCATTCTTAGTCCTCAGGGTTGGCAATGCATTTTGAGGTTTACTGCCGCACTCAGAGACGTCAATTTTAACGGTTGTTTAGTGACGTGTTGTCTAATTCTATTGCTATAGCAAAGAAAGTGAAAGCCGCAACTTTAACCAAGCATTAAATTTAACTGACGTCTCTGAGTGCGGGAGTTAATGTCTATGGGTCTTAGATCCTTAACTTACTCATCTAACTTAACCATCAAGTGGCCTAAGGTCTTATGTGACTTCTTCTAGCCATAAAAAATAAATGCAACTGAATCTTCAAAAAAATTCGAGGGTTTCTAGGTTTCTACACTAACATGTATGACCACAATACAAACGTGTATGTACCCATACATTAACGACGATAAATCCGTCATTGGCGCGGCCGCCAGCCGTGACAGAGAAAGCAAAGGAAATTAATAAACCGGCATTACCACGCTACTAATACCATTTCTGCTGTATAATTTACCATTATTAACTTTAACTTCGCCTCAGGAAATTATCTTTACGATGCACTTACACGGGCAATTTTTTGAGCAACAGTTGCCTGTCATCAATAGCTGCGTTACTTTTAATTAGTGTAACAGAATGAGACGTCCGTATTGTTGTAAATACATTAAATAACTCGCTTTTAATTAAACTCACGCACTAATTATTTTATTTTCCTGAGAGTTAAAAAAGTCCCGTTAGAGCGTAAAAAGAAACATTAAGGGCGTGCATTATCCGTTTACTCGCTTTAAGGTGTCATTCCGCAGCAGACGGCCACGACAGGCGTCATAACTAGTTTCTACGTATTTTTATGAAATTACTGTCCGTAGCGAGCGTCACGACGTCTGCCACTCGACCGCAACCGCAAGCTGACGCCCGACCGCAGACCGAGAAATGACGTCAACCGCAGACGGCAGCAGCAGACGGTAACGGCAGGTGTCACTACTGGTTTCTAAGTATTCTATTCCCAGAGTGGAGCAAGCAGAGCTACAAAATTACCAACAACTCTAAAAAATTGCTGATAATAATTCTGCAACCACACTTTGCACTTTGACAGGTTGCAAGCCCATCGCCTAACACTACTACAAGCCTTTATTCCCTTATATAGTCGCCTTATACGACATCCACGGGAAGACATGTAGTGGCACCATTCTAACCCGGCAACCACACGGGATCCTATGTTTTTCTATGAAATGCCTTCCGTAGCCGACCGGGGACGGCAGTAGCAGATGGCAAAGGCAGGCGTCGCTGACGCCCGACCGCAGGGTATTGATTCTCTCAAAAGCAAAGGTGAGCGAATGCAGGAGTGAAGTCCAAGCGGCGAGTTTAAGTAGTCCCGTCTGAGCGAGCAAAACACATTTCAGCGCGTGTATTCAATTTGACAGCATGGCTTCTCGAACGTATAAGGCTGCCTAATTGAGAATGCACGCGCTAATATGTGTTTTGCTCGCTCAGACGGGACTACTTAAACTCGCCGCTTGGACTTCACTCCTGCATTCGCTCACCTTTGCTTTTGAGAGAATCAATACCCAGATCCAATAGTGACGCCGACGTCCGACGCCTGCTGCTGTCGGCTGCTGCTTGCGGTCGGCTGCGGAATGACACCTTCACCCATCGAGTGAGCCCGGCTCGTATGAATTCGCGCACGCGATCGACCGTTCGACAGCGAGAGAGAATAAAATAACACATCCGAGGCCCTAGACAAGACGCATTCGGCGTTCTTTATCGTTATCCAAAATGTATAGAATTGACGTAAGCTGTCAGACGGTCTCGTCGAGCGCCTACGACAATTACATACATTTTGTCAGTTATCGAAATTCGTTTACGATAGCGTTAAGCAACTATTCTGGCCTCACTGTCCGTAATCTTGTATTATCTAGGAATTAAATTTAATAAGAGCGTCTTCCAATGGTCTATTCCGACTAGTTACATTATTAGTTCCAATTATGAAACTAGTTGGAATTTTTTCCCAGTAGTTACATTCAACGAAGAGGGTTTCCTTAATGGAACTGCCGGGACTTTTTTTCCAAGTAGTTACCTTAATAAAAAAATATTATTAATTTAACTACTTGAAAAAAAAGTGTAACTAGTTCCATCAATGGAATTAATAATGGAACTAGTCGAAATAGACCCTTCCAATTTCGTTCCGGGAGTTTATTATCTTAGTTTTGTACATCAACGCTGGACCAAAATCAAAGAGTTTAGAGTAAGTAGGATAAAACGCTAAATTATTGGCTTGGATTAAATCGATCAATGTAATCTTTCTAAAACAGGTGGAAGAAATTTGTTTTTATGACCAGTCAAAGGAACCAACCTAGATTAACCCGACTTCAGTCATTCGTAAACTACGTCATGTAGTACCTAAGTTCAATGACTCAGGGAGTTGCTGGTGACACTGCCGGGGATTTCAATGATTCACTCTCAGAGTAATGAACTAATGACATTGCTGATAAGCATAAAAATGTGTTAATCGTTTGTTTTATAAAGTCCATTTAATGTTTTAATGTATTTGTATTTTTTTCCTTGACTTATGACGAGTGCTATGTGTCTGACAATTCGGAGAATGATCTTACTAATACATATTAGTTACTGAATCACGCCAGAACGGCTGAACAGACCTGGATATAATTTGGCACAGTGATAGATTATAGTCTGGAATAGCACATTGGCTACTTCTTATCCTGGAAAAATGTCCTGTTCTCGAAGGAAGAGCGAGCGAAATGATTTCTACACCGACGGAGTCGCGGGCAACAGCTAAATAATTTATAAATAAATGCAGGTAAGTATTCAAATTAAAACAACAAACTTTTTAGCATTTCTTTTTTGCGTTCCCAAGTCAAACATTACCAGAATAGTTATTGATTTAGAAAAATACCAAAATCCTTTTTGACTTTTCAAAAATCCATTTCATATTTTGATAGGTATACTATCAGTTGTTAATGTTTCTTAAATTAATCGTAATTTTATTCTACAATTTGCTGATTATTGTCAACATTACATAAATTATTTAAATATCTTGATTGCTTGTATAATTTCGTGACAAAAAAAGAAACAATGAATAATTTGCTATAATAGTACATAATCTATCTCAAACAAACAACGCGAAGAACAATATTTTGCGTATAAGGTTGCCTCTACTCATGTTTTATACCGTTTTAGTGTTAAACATTATAGGCACACTGCACATTATACTTCCCTATTTATTCATACATGTTCGTGCTGGCATTTTTATTATACTTAAAATTAAAGTTTTGATTAAAATATCTGGACAAATATATGTAAGTACTTAAATTGACTAAGTCTCAAACTAAGCTCTAGGCAACGGTATACAATACAAATATATACTTAAATAGATATAAAACATCCAACATTCAGAAACAAATATTCGCGTTCATCACACAAATATTGGCCCATACCGGGAATCGAACCCGGGACCGCTAGCTTCGTAGGCAGGGTCACTACCAACTAGGCCAAAGCATCGTCTTACTTGTGTATCCAACCTAAAAACCACACCGATTACACAAGCTATTAAAAAAACCGGCCAAGAGCGAGTCGGACTCGCACACGAAGGGTTCCGTACCAATATCTATGCAACATTAGCAAAAAACGAAAAAAAAACACGTTTGTTGTATGGGAGCCCCACTTAAATATTTATTTTATTCTGTTTTTAGTATTTGTTGTTATAGCGGCAACAGAAACACATCTTCTGTGAAAATTTCAACTGTCTAGCTATGACGGTTCGTGAGATACAGCCTGGTGACAGACAGACAGACGGACAGCGGAGTCTTAATAATAGGGTCCCGTTTTAACCCTTTGGGTACGGAACCCTAAAAAACCGCGTCCAAATCGATTTAACCCTTTGGGCGCTACGATGCCACGATGACAGACCGACACACACACACACACACACCACACATTATACACAACACACAAACACACACATATACTCACAAACACAGATACGCACGTTAACCCTACAACATCCCTCTTTTTTACGGAATTAAATCTGCAAGCAAAAGTGTGGTTTAAAATTAATTCCAATTTACAAAGCACAACCCTAAACAACATCGTAAACGGCTGGTTCAAGGCAACCGAGTCGCTTGCGGTCAGCAGGAGATCCTTGTACGTTATTAATAATACAATAACAACATTTTATTTACCATTAGCAACGTCTGTGCCTTTATTATTGTAATTAATAAGGCACATCTGGGGGGTTATTATGACATGGCTATGCTGTTCATTTTACGGCGAGCGTAAAGGACAGTGCTATAGCAGTTATATAGCTCTGTCATTTTCTCTCACCGTAAACTGAACTGCATAGCAATGTCATAATAACCCCCCTGAAGTCCTAGCCAAGATGCAAAGTTGCTGAACGCTAACGTAAACGATTTTCGAAAACTTACAAAATGTGATGATTTTCTGCGTCTTGAAATGTATGCGGGATCACAAATTGGTCACGTGATTTATCTAAACGAATAGCTAAGTGCTAGCCAACGTCCTTATTTTCGATCGTCTTAAGTAAATCGAAACGAACAGAAAAACGCTCAGAGCCGTCACAATGACATAATCCATACAAATGGCTAGCAAAGCTAGAGTTCTATTCTACTCCTTAAAACAATATTGCTTTTGATGTGTTATCGTATTGTTTTTAACTATACGAGGTATCATAACCGTTGACGTGACGATATCATGTCTAAAGGTATTTGTTCACCGACTAGGTAGTATAGCTTTAATGACTAAGCGCCAAAACATAAGTCTTCATAATGGATCTGTCGCATTTTAATGAACTTTGATTGTTTTTTAAAAGAATGTGATTGTTGTGAATAAAAGTCATGATCATTGAGACTAACAAGACATACAACGATTAAAAAAAAGCAAGTTTAGTGATCTCTCAGTTGTTACGTTGTCTACACACATCAAAAACGTCTAAGTATCATAAAATGATAAAAGGTTTTGGTATTTTGCAAAGTATCACAAATTCACAACGCATTCCAGTCAACCAATTTGAATCCAAAGTTTTGAATGTAAAACAAGTCTTCTATCTTTGCAAGTATGACGCTATAGATAGCAAAATATTTACTAGTGATGTTATCAAATACTACAAAACATTCACGAATTCGAATAGAGAGAATTGAAATAGAGTCATCTACGTAAACATTGATAAAATAATGTTTACGAAGATGACTCTATTTCAAATAACATTCGTAACTTAAAAGGAAGCAAACGATTAAGTGGGCATCCCATAGATATTTCTAAGACTACAATCTCAAGAATGTAATCCTAAGACTGCAAATTTATGCGTTGATAATGCCTCTACATTATAATAGAATCACACTGGAATACAACCATGCGAACACTGCTTTTTGGTGGTAGGTTGTAGGCCAAGATATCCCGTCCCGCTTGATCTGTTTTTTTATTGTGCTCGTCGAATAAATGTTTCTATTTCTATTTATTTAAGATGGTGGTAGCGATGGACTCCGCACAATCTACCACCCGCGGTCGTCGCATGGCGTTTGTATGAGGTGTATGACTCATGAAGTGCCATGCAACTCATCGGAACCACACACCGTTACTCACAACAATGGTATGTCCCACGCAAGCTTCCCATGCACGTCCGTAATTCACTTACTCTTCTGCTCACGTAATAGTGGTATAAGTAGTGTTTACTATACTTATGTTATGATGTAGTCAACTATATAATAGTTAATGTATATCATTACAAAACAAAAATATCATTTTTGCAACTTAATTCTATTTAAACCTAAAAAGCTATATCTAAAAAAGGACCCTGCGGCATTGTCAAGAAGATGCTAGCAGAATTTCCTCGCTGGATAGTTAAACTAATGCGCTGAGCGAGGAAACTGCCAGCTGTAGTAGTAATTAATACAATAATTACGCAGGTTTCCTTACAATGTTTTCTCTCATTGTAGAGCATTTGTTTTACACTTGTACGGGGTTTGGGGTTCAAATACTGTGCCTCGCAAAACCGACTCTAAACCAGTAGGCTAGGGTACTATTACACGTCGGATATTTACTAAAAGACGTAAAATAAAGTAACCTTAACTATTTTATATTTAAAACAAACTTATTTCATTCTCTTCAGAAGGCCAATAACAGGTGTTAATTCAAAATAACTTGAACTACTTACAACTTCTACATGCAAGGTCACACACACAACTGTTAAAAACATTATCACCTCTGTCAATACCTCACAGAAAACCAAGTTACATTTGCAGTCATACAATGAGGCATTGCAATAGATTTGGTTTACAGTAGTGTTTGTTAAACTGTATGTGTAACTTGGTATGTTTTAGTAGGTAACAATTGAAAGGGTCATTTGGAAATAAAATTCTGTATGTGTGAGAAGGATATTAAATTTATCTTTGTATGTTTGTCTGATTATCACTTGTGCGTTAATATCAATAACTTTGCTTGCAACTTCGTCCGCGTGACTTTAAGACTTTGAGGTAACGTAACAAAATAAAATATCTGTACGTTTCTCTTTTCGATTCGTAGCAATTTAATACAAAAAAAAAACAATATAGAATAGGTATGCGTGACGCCTGAACAAAAAGAAGAAAAAGAGTTTCTTGCTTTAAAAGGGTTGTGAACCGACGCTTAAATCGTGTACCTACCTAGCTGAAAAAAAAAACCAAAAAAGTTCCGGGTGATAACGTTTCTCACCCCCTTAAATCTAGTCCAATTTCCACGATTTTTTAAATAATGTTGTAGTAGTTGTTCATTGTTCATTTGTTTTTGAAATATTTTCTTGAAAAGAAAATAGCAGAGAAAATTTTCAACTTCACAATCTTCTTGAAGGGTTTTACTTCTCTGCAATATTCTCTTATCCGCAGCGCTAGTAGATTCATTTCATATTTACATAAAGGACATGGTACTAATAAAAGAGTTTGACGTGGATCAATTCAATTCAATTCAATTCAATTCTTTATTGCTTTTTCATAATGGTACACCTTATTCTAATAAATAAGTGATAACAAAATGAACCCTGGAGGGCACAGCAACACTAGGAGAGAGGAGGCATAAATAATTACTATCAAATCACGGACAAAAAGTTAATAATACATATATGTATATAACAATAATTGCCATAATTATCCCGAATGCCTCAGAGTTACCTATTAAGTAACTAATGGTGTATCCGATTTGGGTAGCACGGAAACCTCCCACGGTCTAAGGTCAACAAAAAACGTTGTTTTTGCCGACCTCGCTGGGCATAGATGGTGGTACCTATATAAACTGGTTATTTGTTTATAGTGTGCTTTGTAAGGAAGTAGCCTAATTTTCCCCGTAAAAAAAATCTTCGAGGAAACAATGAAAAATTATGAGAAGATTCTGAGCGGATGAGAAGATACTAATCGAGCGAGCAAAGCGAGGTCTAAGGCTGCGTATCCACCAGAGCTGTGCGAAGTAGCGGAGCGGTGCGCGAGGGATAAATCCACTAATAAGAGAGCCGCGCTAACCGGCGCTAGGAAAATTAAGTATTCCTATTGGTGGTTTTTTTATCGCACAGCTCTGGTGGATATGGATACCCTGCCTAAGACTCAACTAAGATGACATTCGTATGTTTGTAAGTTTGTTAGACGACAAGTGACAACTTGAGTATTGATGGTCCAATTTACGTGAACAGGAGTTGAGGAAAGCATTTAAGTTCAAACATGAGCAGGATCAGGCAGGAGTTTACCGATTTAGGGGTTTTGGGGTAAATCACGAGGGCTCTGTTCAGGAGCTCTATTCTACGCGCTTTTCTGCGCTTTTGGCTTGTTATCGTATAGACTACGTTACCTACAATAGCTCTTATTTACTTGACAGTAATCGCAGCCGAGTTAAAAACAATACGATAGCTTGCATGTCAAAGGCAATATGGTTTTACCCAGTAGAATATCTATTCAACCCCTGGGCTAATTACTAATTAAATAGTCTTTATACTAATTAAACCGCTTACCTCCGCCAAGCAGCGTATAGGTTCTGTTGTATCGGTATAGGGATAAGACACTGTCGCTGAAATGACATTCCATCTCAGTCCTTTTCCACTACGAGCGGAGCGGCCCCCATACGGACTCGGTTAGCTTTAGCATACATCGGTGACTTCAAATGTTTCCACCGCGAGCAAACCTTGTAAGGCACCGTTGTATGCTAAACAGAGTCCGTACGGGGCCCTCTCCTCTCGCAATGGAAACCCTGCTACGGTTGGCAACATATTTAGCCTACATTTAAATTATTTATAAATGATCGATCAATCAATTAACTGGAGATTAATGACTATCACATCGGGTCGGATCTTGTTTGACCAGTTGTGAAGTGGGTTACAAAAGCAGAACGTAATTTGTAATACGATTCTTGCGTAAAAGTTATATTAATAAGACGAAATAAGTTGATTCATAAGTTTGTTATCTCTGTTTTATTAAATATATTATGGTCCTATTGAAAAAGGGTTTCGTTACGAAATGAAAAAAAGTTAAGGATTTTAATTGAGGCTTTAACTGTCCTTAACTATGTATGCTTTGTCCTTAACTGTAAAATTCAAATGTCACAGTGACAGATAAGGACAAAGCATGGTTTAGCTACACCACTGTTACTCAACGTTTATTAGTAAGGGGGTTAGTTTTTAGTTTTATATTTAAATTACCTTATTCTTATGACTCTGTCTGTATACTAGTGTAAAATGCCTGCCAAATAAACTTTCTTTCTTTCTTCTTTTTTTTTTCTTTCTTCAGTTCACAATTTATCGACAGTTCACTATCATACACGATATGTTAGCCTAGTTGGTGTAACCGTGCTCATGAAGCTAGCGGTCCTGGGTTCAAATCCCCGTAAGGGCAGATATAGGGACTAGGTCGATTTGTGTGAGATTGTCCCCTGATATTTATTTATTTATTTATACAGTGACATTTACATTTCATAAACAAGGCAATATATTTGGTATCAAAGCTAATCTTAAAAAAAAAGATCGAAGAAGCACTAGCTATGGCAAAATTCGTGCATTTTGAGTTGGCAAACTGGTTTCTCTAATTATGGATTATATTAGTTAACCTACCATCTAGATGCAACCATACAAAAGTTTCCTTATAATCTGATGAATATTGTATTGTTCCCCATACATATTCAAGTGGTAAGGTTTTTAATTTAAACATAGCAGGTGGTCAGCGTACCGGTTTGTTACGACCATACGAATGTATACGGTACATATAATACGGCTTAGGAATTAACTTTGATAATCAAAACCATGCGGTACATTACTACGAGGAGTTTACTTTTAATAACCTTCTTTATTATGACCTTCACCCTTCTTCCCCACTGTTCAACTAGATTGCTGAACTAGTTGAGCAGATGAATTTCAAAATCAAAATTAACAGAGTCGATGGAGCTCCGTTAGTTGACGGAGCTCCGCTTTCGCGGAGCTCCTATTCCTGAGTGCTTTGGCCCTTCGGGCCGGCTGAAAATCTGACATAACCTAAACCTACCTCATATTTATGATACACATTTTAATCAGTTGAGCAGCGGGGAAGTTACTGACCTTCAGGCACGTAGAATCAGTTTGAAATCGGAGATGAAATAATGCTGGTTAGCTCAACTTAATTACCAACTATAAGCTGAGGGATCACTTTAATTCTGGGTGGTAAGATAATTCGTCCAACAGACGATAGATCTCTCTCTCTCTCAAACGATTTATTTCAGTTCAAGGGCCAACTTATAATAGTTATCGACTCTTTAGAGCAGAAAACCACTGTTTTGTTGCGTTTGATGGAGCATTGTTCGAACTATGTCATTGACATGTCGAATTGTGCGGCGAAACCAGACTAGGGCTGGCACATACATTTTTTTTTATTGCAGATATAAGTCAAATGATCAAACGGTACCCAAATACATTTGGAATCTTAAGGCTTAGTTTCATTGGTAGTCCGCATGCTTTTCGTGATACATTGCATCGCTGCTATAGCTCCCGGCTCGATGATGTCAAAACAACTCGTCAATGGATTGCTGAAGCATGCGGGCTAAATCCTAATGAAACTGCGCCTTTACGTCTGCAAACGCGTTGCCATCCCTGAGGAATAAGATGGAATTTCGCGAAAACGCGCTCAAGGCTAAAGACAGCTATTTCAATCGGGTTGGATCTAGGTTTCATGTGTCTGTGTGTCTGCCTGTAAGTCCTGTAACATCGTAGCTCCCAAACGAAGGGACCGATTTGGCCGCGTTTTTTAAAAAAAAAAACCGGCCATGTGCGAGTCGGCCTCGCGCACGAAGGGTTCCGTACCATTTATACAATATTAATTAGCAAAAAACGGCAAAAAAACACGTTTGTTGTATGGGAGCCCGCCCTTAAATATTCATTTTATTCTGTTTTTAGTATTTGTGGTTATAGCGGCAACAGAAATACATTTGTGAAAATTTCAACTGTCTAGCTATCACAGTTCGTGAGATACAGCCTGGTGACAGACAGACAGACAGACGGACAGACGGACAACGGAGTCTTAGTAATAGGGTCCCGTTTTTACCCTTTGGGTACGGAACCCTAAAAACCAAGTTGATTTAATTGGGATGGTTTTTAGCAAAGTTTTATGAAAAGCGGTCAAGCCGTTTAAGAAATATCATTACATCGGGGGTTTTACCTAGTTATATTATTTTTATATTCGCCAACCCTGTGTAAACAGGTAGCCTTCGCACCAGCCAAACATTTATCGCACGAATGCACTCCGGCCAGTCGCTGCTCTTATTGTTTTGTTTTTGTCACTTGCCTGCAACGGGAGCAACTGCTGTTATTAGCTATTGTCGTGGGGAAAAGGCCGTATCACTAACTGATATATAGCTGTAGCTTAAATGTTAAAAAAAACCGGCCAAGTGAGAGTCGGACTCGCGCACGACGGGTTCCGTACCATTATCTATACAACATTCGTTGTATCGGAGCCCTCCTTAAATATTTATTTTATTCTGTTTTTAGTATTTGTTGTTATAGCGGCAACAGAAATATATCTTCATCACGGTTCATGAGATACAGCCTGGTGACAGACAGACAGACGGACAGCGGAGTCTTAGTAATAGGGTCCCGTTTTTACCCTTTGGGTACGGAACCCTAAAAACCGCTAATTTCATAACAATTGATATAATATACTCATTATCCGAGGTATACTGTTGTCTATCACTCTCAGAATGGTTGGACAATGCAAAGAGTCCGTCCGGATACCCACTTTACGTGTTAACCTGCCGCCAAGCAGTAGCGTTCGCATTTTTGTGTTCTTGTGTGAAGGTAAAACTGGTGGCAGAAATGACGTAGCATAGAGGTATCTATCAGGGTTTATTAATTTTATTATTTAATCTGTGCTGCACAAAAATACAAAATTGGGTACAAAAGGTTTACCTAATGCCAGTTTAAACTTAATGCCAGCTTAGAGCTAAGCTTGATTTACACTTTGCGAAGTGCAAGTGCAAAGTTTATACATTTGCTACTTGCCACTTGACGACGTGTTTAACATGAAAAAAAAAGTAAGTTGCTTTTGAGCATGACGATGCAATGACGACACCGATCAAAATAAAATTAGCACTTATGACGTTATACTAGAAGAATTATTAGGTGTCAAAGCCGACGGTATAATATTGCAAGTCATCATTTATTTTGTCCTTTACCTATAAAGTGATCAAAGGCATAACGTCATTCTTATGGTCAATAAGGACGTTGTTTTCCTTATTATTGCTTTTCGTGATGACTTGCACACCTTTGACTTTGACACATACTTACTAGCATACTACTAGTAATAATACTTCTGGTACAACATCATAAGTGCCACCCACAGTTCTATGGTATTTTTAACGGTGTCGTCATTGCAACATAAATAAGATAGACCATTAGGTATCTATACATCTTGACCATAAGCAAGGTCGACACCATACGACTCGTACGAGCTATAATAACTGCAAATGCTGCATATAATAATATAATTACTTACTACCAAGCGACGCTAAGGGCTGCCACAGACGAACAGTCGGACTGACGGGCCGAGAGGGACACAGCTATTTGTTAGAATGAGAGACGTATTTAACTTTCTCATTCAATCAAATAGCCGCGTCCCTCTCGGCCTGTCAGTTCGACTGAACGTCTGTAGCGGCCCTAATACTCTTAATAACGCCGACGCGTTGACCTAGTTGGTAGTGACCTTGCCTACGAAGCTAGCGGTCTCGGGTTCGATTCCCGGTACGGGCAAATATTTTGTGTGTAGACCACGAGTATTTGTTTCTGAGTCTTGAATGTTTTCTATGTATTTAAGTATTTATTTCTCTATATAAGTATTTTTATCGTTGTCTAGTACCCATAGTACGGTCAGGGACCCATTTCAAGAAAAATATGGTTAAAGTCGTCATGTCATTAGAGATGTCAAGTCATTTGTTACCTTATTGTAGAATGTCAGATTGACTTTGGACTAGGGCATCCTCCCGGGAAATCCCGGTTCTGTAATTCCCGGGAAATCCCGGGAATTTCATAGTGCCTAAAAAACCGGTACTGAAGGTTACATCCCGGTTCTCCCGGTTCTTTCCATGAGTATCACAAATATCACAATTCACAGCCAGGGCTTAATACCGGTATTGATTAAAATTGAAATATCTTCCTTGATTTGCATTATTTCCTTGATATTTTCGACTATAATTTAGGTAATAACACTATTCTATTATATAAATTCATTGAAGAGCAAAAATATTCAATAATAAGCGAGATACCGAAATTGAATACCGGTATTTTTGTATGAAAATAATACCGGTATTCAAGCCCTGTTCACAGCTGAGCGACGACGCCGGCACAAGCGGGAACATCGCACTCCACTATCCGCTTTTTGGAAGGGGTGGAGGCTGCATTTAAGCCCTAAAAGAGGGGTAATTACACAAAAGATCCCATAGGGTCGAAGTGTATCCGTAAGGACGCCACAAATAAAATAAAATAAGATAAGATAAGATACGTTTTTTTTAAAGAAAACATGCATGATTTTATTGCATATTTACAAAAAAATAATATTCATTTTTTTTTTTATTGTTTTATGTCTTAAATATCCATGTGTGGCGCTGAATTGAGGTAAAAATAAAGAACCGGGAGAACCGGGAATCCCGGTACTGTCCCTGCATAGAACCGGGAAATGGAATTCTTGGTACCGGGCCCGGTACTGCATGCCCTACTTTGGACCTAAGGTGGGTACCAAATTAAAATTTGCGACTGTACAGCCTAGAACTTAGTTTGCGACTGGGTCAATTTGTGTGAGATTGTCCCCTGGTGTTTATTTATTACATTGGGTTTTTTTATAGTATATATTCAGACGCCCTAGACAAGATGCATTCGGCGTTCGTTATCGATATCCAAAATGTATAGTATTGACGTAAGCTGTCAGACGGTCGCGTCGAGCGCCTACGACAATTCCAAACGTTGTCAATTTTCGAAAATCGTTTACGATAATGTTAAGCAACTTGTCTAGCCTCACTGTTCTACTAGTAGTTCCATAATCTAGCTGTTAGGGTTCCGTACCTACCTCAAAAGGAACCCTTATAGGATCACTTTATTTTACTTTACTGTGTGTCTAGGCCGATAACACACAAACAAGCGTTCGTGTATCTTTCCGTCTGTCAATCAATGTTCAATGTCCGTCCAATTGGGATACACCCTTTTTTAATAATGTATGAAAATTTAAAACCATTTCGAGGAATAGGCTTCTATAGTCGATCCCAAAAGTTAGATAAAAAAATATGTTACACTGAATTAATTATATTAAAATAAAGAAATGACCTTCATTCGACCCCTAAATGCCGGTCCGAATTGAGCTATATCAAGCTCTTTTGTGGTTTTACATAAAACATATAAAACCTCTTCAATTTTTATTTTATACGTACAATTTAAATATCTAGCTGACACCTACGTTTGAAGACAGCTGTTGTCCTGTCAAATTCATTTGTTTAAAAATTGATTGTAATTCTTATGATGAAATTAATATATTAATGAGACTATTTCTCTTTTGAGTTATGTGTGATGAATGTTAATAATTTGTGTGATGAGGTTTTTCAAGAGGTTCAAAACGACGACATCGACATTTATTGTAGAAACTCATGATATGATATGGAATTCGCCTTTTCAACAAATTTAATGTGATTATGTTAAGTACATCTAGTCTAGAAATAAGGGTCATGTAAGAAGTGTATTAATTGAAGTCTAGGTATATAATAAGCAATGGTTGAATGCTTATATATTCTGAAAAAATAAATTATATCATATTGCGATTGTTTGTTTAAGTACATTATTGTTTGAATGACGTTCGTCTATTATGACTTTCAAAACAGATCACATAATAAAAAATCGTCTTTCTAAATCTTGGACGAATCTACGTCATCTTGTCGTTACAAGTAGGTAAGCTTACTTTAATTTAATAAATTATTTTAAATATGAATAATACATTTAATCATGAAATGCTTCAAATTAGTTTCTTATAAAAGGATATTCTTTCGAATGAAAATGTAAATTCAAGCAGTTATTTTTTTTGGTGTATCCCAATTTCATCAAGGCGAAATAGACTAGCTAGTAGCAACAAAAGTTGCCAAAGTTGATTGCTGTCTTCCTTTAACTTTAGTTCTAGAGCAAGAAGCACAATAATTTTGCTGACCTTTTCTAGCTTTAAAGTTAGAGTAAGACAGCTCAACATCTGCAATTTTTATTGCTAGTCTAAACCTCGCTTTAGAGATGGTAGAGGTGTAGAGGTATCAAGTTACAAAAATCAACTTCACTAGTTCACCAAATAAGGTATATTTCCTATAATAATAATAATAATAATAATAATAATTTCTTTATTCAGACAACTAGATCCACATTTTGTTAGTATTTTTCTTATGACTAAGTTAGTATATATATTTAGCTAGCGAAAATGTGTTCTTAATTAAGTGTTAATTAATTGAGGACTCAACCTACCACCACCACTTGAAGTCACAAAGGAATGAACCCTACATTTGAAGATCTTAAATAGCGAAACGATTTAAAACTACGCACAGAACCTTCAGTGAGAGACCGCTCACACTTGACCGATTTTTTATTAGAAAATACCAAGTCTAGACTAGAATAAAATCTGTCATGACGCATACCTCATATTTTTTCTCGACAACGATCTTCCGTTAATTACAACAATAGGTTTCATAATTATGATAAAAAAATAAATAGTCGATTACACAATTAACCGCAAGTCTGCGCACGCCAGCTTCAGTTGAACCTTAAGTTAAGGTGTTAAATGATATATTTGAGTAGCAGAAATGTTGTGCGTGTCAACGTAAACACGTTGAGGGCCGAGCTTCCTAGTTTCAATAGAAATTGGAGCCAGGCTGAAGTTCATTGTCTTGGCGGTAAATACTGCACGTATTTATAGATTGAAATACTCGTACAACACCCAGTAGAGTTCTAGGCGGTAAAAATAATATCGTCTAAGTGAGGCTAGACAGGTTGCTTAACGCTATCGTAAACTATTTTCGAAAACTGACAAAATGTATGGAATTGACGTAGGCGCTCGACGCGACCGTCTGACAGCTTACGTCAATTCTATACATTTTGGATAACGATGACGAACGCCGAATGCATCTTGTCTAGGGACTCTGACCAGAGGGCTTATTGTCTAACGCACTCGCAATCACGATCGTTTTCATTTTGAAAATCGAAGGCTTGTCTGCATACAAAATGGAAACAATTGCTCCACTTTGAAGCCGGTCGCGATTGCGAGTGCGTTAGACAATAAGCCCTATGTAATCGTATTGTCAACTTTTTGATAGCTCTTATTTACATGACAGTAACATAATGGCGGCCGAGTTAAAAACAATACCATAACAGTTGGCTTATTGTCTAACGCACTCGCAATCACGATCATTTTCATTTTGAAAATCGAAGGCTTGTCTGCATACAAAATGAAAACAATTGCTCCACTTTGAAGCCGGTTGTGATTGCGAGTGCGTTAGACAATAAGCCCTCTGGTCAAAGACGATATGGTTTTTAAGGGCTGGTAATAGAGGCCCTGTACTGCGTGTGCTGAGCCTACCCGCTCTATACCATATTGCTTTAGACATTTTATCGTATTGTCAATGTTACGAAAGATCTTATTTAAATACTTCACAGTACCGTAAACTCGGGTTACTTAAGCCCTAGGGGGTAACATTGCCCACCCTTAAAACTATAACTATATAGGTGGTAAGTAGTCATCTTAAACTGGTTCAAGAATTTTAGAACTACATAAGTAGCTTGAGCCTGATGTAACATTTAATAGAATAATTAAATTTTAAAGATGGTTTTTGGGGTGGGCAATGTTACCCCCTAGGGCTAGTAACCCGAGTTTACTGTAACATAAATAGGTATAATTATTTAAATTATTGTAATTGGAAGGAGTTTTGCAACATTGTTTTAGATGAAACAAATGAATGGAAGTCATTAAAACTCTGCAGTAGAAGCCACCTTTGTTTCGCTTGGTGTTGTTTAGATTATCGGGATCAAAAATATTGCTCTTTGCCTATACCTATCTGTGTCCCATTTATTCTTAGAGTAAATGGCATTGTTGGAAGGGGATGAGAAAGGAAGGATTAATAACGCTTTACACACTGTCGCCGATCCGATTCACCGATCCGTTCTAAGTATGTAATTTAAACGCGTGCGTTCTTAGGTATTTTGTAGTACCTACAGGAACTAGAGGCCCTTTTGAAAATCTTAGTTCGAAGTTACTAAATCGAGAAGAAGGGATGGAGCTTACGTAAATTCGAACTTCGATTTTCAAAGTGGAGCCTCATGCAGGATCGTATCGGGGGATCGAATCGCCGGCAGTGTGTAAGGGGCCCCATTTCATCCCGTTGGGGGTCGATTTTCGGAATTTTCGAATTTTCTTAGTGCTCATTTACATCATAAAAGGAACCTCTGTACCAAATTCCAAGTTTCTAGGTAGGTACAGTAGTTTCGGCTATGCGTCGATATACGTATAAGTCAGTTAGATTTGCCTTTTATACTCGTATATATAGATGATCTGTCAGTTCAGACTGAAATCGAGCGATGGATTGTACGTGTGTGGCAATATCGCATCCAAATATCTATCGAAATATGAATCGTCACGATATCGATTCAGATTGATAGTAACGACGGATCGTTCCGTATATGGGGCCCTTAAAGGCTTAAGAAAGGGCCAGGTCGGGAGACTCAGGAGAAGCCTAAACCGACGCACGAGTATGAAGAGACTTATTATGAGTGTGTAGTAAGCGAGAGAAGTTGTCTGGATAGTAGCAAGTCGAAGGAGGCGGTCTCTGCCTACTCCTAGGCGTGATTGTATGTATGTATGTATGAATATTCTCAGTACCAAACTCCTATTCCGCAATAAATACGTAGGTAGGTAGGTACGCGATTACAAACAAATTTACTTAAATAAATATTGCTCGTAGGAATAATGTACGTTGTATAGGATAGGATAGGATAGGATATAGGTAATACTATAGAACAGTACCTACATAGTATTTTTTGATTTGACTAGTGGAGTATGGTATTTATTTATTTATTACGTTAACCCTAACCAAGTGATTTATGATTTTTTTATAATATTTATTGTAGGTACCTATATTCGTATTTAAACTGGATTACATTTTACAATTCAATTACTTACAGGCATAGGTTTTAATTACATTTGAAATCATTCATTCAACATCGAAACGAATCATTCGCTCAAAAAAAGTTGCGCGCTCAATCTTTATAACTCGAAGGTTACAAAAAAAGATAATTAAAATTCTCGCTTTACACATAAATGTGTATTTTGATACGGTACACTATTTTAACTGTTTTATTCTAATAGATGAATTATTTAACATACATAATGGCTTTTAACCGCAAATTGAGTTAGCGTAGTTCAAAATACTTCTAACTTTTACTTTCTATGTGTAAGGTAAGTAGGTACTTACGAAAAACCGGTTGGACAAGACGGCCTTAGTATTCAAGTCGTTCACAACCAAACACTCAGTGTTGAAATACTTCGTGAACCAAATAATCGGTATCACACAAAATGCCACCACTTTTCTCACGGACCACTAACTTTTTGTCAAATTCCACGCAAAAAAACCAACTAGATTCTTATTATAATAATAATTCTAAATTCAAAACTGTTTACACAAAATCACAGACCCACTATGTTAGAAAGATAATTTTACAAAAATAAAACGCAACGCGTATGTTTTTAAAGTTCGAATGAAACTTTTTGCACTCGGAAAACGAGCGGCCTATCGCAATGGCAGAACGGAACTGAGTGAATGGAATGGCTGTGCGAGCGACGGTGACCGGTTCGGTGACAAGTGAATGATTGAGCGAACGGTTTCATTGAAGGTTATTGTTTACGATCCTGAGTGGAATGTGGAAGCGTGAGTTGTATACATTTTGGGAAGGCTAGTCGCGCGTTTATTGAATTTTGATTGAAATATTTGATTATCCTGTACTTTATTAGACTTTTTTAAAGTAAACCCGTCGTTTCCCGTTTTTTTTGCTCATTATGTCTTTGTTTACTTAATTATTCTGAGTCATAATTTGTAATTTTGTATACCTGTGGAACCGTAAACTTTTCAGAATTTCTGACGAGGCTAGTTATATTTTCATGAATCAAACCTAACCTAAGTTTGGCACATTATGGCTATAAATAATTATGGTACTTAATATAGACCCATACGTACAACGGCAGTTTTGTAGATTTATCTGTTATAAAAAAGGGATGGTACAAGTAAAAAGGCTACATCACATTTTTATTATATTTTATTGATATAATTTTGTACAAATAACGGCGTATAATACATCGGACAGGTCTCACATACAAAACTAATTCTAATCAAGCTATTTGTAATATGTCACAAGTATGGCTAAGTATTTTATAGTTTAACTAAAATTATAGTTAAATTTCCGTACAGGTACAAAACATTGGTAAAAGCAGTCGTTATTTTGATAGTACAGTCATCCTGAAAATTAGTAATATTTACGTAGCTATTTTTATTTGTGAGGCTTTTATATTTGGTGACTTCTAAAATACATAAATGACACGCGCTACAATTAGCAAAATAATACATACATTAATTATTATTATACGAAATAATTACACTTACTTTAAAGATAAATTAAGTTACGAGGATAAAATGATATGCGATCGAATAAGTTACACAAATAAATTAAACAACAGTTATAAACACACAAGAAATTAGGACGAGACCGTAATTAAAGATATGTATTTGTAAATAATTTTTCACACCCTGTGAAATATATAATTGACAGAACCTATTTGTGGAAAAAATCCCGATAGAGGGTATCGTAGGGTAAAAATAGATCGCTCTTCGATTACATAATGACGCAAAACAAAAAAATCGACAAAATCAGTCCATAAACTTTCTTTTCATTTTAAAAATTATTTCGGGTGTCGTTTGTTTTGTATATTATTTTAGCATATACAGTATGTAAACTTACTAAAACCATTTGTTTGAATCCGGGCATGTATAGGCGATAAATAAGGTCTTCGTATATAAATTATTGAAATTCTAACGTTTTTTAGAATTTATAATTGTAATACAAAAAATATCATTTTAGTTATTCATGATTCAATAACATCCTGTATTATTTGTTTACAATTGTAACATTTGTCATCTGGTCGTCAGGTCAAGGCCAAGTTCAACATTTTCAATGTCAGTTAAAGTAAGGCTATGTGCACACTTCCGATTAAATACGACGTAGATTAGACCAAATGTGGCCGTTATTTGAACCAAGCGACGATGGTTGTTTCAAGTGAATGCTACGCATCAAAGCTGGATTTTGCCGGGCACGTCGCTTGATTATGTTCGAAGCTTGTACAATCCGCAGACTCATTTCTTCCTCCGTTCTCGACACTTTTTTTAAATACTAACTGTTTCACCCATCCCCAGAAGAAATAGTCTAGAGGTGTGGGGTTCAGCAAACGTACCATATCATACAACTTCCCGCTTTTCTAGTGCTGAAGCCAAGATTTTCTGTAAAATGGTTGTAGATCCTTTTTTCCGTTCTGACGTCAATACGAGGACGAGGCCCACCACTACTACTACTACTATCCGGTAGGTACTAACCGGAACCGCTCCTTCATTGTCACGCAGTCTGCTAATCGCCCTTATAATTGACAATAAAGTGACACCAGTGAAATTTGAATGACATAAATCTGTCACGACGTAAACATTACACATAGGGTGATACTTTTAGGGTTAACCGACTTTGAAAAAGGTAAGTGTTTATAATTTTTAAACAATGATAAAATTAAAAATATTCGACCCGTACTAGCAAAACATGTGTTAAAACACTTAACTCGACTTGGCTATCAACTGGTTTAAAGAGATGGTTTTAGTTAGTTTACATACTGTATATCATATGTTATGTATTATGCATATTGAAGGTATAAATTAATCGGTCAAATACCGTACATAGCAGCACTCATTTATCAAAATAATCATTTTGTTGTAGTGAGTACGCGTACAAGAAATTATGCATTGCGTTGTTATGCATTATAATTGTTATGTAGTTTGTTTATTGCCTATATTATGCAATTCGTTTTATGCTAAATGAAAATTAGTAAAATTAGTAAATAGTTGTTATGCAAATCATTACGAATCTTCTATCCATTGTTTAAGGGAGTAAATATAAGAAGAAAGCTTTCATGTAATTTTTGTTTTGCGTCAGAATTTATTCGATAATAAAAGGTTTTTGTAAAGCGCATTTAAAGTTATACTACTCAATATATTAATCTATTCTATGACTAGAGCGGTGCTACAGGGATAACGGAAGCAAAGCAAACTGGACGCGAAACAAAACACTCTCGACGATCGAATGTAAACAAGCAGTAGGAAGGCAACTGTCATACTAGTTCCATAAGGAACCACGAGATGGCGCTAGAAAAAAATCTATGCGGCAGTAACGCCGCTGAGTGATATTTCATGGCAGTTTCCAGTTTGTGTTTTTTTTAGTAATCAACTTCCAACGCTATGGCTCCATTTACTACTTACAATTCACTAAACCACGCCCATATGAAGATTTCCGATATACAAACGCTATGTATACTTATTTATCTATTTATAAAATACACTCACATTGTAACATTTTTTTTGTGATTGGCTAATTCAACTGAGTATTATAAATGTGTAAAAGAAACTAAAGAATGCGTGCAAACCACTCGTACGACTAGAATTTTATTTAGTTAACATTACAAATAGGTTTTTTTTATATCTACTAGATAGTAAAGCACTTTGAAAAGTTACCCCATTCGTCATGGGGAAAGAAAATCGAAGAATATTATAAATAAAATAGTTTTTTCGAAAGTATACTGTGGAAGGACATGGTTATTCCGTACAATTCAGTTACTTATTCTAAATTGACTATTCAGTATTCGTAATTATTCACTCGTGTAAAAACCGACATTTTACTAATAAACAGCAATTATAACAAATGATGTCTCGATATTGTTATTTATTGCTTCCGAAATTTTATTGTTACATTGATATGTACGGAGATTATTATTAGTGAATTGGTCATTCATTGAACGATTTTCGAATTAATTTTATAATTACGGCATTTTTGATCAACGTATGCAAAATTTAAACATTTAGATGGTGATAAAATTAAACAGTCCATTTAGTTCGTGTATAAAACCCTAAAATACCAAAAAACATCGCAAAGAAAACCATTTTTCAAAAAAAGTTTTCTACCACTACCACCTTAAATAAACAAACTGTTTTTAATTAAACTAAAACTTCACTTAAAAGCAAAAAGAACATTCACTTTGTAAAAGATAAGCCAGTCATTCCAACGACCGAGTACTCAGTCAAACGAACAAATCATTCACTCAACTGAACGAATCCATTCGGTCAGAGTGGAGCGGTGTTATGGCGCGCATCTACCCACATTGTTAGTGATCGTGTGCGGCAGCTTGGAGAGCGAGAGAGGTATATCGAAGTCGCCGCTCAGCGATATCTGTGAGACGCATCCCACGAGACCGCTCTTGTATTTGCCCATTGAGTTCATTTCTATCGATGGTAGCCCACCTGGCAAAAAACAAATTAAATTTAAAATTTAGAAATTAAAATTAAATTAAATATTTGTTTAATATAGATACAGTCACCGGCAATAATATGTTACGAGTATGCAACATTGGGCGCAAAAATATCTGACACGTCTTTATTACTAGAGGTATAAGAGCGTGTCAGATTTTTTTACGCCCAATGTTGGATAATAATATTATATTATTGCTGGTGACTGTACGCTCATTCAGCTATAACCTATAATAGTAAAGTGAATAATTGAATGGTAAGTTAACAGATTGTCTTATTTAACACTTTGAATATAAGCTGTAGTTACCAGTAATATAGTTCGTATAACCCAAGCTGAAGTTGCCTATAAAGAGTCCGTGTAACATAATCTGTAGTTACCTATATATAGTCCGTTCTCCGTGTTAAGCTGGTCTCGCTTGCCCGGAGAGACTTTCCCGACGGAGCCAAGTCCGTCCACCTCCAGCACGCCTGCTTGTCTGTTCCTGAGGAAACAGAATGCTTATTCCAGGAGACAAACTCACACGTATATAATTGACGTATTTCCAAAATCAGCACTAGTGTACTGGCCTGCAAAGCCAAAAAGCAGCATCTCGAATAAAACTCTTGTAGCAATCACAACCTCATTACTAACTGGAAAGGACTGAATCTACTTTGGCAATCGAATCTGGGATAATGCTTATTGGCTTAGGAGGGCAGTGCACCGCTGTTGTATGACAAGGAGAATGCAAACGAACATGGACCACCTGATCAAGACTACAATCACAAGACTGCAATCCTAAGACTGCAATATGGTTGCTAACCCTGAGGACTTAGGTGGGATATCTCTGCCATCTTACGCTTTAACCTGCCGCCAAGCAGCAGTGACACGCCCGGTGAAATTACTAACATAGAAGCTTACTATCATAGTTCCCAGGGCTAGAAAAGCATTTGAATTGCTTCGAGTCCACTTACCACCAGATAGCCTATGCTCGTTTCCCATTTCAAAGTGATAAAAATCTAAATCAGGTGGGCCATCTGCCTGTTCGCCTGGCTTTAGCAATAAGTAACTACTAGTTAAAAAAAAAAAACCCCGATATAATGGTGTCCCCTTCTTTCAGAGCTGATATCTCCTGATTTTCATGAAACCTAGCTAAGGACTATCCCGATTAAACAAGCTTTCTCCTGAAAATATTGCATCCCAATCGATCCATCCGTTTGGGAGCAGGACAGACACTTATAACACCCCTCTTGTTTTGTAGAAGGTTAAAAAACAAGTAAGTCAGTTACCTAGTGGCCCTCGCTCGGTGCCACAGGCCGTCGTCGACCTTGGTGTGGTTGGCGACGATCACCACCTCGCCGCTGCCGAGGTCGTACCTGAAGAAGAAAAGAACAGCACTGGCATTAAAATATGCACAAATTCACTCTTATTCATAAATGCACGAAAGCTAAAGTGTGCTTAAAATATGCTTTGTCCTTATCAAATAATACATATGTACCTACATATATTAAATCACGCCTGTTTCCCAGAGGGGTAGGCAGAGACCGCAAGTAATAAGTTCTTTAACAAAAATAGGTTTACTGTGCGTTTACGAAAATTAAGGATTAACGCATTCACTGCCGCTAACGCATATTAGAAAAGTGGCGATTAAAAAGTATAATAATATGTAAAAAAAATAAAAAGACAAATGATGTTTATACAATTCAGCACTTTAACACGTCAAAAATTTGAGAGAACACTAACTTTTCTGCGCCCGCAAGAAATAAAAATAAATATCAAATATCAAGGGACGATCTCACACAAATTGACCTAGTCCCAAACTAAGCTCTAGGCTTGTACTATGGGTACTAGACATCGATTTAAATACTTATATAGAGAAATAAATACTTAAATACATAGAAAACATCCAAGACTCAGAAACAAATACTCGTGCTCATCACACAAATATCTGCCCTTACCGGGATTTGAACCCAGGACCGCTAGCTTCGTAGGCAGGGTCACTACCAACTAGGCCAACGCGTCGTCAACTCAACATTTAGTCATTAACACAATTACTTATGACAATAATAGTACTTAGCCTAACATTAAATAAACATACGAATGTATAATGAAATATCATGCGTAGTTGAGCAGGAAAACGTGTTAAAGCTCAGAATTATTACAAGAGCATATAAATAAAAATTAAAAGTATAGTTAAAGAAGAAACGGAAAATGCACAATCGAATATAAGCATTGGTGATCCGATAGCTCGGTTGCCTCTTCATAATGATCTGCTACGATTATAATTACAAGGTGCTCTTCGTAAATATCCTTAAAAACTCCACATACTAGTTAATACGTTTAACATAACATAATATTAAGACACGTTGCTTATATTGTCACGTAGGCGCTAAAGCTTATTCTGGAGTTTCTTGCGGCGCTTCTTCTCCGCAATCACGGTCTTGTCCGAAGCGCTAGTAGATTCACTCCATATAACCGACGTGTAAAAGAGCCCTCATGTGGCCAATATACAGAATTATTTTTTTGCTTGAGCTCTTTGATTTACTTGATTTTATGTTATGGCAATACTTTTATTTTTCTTGTGCGGAATTGAACGCCTACTGTTAGGTACATGCTTTTCTCAGCGTCCAGTTTGCCTTGTTGAATTCGTCTTGGTCCATAATGGGCCAGCGTTCTCTCTAATATAGAAGACAACGGTCGGATTAAATAATATGTCCGCCAGGTGATTCTCTTAACCAATTCGCTTTACAACTTGACGGACGAATTATTAACCGGTGAGTTAAAATTATCCTATTTCATACAAACCACATTTTAAGGCGTACATTTTAATTTAGGTAGCTTACTATACTAAACTCGCTCGTATCTCTACGCTAGCTTGATGGACCGTTCGCTAAAAAGCCGTTTTTCAAGAAAATAACACCTTTAGGTAGGGAAGATGGGACACCTTTAGGGGTTTTAGGGGAAACCTATCATTTTATCGAATTTCACTTCATCGATTGTATCATTTCATCATATAAAATTTCATTGAACGCCATATTCTGCTGAAACCATGACGCTTTTAGAATACCTCAAACATTATTACCTAACCTACGTAGAGAAATGCCTTTCGATGAAATGAAAATTCTGGTGTAAGTTCTGCCGTTTGGCCAAATTATTTTTCGTCAAATGTTTCATTTGGTCAAACGCAATTTTTTCCGAAACCGTAAATATTTCAGGATTTATTTCAGAACCATCGTGTAGAACCCTATAGGTTAGGTTAGGTTAGTTTTATAAAAATCCTGAAATATTTACAGTTTTGGAAAAAATGCGTTTGACCAAATGAAACATTTGACGAAATGATACATTTTTGACGAAAAATAATTTCGCCAAACGGCAGTGATCCGAAAATTCTGCGCAATGTTACGTTCGTTGAAAAGTGTTTCGATAAAATATTAGGTACCCGGGTATAAGTATTGTACAGTCAACAGCATAAATAAGTGATCATTTATGTACCTTGTCACAATAACGTCGTGTTTGAAATGTTGTACAAAATTTTGAAACGATTGAAAGCAACAAGGTACCTAAATGATCACTTATTTATGCTGTTGACTGTACTCACCTGAGAACCAGCACAGAGCTCTCGATGGCGAGGGACAGGAAGTCTGCCGGCGGTCGCGCCGCGCGCCCCGACCACACGAGCAGGCCGTTCGCCGACTCCGAGCGGAAGCGGATGTTGATGTCTAGCGTGTAGCTCAGTAACCTGAGGAAATACATTATTAATCGCTGTAAGATAGGCTAGGTAGATGGATATTATAAGGCAAAACAAAGTAATCATCAGAATAAAACTATAACAAAACGACAAAATAAGTAATAAATGGGAAAAAACCTAGCAAAGAAGTAGAATCAATGTCGTTTAATGTGGATTATTTTATAATACTACTCGTAGCTTCTGCCCGAGGGGCACTCGGGAACTTTTAAATTTTCCGAGATGAAAAGTAGCCTATCCGTCATATTTTCATTTCATCCAAATCCGTTTAGCCGCTGCAGCGTGAAAGAGTAACACACAAACACAGGAACTTTCGCATCTATAACATTAGTAGGATTAACCATAATTTTATATTTAATGATTATTATCACTTTGTCTTTTCAGTGAAAACTTCTAGGAAATTATCTATGTATGTAATTATGCAGAAAACACTTCAGTGTAAAATAAAAATAGAACACAGATAAGAAAAATATTTAATTGCAGGCATCAACTAACTTAATTATTTTATTAATAGCATTAAATAATTAGTCATAAATTATAATCGTTCGCTTAAACCATTCATTCATTTCCCGCCTATTTATTAACGTACCTCTTCATGGTTTCCTCATCATCGATATGAATGAAGCTGTCCGTGCCGCTAAAACTTGGATACGTATTCGTATCACCCCAATTTATTTCACTGGCATCCAAATACTTGACTTGCATGTAAGTCCGTCCGTCGTACACAGGCTCCCCGGTCACAACATCGTTGCTTCTCTCTTTTAAATAGTCATGTTTTTTAGAAAACTTCTTTTTCTTTAGCTTTTCACTATGTATGTGTTTTTTCGGTTTAATTTTGTGGAATTTCGCTTTGAGACCTTTTTTAGGCACGACTGAACGGTGAATCTCGTTTTCGGACACGTTCTTTGGATATGGGACGTGTATAATTGATTCCTTGCAGAGGTTTGAGCTGAAACACGAGTTTTTGGGGTTATGTTATATACAGATATCAAATAAATGTCAAATAATGCAAACTTGTGAAGCTGAATAAACTAGATTTGTCTGCTGCAGTACTGCACTGAACTCCGGATCCGGACTGATATAAAAAAGAATACACTGAATATTTTAAAATAATTTAGGGCGTCAAAAAGAAAACTCACGCGCAAGAGTTGTTTCTTGGCTCGTCGCAATTGTCGACGTTAACGCCACCTAGCGCCGCGGCCACCACCGACAGCTCCTCGTCATTTATCGTCAACTGAAATTGAAACAAGTGTACTTGAGACAAATCAATTCCTGTGAAACTAAAGTAATAAGTTAATTAAAGTAAGTGATTGAATGAATGAATGAATCAGTTTTAGAGAGTTAAACGAATAATATTCGTTGCATCACTCATGATTCTATTTTGAGAAATATCTTGCTAACCACCTTAAATTCTACTATAGTTGTAAAAATACGCTTCTACCAACGCGCCGCGTCATTTCCGCTCTCACCGCGTTTGCGGCTTTAAGGATATTTAAGCTGGTGGTAGCGATCCGGACGGACCTTACACTAGGTCCCGTCACCACTGTTTCGATGGATCTGACCAAAAATGTGACTATGATCACAATGAAAGTGATCCACCTGATTTAACAACCAGTAAATGAACTAAAGGATGTGAATGAATGATGTGAATGAAATGACCGAGTAACCAACTCACCTGCCCCACGCAGCCGCTGAAGCTGGCGTGCAGCGCGAGCCGCGGCGGCAGCGGGTGCGGCGCGCCGCCCAACAGCATCGGCTGCCGGAGCGCCAGGCGCCGCGCCGCGCCATGCGACGTCACTGACCTGGAAAAGTGAATGGGTTAATGATTAAAAAATGACAACCGGGAAGTTCTGGTTTCAAAGGATACATACAACCCTTATTTTTTTTTGGCCTACTGTCTGACGAATGGCACGACGGACGAACGGACGGATGGGAGGCTTAGTAATAGTCCCGTCAGTAATTTGTCATAAATATTAAGTATTACTAGTAAAAAATCTTGTTTCGATTTATTAGCATAATTTTATTAAGTTTATACAGGTGTAAAAAAACTTTAGCGACAGCAAGATTGTAACAAACGGTTGACTTTGCTTTTCTATGATATCAACGATCTTCTCCTTACAAAGCTTTATCCTCCAGATACCAGCTGCTTCCTTCTGACATCAGCGTTATTGCCATCAACACCATCCTACAATATCAGCGATATCTATTTACTGACATCAGCAACATCCTCTAGATACCATTCTACTTCTTCCTGACATTACCTAGCCACATTTTACTAAATGACATTAGCGACATCCTTCTAAAAATACAATTCAAATTCAAATTCAAATTCAAATTCAAAATCAAAAACAATAGCAATACCCTGCTGACATCAGTGTCATCGCGGCATCATTCTTACATCGCCAACATTTTACAGTAACATTATTCTGACAGCAAAAAAAGCTAATTCCTACTGACATCCCATCAGTATCATCTTCCTTACACTAGCAACATCAACGTCATTCTCCTGACATCGTCAACATGGCGCCTACCTGGTGGCATCAGAGACGTCTTTCGGCGAGGTGGCCTGCACGCGCAAGGCTGCGCGTCGTCCCGCGCGGCTGACTGACACGCGGTGCCAGCTGTTCGGAGACAGCGGGTAGGCGGACCTGGAATATTACAATACGATTGAAATTTTATGAAGTTTTTAAAGTGCTCATTGTCGTGATTTTATGATGGTAATCAAATGTTAAGCAAAATATAAGAGATAAGCATGATCTTTCCACACGATAGGTCACCCAGACCAGCGTAAAATATGCATTGATACCTTAGAACGCCTTAGATTAACGAATATGTTCGTGCATTATAACGCTTATAGAGAACGTGTGGCATTGTCCATGATGGCCGCACAGACGTTCATTATGGACGGAGAGCTAGTTACGGAAATAGGTTTGCAATTTATAGAGCAACGAAATCCCTCCAGTTAGTGTGCCATACATACCTACTATCATTATTAATCAATTCTTGCGCCTGGCAGCTGTTCAGCGATGGGTGAGAGTGGGTTGTGAAGTCCCCGTCCCCACTGGCTTGCTCAGAGTTGTACAGCACCAGCCTGTCGCCACTGGACGGCTTCAGGGTAATCTGGAGTTGTATTACATTCCCGTCACTCACCTGACCAGCGCGATGCCAGAGCCCAGGTCGAAGGCGAACTCGACGAAGTAGTCCCTCAGGTGCAGTGAGAAGAAGTCTCCGTCCCCGCTGGCGTGCTCCGAGTTGTACAGCACCAGCCCGTCGCCACTGGACGGCTTCAGGGTAATCTGGAATGATAAATACATTTGTTGGAAACTTTCTTATACATATATGTTTTTCTCAATAATGGGTCCCGACTGCTAAAACTTATTTGAAATTATCAGTACCGCCTAGTATTTCTCTTAACAGATCATGATTACCTACAAATAAAACTTCGTTTTGACTTTACTTGTTTTTTTTTTCATTTATTTTTTCGTTATTCTTCGTCATCGTTATATTTTAAAAATATTTTTACTCGTTTAAACCAAAAAGATATTCTGGGCTGTTACAAAAAAATACCTTACATGGAAGGCTAAAACCCTTTAACCTTCTAACCTAACCTATCTGAATCGTTTCTGCCCCGATAAATCTTATTCGCTCGCTGCAGCATGACTAGCATGACCATCCAACAACTTCAGTTCACTTCAGTAAGCAATTCTTCGCTAAATTAACAACTATGTTTAGAAATTATAATGAAAATAAATAGTAAGTTTAATAAAAAATGCGTTTTTAATATTTCGGAGAAATTATCTCAAGATAAATATACTTTACAGGTTTTGAATAGTGATAACTATATTAAGATTTAAAATTTTATGAGAAATATTTACGGACTTTATAAACAATCGGAGTTGAAAAATTATGTGAACTTTGCCGCACCATTACTGAGGACATGGAACTGGTTCCCCTATGGTAGCCCGAATAATTTGTGGCAGTCATTTGTCCTAATGCATCGTTTGTCCGAATTTTACTTTATCCTAAAGTCATTTCACATGATTTTAAAACTTTTTAGTTTTGTTATAATACAGGGTGGTACTCGATAAACTGTACATATTGAAAGGGATGAAATTTTAGGTTAATTTATCGGTAAAACAATTTGACAACAAAAACAAAATGACATTTTTGCAGTAATTTTCCAAAAAAAAAGCAGTTACTCAGCTATTTTTTTTAAGTGGTCTAATATTGTTATTAATTATTATAAACCCAACTAATGTCAATACTATGCATTTTGTTTTATCTTTTGTGGGCTGTTAGATCAAAAGTTACACCGTCACAAGCAAGTGTAGTAGGTACCCAAACTTTGCTAAAAAGTTTAAAAATCTGTAAAAAAAAACCCCAGTGGGTAAAAAAAAATAAAAAAAATTGTTTTACCGATAAATTAACCTAAAATTTCATCCCTTTCAATATGCACAGTTTATCGAGTACCACCCTGTACATCCTAACCTCCTGCCGTTAGCTGCCGTTATTTCTGGAAAACTTAAAAAGTTGTCTGACTCATATGAAAATTTGTTAAGGACAAGAATAAGTTGGACAAACGATGCGCTAGGATTAGGACAAACGTTATTCCGAGGGACACGATTTTGTATAAGTAGTATATACGAGTACAATCCTTAATACCTTACGTACCCTTTATACCTTTTGTAATTTTATTTGTAAATAGTTACACTTTAAAGTTTTGGAGGATTTCAAAGGACAAAATTATAGTCTACGGAACTTCTTGGATAAAGATCAATGCAACGATACAACTAAATTATTGGTAAGAATTAGACCAAGGTTAAGGTGGTGGCACCATTGTTGGACACTTTAAGCTGTCAGGCACCAATAATGGACACTGAACTCCTAATTCAAAGTTTATTTGGTCATAAATTGACTGTTGCAGAACAAATAGATAAACGTTATCTTCTGTAAAATAAGAATTAAGTGTCCATCATTGGTCCTGGTCCATTACTAGTACTCAAGTATCAAAGAAAAAACTCCAAATAAAAACCATTAAAAAAAACTAACTACTACACATTGTGCCGTATAACTTTGCCTAAAAGTTCATTACTCCCCTAGTATTATGTTACCTCAATTTTAATAAAGATTGTTCCGAAATGTATGAATATTATCGCTAAATCAACTTTACATGGTTATCGTGGTACGGGGGAGTTCACTTATGGTCATTGCAATCATTTTTTATCTATGCAATTCGTAATTCGAAAAGTTGTTAGCAATGAACTATTAGGTAAAGTTAACCGGCACAATGTATAGATCAGAGGGGCTAGACAAGATGCACTACGCTAACTATCGTTTCTATTCGTTTCGTTTTTAAACCAATCACGTCACTGGTAGATCACGTGACTTTTCGTATCACGTCATCTACAAGGGACGCAATTGGTTTAAAAACGTAACGAATAGAAACGCTGGTTAGCGTAATGCATCTTGTCTAGCCCCTCAGCATTTCAATAATATATCAATTTCCTTCGCGCTAAGAATAACCCCCAGTAAATATCCATTACGTGCAGAATCGCAAATTAAAATGGATGCTGATTCCGAGTAAATTATTGACGGCCCGCGCGAAATTTATCACCGCGTCGGGTTACAGAATACACCTCCGAATTTTCACAACATTCTGGCAAAATTGCCCAAAGAAAATAGCGCGGCTTCAAAAAATAACCTTCACACTTCGTTATTTTCTAATGAGAATAAATGTCCGTTATTTCGCACACAAGTTTTTGCCAAATTGAATAGAACTGTTTGTGTGTACTATAAGTAATTAATCACAAGACAAGTATTTTCTAAAAAGTATTGCTTTCGTTATTCCATGAATTTGGTGTCCAAAGACCGTTACCTACTTTTTTTTACGAAGTTTATACATTTCTAGATCAATAAGAAAATTCTTGGGAAAATAAGATAGCGATTAGAATCCTTATGCTTTTTTTTAGTAAAGCATAAAGATCCCTCTTCATTATGCCGTAAAAAAAAAGATTTTATGTGTTTCTAAAGTTGTACTTACACGGGCAATTTTATTAGAAATAATTTGCCCGTCGATATCAGTACGGGCGTCTCATTCTATTAGATCACATTAGATTAAGACAGACTATTGTTGAAGGAGATTTTTTGCTCAAAATATTGTCCGTGTAAGTGCACCTTAAGAGAAGTATAATGCTAATTCACAAATATAATCATTACAAATGTAAGTTCGATTATATTGAATTATAAAACAACACGACAAGTGGCTTGCTTTATAAAGCTACAAATTATAATTTACAGAGGTTCTACTTTGAAATCCGTAATTCGAACTTCGTCTATTGCTATTCCTTTTGCTCTCGACGCGTCACTAATTCGCAAGAAAGTGACGGGGCGATCCGAAGTTCGAATTACTGATTTCAAAGTAGAGCCCCAGGTTACAAGTTTCCATTTGACACCACCTCGACCAATGACGACCAGCCATTTGAGCAGTGTTGCCCAGTTTAGACCTGTAAAATTGTAACTTGTAGCTTTATAAAACGTGCCCAAGGTCTGTACGCCTGGAACGATAGCTAAAATAACTAAAAGGTTGTAATAAAGTAAAACTAACGTTCATAAAGCAAGTATTGCTACAAAGACTTCACGCTATAACTTTAATCATTTCTTATTACATGTTATTACTCCTCAGACTGGAGTTAAGGGTGGCTTAAAAACTATTGTTTCCGATCGCGAAACTTTCAAGAGAATCAATAAATTTACACAACTTTCTTCAGAACTGTTAAACGCTACACCAGGCGTCGTTTCAAAACTTAAGAAGTTTTCTTTCAAACTATATGCTTTAACACTTTTGTATAAAATCGAGACATAGCTGTTTTAAGTCCAACGTAAACTTTGAGAGCCTTCGTTTGCGATTCAAAAGGAGAATTACAACTCTCTACAGTTTACAATAGAGTCTACATTGGAGTGTTTTAATTTGTAGTTGTTTCTCAAACTTCCAGTTCGTGATTTTACTAATAAATTCTGTTTGAATGCCGCGGGCTGATTGCGAATGTAAAGGAATCGTGAGTTTGCGAGTTTTATTTAAGTTTACTAGGATGCCTTTTACTACGCGCTCAAAGTATTCGTTTCCAAACTATTTATTTTTCGTTCATTCTCTTAGTTGTTTTTTCAACTAATTATACGTAAATTAGTTTCCCGCTACTCTACCTATTTCTTCGCAATAGGGATCGATTTTCCAATAATCCTTTCTGAGAGCTCGCCTTAGGTTGCCAATAGGGAATGCAAATAGCCGGTAATAATCGGTTTTAACCGGTTATTTTCATACAAAAACGGTTAATAACCGGTTAAATTGCATTCCCTAGTTGCCAAGGAATAATTTCCTCCAAATTTCAAGTCCTATGTTCTGTGGTTAAGGCTGTACCTACGTTGTCAGCCAGTCAGGGAAGAATTTTATAATAGGTATTGTAGGGGGAAAATTTCATCATCCTGAGAATGACAGGTGACAGGTGACATTTCAATGTACATGGCACAGCTGATATGAATCCCGCTGATGTGAAAACTTGTTAACTTTGCAATGTATAGCGAATTGTCGCCTGTCACCTATCATTGTCAAGATGGTGAAGTAGGGGTCGACGTTTGATACATGCAGGGCGAGTGCCATACGCAATGAAGATGATGTACACAAAACAACTAACAGTATGACTGACACAAGTTTAAATAAATCCTAATTTGTCTCTTTTTTATGACACTAGTTAGATAGAATCACACTAATAGAGAAGATAGTTACCCAGATCATGTCAATCGTGTCAATGCTCGGTAGTTTTCTTTTCAGCCTAAATATCCAAGGTGCAATTGATCACTTCCTTCCCTTGGTCATAGTATAAAAAGGAAAAGTAGTTCGAATCCGACCCTCTAAGAGTTTCTATTGCCTATTGCCGCTCGGGCGCTAGGATAACGCGCATAGCTTGATACCTCATTTGAAGATGAACTGCTCGTTTAAATACAAAAGCGACACAAATCAAAATGTGTAAGTTTTGCATTTAAATTCGAAATGCTATCTACTTAAAGTTTTAAATGAAACTACATTTATTTTTGATTTGTGGCGCTTTTGTATTTAAGCAGCGTGCTGTTTATACTGTTTCTTGATTAACAATCTACTATACTAAGCGGACCTAAACCTAACCTAACCTAACCTAACCTAACCTACCTTTATTTCATTACAAGTCAGCCACTTAACGTATAAAAACTATTGATTTCCTCCATTTCCGGCTGCCGGGCAAAGTCCCATGGGCTTACTGGGAGAGTTTGCCCGTAATCGTTACTAAAAGCGCGTGACGCGTGTACCTATATCAATCACTTGTCGGATTAATTTGCCCATAATGCCGGGGTAATTAATGACTTTATCACTAGACGTAGGGTGCGGAATCAATCAACAAAATTATCGAATAAGTGGTGTGGTATTGAAAAAAATAGTGCGTTTTATTGGTGGCCACCATCTTAATTTTTAGCCTACCGCCAAGCAGCAGTTTTCGCATTGTTGTGTTCCGGTGTGGCGATAAGAGAACACCGGTGAAATTACTAGCATAGAGGTATTAGATGCCTATTTAGTTGATAGTGACCCTGCCTACGAAGCTGAAAGTATTTGTTTGTTCGGAGTCTTGGATGTTTTCCGTGTATTTCTCTATAATTAAGTAAGACTATCGTAGTCTAGTTCCATAGTACAGTCGAGTTCACAAATATGTGTACACTTTAGTACCTTGTCTATTTAATGTCATGTTCAAACTGCCAAATACGAATTATCATAGTGATTAAAGTGACAAGGCACTAAAGTGTATACACATTTATGAACTCGACTGCACAAGCCTAGAGCTTAGTTTGCCGGATCTATATCGAGTGGCATAATCATTATTTGTCTAGAAATACGGTGTTTACAATTGAAACGTTTTTTAAATTATTAATAAAAACTAAATTAACCTAATTTAACTAGTCTTCACTATAGTATTGTCGACGTTCTAATAGCTATTATTTCTCTCTCTCTCTCTCTCTCTCTGTTTTTAGCTATTATGATCCCACATGGTGGTGGGGTCAGTTTTCCTGAGGCTCTACTTTGAAATCCGTAATTCGAACTTCGTCTGTTGCTGTCCCATTTGCTCTCGACACGTCACTAATTGGCAAGAAAGTGACGGGGCGATCCGAAGTTCGAATCACGGATTTCAAAGTAGAGCCTCTGATCTTTCTTCTCCACTGTAATTTACTTGACAGTAATGGCAGCCGATTTAAAAACAATACAATAACGTGTCAAAAGCAACATTAAAGTTTGATTTTTTTAATTACTGAACTATTCAACTTTTAAAGCATTCAAATTAAATAGATTCAAATAACTGTCTCAAACTTAATAGAACTTTTTCTCGTATGCAGACCGACTAGCCACATTGCATTAAACCCCGGCAATTTAAACTTTGTTACCAAACCAACAAGAGCTAAAACATTTTGAGTTTTACATGCGGCAAAATCTAATAAATTAAGCTTATACAAAACTTTTGAGAGTGTTAAGAGTTAGAATTAAATCAATTCTGCGTTTTTAACTCCCTGAAAAAAATAAGGGGTGTTATAATTACAAGTCATAAGTTTATCTTGTGTATCTGTTTATGTGTGTGTCTGTAGGTATATCTGTGTGTCATTCATTGTCTGTTTTTGACATCTCGTAGGCATCGTACTTAGCTCCCAAATTTAACGCTGTTTTTTCGTAGCTCCGAAATCTTGCAGTGTAATTGGCAAAATGATCCAATTCTTTTATATTGATCACAAAATAACTGCCTTACAACTGATGCATAATGTAGTTAAATGCCACTTGAGAATATTCTATTACCAACTGTCACCACGCCAGAGGCTCTACTTTGAAATCCGTAATTCGAACTTCGTCTATTACTATCCCTTTTGCTCTCGACGCGTCACTAATTCGCAAGAAAGTGACACGCGATCCGAAGTTCGAATTACTGATTTCAAAGTAGAGCCCCTGGTCATACCCTTAGGGCTTATTGTCTAACGCACTCGCAATCGCAACCGGCTTCAAAGTTGAGCAATTGTTTTCATTTTGTATGAAGACAAGCCTTCGATTTTCAAAATGAAAACGATCGTGATTGCGAGTGCGTTAGACAATAAGCCCTCTGTTCAGTCAAACCATAAAATAACCAGTCGACTAAATACCGGCAAGTATGAACCCTCCCTAAAGTCTAGCGCAAATAGCAGAAAGAGCACATTAATTTGCCGCCTACCAAGGACCTATTCATTAGCAGAACTTTCTTTCAGCCAAAGGGTTGTTTAAAAAAAAGTTAAAAAGGTACTTATACCGAGTGGGGTTGTCGATGTTGAAAATTGTTAGCAGAAAATAATATGTTTTTTGCGTAGTTTGTCTGCATTTGCTAGAGAGATAATTTGGTCGTAAATTCCGCTTTCCACGGCTAAGTAAGTAGGTTTTTAACGTACGGAGTTTTCGGTACGAACCACCACACATTTTGTAGGTTATTTTATTTATAATTTGCTTGCAAAATGCAAATGTGTAAATCTAGAGTCGAAAGAGGACTTTAATTGTTATGCCACTATGGAACCCTGTCGCATAACGTTAATCATTAATTTTGGCGTAAATTTTTTCATGTGGTTTGACGCTGTCACTATGACAGGGTTCCATAGTGGCATAACAATTAAAGTCCTTGACTGTACCACATAAAAGCGCCTAATACTTTTTGGACTTTGCTACATGTTTTAGGTTTATAATTTAAAATAATACAGGAACTGAAACCTATAAGTACTCCTGACAAGAGTTGTAAAGCCTTAAATTTGTGTACGGAATCCTCGGTGCGCGATTCCGAATCGCACTTGATCGGTTTTTTACGAACTAAGTCGACTTATATCCGTTTCCTCTAGAGCCAGGTGCTTTTACTGGGATTCAAACCCGGGACCGCCAGCTTCGAAGGCAGGTTCACTAGCAACTAGGCTAACGTGTCGTCAGTGACCACTTTAATTATGCTGCAATTCCCCATTTATGCTTTTAATTGTTCTATGACGTGCAAACGAAAGTCAACCTTATGAAATGTAACGGGTAAAGCGTGTCTTTGTGGATTAAACACTATAATATTGTAACAATGGAAGCCCTTACTGAAGCATATTTTATAGCACATTATTTATTCTCCTTCTGACTTGCTGAGTAAAGAAAACGAGGCAAATTGTTTTACCTTATTTGAACTCAATAACCGTAAAAGCGAGGCTGTAATTTATATTCTGGGCCTGGAACTTTTCTTACCCCCTCCGTAACAACAGGGGGGTTTCAGTTTGACTGAACTGTTGAAACCTTCTAAGTGCCGTTGAAGGAAACAAATAGCGATACACGAGTCTTATATCTGTATCCCTTTTTTTAACTACCTCTAATTTATTTATAAAATTACATTTAAGATTATTTACTTACTATTACTGCCGCACTCAGAGACGTGAATTCAAAACGTTTGTTTAGTGACGTGTCGTGTTGTCTTATTCTATTGCTATAGCAAAGCAAGTGACAGCAGCAACTTTAAACAAGCATTAAATTTAATTGACGTCTCTGAGTGCGGCAGTTACTTATTTATTAGTAAAATGTAACGAATGAATATTAATTCAAATATCGAAGTGTCAACCCTTAGCTAGCGAAGTTGGTCTTTTAAAAAAACAAAATGGAATGCTCCTGTCGATGGTAATGAGAAAATCGACTCGTGGCAATTAACTTCCGAATACATTTTTATTTTCTTTGTCGACTAAGAAGAAAATTCTTGAATCTGAGAACATTGTAGGTATAGTAGAAATAATATTTAATCAAAATTATGAGACGGTATTTTTTTTTAACTAAATATTATAAATGACAATATCAGATTAGATAGCTGGGTTTTTAATGTACGTTTTTTATTAGGCATTTTTTACTCAAAGAATTTTGCGTGCTTTAATAATGATAAAAAACCTAAGATACAACGACTGCCAAACAATGTAAATATTGAAAAGTAAATAAAATTTAAATTCATTTTTCTCATTTAGGGTCAAGGTTAAATGGATAACCCTTTAAAAGAATAAGTTCGCCTATTGTACATTGTATTTGTTGTGTAAGTACATATTTATAAATGTGTTTACATATTTAAATACAATGTTTACCTAATTCCACCACGTATATTACAATTAGGGGCAAGGAAAACGGGTCGTTGCACGTACAAAATTATGTTCAAAGCGACCCGTTTTCATTCGTCTGAAGTGTATAAAATAAAATCCCAATGTCCAAACCATGTGACATCGGCGCGCCCTGTCCATGGCATTGAGATTTGAAAAGGGCTCGCAACATAAAAAATACTACACGCGATGTAATTTGAAATTAGGTACCTGTTTATTTTATTTGGATAGAACAATCGAGATTTCAGAAATTATTTTATACAGTAAACATGCTTCATGGCAGCATTTGTATCATTGTGTTCCGATGTGAGGATAACATAGACCAGGGGCCTGTTTTATAAAGCTACAAATTACAATTTACAGGTTACAAGTTTCCATTTGACTCAACCTCGACCAATGACTACCGGCCATTTGAGCAGTATTGCCACTTGCCAGTTTATACCTGTAAAATTGTTACTTGACGATTGTAGATTTGAGAATTCAAATGACTGTGTGCTCACCTCGTTTTTCCGTTTTTACTAGGACCCAAGGCTTCAAAGGTAAGTACTAACCTGAATGTCAAGCCAGGACTGCGCTGAATTCCCTAGCCCCGGAAGCCGAAGATATGACGATCCGTTGAAACGAGGCACCTGGGGACAATCAATCACGTTCAATGATCTTAATATTGACCAATTGTTTTCTAGAATGCTGTCTGAACATCAATAGGTCTGCCGTAATACCAAAAAAGGTGAAACTGCCATGTAATAGTCAAAGCATTGTATAGTATATTGGTAACCGCATTGATTTCAAAATGCTTATGCTATTACTATGCAGTTAGCCCCCTTTTTCGCACTTCAAAGTGATACTGATACTGAATAGAACATTGGCAACCCTAATTCTTTGTTTCATAATCGTTTATTAACGAACCGTTTCGTTTTAAATATTATAACACACTAACGAATTTTAATCCTAATCAACTCCTTTATATTTCTTCATGCAAACACTGTAAAATTACAAGCCTCGTATATTTTACATAAAACCCCTCGCACACTGGCAATTTTAATATTTTTACGTCAAACTTTGCAGACAGCTTGAGCCCCTAGGAAATGAGCGGTGCATTATAAATGTGCCGCATTAATAACACTGGTAGTAATGGAGGATGAGAACGCGCTTGTTTTAGTGTCTCTATGAACTGTGTGGGCGGGGTGGATGAAGGTGTGCGGTGGGCTAAATACTGTACAATTCTTATTATTCGTACCATTGAAATATAGTTACGTGTAATATTTCAGGAAATATGTATATCGTGTGACCAGATTTTTGATCCCATAGTTGGTATCATTTTATCCTATCCTATCCTAGCCCATCATTTTATCGAATTTCACTTCATCGATTGTTTCATTTCTTCGAATTTCATTTCGTCGATCGCTATTTTCTGGTGAAACCATGATGTTTTCAGGACATCTTGAACATTAATTGGGATATAATCTTTTTCATTGCACTGTAATTCTTCACTCTGTCACGATCGTAATTTTTTTCTTTAAGTAGTAATGTTTTTTTAATTTAATTAGTAATAGTAAAGTATTGTCAAACATCGTCTAACAAAATAAAATATTACTTGAAAAAATGTCTTTCGACGAAATGAAATTTCTGCGTAATTATAAGTTCGTTGAAAGGTGTTTTGATGAAATTATAGATTATAGGTACCTTGGTACCCAGCATGGTCACTATTATATGAAGGCTTGTAATATTGTCAGGCGATGGGCTTGCAACCTGTCACTAATATACACTGATAAAAACATCTTAGCCTGATTGTGCAAAATGTAGTTACAGAATCAACAACATTTCACACGCCAAAATTATTAATTCTGCATGAAACCGGCCAGTGTCAAACAAACATGAAAATTTTAAAAAAAGTATAATAATCCTAAATCTCACCTTCAAGTCCAAAGTGATTTCACACCTCGCCCCCGCGTAACCCAGCGGACACAAGCATACCCCTCCCACACACCCCCCCCCATGCTGGCACTCGCACTTCTGTATAACATTGTCCAACTGATTGTGATCCTTGTTGGAGTCTCGCATCACTATATCATTGTCCTCGAAATGTACAATGTCGTTAATGTCGTATATGGCGTGGTCGTGTACGGTTTCCATGGTGGTCGCCTCAGGCATCCAAGGGGCTAGGGTTGGCGCGCATTCAGCTGTGGACAAATATGAGGAATTAAGAACTTGTTTTTTTTTACATGGAACGCACTCAAAGCGAAGGTGGAAACGTTAGTAGTATAAAGGCTCTCAAACAGACAGTGAAGGACTTTACTTGTTATGCCACTATGGAACCCTGTCGCGTAACGTTAATCATTAATTTTGGCGTAATTTCTTTCATGTGGTTTGTCGCTGTCATCATGATGGGGTTCCATAGTGGTATAACAATTAAAGGCTCTCAAACAGAGCACCGTCAAGGACTTGAATTGTTATGCCACTATGGAACCCTGTCATGATGACAGCGTCAAACCACATGAAAGAAATTACGTCAAAATTAATGATTAACGTTGGTACTTGACAGAAGCGCGTTAAGCTGACCCCATGTGCTTCTGTTTAGTCCACCAGAGTAAATCTCTTTAACCGAACAATTGTCCTCGTGTGTGATATCCATGGACTTGTTACTCTAATAAGTCCATGGTGATTGTCTAAAACTCGATACTGGCGAAATACACCTTGTTAAAACAAGGAGTGAAAGCCATTTATTAAGGAAAAAAAAAAGATAAACGTTATGCGACAGGGTTCCATAGTGGTATAACAAGTAAAGTCCTTGACTGGACCAGTATTATACTCTCAATCAGTCGGCCAATATAGACTCATCAGTTTATTGTATTTAAATAGACTATCAGTTACTTTTAAGGTTTCATACATTTATTCACAAATTTTGGACTGTTTGGCGGCCTAACAGAGTTGGGACTGCTTGTAAACAGTGAATCCTTATTCATAAACAAATTATAAACCTATTTTAGTTAAACTATCCTCAGTCATTTTCCATCAGATTCAATTTTTCATGACAGGTAGGCACCAAGCATATTTTAGTTATTGAGCTAAAGAGTGCTTAAATGGTTTGTCCTTATCTGGCAGTGCTTAAAACATTGTGACATTTTGATTTGACAGAAAACGACAACGGTATACTTTAACTAAAATAGGTTAATAGTGCGTTAAAATAACGTATCGTCGAGAAAAAGTGTAAAGCTGGGTACTGACCAACGTTACGAGGTGTAATGTAACATGTTACACAGCGAGCATTCATGCAGTCAGTACGTAATTGCTCGCTGGTTTCCCCGTAATACTACGTACTGACTGCATGAATGCTCGCTGTGTAACATGTTACATTACACCTCGTAACGTTGGTCAGTACCCAGCTTAAGACCATTAAAACGGCGCCCATGAGTTAGTATTTAATTTTTTCATAGAAAATGTCAAGTTACGTTGGCTTTGTATCGTCATGAAGTAGCAAATGGACCTATTTATTTATTTACAATAGAATTGAAATTTACAAATAAACCAACTGTACATATAAGTTCATAGAGAGTTCTTTCACTGACTCGGCAGGTTTGAAGAGCTCATAATAAGCCTCTGATAGAAACCTAGAGATTTCTGAATAATATTTATGCTTCTAAAGGAATAAGAAATTACTCTTTCTCAAAAAGCTCTAGATCTTATGATTTCAAAGAAACTTTTCATTGAATCTTATCCAGTGTACTTAATACTTTTTAAAAGACGGCTTGGATTTGCTAACGCTATTGAAGTCAGTCGAGGCGCTAGAAAGGTTCTAATCGAGCGAATTGTAACAGCCTTTTACAATCTTAGAGGGGTAAGTGGGTGTTTTTAATGATTTGTTATAGGCCCGCTAGTGTCTGGCTAATGAAAAATGAGACTGAAAAATCAGTTTTAGTAAAATCGAGTCGGCAATGCGACTTAAAAACAGGCAACAGAAATACATCTTCTGTGAAAATTTCAGCTGTCTAGCTATCACGGTTCATGAGATACAGCCTGGTGACAGACAGACAGACGGACAGCGGAGTCTTAGTAATAGGGTCCCGTTTTTATCTTTTGGGTATGGAACCCTACAAAAACTGTTTCCGGTCGCTGTCTTAAACCCACATACATATATTAACGAATAAACGAAAAAAAGACCGATCTCTATGACTAACAGTAAGATGTTCCAGGATCTGTTTGCCAAGGTTCTCGCTGAACCTGCTAATCTCGTATCAGCGAACAAAGCTAAGCCGATAGCATTATGCATGTATGGACGACATCATTATGTATTCAACATACGGAGTGGGGCGCGGCGCGGTGCGGGCGGAGCTACTTTTATTCTTTGCCTTTTATGTCACAGAATATACTCGTTCTATTATTTTACGCGGTAACACATTGTTGCTTTGACATGTTATCGTATTGTGGACGTTTTGATAACTCTTATTTCCTAGACAGTAATTGCGGCCGAATTGTAGTCACAGACAATATGGCTTTACCGAGTAGAATGGCTCTGGGTGAGCGATACAAATAGTTCAGTATGGGGAGTTAGGATATTATAATAGTAAGGGTAATCTGTTCTTAGGGGTTTTTAGGTTATTTTCCCAAAATATTTTCTTCTTGACGCAAATTTTCTATTTGCATTTTTCCGAATCTTAAATGTTTACTCGCATATTTTCTGATTCTTCTTATCTTCCTATCTATTGAAATTTTTCGTCATGTTATGTTGGTTTCAGAAGGCGTGAAGGGCCAAAATATCCAGAAATAGGAGCTTGGTAAAGGCGGAGTTCCGTTGACACTATTAAATTGATTCTGAAATGGACAAAACATGTAGCCCAGTGAATTTAGTCTTATGCTTGGTTGACGTAACTTTAAAGAAAAAATACTTAGGTCCTCCATTTGCAGTGGGGCCCTACATTTCAGTTACGTAAATATTTATATATTTACTTTACCAACATCCTATACACATAATTTTCCCGCGTTTGTAATAAAAGTTTATATTTTAAATGATCTTAATCCAGTATAACACTTATAGCAGGACCTTGTGTAGTTTGTTAAATTTTTATCGCCATTTATAGCCTAAGGACCGGAGATTGGCATTATTAAATAGACAAATAATGCCAATGTGGGTCTACGCATTGCGATTGGGTACCTATTAATTTATGAAACACCTTGCAACGAAGTCAACGAATGTATCATTCATTCATTACACAGAATTTTTATTTTATTACCTCATGAGTTATTTCTTTGGTAGTCACAAATGTAACCTAACCTAACCTACGTAATGAATGTTTAAGATATTCTGAAAACATCATGGTATTCAGCAGAAAATAAATTCGACGAAATAAAATTCTATGAAATGATCTAATCGATTAAGCGAAATTCGATAATAATTATGATGGGTTACTATTGCGATAATCTGTTTGATTATCCAAATACGCAACGCTGAGTGTAGTACCACCATAACAGAACAGATGGTTCGTTTACCTTATACATAAATTAGAACGTCTTTCTCCTCTTGTTGAACTGTATCAAGATCAAGATATAGAAGCGCGAGAATATGTACATGAATTCTGTATAATGTTCGCTAAGTAAATGTTGAAAGTTGAAATGTTACCGTACGTAAATGAAATATAGGGCCGTCGTTATGTGCGTGAAAGAGATCAAGAATAAACTGGGGTGTGATTCTCTCAACAACGACGAACGGATGGACGAACGAGTGAATGTCCAAGCGGCGAGTTTAAGTAGTCCCGTCAGAGCGAACAAAACACATTTTAGCGCATGTATTCGATTTGGCAGCATGGCTTCTCGAACGTATAACGCTGCCTAATTGAGAATGCACGCGCTAAAATGTGTTTTATTCGCTCGGACGGGACTACTTCAACTCGCCGCTGCGCTTTCGACCGCCCTTTTTAAGAGAATAACACCCCTGTACTAATCAACTGTACCTATCCTTTACCATGCCTATGAGCAAAGCGGTGAAAGAAAAGTAATTTAGTCACGAGAACTGCCCTGCACTTATTTCAAAATGCCTCAATACTACCTACTCTTGCTTAGTCAACGAAAGCTAATGAAAAAAAGAATATAGAAAACTATCAATAGTAACATTGTTTAGATGTCGTTTGTACGCTTGGGTTCGGGATATATTAAGTAATTACAGATGTCCAGAACATCTGCTACATCAGAAAAATTGCGAGATATAGCGAATTATTGAAGGGGGTTGGAAAGGGAAGACAGTCGGTTTTTATTGTCGTAGGAAGGGTATAATATAATAAAAAAGTTTGTCTCAAAATTAAAAAAAAAAAAATGGCTAAGGAGCTTAAACGCTAAATGGCCTTTTCTAGGTCACAGCATAGATAATTATCATACTACGTCACAGCTAGTGCTACGTAGCGTGGTTACAAACAAAAATCACGTTATTTCGACCACGAGTCCAAAACGGGCGCGTGGCAAACGCTAATAATATTCAATATTTAATTTTTCACTTAATCTATAATCAATTTTTTAAAAAGTATGATTTTGAGACGAAACTTCTATAACCTCAACGTTGAATGGTTGCGTTAAATCGCGTGGTGCGGATTAAAAATAGGTACTGCACTTAAATCTATGCAATAATAAACTAATAAGTATTCCGTTTGAAAAAAAATATACAAAAACAATAGTTTTACGACCACTCTCAAGACGTACTTCCGAATTTGGCTATTTTTATTTATTTATTTCAAAGACACAGACACAGACTACGAAAGATGGTAAGTAGGATCTGAGACCCATAGTCATTTGCATTCTGAAGACTAAAATCTTAAGACTGCAACCCTAAGACTGCTAATGCCTTGCCAACTCTGAGGATCAAGATAAAATGACTCTGTGCTAATAATTTTAGGCAACAAATGCAGCAAAATTAGTAAACGATCACCAAATTACGTTAGGTTAGGTTAGTTTTTGGTGATCATAACTATTTTCGGCAATAAAAAGTGTTTTTTTGGGGTTAAATTTTACTATATTCGCACCTTCAGAACAATAGTGACCTAATTCAGAAATTTTAAATTTCGAGTTAGGTCTCTATAATAATAAATGTATGACTTGAAAACTGAAATTTTGAATTATTTCACTACTGTTCTGAAGGTGCGTATTTATGGTGATCCGTTAAACATTTGCCATAATTTTATCGGTTGACTTATCCGTACGCTGCATGGGGATGGGTTAAAGGCTAAGGCGCTGGTAGTTATCCGAACGGACTCCGCACAAGGATTTCATCGTCATCATTTAACTCTTGTCAGTGGAGTAATTGACACTTTTCTCTGTTCTGCCAGCTTTTTCACCTCCTGACACGACACGACATTGGCCTTCTGTCTTATTTGGCTGAAGTAAGTAAGCCTAAGTCTTCCTCTTTTTTTCCCCTCAACTTTTCCCTTCACAATAGCGTTTACCACCTCTAAATATTGATTCCTTAATTTCACTAGCTGTTAACATTCGCCCCTTGTCTTGCCCGATTAGTTTTCGTAATTTGTGACATTATTAATGTCACAAACTAACTCGATTTGACGGTTAAACGACGATTTTCTCTCTCAGAACATTGACTGACAGTCAGACCCTCATTATAGACTCGATTCGACGTATTCCTACAAAAAAACAATCTATTTTTCGTTCGTTTGAGTGAATGAAAGAACGATAAATCTTCGCTCCCATTCGCTATCTGCTCCGAGAACGATCGAAAGAAAAAGCATTTATCAAAGATGATATCTTCTAAGCTCGGGTATCTCACATCTGTTCACTTGTAGGTTTATTTTTTAAGCAAGTTAAGGAAGTAGATTAAGTTGTGTTAATTTCGTAGTAATATTGTAAATGCAAAAGTTTGTTTGTTCTGTCTCCACTTTTGAGCGAGATATTTTGAAGACTGGAGGAAGACTACATAGACTTTCTATCCTGGAAAATTAGACAAAACAGTTCATATATTATGCCCTTTGGCCCTTGCATTGCTTTAGCTGAAGTGGCAGTGGGCTGGTCACATATGTCGAAGAACGGATGATCGTTGGACCAGATTGGTATTGGAGTGGAGACCACGCACGGGCAAGCGTAGTGGGTAGGCCGCGAGCTAGATGGACGGACGACGTGAGGAGGTTTGCTGGGAGCGATTGGATGAGGGAGGCCCAAGATCGAGCCAGTTGGCGAGCCATGTTAGAGGCCTATATCCAGAAGTTGACTGCAATAGGCTGAAGATGATGATGATGATGATGATGATGATGGCCCTTGCACAAGAACATGCATAATTGCACATGCACTTTATAAAACAATCACAACGTTCTAATTGTCCATCCATCTCTGATTACTCTAACATAATTTAACTTACAGTAAACATAGCTAATGTTGAGCCAAGTTAAACTTCTAGCAAGTTGCAATAAGGCAAATTAATGTTACAAGTTATCCAGACTTAGAATCTTTAAGCAAAGAGCGAAGTTAAGTTAAAGTTGTGAAGTTACCGGATCTACTTAACTATGTGTTGGCACTGCATGAAGTAGAGGTACATATATGCGGTTAACTGACTGAGCACATTGATCGTTGAGATGAGGCACAAGAGTTAAGCCGCAAACACACTACGAGCGGGCGCGGCGCGGTGCGGCGCGATTCCATACTAAAAACGATTTCGTCACGCTTTGGGCACGCTTTTTAGTATAAAAACGCTCCGCACAACGCAGCTCTGCTCACGCACACGCTCAGTGCATTTGTACTTACTTGTACTGCTCTTCTAAATAAAAAGGATGCATAAGGCCATGTGTTATACAGTGGCGCAGGCAGGAACAGTGGCGCAATTTGATAGTCAAAGCAAAGGACATCATCGGGGTTTGTGCCGGTCCTTTAGCCCCCATCTTAAGAAATAAGGTCACTAACATATACATGGTTCTTTGAGACATACACCCTTTGTTCTACGGAGGGCAGTGTAGCCCTAGCACAAACGTTTCAATTATATGTCACGTATTCAAATCGCGTTTACTACTCGTAAATGTGAACTATAGTTTTACGGGATCTATAAGAGCATTGGACGACACCCTTATACAGAGTTCCCCTTACAAACTAACGTGGTATAGCTATACAATGTTTTGTCCTTACCTATCTGTCAAATCCAAATGTCACAATGACAGATCTGATAAGGACAAAACATTGTATAGCTATACAACCGTTACTCAACGTTTATTAGTAAGGGGGAGTAAGTTTAACATTTTATTTGACCAACCTGATACACGTCTATTACGCCGGCGACTTCCAGACGACTTTCGGCTTTCGGCCCGCATGCAAGTTTAATCTCGCCGATAACTTTGAAAGTTTTAGTCAATTAAGGTTGGTTTAGGAATTTAAGATCGTTGATAATGGACGAAAAACCGGGGTTAGGAATTTTAAGGGGGACTTTGCAAATGGCTACAGTTTCAACGATAAAGAAAAAGTCAGTGTATCTAACACAGGAGGTTCAGGAGGGTGTTTCATATTTGTATGGAAAAAAAATAGGTTTAGAATAGTTCCACTCCATGTCTTCCCGTGGAAGTCGTAAGAGGCGACTAAGGAATTATTCCTTTGTAGGCCTTTATAGGCTTGTAGTATTGTTAGGCGATGGGCTTGCAACCTGTCACTAATACGCTGGTAAACATCTTAGCCTGATTGTGCAAAATGTGGTAACAGAATTTGAACTTTTTAGAGTTGCAGGTAATTCTGTAGCTCTGCCTACCCCACTCTGGGAATGAAGGCGTGAGTGTATGTGTGTGTATGAGTAATTAAAAATATCAGCTGTAAACACGGTTCGATTTCCCTGTCCCGTTCGCTCGACGGTAATGGCCGACCGGATTCTACACACGTCCCGACCTAATAACGAGGAAAATGCGGGAGCGTTCGGTTTTACCCCGAGCGATAGGCGGCGAGCGATGATGCACTGTATCACTAATATAATAAGTGTCTATAATGTAATTAGGAGTGCGCCGGGATGTACAGTGGCGCCCTCACAGAACAGAAAAAAAAGTGTCAAGTGAGCCTGTAACGTGTGGCATAGTTATGCGGAGCTCCGCGCAACGTACCATACCTTTGCCGCGATCGCTTATTTCGATATTTCTGAAATAGGAAATAAATCCAAACGCATGCCATATTGTGCTATTTTGGAATGTAAAAACGATAGCCGCACCAAATACATTTTCCATGGTGGCGTGTTGTTTTTATGATATTTTCAGTATTGGCGACAACAGCCATGCTCATGCCACTTCCATTGTTTTTTCTATTCCGTGGGCCCTCATCACTATTATAGTGTTTTTTTGTAAGCTATAGTATTTTGAAATCGAAGAGTGGTTACTTATTTGTTGTACGAATAAATACACAGTTTAGAGGACATAATAATATGGTATAGTTTAAAACCTTTGACCTTCGTGTAATCAATATAACGGAAAAGGTGGCCATTTTGTTTTATTAATTTACTCTTTTGAAGTGTTATTGTGGTATAGTACCACCTGTACCACGTAAGATCAAGGATTGTACTATCAGCTAAATGGAACCATGAACCACCATAGAACGGTGTAACAGTGACATTATAAAACAATTTGTTTGACACATCTTACGCCTCAAATCATACGTCACTGTGACACAGTCCTATGGTGAGTCAGGGTTTAATTCTTAAGAAATACCAGAGAAACTTAACGTTGTAGGTACTTGATGAGCACAAAAGAAAACATGTAGTAATTCTAATAATTCTGTAATTATTCCAATGATATAAGTTTAATTTGACTCAATTCTAACTATGCTTTGTTAAAGTTATATATTTTTTTATTAATAGAACCATATATTTCAGCAAGCATCTGACAGATGTATATGATAAAACGACATATTATCGATTCGCTTAACATAATCCATAGGCTGGAAAAACTCATTTAGTAGCAACACTGAAAGTGCCGCGACTTGCACAATAAATACCGATCCACAGAAGTAAGATCGGTTAAACAAATTAGTATACCGTCACTATAATCTGTTTGATCTCTCATGTGTTGAGTCACACCACAAACCGAAGAAAGATGGCGGATTGTAAATCAACGGCGGCGTCAGCCACATGGAGCCATAATATAAAAAGCAAATAAGAATCTTAGCTTCGACGCTCCTGGGTAGTGATTCTTTCAAAAGCAAAGGTGAGCGAACGCAGGAGTGAATGTCCAAGCGGCGAGTTTAAGTAGTCCCGTCAAAGCGAACAAAACACATTTCAGCGCGTGTATTCAATTTGGCAGCATGGCTTCTCGAACGCATAAGACTGCCTAATTGAGAATGCACGCGCTAAAATGTGTTTTGCTCGCTCTGACGGGACTATTTAAACTCGGCGCTTGGACATTCACTCCTGCATTCGCTCACCTTTGCTTTTGAGACAATCACTACCCTGTATGCTTATAATAATCGAGTTCGAGAAAAAAATGATGTTTAAATCATGAACAACAACAATTAGCAGGGGGTGCTAACTGCAAAAGTAAATCCATAATTTATAACATTACAAACCAAAGATTTTTTTTTAATTAATTTTTTTATTGAAATAATATTTTAATTAGGTATTGTATTTAAGTGTTATAGACTGCTAAACGTAAGTATTAAAAAATGTTGTCGGATTATGTTTTACGCAAACTTTAAGTAAAGAAAAACCGGTCATGGTCAAAAAATGTGCGAGTCGGATTCGCGCACCGAGGGTTCCGTACCGCCGCACAGAAGGTATTATTAGATTCCGATTTGAATCCATTTTTTGGGTTTTACCGTTTTTACGAAACAATAAAAATAAAATTACATTTAGAAAAACCGGCCAAGTGCGAGTCGAAGACGGTTCCGTACCATCTATACAACATTAGCCAAAAACGGCAAAAAATCACGATTGTTGTATGGGAGCCCCACTCAAATATTTATTTTATCCAGTTTTTTTTATTTTTTGTTATAGCGGCAATGAAGAATGTCAGTAGGTACGCCAAATCGCTTGAAACTTTGTAAGAGTAAAGCTTATAAATAAACAAACATACTACTTTTTGTTTCATTCAAATAGACCCAGTAGTTTTGATTCTACGAACGTATGAAATTACGGTCAAAAATATTAAAGGGTGCGGGCGCCATCTTACTGGAGTGACGTCATGGTTTCGTTGCGGTACGGCCCCTTATATGATTGAGTAAGTTTACAGGGCTATATTTTGTTAACCGTTATAAGTAACCAGTTGAAATTTTCACAGATTACGTGTTATTATAAACTCTATTGTTTAAAATTACAAAATGAACAATAAATCAAATCCCAAGAGGGGTCCCCATACAAGAAACATGACAAATAACCAGTTTTTTTAGCATTTTTATACGGATTATATTTTTATAATGGCTTATTATTTTGATGCTATTTTAAGCTTAATTTGCAGTCGAACTTTCATAGTTTACGACTAAATAACAATCTCAAGTAAAACTGCTAAAAATATTTGACCAAACTGATTTTATCAACACGATGTTTTAAGCGGTCACTCATCCTGTTTTAGAATACGCTTGTAAGTAGGTAGTTGCTTAACTTTGGAAGCCGAAGTACGGGTTGTATTTGTATTAGCTTTTTATTTCGGTGTCACACAATAATCTAAACTCCATACTTACGACCAAACAGTAATCTGTAGTAAAACAACAAACAACAAAATCTTACACGATGTTTAAGCGGTGTTTACTTAACTTTGGTGATAGCCCTTTCTTTACAAATGTCGTATCTAATGTAGAATTCATATCGCTAGGTACCGTATAAAATAATGAACTATAAAACATGAGTTTTTGATTGACCTAGGTAGTAGTTCTGATATTTTGTGTACTTATTCATTTCATCGATTTCAAATTTCGCGGGCGGGCGCTGCCAAGTGGCTCACTCGCCATAAGTTAGGTACCTAGACCGCCTCTCTCTCTCTCTCTCTCTCTCTCTCTCTCTCTCTCTCTCTCTCGCTAGTTGTTGGTATTAGCGGCCGCTGTAGCAAGTAGGTAGTTTTTGAACTGTTTTTGAGCATTATTACTGTTATTTCATGTATGCAAGATAGCTTAGATAGCGTGCGTGCGTGTGTGTGTGTGTGTGTGTGTGTGTGTGTGTGTGTGTCTTCTCTTAGTACTAGAAACGTGTAATTTGGCATGAATATACATATTAGTCACGCCAACATACTTAAATAAAAGTAAAATCATGTTTTTTTTTTTTTTTTTTACGTAACGTGGGGAAGTTTTTTTTTCTCGTCTACCCCATAGTGTGGGGTGTCGTTGTATAGGTCTTTCCAAAATATTGCGGATTTGTGAAAACAATATTTCAATTAAGGTATCCGTTTATGAAAAGCTTTAAAGCGCAAATTTTTGTTAGAGTCAAGTGTCGTCGTCCCCTCCCCACTACAGCCAAAACTACAAATAAAAAATATGAAAAATATCTTCAAAGGAAAACTATCACGACTAAGTAGACTTCATTAGCTCTTGAGTTAAACGGTTTAAATGTTTATACCTGCCGAAAACTTATTTGCGGTGTTGGTAAACTGACCGCGACCTATATCGATGTATGGGGATAACAGTTTTCCAACGGCAAAGTTAAGTTTGTCGCGAGGTCTAATTTGTTTGTAGTAACGGCTTCGGAACCCTACACTGAGCATGGTTCGACAGGCTGTTGCCCGGTTTTTTGCATTAATGTTTTGGTATTTTTATGTAGAATACGGTGAACCCTAAATTAAAAGTGCTTGATTATTATTCTATTTTTATTTAACCAACTTATTCGACAAACATTACAAACAGAAAAGCCGGTCAGCAACGGACAGTTAGTTTAGTTAAACAGGTTAAACTGTATGTAAAACAAAACAATGGATATCCATAACTATCATAGTCACATCAAAACGAATTCGTAAAAAATTACGACTTCCAAAGTTAAGCAACTACGAGCGTAGTCTAAAACAGGATGGGTGACCGCTTAAAACATCGTGTTGATAAAATCAGCTTTGTCACCTATTTGTAGCAGTTTTACTTGAGATTTCTATTTAGTCGTAAAGTATGAAAATTAGACTAGAACTTAAGCTTAAAATCGCATCAAAATAAGAAGCCATTATTGAAATACAATCCATATAAAAAAGCAAAAAAAAATGGTTTTTTTCATGGTTTTTGTACGGGGACCCCTCTTGGGATTTGATTTATTGTTCATTTTAAAAATTTAATCGATAGAATCTATAATAACACGTATTCTGTGAAAATTTCAACTGTCTATTTATTACGGTTAAAAAGATAGAAGCCCTGTAAACTCACTAATTCATATAAGGGCGCGTACCGCAGCACAGTGTGTTATTTTGGGTGAGTTGCGGCCATCCTGTTTTAAGTACTGAGATGATAGATCAACTTGCCCGAATGCTTCCAAAACAATTCCGTTGAATTTATCATGAATAATTTATTAGATAATAAGTTTTTTAGAAATTTCGACAAAAAACCAAAGAAACGTCTTTACTTGTCTATGCATTTGTACTTTCCTCAAATAAACTTACCTTTCGATAGAAAACGTATAATATCACCATATCTATTGAAAAACAATACAAAAGTAATTCTCACACAACAGATAGAGCGTTTTTTCCAACAAACAAAAAACTCGTGTCTCGTGCAATTTCCGCATTTTATTTTTTACTTATTAGTAACCTTAAGTTACCTTTTATCAGTGTATTAAATTTAAAGTTAATAAGTAGCAGGACAGCTGAGTTATTCAATGTTGAATTTCTTGTTTAGGGTTGTCAACAAAAGTTCTATGTTCGAATTCCGAAGTCTATAACAGTGTTATTGGTATAGTAATTGCTACAAAAAAATATCTAAATTATTCACCTCATGCATAAATAATAATCAGTTGTCGTTTTTTTAACAATTTGGACTTATAGAAAAAGTATTTACTTCAATCAACAGAACCAATCTTAACAAACCTTGGCAGATAGTTTTATTGTTTACTGGCTGGTAAAAAGTAAATACGCCATTGGCCTAAATGTCACAACATTTCAATTCACAAATCAAGTTCACATGAATTGTCTGGTCAAGCGGGGATATTATGGAGCCGGAAATAACCCATGGCGTTAATTTGCCTCAGCAGACCTTGCCTCATTCTGCTGGAGGATGTGGTTCCCGGCCTCAACCTGAGGATCTCGTGATTGCGGATTGCAATAAAATGACGCGGTTAGAAGTTTTCGAATTATTGGAAAAAAGTGCACGCTTACGTGGAGCTAAAGTGAGGCCTTTAGACATAGGCATTGATGAACGCACATCCATAATAATGCATGGCGAGTAACAAAGAATTCGCCACAAGCTCATATTGTTGCTGAGAGGAAAAAGAGGATACAGGCCGAAATAAGACAAAAAATGTCTCTTCTTGTTGATGTAGTAAAACCTAATACAGGTACCACCAACGATGGCAATACGGCCAGAACTGCACTATCGGACTTATACCGTAAAACATTCGCGGATATTCTTGGACTGGAATATTGGCTTGTAGATGGAATACACACTATTTTAGTCGTACTTTCTTGCAGTTTATCAATAGATACGGAGAAATTCCAACTGTTTTGTGCGGAGCTTGCCAAAAAATATGTGGAAGCGTATGGCTGGTGCTATATGTCAGTCACCTTTCATAAAATATTGCTACATGGAAGACAAATCATAGAGTCCAGTCCACTGCCAATTGGTATGCTATCTGAGCAAGCAGGTGAGTCGCGAAATAAGTATTGGCGATACGATCGGGAACACCACACCAGAAAAATGGATCGTATGACGACAATGCTCGATCTTTTTCAGCGAGCTTTAGAGTCATCAGATCCATACCTCACAATGCTTTCACTTTCTTCTCGTCAAAAAAAAAACAAACGACTCGTTCTCCCATAAAAGGTACTATCGCTATTGAAACCTTTTGTAGAACATGAAAAATTCAATGCATCACCTGAAATTGAAGTTGATATGAATGACCAAAATGTAATTTGCTCTGACGAAGACGATTAGAAGCTTGCCTAGAAATACATCAAGCATTTCTATCTCTAAAGTACGGGTAATACCCCCTAGCTAACTTGTCCAACTTTGACAAATTAACTGTGTCCATTTCTATCATCGAATGTAACGTGTAACCCTCTCTTGTCTTATTCCAGTTCCTGTTATCAATAGGTACTATTTAAGATATTATACGTATAATTTTACATCGAAATTTGTCCTTTTCTCGTTGTTGACATCCCTATTTTCGTAGAAATTTTCAAATTTTTTATAAATGCGATATCTCTGTGGTCCTGCAATAGTTAAATTTAAAATTTTATAGAGTTGTAAGCAATTGTATTTTACGTCTTTTACAAGAAAAAATAAATGCGGAAGTCATTGGAAAGGTCAGAAATATAAAAAAACGTCAAAAATATGTAAACTTCAATAATTATCTTCTTATTTAAATTACAATACTGAGTTTAATGCGGTTGGTATAACTTATAGTATTTAGCAAATCTTCATACCCAGATCACCATTTTTTTAAATATTTAAGGGAATATAATGGAAAACCAAATTTCCGGAGGTCATTGACCTTTCACAAAAATAATCATAGCTTCCGAAACTTCCTAACTACGTCCATCGGAGCTACAAAACGAGCTTCAATATATATCTAACTATCAAAAGAAATCATAAAAAGGTATGGCCGCAACTCACCCAAAATAACACACTGTGCGCAGCCAAACGATGACGTCATCATCCGTGAGCGCTAGCCGCCGGGTTTCGAGCGCCGCATACGAAGTTTAAAATTCAATATCTCGGAAACTATTAGACGTATCGAAATGATTTTTTTACAGCATTTTTTTGTTTTTAATGAAGAATACGATAAGCCAAAAATCTAAACTGGTTGACATTCTCTATTGAAATACATCATCTGTAAAAAAAATAACTGTCTAGCTATCACGGTTCATGAGATACAGCCTGGTGACAGATAGACAAACAGACGGACAGTGGACTCTTAGTAATAGGTTCCCGTTTACGGAACCCTAAAAAGTACTTTCGGTATCTATAAATAAATGAAATAAACGACTTGTAGCGATAGAAAGTCGATTAACTCTGTTTCTCGTGTGTTGAGGCACGCCGCAGACCGGAGAAAGATGGCGGCCTGCAGGGCTGTAAATCAAAACGTCCACCCGGGAATATTAACGGAACCCCGGGATTTATGCCCGCTGTATTAACTCGCGCAGACTGTTTATTAGGCCACGGCTAGACGATGTTGAAGACAGAAGATAAGTATGTCACGATCTGACACAAATGACCTAGTCCCAAACTAAGCTTAAGGCTTGGTACTTGGGGAGACAACGATAAATATACTTGTATAGAAAAATGCATACTTCAATGCATAGAAATCACCTAAGTTAATTTTCGCATATCTTCTTAAATAACTTCAATAACATTTATTAAAAAAATCTCACAACAAGTCCTTTAATTTGATATTTAATGTCACACGATATAGTTTGCAAAACTCATTTTTTTAATTCCAATTTACCCCCCCAAAAGAGACACCAATGTTTAAAATTCATTTATTTACGTTTCACGACCGTCTTTGGGTTATCAACTTACATGTTTACCAAATTTCAACTCAATCGTTCCAGTAGGCTCGAAACAATTTGGCTGTAACAGACGGACGGACACACAGACACGCGAGTGATTCAATTAAGGGTTCCGGTTTTTCCTTTTGAGGTACGGAACCCTAAAGTGTCGGAAAACTGCTAAACCAAACCGACTCTATTCTGATTTAGCTACTAAAAAACCTATCCGTTCCATTTCCCTTTATAAAAAAGCAATATTTCCGTTAGTCGTATAAATTTGCCATATCCAGCTAAACGCATCCATCACCGTAGGCAATACCGCCGATACAGCGCCACAAATTTACTTTTACCAGTGGCAAAATCTGGAACTAACTTCGCCACATACAAAATCTACGTAAACCTTTCGTATATACCGTCGAAAGAACCGCAAAAATAAGTTTGTCGATTGTTCTACTAAGTTAAAATAGCGAGTTAGTAAGTTAAAAAGGGGTAAGTGCAACGTTTTAGGCATAGGAGATTCAGCTCTTTGATGATATAGATTAGGTCGTATGCAAAAGGAATATTAGAAAGTATAGGCCGTTTTTTCTGTGCGCCCAATTCAAATGTCACGTTTAGAATCCATCAATATGAAACGCAGGGGATTCTCCTAAAAAGGAAAATTATGTAGAATTACTGTGAATTGGGGATCTAGAGGTTTGAATACTTTTACTATTTTAGAGAAATGACAATATTATTGGAGGCCGGGAGCTTATTTGCAATGGGCTCTAGTTCTAGCGGAGAAAGGTTTGAAAATACACCTAGAAATGGTCGGATAGAAGGACACCGATGTTATTCATTCTTATTTTTCAACTTTATTTCGAATTGAGTAACTATTACTGCCATATCATAGGATAATCTATATATATAAGAGGCAAAACTGACTGACTTATATATCAACGCACAGCCGAAACTACTGTACCTAGAAACTTGAAATTTGGTACAGGGGTTCCTTTTATGATGTAAGTGAGCACTAAGAAAGGATTTTCCGAAAATCGACCCCCAACGGGAAGAAATGGGGGGAGTAGCGGGAAACTAATTCTACGCGTACGAAGTCGCGGGCGTCCTCTAGTCTTATTCTTATATAAATTCCGTCAGCAGGGGCCCTAATATGGCTGCGTTTATCGCGTGACAAAGTTTGGATAAGGCATCCGTCACCTTCTGACACGTAAATAAGTATAGATGAATTACCGAGAGCGTGGAATTGCATATGTAGTGGTAACATGTCTTTACAGGCATTCTATATTTAAATTTCCTCTACTTCTTATACCATCAGCATAAAAAGAGTTTTGTTATACCTATATTAAATAATAAGTACAAAAATAATGTCAGTGTCAAATTCTAAATACTTTTTACAATGCACTCAAATATAAGTCTTATTTTATAGTACATACATACATACCTTCACGCCTGTTATCCCAGAGTGGGGTAGGCAGAGCTATAGAATTACCCACAACCATAAAAACTATTTTATTGGATACTCGCAATTTGCAGAATTAAAGTGCTGTAGGTAAGTTACACAGTTTGCAAAAATTATGGCAGAAAGTAACAGTAATTTTGGTCCGATTGAGAGTCAAAGTAAACAAATAATTTTAACTGTCATAAATATTTTGAACTCGAACTAATGAAAAATTTAAATTCACCTTACACCGCTGCCCAATTCGTTGAAAAAGCTACAGGTGTTGCTCTCTCGACTATTTATAAAATTTTGACTGAGAGTAAGAGTGACAAATTCAAAACAAAGAAAAAATTCCTCTCTCCGAGTAAGAAAAGTTACGTACGGTCCGTCGGCAGTAGATGATTTTAATCAAGAAGTCATCAAGCAATTTCCAACCTTAAAGATGAAAATTTAAATAAATGATAGCGACTAAAAGCAAAAAAAGGACATACTTATTCCACTTGTTTAGGGTTAATGAGATTTCATTAAATTAAGAAGAAAACTTAAATTGTTTTCCTTTTCATGCGAACGGTACAACCACTACATAAGCAATTCCACGCTCTCGGTAATTCATCTATACGAGAGTGACGGAGCGAGTTAGTTGTGTTTATTTGAAATGTTTATGTCTATAAGAAAAAAAAAATGTATTTATCATATAAATGGCTTGACGTTTACTCGGTACTCTTAATAGTTTTTCAGTACCTAGCTCTAATAAAAACCATCTTCACTTTTTCACAGCGAACACCGGTAAAGTAAACGGTTTGTTTTCCCTTGTGACGTCACTTGTTTGCGCCGTTTGTGCCCAACGGGTTGTGTTTAGGGTTGCCATCCGCGCTAAGATTAAGAAAGTTTTTTTTTCAAGCATGTGTAAAATAATAAAATTTACAAAAAACAGTCACAATAAAAAAAAACAAGGGAAGACAAAACTGATACGAATCTAACGACACCCCATATGTTATCCATCAAGCCGTTTAGGCTGTAGAGCGTGCCAAAGAAATGGTTAACACCAATACAATACCTTTATTCTATACTAAAACTAAATAAAAAATATAAATAAAATAATAACAGTACAAAAGTTACATTCCGCGTGGCAACCCTAGAGGTGTTCGATTTATTTTGAATTGACAAATACCGTTGGCGCGGACGATTTAGAACTGTTTACTGCCAGTACGCTACATTTTTAAACTTGTTTGTCGCATTTGTACATTTTCAAATTGTTATTCGAATATCTGCGATGCTAACGTTTAATAGAAACGTTATGCGAAATGGCTAGCATAGATGTAATATAGGCATCCCGTCTTAGTCCACAGTCCACAGGGCTAAGAATTTATGGGATATATGGGTCTCTCATACCACTTACCGTCAGTGGCCTGAACTCGTTTGCCTTCTCAATGTTATTAAGAGGATTGTGAGGCTGAATTTTTCATACAAAATGCGATAACGTTTCTCTCCCGATTAAACTAGTCCGATTTTTACGATTTTAGAATATGTTGTAGATAATATGAAAAAGTAGGTAGATAATAGGAAAATACTTTTTAGAATAAAAAAATTAAGAAAAACAGAGACGTAAAAACCTAGTTTTTACAGCATATTCAAAAATCGTAAAAATCGAAGCATCAACGTCATCATCAGGGATCGGAAATAGTGCTAGTTGTTACGGTTCGAAAGCTGCATTTCATGATGGAAGCAAGCCGCTTTGCACAGTGTTAGTAGGGACCAAAATAAGCGATTTTACCCGCAGCAGCAAAACTTTCACCCCTTAGGAACACAGATGGCGCCACTTATATTTTTCATTTTTCAAAAAATTCTGCAGCCTAAACGGCTGCACCGATTTCACTAATTAGGGTGTCAATCGAAAGATAATTAAACAATGTATTATAAAAAAAATATACCATAAAAAACAAAACATATTTGCTACCAAAAACCCCTCATTTTTGTTAATTTTTTTTAGCTATTCACCAGTTTTTTACATATTTTCATTAAAAAATGCAAGAAAAGGGTATTATTTTATTAACTCGCATGATTACGCTGTTAATATCACATTTAATAAAAAAACTACATGTCAATACCTATAATATTTAGAGAGATATTCACGATTATATGCGACGAGGCGACGGGGTCATTGACCTCGAATACTCGCGCCACCCCAATTCTGGCCAGTAATTGAAAAAAAATTAAACCTTGACAATATCAAAGCTTAAAAATTTACGTTTAGGATACTTCCAATCATGGTGCATGCTAATGACTGATCATATTATTGACGAAATGGGTAAATTTGTTGTTTTTTTTGTTAGATTATTTCAAAGAATGTGTATCGGTTAAGTAGTTTTTAAAATATCAGTAGGTAGTTTTAAACAAGAGATGTTTAAAACTACCTACTGGGGCATGTTTTATAAAGCTACAAGTTACAATTTTACAGGTCTAAACTGGTAACACTGCTCAAATGGCTGGTCGTCATTGGTCGAGGTTGTGTCAAATGGAAACTTGTAGCCTGTAAATTGTAATTTGTAGTTTTATAAAACAGGCCCCAGATATTTTTAAAACTATTAATACTGTGAAACCGCCCAAGTTTGCCCGATTATTTACTATTATCTTGATTTTCTTTAAAAATAATAATGTATCGCGATGCTTTTTCAAGGGTGGCATTTTGACCCTAGTCTTATTTAATACTCAATACTCAATACATTTATTGCATTCCACATAAATTTTACAGATGTAAAATACGACTATATACGACTTCGAGCAACTTATGTTTTTAATGGCGGGCAAATTTACTTTCACTTGCGTCCATGTTTGCCCATACCCATTATCTGCTAAACTATAGCTGTTATGCGTTGTTGTTATATTAATTTATACTCCTTCTTACCTTACCTTGGTAAGGCCCATAATTATGTGAGGCTGCTTGGCCTGGTGGCCAAGAACAACACTAAAGACATGCAAGGACTCTCTAACTAAGGTGCAGAGGGTGGCCTGCATGGCTATAACAGGGGCGTTCAGAACGACACGCCGACGGCGGCAATGGAGGTCCTACTAAACCTCCCACCGCTGCATATCGCCATACAGTCTGAGGCGTGTAAGTCACTACAGAGGTTGAAAGAAACTGGCCTGTGGAACGACGTAGCGCTTATAAACAGACACACAAAAATGGCACACAATGTTGGTCTTGACAGAATACTGACGATGGGTGGCGATAAAATGTATTCCGGAGGAACTTCAATGTCCACATTCCGACGAGGGATGAATGGAAAAATGGGTTGCACTTATCAGAGGAAGACAACGCGATATGGTACACGGACGGTTCAAAAATGTGCTCCGGTACGGGGGTGGGTATCCACGCCAAAGACTATAACAGTAGCATCATAAGCATGGGCAACAACGCAACGGTCTTCCAGGCGGAGCTGTATGCGATAATTGCCTGCACGCAGGAGAATATTGGCAAGCTTCCACATAGAGAACTATCTATATTCTAAGCGACAGCCAAGCGGCACTTAAGGCGCTTACAGTGCCAAAAGTAGACTCGAAACAAGTCTACAATGGAGTCCAAGCCTTAAACAGGCTTGGCAGGCACAATAAAGTGAAACTGATGTGGATTCCAGGACACGAAGGCTTTCCCGGAAATGAAGCCGCGGACGAGCTAGCAAGGGAAGGGTCCAAGGGCGCATACGTCGGACCTGAACCATTCCTGGCGCCCTCACTGGGCACCATATAAGCAGCCCTGAACAATAACGCCCTAGAATATCACTAAAAAGAGTGGAAAACTACGGTAGGCTTAGGGCATGCAAAGCTCTTCCTTCATAGAAAGAATTGACCAGAGCTGGACCAAAAAACTTTGGAAACTCAGCAGAAGACAACTCCATATTATCGGAGGGTTTACCGGGCACTTTGGGATTAAACATCTCCTAGCAAAGATGGGCCTTTATGACAACACAGATTGTAGAATGTGCGGCGAAGAGGTGGAGACAATGAAACACTTACTGTGTGAATGTGATGCTCTCGCCGGAGTAACAATGAAAATCCTCGGTTTTGGCTACCCAGAATCAAACGATTTCAAGGCACTGCCATTGCACTCCACTATCCGCTTTTTGGAAGGGTTGGAGGCTGCACTGGATTAAGCGGTTAAAGAGGGGTAACTACACAAAATATCCCATAAGGTCGAAGTGTATCCGTAAGGACCCCACCAACAAGATAAGATAAGATAAGATACTCCATCTTAAACAACAACGCCATAAAAGCTACAGTTTAGCAGATAATGGGTATGGGCAAAAATGGACGCAAGTGAAAGTAAGTTTGCCCGTCATGAAAATCATAAATTGCTTGAAATCGTATATAAATAAGACTAAATTAACAACCTTGAAATGAAAAAGCATAGTGAAACATTATAATTTTTAAAGAAAATCAAGATAATAAAAAATAATCGGGCAAACTTGGACGGTTTCACGGTATTAGAAGAGATGTTTAAAACTACTGATATTTTAAAAACTACTTAACCGATACACATTCTTTAACGGAATCTAAAAAATCTAAAAAACAACAACAAATTTGCCTATTTCGTCAATAATATGATCAGTAATTAGCATGCACCATGATTGAAAGTATCCTAGACGTAAATTTTTAAGCTTTTGATATTGTCAAGGTTTAATTTTTTTTCAATTACTGGCCAGAATTGGGGTGGCGCGCGTATTCGAGGTCAATGACCCCGTCGCCTCGTCGCATATAATCGTGAATATCTCTCTAAATATTATAGGTATTGACATGTAGTTTTTTTTATTAAATGTGATATTAACAGCGTAATCATGCGAGTTAATAAAATAATACCCTTTTCTTGCATTTTTTAATGAAAATATGTAAAAAACTGGTGAATAGCTAAAAAAAATTAACAAAAATGAGGGGTTTTTGGTAGCAAATATGTTTTGTTTTTTATGGTATATTTTTTTTATAATACATTGTTTAATTATCTTTCGATTGACACCCTAATTAGTGAAATCGGTGCAGCCGTTAAGGTTGTAGAATTTTTTGAAAAATGAAAAATGTAAGTGGCGCCATCTGTGTTCCTAAGGGGTGAAAGTTTTGCTGCTGCGGGTAAAATCGCTTATTTTGGTCCCTACTAACACTGTGCAAAGTGGCTTGCTTCCATCATGAAATGCAGCTTTAGGCCAAAAATTCGCCATAACAACTAGCACTAAAATTCGGATCGATATTTACCTAAAGTTGGCAAAATCCCGGAAAAAGATAGGCGAACATGGCGTCGGCTTCTTAAAAATATAATTTTAATAATATAAGTTCCGGGATTCCGGGATTCTACAAAACGTTAATAATAATTGTTTTACATAAAGGATAAAACGTTCCGTTTTGCTCCTATAAATTCGCTAGGCAAATGAGTTATAGGTAAATTTGGTAAATCTGTACGTGGAAAATAACTTCAAATAGTTAATATAAATACTTAATTGTTAACTTATGCTGGCGTAATTTATTTATTTAGAAATCCCGGGTGTTTTATTTATGAGTAATATGATTGAGTCCACCTCCATACAACTGAACAACAACGCCGCCGCGAAAGTTTAGGTAAATATCGATCCGAATTTCAGATCCCTGGTCATCATTCATCATTAGGGGACATTACGCCGTAAGCAAAAAATGCGAAAAAAGAATTTTTATTTCATACGACTTTTGAAAATCACTAATAGACACACATACACACATCAACATAGAACACACACATACACAGTACACAGTTCATTCACCGCCAGCCAGTGCTACGAGTGCTACGCTTTAGCCCGTAGCAGCATTTTCCGCTATTATGTAGCAAAAATCTCTACGAACAGTGTACCCGACTATCGGGTCGTTAGCGCTGAATGTGTTAAAAAGGGATGCAGCGCCTCTATTCTACGCGGTATAAACGATATCGTAGTTTACCTGTTAAGGTATTGTTATGACGTCAGACGCCATTACTGTCAAGTAAATAAGAGCTATCAAAACGGTGACAATACGATAACAGATCAATAACGATATTGTTTCAGTTCTTGTAACTTTGATCTTTGATTTTTGAAGTAGGCCCTCTATATTGACACATGGCATAAGGGCTGGGCCGGTATTCTAGGTGGTAAAAACGATATCGTCTTTGACCTGTTATCGTATTGTCAACGTTTTGATAGCTCCTATTTACTTGACAGTAATGGCGGCCGAGTTAATAACAATTCCATAACAGGTCAAATACGATATCGTTTTTACCGCCTAGAATAGAGGCCATGTGTGTTGCCCTCCCGTCACTGTTAAAGGCCCAATTTGACAGCTGTCAGCTCAGCACAAAATATGTTTGAGGTATCAAAGTTATATTTTGTACTGCATTGGCAGTGTCAAATTTGGCTGTTTGGGCCATTCTACTTTTCAGTGTACATAATTCGTTATCGTCCGATAAAAAGTATTCCAAATAAATAACATAAACTTAGAATGTTCAAGTTTAATGGTTTCCAAAAAAACAACTCTCAAATTACTCAATTATCGTTGAAGAATCATGGTAACTCAGTGGTAAATTGCACCATTTCCATACAAAAGGTCATCGACATCCACTGCGTTACTCACTTTATAGTTATTACAAATAACTTTTTATGAATTAGGATAGTTATAAATATAAGCTTATTTACATCTCTTTTCGAGTTTCAAGTTAGAAAACGCTGCACTTTACCCTTTTTAGAAATAAAAATAGTTTAGTGAGAAAGTGGCTAAAAACTTTTGTACAACGAAAAGTAGAATGGCCTTTTTACTGCGACACGGGAGTATAAACCTAAACAACTAGTGGCTCTGTGAGCTGTAGAGCTTGCAGCAAACTTAACTTTGACGTTGGAAAACTGTTATCCTGACATCGACATAAGTCGCGATCAGTTTTCCAAAACCGCAAATCAGCGCCTCTATTCAACACGGTAAAAACAATATCGCTTTTGTCCTGTTATCGTATTTTCTTGACAGTAATGACGGCTGACGTCATAACAATACCTTAACAGGTAAACTACGATATCGTTTATACCGTCTAGAATAGAGGCGCAGTTTGTATTCGTATAAACCCCCAAATCTCCGCCATTTTGAAAATTTTCGAAAAATTAAATAGACAAAAATGACATATAATTATCGAACCTGCTCACAAAATTTCACGAGAATCGGTTAAGAAATGCGACCGGTAGAAGAGGACATCCGAACGGACGAACGAACACACAGACGTCTGACATACGAAAGCGTTTTTCCCCAAGCTGAAATGGAGAGGCTTCGCTCGGTCAATTAAGTATAAACCAATATTAGTTTACAATACACTTTCGAGGAATATTCTTAACGACCCTTATTCACTGTCAGATTTTTTAAATAAAAAGGTAGGTACTAGGTATTCATCTGACTTTTATTTGGCCTTTAGGTTTTTTATACAAAACTCATTAACGTCTGAACTCCGAACTTTGCGAAAAACTAGAAAGAAAACCAATTAGTGAGATGCCAAATAAAGATAAATTATTCGTTTGTCAAGAAGGTCTATGCTTTAATATTTATCTGGCTAACTTTTAATATAAATCCCAGTTGGAATAAATGCTACAAAAGATGACTAAAATATAACACGTGAAATAGCAGTGACTATCTTGTTGTACCTTAATTTTTAGGGTATCATCGGGACCCTATTACTAATGCTCCGCTGTTCGTCCGTCTGCCACATGACTGTATCTTCTAAACCGTAATAGCTAGAAAATGTCTACGTAGTGTGTATTAAAATAAAGTAAACAAATAAAGGAGGTACTAATTCAAGAAACTAACTTTTTCTCAATCTTATCTTATTGTACGGTTGCACGGAACCCTTTGCGTCCGAGTCGGACTCGCACTTGGCCGGTTTTTATATCTCTGATGATAAGACAATCAATATTTGAATCAAACTTTACAGATTAATTAAACCGAACAACCGTTGACGGTATCTCAGTCTACAAATATTTAAATTACCAAATCCCTTCCACCCTAATTTCAAACTTAGCCCTGTCTACTTTCCTCTAATGCCTAATTGTGTCGAGAGTAAAAGAGATGATACGAATGTCTCTACTCTCCTATATCCCTACGTGAGTTGGGTCCCAATCGGGTTGGGGGCCCTTCCATTGTAGATAAATCTTGTCCGATACACCTGTAGCAAATAAGTTTGGGATAAATCACCAAAACGAAAATCTGGTGTTATTTTAAACGACTACAATCTCAAGATTGCAATCCTAAGACTGCAAATGCCTTGCTAACCCTGAAGAATAAGATGGAATGCGTCTATGCTAGTTACACCGGATTTCTTAACTATCCGAACACCGAAACAGGGCAATGGGAACACTACTGCTTGGCGGTAAGATAAAGGATAATTGTGGCGTAGTAGCGATCCGGAAAAGATATTGTCATTAATAGAGAGAATAAAAGCACAACCTCTATTCTACAAGATAACCCATATTGCTTTTGAAATGTTATCTTATTGGCAACGATACGTCTCATTTTATAAACAGTAATGGCGGCCAAGTTAAAAACAATACGATAACGTGTCAAAAGCAATGTGGTTGTACCCGGTGGTTACTCTTCGGAAATTGCAAATTGCACAACTGGTGGATGACAAATCAAATCACCGAATCACCGTGGAATCACCCCATGATTATAAACTAATCGAGACGCCCGCCCTGGGGGCCTAATATGGCTGCGTTTATCGCGTGACAAAATGTGGATAAAACAGCCGTCACTTTTTGACATGTATACAAGTACGAGAGTGACGGATGCTTTATCCACATTTTATCACGCGATAATCGCAACCATTATAGGCCCGCTGGACACGTCAAAGTAAATGTCACGTCATGGAAAACGTCACTTTTGTCGCTTTTGTTTTTTTTGTAAACCTACCACCTAAGTTGTTTTTGAAATAAATAAATAATAATCTGACTAAAGATCCGTCCATAGTCTTCACACACCACATACAGCATAAACAAGTAAACATTATACTCTTGACATTTCAAATAAATACTTTAAAACTTTGACATTCTAGACCCCGTTATCTTGTCGCATTGACGTCGCTCTGTTGTAGGGATTGAAAGTTTATTTTATCGACCATCTCTATATCGATGTTTGTAGTTTATATTATAAATATTATAATGCAACAATGATTTTGATTTTTTGCGTTTTAAATCTCTGCTAAATCTCAATATTGCGTAGGTATTAAAACTTCTTGATTAAAAATTAGAAGACAACCTCATTATTCTAACAAGATGCGAAATAATTTACCTATTTACAACTATTTACCTATTATTTATTTCTTATTGGTCCCATTCTTTTTTATTACATTTTTAGTAGTAATTGTTAAAATTGACTCATTTTCAGTAACATGCCATAAACCTCTAAGTACAATACCATCGACATTTAAATAGTCGATAAAGTAAACATTCAATCCCTATAAAAAAGTGACGTCAGTGCGACAAGATAACGGGGTCTATATCATAACCATACGGTTCCTTTTTATCTAACACAATATGCTCCTCACGCTGTTTTAAAATACCATAGTAAAGCTATACTGCCTTCTTGAATCACAAGAGCTCATGTCATAAGTAACTTTCTTAATACAACCTTATTACTAGCATGATAGGGACGGTTGTGGTCTTGAATTGTATATACCCCTTTTTGTTATACGGGTGGATATTTATCGTATTTGTTCAACATAACGAACCCACTGACCGGTTAATATTTGCCCGGCAAACGGTTAGATCCGCTGATTAGGGTTAATCCGGGTATACCCGGGTTTGTGGGCATGTTAACCGGTTTTAATAGTGTTTTAATTTGATTTGCTGTCGTTATTAACGCACTATTGATGTATTGGTAGAATGGCTTGGAAATTAATATCTTATTAGTGATTTTGTGCGTTGGATGGTTATTATCAGGGAGACAAATGACTAAAATGACTAACATAATGTCTTTATATAGTAAAATTGTACATCGCACTGCTAGATCAAAACAAGCAAGGATTTTGAGTTCATATTGTTTTGTTCTAGCAGTGCGACATGTGAAAGTTACTTGTACAACACTGCTGTTTGCAGGTGGTAGGACCTTGTGTGTGTCCGTCCAGATCGTTACCACCATCTTATCCATTAACCTACCGCCAAACATTAGTGTTTGCATTGTTGTGTTCCGGTTTGGGGATAAGACAGCCGGTGTAATGACTAGCAAAGAGGCATTCCATCTTAGTTCTCAGGGTTGGCCACGAATTTGCAGTGTTAGGATTGCAGTCTTGTGAATGCGAATGTCTGTAGGTCACAGTTTCCACTTACCATCAGGTGGCCTGTGTGCTAGTTTGCCTGCTCTATGCCAAAAAAAAAACTTGTACCTAGGGTGACGGCACCAATGATGGACACATTTAACTGACAGGCACCAGTAATGGACACTTCACTCTTAATTCAAATTTCGTACGGTCCTAAATTGATTGTTGCAAAGCAAATGAATAACCCTTATCGTCTGCAAAATAAGAATCAACTGTCCATTATTGGTGCCTTGTCCATTACTGGTTCCATCACCCTACCACTCTATTTTTTCACGTCAAATTATATACTTTTTGATGTCCTAAGCATCCAATAAAAATGTTGAGCATACATAGAACCTTGTCATTTGATGTTTATTTTGAAGTTAAATAAGATAATGCACTAAAGTGGTTTACATTTTCGCTGGAATACTGTGCTTACCTATAGTAAGTAATACGGAAGAGTTAACTGTATCGATATTAGATTTTTTTTGCACAACTTTGTTAATGCTGCAACTTTGTTGTTATAAGTCCTTTATAATAATGGTAAACGAGAAATCATTTATCCTTAAAATACATATTTTACGAAGTATGTACAATATTAGTTAAGAGAAATACAGGATGTTCGGCAGAAGGTTGGACAAACTTCAACTCTGTAGGTCACACTCATCAACTTTTATTATCGGACCATCATCCAAATCGCGAAAAAAAAAACCAGCTGTTCCATACCTTTCGGCTGTTTAGCTCTCACAGTTTGTATGGAACAGCTGTTTTTTTTTCGCGATTTGGATGTTGGTCCCATAATAAAAGTTGATGAGTATGACCTACAGAGTTAGTCCCTGAAGTTTGTCCAACCTTCTGCCGAACACCATGTATATCCTCGTACCGACACTTATCTTTGTGCCGTCTATATTTGATATTCGATGGCCGTCTTATTGCCATTATCAATACGGAATCGAAATGCAATCTCGACTGCAATTGGATGCATTTGCGACGCAGCTCCGGTGCAATACTTTCAAACAATATTATATCGTTACGGAATACAAATTTCAAACGGTACGGTTTAAGATGATATGAAAGTTTTGATTGTGCGCTTGTGCTCTTGAATAACTGAATTTCAAGTTTAAGAACATATTTGTGGGGATTTATTCCAATTTGTTATAGTCCATCTTGTGTCTATGTGTTAATCGTATATATAAGACAAGCTTGGGGCTAGTATTATTTTTAATTTAGCTGCAGTTACTTTCAACTAAATAAGAGCTATCATAATGTTGACAATGTGTTAGAATGAATGTATTAAAGTTAACATGTCAATAGCAATATGGTTTTAACGAGTAAAATAGAGACCCATGGGCTTAAATTGGAACTAGGCCAATTTGTGGCGTTAGTACAGTCGTGTTCATAATTATGTGTACACTTCAGTATTTTGTCTATTTAATATAATGTTTATAGTGCCATACATAAATTGTCACAGCGATCATAAGGTTATAAATTGATCGTCTCGAAATAAATTGATTTATTTTTGGGTAAAGTAATTGTAGTAAGCCCTATAAGAAACTTGTTATATGTTTAGCGATTAGGATCAGATTAATCAATGACGTGGGCAACTTATTTTGTAAATGTCTATGTTCTTTGCTTTTTTATCTGTCTTTCTTTTTCCGTGCACCACTTTTATTAGTTTCTATAGGTATCTATGATAAATCCGTACTAATATTATAAATGTGAAAGTGTGTCTGTCTGTCTGTCTGTCTGCTACATCTTCACGCTTAAACCGCTGAACCGATTTAGATGAAATTTGGTATGGAGATAGCTTGAGTCCCGGGGAAGGACATAGGCTACTTTTTATCCCGGAAAATTGGACAGATCCCAAGGGAGCAGCGTTAAACGACTTCTACGCGGACGGAGTCGCGGACAAAATCTAGTAAATATTAAATGAATAACCCTTATCTTCTGCAACATAAGAATCCAGTGTCCATCATTGGTTTTTGTTCATTAGTTCCATCTTATTACAGATTTCCTATTCATTATGATTTATCGCAGGAAAAACTTCATGTCAACAAGGCTTATCCGAAAGTAACGTGAATCCGGAATGAGATAATCTCCCGTCAAACTAATCCATCCGAGCCGCGATTTCAAATCAAAGGACGCTCTCAAAGGCTTCTCAAATTAAGGAAATAACCTATTTAAAATCTGGTAAAGGAATCTCGCATTTGATTCAAAACGGGAAAGGTTGAGATTTGGGTTTGGTTACTAAATGAATGAGATAGGATAGATAAGATTTGGAACTTTTGGAATGCTATAGTGGATTTAGCTAAGGTTGGCCTGTTTCGGAATTAGGTCATTTTTAGGGGTTCTGTACTAAAATAATGTGTCTTTTAAGAGAATTCTTTACCAACACGACTGAAGCTATTAATTTAATATTTGGAATTTGGAATATTTTGGATATCAAATAAATTTTACTGTTTGGAATATATCACTGAGTCTGCAAACCGGTAATTCTTTGTATGGAAATTACCGGTAATTTAACGTTACCGAGGTAATTCCCTTACAAAAAATTACCGGTAAGCATTCCCTAGTAATTACTGAGGCGAAATGCGAACCGTCTAATTTAGAATAGAAAAGAAAATATTTTATTAAACAATAAAAAAATATAAAGTGAGAAGAATACATTAAGTTGTACAGGATCCGGGTTAAGTTGTACAGCATTGTGCCGCTGTGAAACTCCGGCACTGATTTTCAGAGACTTAAAACTAACCTAAATTAAACATAAAACGGGTAACAGTAAACAGGTAAAAGGTAACATAAAAACACTAGCGGCAATTCTGAAAAATCTTAACAAAGACATATTGAGTACTTATGTGGGAACACCAGAACAACACAACCGTTTTCTGTTGGATCAATAGTAGTCTTGGTAGAGTCATCATCAGAGATCGGAATAGGCAGAGCTAATTTGTCTAAACTTGATGCATGTTCATTCAATAATGTATTCCCTTCTCACTCACGCATGAATGAATATGCGTCAAGTTTAGGCAAATTAGCTCTGCCTATTCCGATCTCTGGTCATCATCATCATTATCAGCCGCAAAACGACCACTGCTGGACAAAGGCCTTCCCAAAGGTTGGTAGAGGATATGTTATTATAATCTAAATAGCCTAAAACACTTACCTATTCAAATTTATACCACCAGTTCTCAACCAATACCAATATCCAATACCCTTATGTGTATTAAATTACGGATCATATCCGCCGGTTCGCGTGATTGCCTAACACTATTAGAATCAACATGAATTGATCTCATCTCATTACCTAATGCCTTGATTAGACGTAACCCAATAAGTTTAGGCTCATCCATACACTGCTATTACATATTGCTAACCAATTCTAAACGTTCTTGACCCTTGATCAGGTTTATAAAGATAATTTTAACCTGCTTAAGTACAAAGAGATGTAAGTATCCACTTTTTACGAGTGGATACGACTCTTTGTAGTCGCCTACACAATATGAAAATGAATGAACATAAAAAGCTTTATCCTGTAAGTAGGTATAGGCGTAGGCGTGTAGGCCTTGTACATGTCTGATGAGTCTAGCATGGGTTCAACAAAAATGTCTTTCACGCTCATTGGCCTATCTATACTAGTCCATTGCTAGCTGGACATAGGCCTAACCTGTACAATAATCGCATGATCAGCGGCCATTGTCATTGAGGTCATCCTATCCGCAATGCGAAGACAGTCGCTCCACCTAGTCTAAGGCCTTGGTCGCTCTGACTTCCACTAGTCAAGATGCATAACGCTAAGTTAGCAATTTTCTAAAATCGATAAAGAATCGATGGCAGATCGCGTCTACTGTTAATGTCAACTCCATACATTTCGTTCGATAGAAAACAGAAACGTTAGCATCGTTTTCATCTTGGCTAGGCCTTAATAATATTAATATCTTACAAATATTACAATTAATCGTCTGCCATAGTTTTAGAATAAGTAGACTAATGATGATAGCAGTAATTCGAGCTCCATCTACATATCTAAATGAACAATGGATATAAAAGTTTACACAGAAAATATCAACGAACTCACCAATGTCTAAAGAGGCCACAGCATCCTTCACCAGCCGGTACGTGTCTCCATTGATCCTCAGGAAGTCCACGCAGCCGAGGAGTCCGTCAGACAGACCCAGCTTGCTCTGGAGTCCGGTGGTGTTACCAGCTCCTCCCACCCACACGGGCTCGCGGAAGGTCATGCGTGAGAACAGGCCCTGGGGAAAGATGAGGAGGTTCAGTTTTGATTGGGGAACCTTAGGTCTATGTTTACTGATCATGTCTATGTATTTGTCCATGAAAAGACCTCGCATGGTCATTGAAGCATTGGCAGACATGCCATTTTTATACATACAATTGACGTAAACGTGTATCGTCAATTTGCCTGACGAGGCGCACGGTCATAGATTAAAAACATTATAATTTCGAAGAATATAAGGCACAGTTTTATAGTAGTTCGTCTTCAAACAAAGGTATACCGCGCGGCTTGCATGTGTGCGTGTCTCGACCGTACGCGCTGCGAGCCACCACAAGCAAAGGCAACAAGTCACGCCAAGTCGGTTTAGTCAGGGCCTCGCCGTCGCCGCTTTTGGTTGCGTGCGGACTAACTTTCGAGCGACGCGCGTCGACGCAACCCTAACGCCCGAAGGTATCAAAAACACCTAGAGGGCCGAAGACAAACCACAATTCTGCTTATAGTATGGTAATCCTACTAGGTCGAAATGTATTTGAAGCTGATGACTAAATTAAAATTCAAGCGTGAACGTTCTATGTACGGATATACGTAGAACGTTACTGTTTGGTAAAAGATTACACATTCCACATTACTAATCGTGACCTGCAACTTGCTACTATTAATTGACATGTCAATCAGTAGGTAGATAATTACTGTAAAACTAGGTCATTAAGGCGTGGTCCTGGCCTTGCCACGCAGTAACTTCAACACAAACAAATAAAACAAATTACTTGAACTAACAAAATAAAACGCTCGGGGCAATTATATAAAACCATTTCACTTTCCTATTTTTGTGAAGGAAATTTATGAGCCTGGCGTTTAAGCTGTTCTGATTATATTTGCCATGTGATTTGTATAACAGCATTAGTAAGAAGAGAGTAACTACTATCCGCCGTAAGACCTCTTTGAATCGCTTCAAATAAAGAGTTCCATGACAGACGGACCGTTATCGGGGAAAGTTTGCCGTAATTGAGGGTGGGGGAGGGGGCAAAGTCGAGAAATGTTACCCCTGTGGTGGTATTCTTTTAGGGCGTTTCTGCACCGCAACCGATTCGGATCTAAAATACTAGATTAACCGGTAACTGGGTCGAAAAAACCGATTAATTATCGTGCCAAACTGTAAACGAAAAATATATCGATGTTGCGTGCACTTTATTTTACTTAATCCTTACAAAACTTAAGTGATTAAATGGGACTACAGATTAATTATTGTTTTTAAAATAACGATATAAGATTTGAAACGTCGTATATCTCCCAAGATTTCTAATCTTTCTTAAGCTTATAGTGTTTACGTACGTATCGTAGTTTTCTGTACTTTGACGTACATTTAAACTTTTATTATTTATCACTTTCTATTATCATTTCATCACCGGTAAATCGGTAATTTATCGGTTAACCGGTTAATACCATCCTGTTTTTTTTTTAGTTGATATTACCTACCACTAGGGTCAAGTTATCTCAGTTCGATCAAACTTATCTCTGTTCGTAGGGGAATAACTCCCTTCAGGGGCAATTATGTAAACTGGGGTTTTGCCGCGGGCAGAAGACGGGCGTGCAGACTTATCGATGTAACGAGTGTGAGGTGGAAGCAAGACTTGAATAACTTTATGACTATCGAATAGATAAAAACATCCTATATAATGACAACCCCTTCTTACAGAGGTGATAAGTTGATAACTCTTATACGGCGCATCCGATTTTAAGTAGGCCGCACGGGCACTTTTAGACATGAACAATTTACCAGCGGTTCCGAAAAAGAGAGCACTGCTTAGAAGAAACGCCACAACAAACTCAAAAGTTACTATTTTTTTTTATATTGCTTATGATAATGATAATATTTATAATACTTAACCATAAATTACTGCTTTAAACTACTTACATTGTTGTTTTCTGTGATTTCAATGACTTTTAATTTGCCATTCTTCCACAAACAAATGCAAAAACTTACCAATTTTTTTTGGTTAACCGGTTTCTACTGACCTGCGTCGGATATTAATCGGTTTTAAATTATCGTCGGTAATTGCATTCCCTACTCAGCAAATGAACACAAGGGTCAAGTCATCTCAGTTCGATTGAGCGAACTATGCTCTTAAGGGAATAACTCCTTCAGTACCATTACCATGAGTTACAATTACAGTACTTGCTAGCGAGTCGAATGCTCTGTCCTTCACTGTATAGTTATAGAGTGCGAGAGACAGAGCATTCGACTCGCTAGCGAGTACGGTAATTGTAACTCACGGAATAGAAAAAACAGTGGAAGGGGCATGAGCTTCGCTTAGTATCAGACCTGTTGTCGCCAATACTCAAACTATCATAAAAACAACACGCCACCATGGAAAATGTTTTTGGTGCGGCTATCGTTTTTACATTCCTAAATAGCACAATAAGGCATGCTTCTGGATTTATTTCCTATTTTAGAAATATCGAAAAATCGAAATAAGCGATCGCGGCAAAAGTATGGTAGGTTGCGCGGAACTCCGCTCAACCATGCAACACGTTACACGCCCACTTGACACTTCTACTGCTTTTTCTGTTCTGTGGGCTACAGAGCCAATTATGTAAACTGGGGTTCCGCCGCGGGCAGAAGTCGGAATTGCAGACTTCTCGTTGTTACGAGTGTGAGGTGGAAGTAAGACTTGAATAACTTTAAAATATGTTTCACTAGGTTTTGGAGTCACTTTGTCGGTATAGCCATTTCTTATTTATGATTAAACTAGACTTCGTCTGGAAATAATTAGTTATTCGCTACATGTCTAACGGGAACAGTGTTTTATTTGTGGAATAGAAGGCTATATACGTTAAAGGCATGAGAATCAGAATCATAATTTGAAAAAGTATTGCCCTCAGCATAACACTGTAAGTTTTACATACATACATACATACCTTAACGCCTGTCTCACAATGGGGTAGACAGAGATTATGGAACGCCAGGTGCATCAGTCCAAACATACAACTTTCGCTTCCTCTATATTCATCAACCTCGTCATGCACGTTGGTTTTACATATTATTTCTTAAGATGCACAATACACTCTCCATTTTAATTTGTACAGTCACGAGATTTAATTTGGTACCCACGTTAGGTCCAAAGTCAATCTGACATTCTACAACAATAAGGTTCAGTTTCCTAGAAGTTACAAATGACTTGATATCTCTAATGACATTGACGACTTCAAGCACATTTTTCTTGAAATGGGTCCGAAATTAACGCTCGTGACCGTATCTAAATCCGATCAGCCGTTTTAGTGGAGTATCAAACATATTCAATCACACATACACAAACACAGAAACTCTCGCATTTATATGAGTCGTTGGACAACACGGTTTCATCATCATCATATCAGCCTGTTGCAGTCCACTGCTGGACATAGGCCCCCCCAAGGAGCGCCACAGCGCGCGATCTCCCGCCCTTTGCATCCAGTCACTGCCAGCTGCCTTCTTCAGGTCATCGGTCCATCTAGCCGGGGGGCGTCCTACACTACGTTTGCCTAAGCGTGGTCTCCATTCGAGAACCTTCCTGCTCCACCTCTCGTCGGTTCTGCGACAGACATGGCCAGCCCACTGCCACTTCAGCTTGCTACATTTTTGAACAATATCAGTCACCTTAGTTTATGTCGTATGCCCTCGTTCCGGATCTTATCCCTTTACACGGTTTACCTAGTTGGAACTTTGGGGCCGATCCGGATCCGAGTATAAACATATTTGTCATTTGTGACACAAGTATTTATTCCAGAAACTTGGATATTTACTATGTACCTATTTAAGTGTGTTTTTCTCTTATTTAAGTTCGTTCGTCGTTGTTTATTTAGTACCCTGTCACAAGGCTAAAAGACTAGGACTAGCCCTTCATAAACGAATTACAAACCTATTTTAATTAAAGTACCTATGCTTTATCACTATGATAAGATAAGGAAATATGAATTATAAGCATGTTTTCCCTATTGTACGTTTATGAATGAGAGGGTATGTATGTAGGTATGTGAACTTTTTATTGAACATAAAAAGTTACAAGACATGTTTGCATCGCCATAGATAACTTAATATAATAAAAAACTAATTTATCCCATACATACGGGATATTTCCCAGTTCGCTTCAAGTTAGTATTTTTGCGTGAGTTTGCCCCTTGATACATTTCTTTTGTATTTATTTTCTTCTTTGATCTGGGTTAAAAGAAACTAGATTTTCGTACTTGGACAGAGTTCATTCACCCTAAAGTATTATCCTACAGCCGTATAGTTAACGTTAGGTATTCGTAATGCCTCCCCAACGTCTGGCCAGATAAAATTAACTGCGATCGCCTTGATGGATGTGCTGGCGGCACGCCACCTAATTCCTGCCGCTTGGCTTTCTACGTGTATTTTGTTGTATTTGGAATTAAGGTTAATGAGTATGAAAATAAACAAAAACGTATCAGTTTAATGGGACTTCAGTCTACTAAATAAAACCATATAGCTTTTGACTTGCTATACTTACATGCTCTACCTACATCTGGTATTGCAGGCGTCCATAGGCTACGGTAACTGCTTACCATGGAGCCTGTTTTATAAAGCTACAAATTACAATTTAGAGGTTATAAGTTTCCATTTGACACCAATTCTACCAATAAGGACCAACCGCTTGTTTGCCACCATCGTAGTATAAAAAATCATGCTTGTATTGTATTTAGAAATGGCGGCCGACTTAAAAACAATACATTTAACAAGTCAAAAGCAATATGGATTTACCGGGTCCATTATTGACTCTCATAATTATTTTTACTCATCAAGTGTTTTAAGTCATAATCATCGGAACTCATAAAGTATTTTTTTTTGTAATTGTTACTTTTTCAGGATTTTTATAAATCAAACCTAACGTAACCTAGCCATATCTACACGTTGAATGTTTAAGAATCATCATCATCATCATTTAAGAACTTCTGAAAAGTTTACGGTTCCAGCGATATCAAAAATTATGAATAACAAGTTTATGAAAACAAAATGATTGTGAATAAAAAAGTTATGTGAAAAAATGCGCTCCCGGATTTACCATGACGTCGCGTTTATTTGGATTGATGTGGACACGTTACTCTCGCACTTATATACTGGCCAGAAAGTGACAGATGTTTTATCCCAGTTTATCCAAATCGACCGTAGCGGAACCTTGTGTGAGGAAAAAATCCACCAATAGTAGATCTGCGCTGGGTAGTGATTCTGTCGAAAGCAAAGGTGAGCGAACGCAGGAGTGATGTCAAAGCGGCGAGTTTAAGTAGTCCCGTCGGAGCGAACAAAACACATATTAGCGCGTGCATTCTCAATTAGGCAGCCTTATTATACGTTCGAGAAGCCATGCTGCCAAATTGAGAATGCACGCGCTAATATGTGTTTTGTTCGCTCCGACGGGACTACTTAAACTCGCCGCTTGGACTTCACTCCTGCATTCGCTCACCTTTTCTTATGAGAGAATCAATACCCTGAGCGAGGCTAGGAAAATGAAGTATTCCAATTGGTGGTTTTTTATCTTGCACCCCGCTCGAACAGCTCTGGTGGATATTCTCCGTAATTGACCCTCAGAGAGGTTATTTGGATAACTAACGCTAAGTAGCAATAACTATGAAGTAAATAGATAAAGGTCAAAATATTATAAAGTCCTTAATCTGTTCTATTGTGTGACGACAACTAAAACCTATAAGGTACTTCCAGTTGACCTAGGAACATGAAATTTGGGTGTCATTCGCGATCCATAACATCGTTTGTCCTAATCGTCATTTGTCCTAATTCATCGTTTGTCCTAAAACCCATTTCCGCCTGATGGTTAAAACTTTTTAGTGTTGTTATATCACAACTGTACTGTGAAATTTGGCAAGAACCAACGTGTACAGGGAAAAAATCCAAAACCATAAAATCCCTCGGTGCGCGAGTCCGACTCTCACTTATCCGATTTTTCATTATGAAAATCTCCGCTTCCCGCCCACTCGCTTGTCTTACGTTAATTCTAACGACCCTATAACCGTTACCCCCAAACCCCCCCCCCCCCCCCCCGCCGAGATCGGTGGAAGGGCCCTGAAGGTAGATCTGATGTCTTCATTGATTTGGCTTTGACTTACAAGTTACAAGGGTAAAGGTGAAATTGAACCCTAGTGTAACAAAACTTTGCTTTTCTTGCTTACGAGTTGCTTTGAAGTATCGAATGATAGAAAGGTTTTTTTTTAAATTGCCAATCCTTAATCCGTTTTGTCATAGTCAAAAAAGGATTTTATTACAAAAGATGTTTTGATTAAAAAACATTCCAAGTACCTAGCTACCTATAATAAAGCAATAAATGCTTACAACACTTGCTATTCCTAAAAAACCTTATTAACTTATCATAATGAAAGGCAAAAAGAATAAACAGTCTCTAAATTTCCTTTTTAATCCGCGATAATGGCAAAGGCTCGACGCAAACAGCCAAGGCAAAATAAAAGAAGCGGTAACCCTGCACATAATGTCCCCTGATCCTCACAAGCTCTTCAGTCAAAAGGGCGTATCAACAATCAATTGTGCAGAGAAATTTGAACTCTACGAAAGTAAGAATAAGGTTGATAATGCTGTAGGAGATTTGCCACGCATGTGCGTTTTTGTCTAAAAATAGGGCAGTACACACGCTCTTAATTAAAGGCACAGTCCTAACGACTTTTTATATTGTAACCCTTCAGCGTTGAGGATGGAGTGTCCGACCTCTGATGATAGCGTTCCCCTTGAGTAACACTTACAGATTTGTTTAATAGATTTTAGTATGGTTATATTCAGGGCTCGCAAACTTGGTTAATTGTTTAACTAGCTCGTCAGAAACGTTGTACATTTCGAAAAGAGCGTTTTGTTTCAATTCCACTCGAACAGAATAGATATTATTTTGGTTTGGTCACAGCAAAATAAGCAAAATAAAACTATTTGCTCGAAATAACGGTTAATTTCGCTCGCTTATTTCTGTGGTTCTAGTGAAAAAGGGTGTAAGTCTCCTGAAGATCAAGTGAAAAAGGGCTTAAGTCTATTATACTCCGTTTATCTTCTATATATATAAAAGGCAAAACTGACTGACTGACATATCAACGAACAGCCGAAACTACTGTTCCTAGAAACTTGAAATTTGGTACATGGGTTCCTTTCATGATGTAAGTGAGCACTAAGAAAGGATTTTCCGAAAATCGACCCCCAACGGAAAGAAATGGGGGGAGTAGCGGGAAACTAATTCTACGCGTACGAAGTCGCGGGCGTCCTCTAGTGTAACATAAAACCCTTTTGTAGAAAAAGTTAAGTTGACTTGTACGTTTTTTCACTAGGTCCCCAGATTTGTCCGCACCGCCCATCACCACCCTTTCCTCGAGTTTTAGCCTAGCTTAGTTTCATTTTAACTTGCTCAGCTTGAAATCAAGCAGGCTTTGTCATTTTAAAACGTCATAGTCTCCAAGCCATTCAAGTGCAGGAAGCAACAAAAACAATTAAAAACAGGTTAATCCCAGTCATCATAACGCTTGCGAATTTATTCTGCCATAATTAACTAGTATTTTTCGAACCGTACCCAAGAACTGGTTAGGTTTCGTATACTGGCAGGCCTGGATTTAGATACGCAGGGTCTCTAGGCATTTGACATATTTTGTTTTTGTAATATTTGATATGCATGCTGTCTGTGTATGTGGGTATGTGTGTATGTTCTCTATGGACTCCAAAACGGCTGAAACAAACCAGATATTAACGCAATTTTCAGGCCATCTTTAGATTAGTCCAACTCCTGTAAGTTTTTGGTACCTATCAGATCAGCATAGTTTTTATAGGGTTACCCGTGCGAAACCGGGGCGGATCGTTAGTTATACATACATTTCAAATATACAACCCGTTACCAGGATAACATTGAAGCAAAAAGGCAGTTAGGAAGTTGTCGGGAGCAAGTTGAACGTGTTCAGGGCCGTTATTCCGGAGTTAGTGAATTCGGGATGAGTTATCGTAATGCGGTGTCAGACGCGTCAGAACATTGCCTGAATATTTTTGGGAAACTTTTAGGGGCTTCTTTTAACCCCCGAAATAAAATGAGGGGTGTTATAAGCATACACCGGATTGACGGGGGCAAAAATGTACTAGTGCTAGTGATTCATTAAATATCGACTAAGTTTATCGACAACTACACTCGTGTAAGAAAACGTCGGATAAAAAGTCCTACAAAAAACTAGAATTTAGAAAATTGAGCTAATTTTCGACCACTTTACTTTTATAACGCAACTTTACAAAACCTCCGCGGTCAGGTTTACCGGCAATTAGTAGTTAAAATAACTTTATATAACGTTTAAGCTAAACTTTTCCCATTGAGCCAGCCGAAAATTTGAACCAGCCGAAAATTTGAGCCAGCCGTTACGGTTCAAGTAACATTCACAAAATGACGAATCCATTTGAATTTATTTTAAGCACTGCCGCTGCAATCGGCACGAAACGTAAGCCTTTTAGATCCTTTGTCATCATAAAAAAACGGCAAGAGCATGTCTCAGTGTAGGGTTCCGAAGCCGTTGCTACTCAAAAACTAGGTCTGAAGTAATCCTTTATTTAAATTATTTGGTGCGACTTCGATGATTTTATTAGGTATAAACATTTTAGGGTGTTACCAGACCAATCGATCGATCATCAATCGACGGCATCGATCGATTGGTTTTGTAGGAACCGATCGACGTCGACTAATCCATTCTACCATAGATCGACGATCGATCGATTGGTCTGGTAACACCCTTAGTCGCCTGTAGCTCGGGAACCAATGAAGTCTAGTGATAGTTTTTCTTTAAAATTCGTTATATATACGTACGTGCTTTCATTTAAGATATTTTTTAGATTTTTAGTATTTTTAGTTATGGTTGTAGAGGGGACGACGACGGTACTTGACCACTTTAAATCTCTAAAATTTCTCAAGGAGATTAAAACAAAAAAAAAACGACCCCCAACGGAAAGGTATATGGAAGTAGCGGGAAACTGATTCTACACGAACAAAGTCGCGGACGTCTTCTAGTTAATTTACGAGTTAAAGATATTCCGTTTATTTCGTAACTTGGACGTAACTGAGACACGAGAACTGAAATTGTTCAAAGAGTGCAACAGTATAATTGTTAAGCTAAAATAGAACGCCTTTGAGGAATTTGCAATTCGTTAGCAATTTCGGGCGCACAATTTTAAAACAATTGAATGCGGGTGAAATAAAATTTTAAATTTTGGAACAAAAGCCATCCAATGGTAAGTTTTATTTATTTACTGTTGAGTACACTTCACTCATTTCACAACGTGAATTTAATTTGACTGAGTTTTGGGTGAACAATAAAAGTAATTCTTTATGGATGCGGAAACGGCGGATTTAAAGCGTTTGCATAATGGAACGAGTTTTCAGTTCACTGTTATGGACTTTTGACAGTTTATTGTTATTTATTATTTATATGCTGTAGGGACGTTAACCATATCAACATTTATAAAAACGTGTTTTTAAATTAAGTATTATTAAATATTTTCCTTGACATTGAGGACCGCACTGTGGCGTGTCATACAAATAATCTTTTTTTATGGCATGGGGAAAGCAACCCATTTCCACAGAAGATCTATCTATCCGAGATCTAACTTTATATTGACGACATAATCCAAACGGCAGATGGGTTTTTTTTTACAGCGGTTAAAGGGTGAATTGCAAAAATATTGTACATAGTTAAGGGCTCAATTAAAAAAGGGTTGTGTGGGTAGTCATATAATCATATGGATCATTTCCGTGACACAAAGGAAAAACAATAGAGAATGTCAACCAGTTTAGATTTTTGGCTTATCGTATTCTTCATTAAAAACAAAAAAATGCTGTAAAAAAATCATTTCGATACGTCTAATAGTTTCCGAGATATTGAATTTTAAACTTCGTATGCGGCGCTCGAAACCCGGCGGCTAGCGCCCACGGATGATGACGTCATCGTTTGGCTGCGGTACGCGCCCTTATATGAATGAGTGAGTTTACAGGGCTTCTATCTTTTTAACCGTAATAAATAGACAGTTGAAATTTTCACAGAATACGTGTTATTATAGATTCTATCGATTAAATTTTTAAAATGAACAATAAATCAAATCCCAAGAGGGGTCCCCGTACAAAAACCATGAAAAAAACCATTTTTTTTTGCTTTTTTATATGGATTGTATTTCAATAATGGCTTCTTATTTTGATGCGATTTTAAGCTTAAGTTCTAGTCTAATTTTCATACTCTACGACTAAATAGAAATCTCAAGTAAAACTGCTACAAATAGGTGACAAAGCTGATTTTATCAACACGATGTTTTAAGCGGTCACCCATCCTGTTTTAGACTACGCTCGTAGTTGCTTAACTTTGGGAGTCGTAATTTTTTACGAATTCGTTATGATGTGACTATGATAGTTATGGTTATCTATTGTTTTGTTTTACATACAGTTTAACCTGTTTAACTAAACTAACTGTCCGTTGCTGACCGGCTTTTCTGTTTGTAATGTTTGTCGAATAAGTTGGTTAAATAAAAATAGAATAATAATCAAGCACTTTTAATTTAGGGTTCACCGTATTCTACATAAAAATACCAAAACATTAATGCAAAAAACCGAGCCTGTCGAACCATGCTCAGTGTAGGGTTCCGAAGCCGTTACTACAAACAAATTAGACCTCGCGACAAACTTAACTTTGCCGTTGGAAAACTGTTATCCCCATACATCGATATAGGTCGCGGTCAGTTTACCAACACCGCAAATAAGTTTTCGGCAGGTATAAACATTTAAACCGTTTAACTCAAGAGCCAATGAAGTCTACTTAGTCGTGATAGTTTTCCTTTGAAAATATTTTTCATATTTTTTATTTGTAGTTTTGGCTGTAGTGGGGAGGGGACGACGACACTTAACTCTAACAAAAATTTGCGCTTTAAAGCTTTTCATAAACGGATACCTTAATTGAAAAAAAAAACTTCCCCACGTTAAGTAAAAAAAAATTTTTTTTCATGATTTTAATTTTATTTAACTATGTTGGCGTGACTAATATGTATATTCATGCCAAATTACACGTTTCTAGTACTAAGAGTCTCTGAGCTAGGCTGCGGATAGACGGACACACGTCACACACACACACACACGCACGCACGCACGCACGCACCCACGCACGCACGCACGCACCCACGCACGCACGCACGCACGCACGCACGCACGCACGCACGCACGCACACACACACACACGCACGCTATCTAAGCTATCTTGCATACACGAAATAACAGTAATAAATAATGCTCAAAAACAGTTCAAAAACTACCTACTTGCTACAGCGGCCGCTAATACCAACAACTAGCGAGAGAGAGAGAGAGAGAGGCGGTCTAGGTACCTAACTTATGGCGAGTGAGCCACTTGGCAGCGCCCGCCCGCGAAATTTGAAATCGATGAAATGAATAAGTACACAAAATATCAGAACTACTACCTAGGTCAATCAAAAACTCATGTTTTATAGTTCATTATTTTATACGGTACCTAGCGATATGAATTCTACATTAGACACGACATTTGTAAAGAAAGGGCTATCACCAAAGTTAAGTTAACACCGCTTAAACATCGTGTAAGATTTTGTTGTTTGTTTTGTTTTACTACAGATTACTGTTTGGTCGTAAGTATGGAGTTTAGATTATTGTGTGACACCGAAATAAAAAGCTAATACAAATACAACCCGTACTTCGGCTTCCAAAGTTAAGCAACTACCTACTTACAAGCGTATTCTAAAACAGGATGAGTGACCGCTTAAAACATCGTGTTGATAAAATCAGTTTGGTCTAATATTTTTAGCAGTTTTACTTGAGATTGTTATTTAGTCGTAAACTATGAAAGTTCGACTGCAATTTAAGCTTAAAATAGCATCAAAATAATAAGCCATTATAAAAATATAATCCGTATAAAAATGCTAAAAAAACTGGTTATTTGTCATGTTTCTTGTATGGGGACCCCTCTTGGGATTTGATTTATTGTTCATTTTGTAATTTTAAACAATAGAGTTTATAATAACACGTAATCTGTGAAAATTTCAACTGGTTACTTATAACGGTTAAAAAAATATAGCCCTGTAAACTTACTCAATCATATAAGGGGCCGTACCGCAACGAAACCATGACGTCACTCCAGTAAGATGGCGCCCGCACCCTTTAATATTTTTGACCGTAATTTCATACGTTCGTAGAATCAAAACTACTGGGTCTATTTGAATGAAACAAAAAGTAGTATGTTTGTTTATTTATAAGCTTTACTCTTACAAAGTTTCAAGCGATTTGGCGTACCTACTGACATTCCGCATAATAATGTCCATTTATATTTTTTAACGCAGCGTAATTTGACGACGTTCGAAGTGTGCCCTTAGTAACGATCTATAAATAGGAACAAAGGCTGAAGAAATACAAACGTTAGCTCGACGCGTCACATAAGGAAACCTTTTAGATACGCGTTTACACCGTTCACTGAATCAGTAAATCTTTTGACGTCTTTGCCAACATTTATCAGATATTTCTGGAGAAAATCCCAATAATTTGAAAAAACAGGACTTTGTTACTAGCACAAGGATATTATGTTTAATCACGTTTAACCTCCTAAGGTCCTAGGTCCTACCCATAGTACTTATTAACTTTGTCATTCAGACCTAGCTCCTTCGCCAGCTGTGTAGTCATAGCGTACCACGGTCCTACATGTAGGACTTAATAGAAAACCCGCCCATAGCGTACACGGTCCTACCAGTAGGACTTAATAGAAAACCCGCCATTTTGTCTTCTAAGTACTTGGGTCTGAACGAGTATAAAACAATAGTACTACTGTTAGGACTACATGCTGAATTTTTTGTTGGGCCTTAGGATATTATTGAAATAGACGACGTTGTTTTTTCAAGGCGATAATGTTTGTGACTATTTTTTTCATTTGCAAGTATTCTGCGCCTCTATTCCCGAGGGTAAACGCGATATCGTAGTTGACCTATTATAGAATTGTTATGACATCAGACGTCATTACTGTCCAGTAAATAAGAGCTATAAAAACGATGACAATAGGATAATAGATCAAAACGAAATTGTTTTTACCGTGTTGAATAGAGGAACTGAATGTCTTAACATTCCCCTCGCATTCCAAATAAAGAGGCTAATTCTCAATCATTTTCTGTGTTGTTTTGTCCCTTTCTAAAGCATCAAACAACAATGAAATGGCATCGTGTATAGTTAGGTATACTATGTTCCCGCTCTCTACTGTTTTTCTTAAAACATATTTTATGGTGGAAGAGGCCAATGAGCAAATCATCTGACATAAAAAAAACATCACCGCCCGTGGTTACCATGATACCAGAAGATTTGCAGATGCGTTGTCGGCCTTTGTGTAAAGAGTATCCTCGCTTGAAGGTTCTTAAACTAAGTCCTAACGCGTTTTTCAGATATTAAGAAGGGCTGTTTCAGGTCTACGTTAGAAAAAAAATAAAAACGTACCATATGTTTTAAGAATGCTGAGTTGGGACCGTTTCGCAACAATTTCTCTGTGTCTTGTTCTTTTTGTATCTATGTAATGTAATTTTGTATTTTTGCGAATAAATGTCTCTTTATCTTTGACCACCCACCCACCCCACCCACCTTTTCAAAAGTTTCGTCATGAATCGATTCAGTGCCAATCGCCATTTTCACCACTAATTATAAATAATATTTATTAGTCTGCATATGAAACGCCAAAAAAAATTTACCTACCAGATAAAAAATGCAATAATTATTTAAATTGGTATAAGCCCTTCGACAAATTTCAACGAAATTTGTAACCCGATATAAATACTTACTATTTCAAGTCAATAAATGTGACAAGAATTGAGAACTTACATTACGTATAAATTATTTATTCGTACGAATTCATGACACAATTATTAATGTCGTAAATGCCTCGTTCCCGGGAACTTTCAATGGGTTTGATGAATTAGATATTTTGTAATTAAATTAAGTATAAGCATCCATCCAGGGGAGATGATAATTTCACGAAATTGGCCTGGTTCAACGTAATTGGTATTTATAAAACGAATACTCAACTTTAAAGCCCAGTGTTTGATGGGACACGTGCAAGAGATATATTAAATTATAACGTTGTGATTGGTGGATTCGGTTATACTATAAAATGTTTGTGTTTCTTTTGGCCAATCGTGTGATAGATTTTTGTAATTCGCACTTCCTATAGTTATTACGTATAAGTTACATTATACAGGGTGTTAGGTAGAAGGTTGGACAAACTTCAGGGACTAACTCTGTAGGTCATACTCATCAACTCTTATAATGGGACCAATATCCAAATTGCGAAAAAAAATACAGCTGTTCCATACATTTCGGCTGTTTAGGTCTGAAAGTTTGTATGGAACAGCTGTTTTTATTTCGCGATTTGGATGTTGGTCCCATTATAAAAGTTAATGACCTACAGAGTTAGTCCCTGAAGTTTGTCCAACCTTCTGCCTAACACCCTGTATGTCAAATTAGATTAATGCAGAATATTGATATGGACATCGGCAAACATATCCGTAACGCAATTCATATTGTTAGTAGAGGTGAGCAACACGTCATCGACTAGTAACGTCCCCCGCCCCCCGCGTGGACAATGGGAGTGCCACGAACGAATTTGACAAGCCATCTATGATACCTTAATTCATACCAGGCCATAATCTTAAAAAAAAAAACATGAATCTAAAGAAAACAACCACAGAAAAGTTATTCAATTCCGGCCGTTTAGGAGCTCGACTATTATTAATTACCTATGCACACGCACACAGCCAATATTTGTTCAGCGTTAATCAGCATTATCAAAGTTTTGTCACGCGGGCCACGCCCTACCACTGACATTTGGCGCGTACGTGTAAGGCTCACACATACACTGTTGTTTAAAGATATTCTAAGATTTTTAGTAACGATTACATCATACGATGTTAAATTTAATCAATGTTAATATACTGTTAGTTCATACATTTTGACAGCTGTTAACGCTCTAATCGTCTGTTAAGTGGTTAACATCGTTCGGTGATGGTGAAATTGGTACTTATGTTAACAACTTAACAGACGATTAGAGTGTTAATAGCTGTCAAAATGTATGAACTAACAGTCGATTAACATTGAGTAGATTGACATTTAACATCGTTTGGTGAAATTGGTACTAATTCTGGTTTGGTTGGTCCTGTGACCAAACCAACCAATCTGCCATAAATTCAAAGAAGGCGCGTAACTGCATAGTATTAGTATAAGCATTTTAAATTCAATGTCGTTACCATGAAGTATAGAATGTTTCAACTACTACATTGCAATTAGCCTCCTTTGTTTTGTATTACAGCAGCAATATCTATTATTAGTAACCACTCACCTTAGACCTCCCCCGCACCCGCTTCCCGTTGTTGAGCCGCAGCCAGGCGTCCCAGCGGTGGCGGTACACGGAGATCACGTTCCAGTGGCCCAGGCGCACCGGCTCCGGTGAGCGGAGCACTCCTGCGCCGCTGCCGCAGTCGAATCTGGTGACAAACGTTTATCCTATACTATTACACGAACAATATTTATTATATATGTACAGGGTGTCCCAGGAAATAGTGTCAAGCGAAAGTCCAGAGGTAGAGGACCTTAAGAGGCATCCGAAACACTCCCATATATGTTCCGCGATTTTTACTAGTTTCGGAGATATTGCCCCTTATGTCCTTGTCACGAAAAATCCTTCACTTCATGTTTTATTTCAGAAGTTTTTCACTGGAATCTTACATTATTACAATGATTACGAATCAGCGAAGTTTTTGAACTCTTTTGCTCGTTTTTTTTATAATCAACTTTTTAAGTAATGAATGACATAAAGTTTGTTCCTTAATACTATGTGTCCCAGTGTTTGTTTTTCACTTTGTATGGAAAAAACTATTTTATTTAAAAACTTTGCTGAGAATAAATAAGCGTATGCTGTCCGTCCGTCCGTTCCTCCCAACTTTAAAAAGCTGTATCTTTTGAACCTCAATTAGAAAGCGGGTTAAAAAAAAAATCAGACTAGGTATGTGTTACTTATTATGGCAGATTTACTAACAAGTTATAATAATATCTACTGTGTGCCGGTTCGAAATCCTCGGCGCGCGAGTCCTACTCGCACTCGCCCGGTTTTTGTTTCTCTAGTCTCATTTCCAGCCCCGATTTTAACTCGAATCATTTTATCCCGTAGTCTTTGTATTTCACCTTTTAAGCTCGTCTCAACGATCACCGTAATGAAGGGTGAAATCCAAAATCGATAGACAGATATTAATCGAGCAAAAGCTCAAAGCTCTGTTAATTAGTGCTTCCGAGAGCTTACGGGTTCAGGTAGATTTTATCAATTAAAATGTCTCATTGGGTGCATTGATTAACGCATTTGTTTTGTTAATTGCATTGTAATCTAAAATAATATGTACAAATTGGATAATATTGCATTATGCAATCATTACACTATTTTGGTTTTCGAGTTTATTTTAAAAAACATTAAATTATAGCAAGACGTGATAAATAGGTAATAAATGTAAGCTCTCAAAGACCGACTACATTTTCATTATAGTATTATGAAACAAGCCGAAATGCGAGGTTCATAATAATAAGATCACACGAGTGTTTTAATGCCTAATGAATTACCTATGTGTACAGTCGCATACACAACTTTATCTATATCATACGTTTTCTATAATATGTGTGAAACGTTAAATATAATCGATACTTTAATGACATGCAACTTCGTTTCTGAACATTTATAGGGAAGTTATGATATGGATGTAGACAAAATATATATGTTAAAATCCATCATGCCGTTTAGACTGCAGAGCGTCCCAAAGAAATATACCCCTCTTCCTGGCACAGTTGGGTAAAAAACGTAACATCCATGCTTCAAAAACTATTTTTTTGGACAAATTACTGGCCTATTTTATAAATAACCACTTGTTTGACGTGATTTTTTGCACAGAAATGCTTCTTTATAGGAGAGTAAAGGGGGTCATAAAAACCTACCTATTTCTATTCCTACCGCATTCAATTGTCGCTATATTTGATGCTACTCTTACTTTGTCAAGAAAAAACAAAGAGAGAGATAAAATATAAAGTAGAAAACGACCTAAAACATTATTACACTTAAGGTCAGTAAAATTTTAGAATCTACCATTGTCGTAGGTCGTAGCTAAACATTACTACGCCGTAGCACAAGCTACATCGTAGCGCTACGGATGCCCGTTATTAGAAACTAGATCGAACTAGATTCATTCAAAACTTAACCCTCCGAATTCCCAATCGGTTCCTAACTTCCACGACCCCAATAATGACCGCAACGTTCCCGGGGCGTTACCTCAAGTTTACCATGCGATTTAGATTATACGAGTGAGTGGGACAACTATAACAGTGTGTACATCTATCCCTTTCTAGCGAAATACGGTACGTATCGGGATTAGCGTATATTGAGTGCTGTTTCTACCATACAATCAACCACCATACTTCTCTTCATGTTCATGTTTTTCTTTGTTCTTTCGCCCGCCATTACTGTCCAGTAAATAAGAGCTATCTTACCCAGTAAAGAGTATCTCTAAGGCGGTTCATTTTTTAAATTTTTCTTTTTGGTTTCTCTCGGATCCGTTTGAAATCTATTTTCATGACTATGCAATTTGGCGAAGCCGCAACAGGCCGGAAAAATGGTGACGATGATCGATATCATTAGTGTTTGACATGAGTTGACAGGAAAGTTAGTTATTGTTTGTTGTTTTGGAAATAATAAATATTTAAAATCTGCTATCATCACTAGACCCCGTTATCTTGTCGCACTGACGTCACTTTTTTAAAGGGATTGAATGTTTATTTTATCGACTATTTAAATGTCGATGGTATTGTACTTTGAGGTATGTCATGTCACTGGCAATGAGTCAAAGACAATCGCTACTAAAAATGTGATAAATAAGAATGGGGTCAATAATAAATAAATAATAGGTAAATAGTTGCAAATAGGTAAATTATTTATATAAGTTTATCGCATCTTGTTAGAATAATTAGGTTATCTTCTAATTTTTAATCAAGAAGTTTTAATTCCTACGCCATATTGTGATTTAGCAGAGATTTAAAAGCCAAAACATTTGTCGCATTCTTGCATTTTAATATAAACTACAAACATCGATATAGAGAGGGTCGAAAAAATAAACATTCAATCCCTACATCAGAGCGACGTCAACGCGACAAGATAACGGGGTCTTATCATCACCTAAGTGGTCAATTTTTGGATCCTCACCTTAAATGATTATAATATTTTTTTGTTTAAAAAATATTGCGTAAGCAAAGTTTGCAAAAATATGACATCCTTTTCTTCCATAGAAATGTGAAACACTCTCATGCTCTCTTAGTAGAATATAATAATACATATATATCTAATCAATGTACCTATGTATTTGTATGGATGTTTCTAGTAACCTCCAATAGACATAACGTCCTTGATAGGTTCTATTCAAGAGATTTTTGGAACCTTGACATTATGAAACCTTGACATTATGAAACTGCTCTTAAGAGAGACGGTTATCAACTCGTTTGAAACAGAGAGTAACTCAGTTATTCGTTTAATGTCTCGTAAAAGTGGGAGTAAAGCTAATCCAATTACCACACAAACGGTCTATAAACTGTGTCCAATATGCACTCAGAATACAGTGGAACTGAAAAAAATAGGTCAAGAGTGAGTTGGGCTCGCACGTGAAGAGTTCCGTGTCATTATTGTATTGGTTGGTTGAATTTATTTTTATTTTTATTTTTATTTTTACGTTATAGCGAAATACATACTGCCTGAAATTTTCTAACTACTTATTACAATTCAGAAGATACAGCCCGTTGAAAGACAAATGTTCGGACGGACGACGGACGGACGGATAGCAGAGGCTTAATAATTCAAATTCTTGGTACGGAACTAAAAAAAACGTAATTTTAAGATATTGATAAAAATTGCATATTCTATAGGCTTCATACTTGCGATTAGTAAGTAATTGGTCTATTAAACAAGCAATAGCAATTTAAAAAAAGATCATTTTTAGTTTTTTTTAATTATGGACTGTACTGGACTGAAATTTTTCAGTTAACCTATTCGCCATATATTACATACCACATTCAATTTGATATAAAATACTTTTTATCGAATAAACAGCTGGGTTAAGGTCGTCTCCTATTCGGATCTTAGACCATAAATAATATGAATCCTCCCTCCAATTCCAAGTCCGTTGTATGAAAATAACCGGTTAATTGCATTCCCTAGTCAGAACCCAACTTGCCATCGGGTGGCCTGTGTGTTCAGTTGCCTTCATCATGTCATTAACTTATTCAAAGTCCAGTTTTTTTTTTACAAATTATAAAGTTAAATTTGAACTTAAAAAGACTATCAGGGTTCTACCAGGTACGGGCAGAAGGGATTTCATCATCTTACATTGAAATAATATGTTTACTGTGATGTGGACGACTGGCCTACTGTATTTTTTTGTAATATGTGGAAAGTACTTTGCAGAAAATTAAAAACAATAAGCAAACGCCACGGCCGCTGGTCGTTAAAACGTTAAAAATCTGGCAATGAAGAAGTAATCTGAATTAGGTACTGTATAAAATGTTAAATGTTTGTTCTTTTTATTCTGTCACAAACAACAGTCCAACCGGTTATTAATTTTTCAGCTTCGCTTAAAAGTAATTTTATTTAACATTGCGGTAATTTTATTAATCAAAGTAAATAAATATGTATAATGAAATGAAGTAAGATGATCATGCATGACTCACTACTTACGAGTATAATGTATGACGGCGATCAAAAAAGACGTATGAAGTATGACGTATGTAATTTGATGTATGAAGTATGATCTATAATGTGTGACCGATAATTTATTATGTATAACGTATGACTTAATACTTATGACGTATGACATGACGTATGACATATGAAAAACGACGTAAGACTTATTACGTATGACTTATGATATATGACTGGTGTATTAAGTCACCAGAACTCGACTTGTCGCGCCTGCAGCAGCAGGTTTACGCGGATGACGCATGACGTATAACTTATTATACGTCATGCGTCATCTGCACGACGTAACACGTCTGAAGTATGAAGTCACCTCAGCTCTACGTGTCCGTCCCGCAGCGAGATGGCCAAGTAGTCCCCCCAAAAGGTCATCGTGCTCACCTGCGAGCAACACCACGCCGCGCGCGCGCTCGGGCCGCACGCGCAGCCGTAATCGCACGCGAATGACGTATGAAGTATGACTTATGATGTAAGTATAATCTATGACGTATGTCATATGAAAAATGACGTAAGGCGTATGACTTATTAACTATATCTTCTATGACTATGATTAACTATGATTGTTTGGTTGACTGGTAGAGAATTCCATTAGGGATTAAGTCCGCCATTTGTACTTTTTTTGTGCAATAAAGGTTAAATAAATAAATAAAATAAATAAATAAATAAATATATCGACGTGAGCATGCAGCAACGTACGCAGATGACGTATGAGGTAAGGTGTATGACATATGACGTATCATATATGACGTAAACCGTATAAAGTCACCTGAGCTCGACGTGTCCGCCCCGCAGTGAGATGGCTAAGTAGTCCCCCGAGAGGTCATCGTGCTCGCCCGTGAGCAGAAGCACGCCGCGCGCGCGCTCGGGCCGTACGCGCAGCCGCAGTCGCACGCGCTTGTACGCGCCGCGGAGGGCGCGGAGGGCCAGCCAGGAGGAGCCGGAGAAGCGGGGGGTGGTGATCTTTCCTGTTGGGAAATGGTACAATTAGAAAAGTACAGTTCGATGGTGATTTTTTTTATGACAAGGAGGCTAGGTACTCAGGCTACCTGATAGTAAGTGGGATCTGAGACCCATTGATATTTGAAATCTCAAGACTACAATCTCAAGACTGCAATCTTAAGACTTCAAATGCGTTGCCAACCCTGAAGACTAAGATGGAATGTCTCTATGCTAGTAATTTTACTGGTTTCATTTCTATACCGGACTACAACGAAAAACCAATTAGAGAACGCACAATAATTATAAATCCATAAAAATACAATTTACCTACTCCAAATTATCAAGGAGTTTCGTTAACTTTCCCTTCTTTTGAAAAAACATTGAAACCGGTTGGAAGTTGGCAGTAAAATCGAGTAACATACACAACAATCAGACGAATTGGGAGCCTCCTTCTTTTTTGAAGTCGGTTGATAATCTAAAGGCTAGCTTGATGCTTTTAGGCATTCTCTAATAGTTAGCCTTCACGCAAAACAGAACGTTGCGGCGGTGTGAAATATGACGTATGGTTTATGATATATTATGACGTAGCATAAGGCTTTAATAGGCACGGTATATCTATAAGGTACTGATATTGTGCGAGAACGTATCGATAAAATAGTCATAGTTATTTTATTTAAATCATTTTATTATATTTAGCACTAGAGCTGGTATACATATAGTTACTATACTTAATACAACCCCTACTAGTGTTTTACACGTGAAATTGATCTGGCTGTATATTGTGTTGAAAAAACCGGACAAGTGCGAGTCGGACTCGCCCACCGAGGGATCGGCACATGACACGGTTTACTCAATTCAAAATTTGTACCGCCGTTCCTTGCATAAAGGCGTTACGTGCCAAATTTCATAGTTCTAGGTCAATGGGAAATACCCTATACATTTTGATTCCCTCGACAGTGTCGAAATACACGTTTTTAGCGACATAAAGGGCCGTATCTTTTTTTTACGTAAATGTAGAAGTTTGTTTTTTTTTTAAATTGGATAAAACGCAAAAAAAAACGAGTTTAACGCCGGCGAACATTTTAAGATAAGACGAAAACGTCGCTTCTTAACATTGGCCCGTGTTTACTATAACCCGAGTAGGTACAGCCTTTTGTACGGAGATTGAAAGGCGAAGGTTTGGAGAGGCTTTCCAGCAGACAAGTGCTCAGCCCACGCTGGTGTCGGCTCAGGATAAATGGTGGTGTATCTAAAAATAAAATGCTTCCCACTCATTAGCAGGAAACTGGTCTTATAATCATTAATATAATTATATCTGCTGCAAGAACTTTAAATGGACAAAAATGTAATTACTAAATATACAAATAATAATGGAAACATGACAAAAATTACGTCTAAACATGAAATACATATATTATACTAGCGACCTGTCCTGGCTTCGCTTCGGCATTATGTGAGTTTTTTTTAACACCCGTACATAATATTTTTCTAATTTCCTTTTGAATTACTGTATCTTTTGATGAAAACCGCATTAAAATCAGTTGCGCAATATGAAAGATCTAAGCGTAAGTACATACAGCGGCCAACGGCGGGAAGCAACTTTGTTTTATACTATGTAGAGATAGCTTATAATATAATACTTTAAACGTTATTCTTTTTAATCAATATTAGACGGACTTAACCGTTCTTAAATGGGTGCCTATCTACTCGCATATTTTTTATACGCATAATAATCATTACGCATAAAAATCGATTGTCATAACACCTTTTTAGGCTGACATTGCAAAATTTAATAAACGTCTATTGTGTAAATTAGGTTAGGTTAGGTTAGGTTAATTTTTAATAATAATTAAAATAAAACCCTTTTTATTATAAAAACCGTTTTATGACAATCGATTTTTAAAAATAATGTATGCGAGTAGACCCCTACCCTTCTTAAATATAACATTTTACGCCTGAGTTTTGGAGATGTACCATTCCCATTTTGCTAAAAAAATTAAAATATAATATTAATATGGACGCAGTAGCAATAAATACCTTAAAAATAAATATAGAAAATAAATGGCTAGATTAACCTTATTGCCCCAAACTTTTTTGTGACCCCGAGTTTTCAACTTGTCAATTCAGCACATGTCATGTCCACACCCTATCCATCCCCTTATCTACATCCATTGCGGGGTCATTCTGAATTGATCGCTTCACACCCTCAAGAGGGCTACTAATGTAATGCGTATTCTTCGAGAGTTCGATTAGGACGGTAGGAAGAAGTGTATAAATAATATTATAAGACACTCAAAGACATACTAGTTAGTACCTACTAAAGAACAATACGATTACTACTTAAAAACACAGATAAAATAAATAAATGCTTGGCCTAAACCAGATACCTATAGAACTTAATAATAAATATGTAAACATTGTATGTATCTTTTCTCAGGGACACGATTTCTGTAGGAGAAAGTACAGAAACTTTTTTTTAATGTGGTTGTCTGTACCGTCATAGGTAAACAGTATATTTTTATTTTTGATTTCCTCATGATTTTACTTTGTATAATTTTATTTGATATAAAATTAAGTTAGTAGGTATAGTTAATGAAACGTATATGTATACAACAGCATATAACATTATAATGAACCATGGACATAATAACTTTTTGTATCACGATTAAATGACATAATATTCACATTATCTAATAATCACAACTCAATACATTTTATATAACAACGAAAAAGATAACAGTGAAACAATGTATGTAATTCAGTTCTGGCGCTTCGCTGGCCGCTACCGCAGCACGTTCGCTCCGCTCGCTCGGCTCGCGCGCTGTTATGGTCACAATTCTGACATAACATAAACTAACGGGGAGATAGTGAGCTTAAATAGACTATAGGCCCATAAGTGAGTCAACCTTCATTTCAGGCTTCAACATGTTTTTAGCTCCGGTTTGTTATATCTTATGACAATTATTTCTTATGTTGTTATGAATTATAAAAATATATCTTACGTTTGTTATAGAAAATAAAATTAGTCCAGAATGTTCGGATGAATGTAATACCATATGATATTATGTATAATAAACGTTATACTAAATGAAATTATATATAACGTTGTTATACATATTATGAGACGCACTCCGAAGGATAGTCTGTTTTCAACGAAACTCCAATTTACGATCCCTGGCACGGTACTTACTGTTCCTTCGAATCTGAGTTTACTCATAACACATCCTTCGATCTACATCCATGGCGGGCCATTCTGAATTGATCGCATCAAACCCTCAAGGTAGAGGGCTAATGTAATGCGCATTCTTTGAGAGTTCGATTAGGGTGCCAGGAAAAATACTTTATTCTAGTACTAGAGAACAATATGAATACTTATAAACAGATAAGACGAATAAATATCAGAAGACAATCTCTAGGCTTGTACTATGGATGGGTACTAGACAACGATATAAATACTTATATGTATAGAAGAATAAATACATAAATACATAGATAACATCTAAGACTCAGAAACCTAACTAGTGGTCACACAAATATTTGCCAATAGCGGCAATCGAACCCGGGACCGCTAGCTTCATAGGCAGGGTCACTACCAGCTAGGCTAAATGCGTCGTCACATATGTACCATGCACTTTTTTATGGCATGTAGACATTACGCCTATATAGTTTTTTCAATCAACAAGGGCGTGCCCCGCCAATTAAATCGACGTAGCACGGGTATGTCAATCTAGGTACCATACGTAAATTAGCCGTGTATACATTTCCCGACGTGACACGACTAATAATACATTGAAAATTTACAACCCGGCCAATTTACGTACCAATGGTATCAACTTGCAAAACATTTAAATTCCTCGACCGTACTTAAAATTTGTGAATTTAAATAGTAAGCGGGGTTTAATAGATGAAAACACTATATTTTTGTCTTATTCAATCTTACCGCTGCCCCGTGATGTGCTCCCGCCCTAACCTATCATCAATCCCTCTCCAATCTATGTCTATGGCCCTCTCTGCCCTCACCTGCCCTTACGACCCTCAGAACTAGGGCTACCGATAATGCGGACCCCGAATTCTTCGAGAGGTGTCGATTAGGAAACTGCCCCAGTGCAGTGGTGCTCAAAGTTTTTTTGTCTTAAGACATTTATTTTTAATCTACGATAAAAATTTAGTCGGTGTCCCTACATTAGATCGAATTGCATAGTTTTGGTCGAATAGTGACGATGCCTTTAAGCACTCTGTCTGTCATTTTGTTCTTGTGTCTTGCAGACATTTTACTTAAGATCACTTTATCCGGATCGGCAGTTCGACATCTTAGTTCATCCACGTAAGGCCCACGCCAAATCTCGATAGCTCAAAAACGAATCTTGTGTTAGTCAAGCTAAGTTAAAAGTCATTTTGACATAATTATTATGTATGTCCTACGTATAGGCAATTAGGCCTGAAGAGGTTATGATTAATAGGGTTTAAAATAGGATCCCTCTAATCGCTGACACTCATTTCATAGAATGTTTACTTCGCCGAATTGTCATTTCATCGAAAGCTTCTTTTTGTTGAAACCTTATTGTTTTTAAGTTATCTTAAGCATGGGTTACGTAGGTTAGGTTAGACCTATGACCACCAAAATATTAAAACTCCTGCACGTGTAAATGCCTGTCGATGAAATCAAAATTCGGTGAAGTAAAACATTCTATGAAATGAGTGTTGGCGATTAAAGGGTAAACTGTTAAATACTTTTACCCAAAATGGGTAAAAGTATTTAATTATGGATTCATTGTTTGATAACGTGGCGAGAGTAGGGGTTCCTTGTTGTCTACGAAACTCTAACAAAAATAGGTCAAATAGCTTACATGGATTACATGTTAAATCCATCCATACGATAAAACTAGGAAGAAATTAGCAATAATCAATCACACGCAACCGTTTCACCTTTTTTAAACCATTTTGAGAACCGCAGACACCATTTATCGTGCATCGATTCGAAGTCGAGTTTATAATTCGATTCGTATGGAGAAGTCGGCGCGGCGGGCTCTGACGGCAGATTGCATTTCCAGATATTTGCATTTTATTACATTCTCTGTTCGAATTAAATTGTTTTTGAAAAAAAATATATAAATGAGGAACATTTTTTACAAGATTCCGTTGTCTATTGAATTAAAGTTAAATTTGTAAATCAGTTTCCGCGGCAAAAAGGCGAATACCGATTAGAATAATTTATACTTTTTGAACATCTTAGATATTGTCAAGAGTTACGTTTTTTATTACCTACGTAAACTTTTTTAGGGTTACGTATCCAAAGGTTACCAACTGGACCCTATAAGGTACTAAGGCTTCGCTGTCCGTCCGTCTATCACAGGGATGTATCTTTTGAACTGTTACATCTTGGAACTTAGCATTTTCATAGAGCACAAGATTATGTACCTACTTTGATGGTAGTTATAATAAAATTAATGGGAAAGAATTTTTGCTCCATTTTAATATCGTACAGTGATCCTCGCATTTAGCTGTTTTTTTTCTGTTTCAGGAATTGAAGAGGCAACAGAAGAAAATTTAAGCATTATGTAACAGTCGATTGTTATAGCCAACTTTTGGCTTCACGCAGTTAAAAAATAAATCTTCCTTTTATTATATCGATAATCCATTAACGAAATATACTTTAACATTATCTCGCATAATAACGACTTTGAAGGTTCGAACGACCAATAATGTCCCATTCAATTTTCTACTCCATATTCTATCTGTGGCAACCCCAACTCACTACCAACTGTTAGGCAGAAGTTATCTGCACAACTTCCGGCCGCCCCGGATGTGGTCTCGTAATGGAGGCCGTGTACTTCCGGCCTAATAAAATCGAATTACGAACATTTGTTTCATGTTTATATGGTTAGCCTAAACCGGAGAAATGAGATTAGTATAGAATCTTTTAACGGGATAAGAAGAATTTAGATCTTATTTAGAGGTAGTTTTGATCGATCTAGAGTAGATTCGCAAAATTCATTGATCAAGGTCGGAGATATTACTCGGCAAAAAATAGTTTGATGTGATGACGGGTTGCAGTATTTCCAACGATCGGATTTAGCAGCAATTTTTTGTTAAGATTTGGACCATATTACCAAATACCTATAGATTGTACTTTACACATTTCGTTTATATATATTTTCTTTACCTTGTTTACATTTAGCGGGAGTGTAAGGGCAGGAGCACCTCGCTCCGTCGCACGGCCCGCAGTTGCAGCTATCTACCGCCGCCGTCCAGGGCGGCGACACCGTCGCCTCTGGGACCTGGCAAGACAAAATAAAATACTAATGTAGTGAAAAATCAAATGACATCGTATTTTGACGGATAGCTTGTACGGATATTTTAGCTTTACGAGTAGACATTTGTCCCACCAGTCGACGATAAGCGGGAAGCGAGAAGAGCCAGCGATCAACTATTAACATATGTGTATGTTTTATCATCATCATCATCATCATCATCATCATCATCATCATCATCATCATCATCATCATCATGTTTTATTGACACAGAATCTACAATCTACATAGATGTTATCTGTGAAAGTCATATTTGGTATAAATGATGTTTCTTGCACACATGACTTATTTCCATGAAGCATAATACTTACTTTCTGTTCCAAGCTCGGCCCCTGCGTTGTCACCCCCTGGCTAGCCTCCAGCAGTCCATTCTTTATGCTATCATCAGCTATGATCGTCAGATCATTTCTACTGACTCCATCTTCAATCAGACTCTTCAATCCATCTACTTCTTTTGATCTTTCTGCGCTGTATTTACTCTCCTCATTACTTTTCCTCAACTCTTGGACTGCTGCTGTTGTTCTATCGATAGTTCTTACAGTAGGCTTTATCCTATTAGTAAAGGTATTGGACGGGGCTATTTCTAGCTCTGCGGAGAAAGAGACATCTTTCTGGTAGAGGACATCTTCCTCGGTGTCTAGGAGGTTATCCGGTGGTCTGGTTGCGTTTAGTTCTGTAAAAAAAACTTGAGTTAAATACATTTTTTTGCGTCGGTAGTAAACGGTACTGTACTGCGAGACAGTCCTAGCCAACACCCCTCCAGTCAGTAGTAGCCAACACCTCTCGAGTCAGTAGTAGCCAACATCCCTTGAGGCAGTCGTAGCCAACACCCCTCGAAACAGTTGTAGCCAATACCGCTCGAGGCAGTCGCAGGAAACACCCCTCGAGGCAATCGTAGTCAACACCCCTTGAAGCAGTCGTAGCCAACATCCGTCCAGGCAGTCCTAGCCAATACTCCTCGAGGCAGTCCTAGCCAATACCCCTAGAGGCGGTCGTAGCCAGCACCCCTCGAGGCAGTAGCCAATACCCCTCGAGGCAGTCGTAGCCAATACCCCTGGAGGCAGTCCTAGCCAATACACTTAAAGTAGTAGCTAGAGACTCACCGTGGCAGCTGTACCCATTGACGTGCAGAACGAACCCGGTCGCGCAGTCGCACTCGTAAGTGCCGTCGTGAAGGTCGCGGCAGATGTGCTGGCATGGGTCGCCCGCGCCGCAACGACCTACGACAAAATAGACGGCGTCACAAGAGAACAATACTGCCGTTCTAACAAAGAAGGCAATGCACCACATTAAGTTTAAAATGCTTATACTATTACTATGTTTGCCGTTTTCTTTGGTAGGACGGCAAAATAATTATTTCCACCTCACTGGCTCAGTGTTCCACAATGTGTCTGCGTGCAAACTCTAAAATAATATCGTTAAGGTAGTGGAGACTAATCAAAAATAATTATGCTCGAGCGTAGAGAGGATTTAAAGGCAAAAAATGCGAATATTTTTGGTGCGGTGTGAAAAAACAATTTTCACCTCAGCAGCTCAAACAAGCAGGTTTTGCTGCTTAAAAACAGTGAGCAAAATTCAATTTTGCTGCGAGCGTGAGGCAAAGTAGCTTTTTAATTCTTTTTTTTAAATGCCGTGAGCAGTGCTGGGTCTACTCACAACATTCGATAGAATTGAACTTCAGTTTGTTCTGTCACTTTCACTTCGATACGAAAAAAGCGAGAGATAGAAACAAGTTGATTATAAGTTCGATTTTAAAATTCCATGTCTAGTAGGCCCTAAAAGAAACAAACAATAAAACGTTCGGATACACTTATAACCGTAAAATTGTAAAAATCTGCTAAAAACTTAAAAGTTTTAAATGTGATTATTATATTTTTATAATCGAATTATATTTTTTATAATGAAATAAACAGAATATTTCATTAAAAAAATACGCAGTTAATCATGTACCCATCTACATGATTTATCGTTTTAACAATCTTTAATTTTGTTACATAAACCGCGGGTGCAGTATCAGAACGCATCTTTAAAAAATAGCGGGATTATTTTTATTGCTTTTGTTTATAGTTCTGTTACGCTATCTACTTTCGATACACGTTGAATATTATAAAAGTACTTAATAATAAATAAATATGAGTGAGTCCAGTGACGAAGTCTGCTATTTAATACCGGAAGCATTAAAGCCGAGCGTGTAAAAAATGCAGAATTAAGTTTCCTGCCTGAAAAGTCTCGCGAAAAATATCTAAAAGCGTAAGTATGATATTTTTAAGCAATGGAGACTTGCAAAGGGTGCAAACACTGTACTGTTAGCGTACTTACTTCATTAAATTATCACAATCACAAACGGAACAACCGTCTACAATGTGGAGTATTTACGCAATGTTGAAAACCACAATAAAGACAAAAGTTGACGTGCACATTGAAACCTATCCCAAACTTATTGCATCTAAGGTTAAAAAGTTTTTTTATGAAGCTCCGGACTACAATTTTCTCGCTACAAACGTGTATTTATCCGTCATAAGTATAAAAATATATGTCTGTGCACACTAACCATTTGATTATGTTCTCGCTGCTGAGGTGAAAAGTTGTATGTGTCACACGAGACCAAAGTTATTTACATCTCGTGTCTTTGAATCCCTCGCTACGCTCAGGATTCTAATCTAGAATCACTCGCTACGCTCGTGATTCTATTTATAGAATCCTTCGCTTCCTCGGGATTCAAAAACAACACTCGCAGCAAAAACCAACTTTGCTCTCTTGTTGCACAAATAACTATTTACATTGCAGCAGGAAATATAAGCAAGGAAAACAAGTCTACGGGCACGTCATCTATATATATAAAAGGCTAAACTGACTGACTGACATATCAACGCACAGCCGAAACTACTGTACATAGAAACTTGAAATTTGGTACAGGGGTTCCTTTCATGATGTAAGTGAGCACTAAGAAAGGATTTTCCGAAAATCGACCCCCAACGGGAAGAAAGGGGGGAATAGCGGGAAACTAATTCTACGCGTACGAAGTCGCGGGCGTCCTCTAGTAATTCATATTTGGGCAACTCCAGCTAGGCGCATATCCTGGGGCAAGTCATGGGTGTCATGACCTCTCCTTGAGCTATGATACATCCTTGTCGATTATTTCTTTCTTTTTGATCTGTGCCATAGAGAGTTGGAGTTACATTGACATCAAAATAACTAGCTACCTGCCCGCAACTTCGTCCGCGTAGATTTCGACTATCGTAATTCCCTCGAGAACTTTTTTAATTTTCCGGGATGAAAAGTAGCCTATGTGTTATTCCAGGGTATAAGCTATCTCCATTCCAAATTTCATCCAAATCCGTCCAACCGTTGCAGTGTGTAGGAATAACAAACTAACACACACACACACACATCATTCACATTTATAATATTATAGAAAAAGAAAATGGAATAGATTTTTTATACTAGGATAGTAGAATAGAAATCATTTAGCTATACTGATTCAGAGGGCTTATTGTCTAACGCACTCGCAATCGCAACCGGCTTCAAAGTGGAGCAATTGTTTTCATTTTGTATGCAGACAATCCTTTCAAAATAAAAACGATCGTGATTGCGAGTGCGTTATACAATAAGCCCTCGGGTCCTATATCATTCCCATCGTAAAATTGAGCCTCGTATTCAATCGTTGCCCGACTCCGATTGCACATAGTGGATAAATTGCATAACAATAAGGTTATGGCGCTTGCATAGCAGCAGAGACGCAGCCGCGATCAGCTCAGCGGGCGCGATGATTTCATTAAACTTGCCTGGTGCAAGCTACGGGCATATTGCGGACGTATATCAACCAATATTCTACCGTCCCATACCAATAACAGGTATCTCAATAGTACATTACTGCACAGACCGGGAAATAAGCCGTTGCGGGACGAGTAGAGAGCGTGGCCGAGACGCAGTCGAGGCCGCGCTATATACGAGTCCAGCAACCGTCCTTCCCGGTCGAGGCTTGTATAGTGCTTTTCTCCAACAATGTGTGGAAATTAAACACAATTGTTAATAATATTAAACACAGCCCCAACATTTCCTTGAAAAAAAAAGAACAGAAACGTACGATTGAGTATGACACTGAAATAAATCATTAAATAAAAACACAAATTTAAACGTAATCAATTCAATTTGAATAAAATATGGTTTTAATTATAACATTAATTACGCGTTTATGTTATTTATTTCGGCAATTTATTTTGTTTATGAACACAATTTCTATAAAAAAAACGTCAAACTATTTGATAAGTACTCTTTTAAATACGCTCTTAACACTGTTTGAAAATGTATAACTTTTTAGTTTATGACATTTAAAAAGTAAAATATGCAAGGAAGAATTTTGATTGCACGAGTATGTGGCTGTTTAGAGTTAGTTATCTTAGTCCAAATGGTTTTAAAAAGTAAAACACCAGGTACGTAATGAAATTTGTATACATTTTCGCAGCTCAGGCCTGAAATATGCGTTTTTCTAAAATGTATTTTTATCAAAATGTCTGCATTTTCACAATGTTGGCACGTCTTTTGCATAATGTCAGCTTCCCAAAATGTCAGCTTCTTATAATGTTGTCTTCAAGAATGTCAGTTTCCATATAATGTTCGCTTTTCAGGAAGAGCTTATTCTCAAAATGTCTTCAACCTCAAAATATCTGCCTTCTCACAATTTTTGCATTCCAGAAATGTCTTATTCCCAAAATGTCTGCAATCATGAACGCCATATTTACACCTATAGGTATCTTTATTATTTTAAAGCGAAATTTTTATAATTTGCGTCGTTGTCGGGTAAAGGGTTAGGTACAGTCAGCGTCAAAAGTAACTGATCACTTCAAGCTACTTTTGTACTTTATCGCATTAACAATCTTGTTTGACATTGCTTATGTGACAGTAAAGCGACAAGGTAATTAAGTGATCAGTTTCTTTTGACGCTGATTGTACGAAATAACTACGAATATAAAACGATATAATTATAATTGAGTCCTAAGTAGAACAGAATTTTTCAAACATTATATTTTTCGATTGCATTTACCATCTCAACCCAAAATTGACCAAAAGTTTGTATAATTAATTTTCCTGTCAACATTTTACGTAATGCTGATGGTTGCTGCCTTGGAAAATTTAGAACTTTGATTTGAAATAAAGCAGACATTATAGGAAAACAAACATAACAAGACGAAAGCCTATATAAAGAAGTGAACATAACGGAAAAGCAAAACTTATGGTAATACTAATATTATAGGAATGTAAACATTGTGAATAGACGACTTTCTGAGACTGTGCACATTTTAAATAGCAGTCATTTTGAGAAAACTGACAAAATAGAAATGCTAACATTGTGAGAACGCTGACGTTTTGACAATTGTTAATTTTAGGAAAACGCATATTTCAGGCCTGAGACAATTTCGCGGCCGCTGCCGCTGGTAAATAATAACTTTTTTTTCTAATTTGCCTGCGCCTGGAACTCTGAACTTCGCGGGCTGATTTTACAACAGTAAGGTTAACATTTCCGAGCATGTGGGAGAAAATTCAATTACCACAGGAGTTTTAATTCTCATCTTTTACAAATGAGATTGATATAAAAATACGAATCGTTTCTGAACAAGAATAACCTACTGAAGTCTTTGTAATCGTGTTTTATCCCAACATAAATATCCGGGATACATGTTTTGTTATTTGCCGCACTGTTTTGTTTATTATTTGCCTCACTGTTTAAGATACTCTCGTGTATGCTTTGATTCCCACGATACAGGCTACAACCTAGTGTGGGACTCACTGCTATCCTGTAAAACCTGCATTAACTTTGTTACAGAGTGCCTTCGTTCCCAGAGTGGTGGTACAGAATAACCTACAATTCTAAAAGCTAAAAAAAAACCGGACAAGACGAGTCGGACTCGCCCACCGAGGGTTCCGCACATGACACGGTTAACTCAATCCAAAATTTGCACCGCCGCCGTTCCTTGCATAAAGACCCTGTTTTTCTGTGATTTAATTAAAAATGTACAGATTTCAGATTTCTTCCCATACTACTTGTAGTAAAAGATGGTGCTACTTGCCAAATTTCATAGTGGGAAATACTCTATACATTTTGATTCCCTCGAGAGTGTCGAAATACACGTTTTTGGCGACATAAACGGCCGTATCTTTTTTTTACGTAAATACAGAAGTTTGATTTTTTCACAGCTTCAAGGGACTGCAGACCGAATTATATGTTTTTAATTTCAACTCAATACCTTCACGCGTTCTTGAGATAAAGGGTCTTGACATACAGACAGACGGACAGATGGACAACAAAGTGATCCTATAAGGATTCCGTTTTTTCCCTTTTGAAGTACGGAACCCTAAAAAAAGGCTTAAGGGGGGTTGTACTAAAGGCTTGTAGTACTGTTAGGCTTGGGCTTGCATCTGTCTGTTTTAGTTTTTAGAGTTGTAGGTAATTCTGCATCACCACTTTGGGAACGAAGGCGTGAGTTTAGGTTTACCCTTGTTTCACCGATACTCATTTCTTAGAACATTATCACTTCGCAGAATTTTCGTTTCATAGGAAGCTATTTTCTGCTGAACCCGTGTTGATTTCAGGTTATCTTGTGATGGTTACAAGGCTAACCTAACCTAATCTATGTGAATCATATTTAAGATAACCTGAAATCAATACAGGTTCAGCAAAAAATACCTTTCTATGAAAGAAAATTCTGCGAAGTTAAGTTCTATGAAGTTAGTGGCGGTGAAACAAGCGGACACCATATATGTATGTATACTCTTTATTGTACAAGAATAAAAAAAGAAATACAAAACACGGGTAATGTAAAAAAAAACAAGTAAAAATGCGAATTTATTCCTTTATGGGATTTCTTCCTAGATAACCCTTGTTGAAAAATATTGAAAATATTGCCAGTATATTATTATCTTCATTCTACCCAAACTTATTTTAAATCCCATCGCCAACGCTCGCTTTTGAAGCCGGAGAGGTTCCATAAATGTTTTAATACCAGTTCTTTGATGTCCGCCCGACTGCTCGCAATATGGCGATACGTGTTGTATTTAGCTCGTTCTATTTTCTACACCTGGTGCAGTCGGCCAAATAGTGGTCTTTCTATTTTGACACTTCCCATGAAAGGAAGCTATAGATTTAATATGAATTATGATCCCTACAACAATCGTAAGTATTTCTTAATTTTGAACACAATTTTTTTAAAGTTTTTTGCAAATTTTCCAAATATACAATTTGACAACTTCATTGTATTTTTCGCGTAAAATGTGACCTTTAAGTCAGGAACTTTGCTGAATATAGAGGCTTATGCTTGAAAAATGAAATTCATAGATACTAGATACACAAAGATAGAGGATGGTTATTTTCTGTGCATTTTCGGCTATAAATCAAAAAGTACATTACTGAAAATTATAAAAAAAATGTTTTAAAATGTGCAGATTGAGCCCTTATAAATGAACCCCCGTTTTCTATAATCAAATCACTTTTGTTTTTCGACCCCTCTATACCCCTTTTCAAATATTTAGAAAAACATTTTTATATTTTTTTAGTATAATCAGATGCGGACAAGCTAGTATACAACTATGTCGAATTTCAATTTGATCATCAATAGTTCAATCCGAGTGAAAATGGATCTCAATTGGGATAAACCTTTTTTTTTGGTTTATCCCAATTGAGATCCATTTTCACCTTTCAAGCGTCGATATAAACACTATCACCATGTTATCCTTTAACCCACCGCCAAGCAACCGTACTCGCATTGTTGTGTTTCGGTGCGAGAATAAAACCATCAGTGAATTAACTACCACAGAGGCATTCCATCTTAGTCCTCAGGGTTGGCAACACTGGAACCCGCCTATACATCGCAGTGCTCAAAACTCAACTTTGAAATTGTGGTATTTTGTACTTAAATTAAATCATTTGCAAACAAGGAAATAGTGGACCTCATTGCAGAGAAATACCTTCATTATCAGTAGTCATTACGTAGTTGCATTATGTTAAAGTTCTAGGAATTTATATGTCACGTCAATAGTAACTTGTGATTGAAAAAAAAATGATCTTATTTCCGATAATGGACAATATCTTTTGATTATTTTTAGTGCATGTAGCTACAAAAGTAGTCGTTATTATGATTGTTTATTCTAAAGTAAAAGATGTTGTCCTTTATTTAGAAAATGGAAAAAAAGATATACAAATAAAATGAAAAAAATAAAAAAAATAGGCATGTTTTATTTGTTATTGTTTATATAATGTAAAAAATAATAATTATATGCACTTCTTCACGATAAGAATGTAGCATAGTACTGTTTTTGCTTAATTTTACTTAGTTAGTTAGGGGAGGCGTGTGTCCAGCAGTGAACATCTTATGGCTAAAATAATGATGATGTAATATATGTATATATGCAGGTAAACTCTTTATTGCACAAAAAAATATATTTACAAATTCGTACATAAACTTAAGATTAACATGTACAATGGCGAACTTATCCCTATAAGGGATCTCTTCCAGTTAACCTGATCATGACTGAGAAAACTGTACGAGGATATGCAAGATTACAAGGATTTGCACAAAAAGTAAATAAACTTATATTTCTACAGCTAAATATCCATAAACTATACCTACACATAAATAGACATAATATATGAATACATATGTAATAATAAATATGCTTACATATAAATAAATACTTGAATTTCCAAATGAAACATTACCGTCTAGTTTGATTTAAAAGGAATAAACCAGCAAAACACTATTCATCCAACCACAACTTTTTTAAGTTCTCTTTAAGTGAACTCGCTGACAGAGACTGCATTAAGTCCAGCGGTAGCCCATTTCATAATTTGACAGAGTGTACCGTGAAAGATTTAGCATACCTAAGTGTGTGTCTTGTAAGGAGACGATGATGTTGGTGGGTATAAATCCGACAAAAGTCCGTCTAACTCGAGCTCTCTTATAATATATAAAAAATCACATAGCGCAGTCAGTTGAGCGGATGCGCGTATATCACTGCACTATTGTTTATATATATTGTTTTTATTTATTACTTTATTTAATCTTTATTGCACAGAAACAAGAGCGTAATGGCGGACCTAATGCCTAATGGCTTCTCTACCTGCCACCAAAATAACCAACCTGAAATTTATATTGTGGGTGCACATAAAAAGCAGACAGATATAAAAACCAATATAGTTCACTGAGGGTGCACTGATGATAGTTTCTGGTAAAGTGTTCCACAGTTTCACCACGCGATTCAACAATAGGTATCTCTTAGGGTTGCTATAGCACACGGAGGCTTGATTAGTTTCAAGGAGTGCCCCTCAACCTTGTGTTCTGGCTTAAAGTGTACTCGTACATGATTCTGAGATCATCATTGTTATACCTAGTGTCAATTGAAAGTTTTATATCTCGATAAAATCCCTCGTTTTTTTCTCTTTTGCATGTTGTCAAATTTATTCCAATGGGCGTTCTTCATCGGGTCTATCTTTCAATGCTGCAACTATTTTAGTTACATATAGCAATAGTTTAAAAAAAACCTCGTATTGCTAAGTAAGCAACTATCCTCCGCCGGCAACTTCTTATAAACTCCATCCAGAGCGTTCTATGTGATTTCAGCATCAAAAACATCACATTCACAAGGCATATTTGCAGCACAAACAAACACAACGGCAAATTCCATAGGTCATAGTCAATCTCCGTTCTGTCGCCTACAAAGAGAGGCACAAATGTGGCAATCCCACTAAAAAGGAAGACATACGTTGCTATGCGAAGTCTCTTGCAAGTGCTGACAGTTAAACTGCTCCGTATTTTAGTTGCCGACATCAAAACGTACACAACTCTTAAGTACAACAACAAGTTGAAGATACTTGATGTCATCTCCATTATCTCCACGTGATCAATGGTTGTTTCATTTGGCATCGAACAAACAACGATGAAAGGTATAACCCAAGCGTAAATAGTGGCATATAAATACATAAGGTCCGGCTGAATGCTGAAGATCTTTACTATGTTCACATAAAAAGTATACGCTCCCAACACCAACCAATGTGCGAAAGAAATGATCCCGAAGTCACCGACATTATACCAATAACTGTCAAATATATCAACATAGTTTCCATTGACATATAAAAAGATACCGCCGGAGAGAGACGTGTTTAAGAACACGTAGTTTCTGAACTGTCGCCATTTTGGAAGAAGGATCCATGAGAGTGCTCCTAAAATTCCAGTTATTAGCGAAATCCAAGCAGTTGCATCCCATAAATATATCGCTACGTAGTCAACAAAGTTCATTTCGTAATCTATATTTGTGTTATTTTCTTGAGTGCTGTTAGCGAATGTGAAATTAAATGCATCTGTATAATTTGTTGCGTTAGGCATTACTGATGTCACACTAAGATTACTATGACCAAGGTACCGGCTGTCAGTTTCCATGTCAAAACTTCTGCAAAAAGGTCTTCACTTTCTTTTATTTCAATTGCACATTTTCTGTTGCTGTTAAACTGTGTTCAACCAAATATAACTAAAGCGAGACTGATTATTATAATATATTTGCTTATCGCGGTTTTTGAACGATTAATTAAATCGCAGTGAATGCCATTAAAAGTTTGTTTACCGATTGCCGGCATTGATTAATTAACACGATATATCGATGATTGTGTTGTTGTGCTCTTTAGTCAAAAATGTTGTTTATAACTAGCAGTTTATTTAATGAGTTAACCCACTGAACTCTGGTCTTATCTCACTTTAAGAACACCTTGACGTAAAATCCAGTCAAGGAAGCCAAACTAGTTAGTTTTATTAGAGGAATAAAATTCGATTTCGCCAATGTGAAGTGGATGATAGTATAATCTCCAGGGTTCGTAGTTTTCATAGCCCGGTATGATGATGAAAGAGATGAAAGAGAGCTGTGAAGTTGACGTCAACATTAAAATTGAATCTCATACTTATTTGTTTATTTAATTCCAAAATGTTTTTATATTCGCCCTGAGCCCCAGGGTAAAGCTGCTAAGCTAAGTAATGAAAGGTTACAATTTTAAACAAAATGATTTTTAGTACATTATTATTTAATATTAATCACATAATGTTATAAATATTAAAAGTGAAAGTCATGTCATTATCAATACATTTTTTAATTTTTAATAGAAACGTTTGTACGAAATTCAAACTATATTAAAGCGAAAACATTTCGTCGGTCTTAGGCAGGATTCGAACCTAACATCTCCTCTGGCAAACCGGGCCAATGCAGGCGCATTACTAATTATGCCACCAAGACCCTGCTTAAGATCCACGAAATTAGTGATCGCTTACGTTTTCATACTCGGAGGGTATGCTAACGCCATCTATCGTTACTCAACGTTTATTATACTCGAAAATCTAATTCAAGACCAAAATCTGACAGTCAATCTCATCTTGATTATTTAGTAATGTTAACATTATTTCATTAAAATATGAATGAGAACTGGTGTAACAAGTAATATTAGGGTAAGTTTTATTGATAAAAATACCTACACTTAAACCAAAATGCAGTAATCACAGCGAATGTGCGCCAGTTGAGGTTAGGATTTTGGTCTTGAATTAGATATTCGAGTATAGTAAGGGGGATAAAGTGTTATCTAACCATGTCGTATTGTTTGTACCCGAAATCGACGTGCGTGCATGACTCGATGTATGAATGTGGAAGAAGCGAAAGAGATTTGTCAAGACCGTAGCAGGTGGAAAGAAGTGGTCTCTGCCTACCCCTCTGGGAAACAGGCGTGATTTAATGTATGTATGTATGTCGTATTGTTTTAAAGTCTGTGTACTGCGTCACACTCATTGCCGCCTCCGCGTTCCTCTTCATCGCTCCAAGTACGAAGTATTGAGTATCAAGGAATGTTTGCCCAGGTAATGTTCCCTCATCCGACATGAGGGCAAAGCGTAATGGAATAATGTAATTTTCAAGATAGAGCCGTTTCTTTACGCGTTTATGCGTTTTAAGCGTTATTAAAGTAGCATGGGCGACAATTTCCTTAGGTTGTACTTGGTTTTATGGTAACAAATAGGGTTCCGATTTTGTTACATGGCATATTAGACATAAAATTTGGTGTTGACGCAATTTATACTAACGACACAGGTAAGTATACATATCTTGTTATTAATCCGATTTTATGTCACTTACACACTAAGTATACAATAATAATTATTATACACTTTAATGAATTATTATTATTATTTTATACTTAGTGTGTAAGTGACATGAAAAAGTTATTTCATTTTACGAGGTATTTAAATGTATTTTTCCTCCGAATATTGTACCTGACATATTCAAATCTCTAGACGATACTCAATTTAGAAAAGCACTTAAGTAATGGTTGTTGAATAAAATGTATTACACAAAAAAAAGTATGTATACTAGATATACGCGAATGTTTTAAATTATATTTTGTTACTTGATGTGATAACATTATTAAATTAACAAAATAATAATAATAGATAGTCTGAAGTTGGATTGAATCCCTTGTGGGAGCGTACAGTCTGTGAGCACTTAGAAGATGCTTAATAAGAGCGTATGAGAGCGAGGGAGAGACAAGTACAAAACCGAAGCATTTTCTAAGTGCTATCGCACTGTAGGTTCATATACAACTGACTTTTTAGGTATCCTGCCTTTTGGCCGAAATAATGTTTGGCCGAATGTATCGTTTTCCAACTGTTTCATTTGCCAACCCGCTTTTTTTCTGTAACTGTAAATATTTCAGTATTTATTTCAGTACCATCGTGTAGAATCCTATAGGATAGGTTAGGTTAGTTGGGTTATGAGCGGGATGCTTAAAAAGCAAGATGCCTACCTATTGAGTAGGATGTCTAAAAAGCAAGATACCTATCAAGCAGGACGTCTAAAAAGTAAGATGCCTAGCAAGCGGGATGCTTAAAAAGCAAGATGCCTATCGATCAGGATGTCTAAAAATCAAGATGCCTAGCAAGCAGAATGCCTAACAAGCAACTTGTAACTAGGTCGGAAAAGGTAGGTAGGTTTAGGTTATGTTAGTTTTGCAGCAGGCCCGAAGGGCCAAACCGCGTAGAAATAGGAGCTCCGTCGAAGTTCTGCTGGAATTCTGAAATAATGATTTTAGAAAATTGATTTAACAAATCATTATACTTCTCAGGCATTTTTCTTTTCAGGCAACTCGCTTGGTAGTCATTATACTTCTTAGGCATTATGCTTGCTAGTCATCTTGATTTGTAGGCAACTCGCTTTGTAGGCACAATACTTAGGCATCTTGCTTTGTTAGGCATCTTGCTTTGTAGGCAACTCGCTCAATATAGGGTTAGTTTTTATAAAAATCCAGAAATGTTTACATTTAACTTCAGCTTTCTTGCGTATCAGTTATTGTAATGTTAAAAATTTGGTAAACTGCTGAAACACACTGCTGCTTGTTATGAACCGGCGAATTTAAGTAGTCCCGTCACAGCGTACAAAACACATTTTTAGCGCGTGCACGCTCTGAGGGAAGATGGCCGATTCAAGTATGTCCTGCATGTCCTGCTATTACCTTTGAGATACTATATTTTGTGATTTTATACTCTCACTCTCTTGACATTGGCGAATTCACTAGAGAACCGCCAAAAAAAAGAAGTGTTGATTAGTCAATTTATTCCTCCAATTAGACTAAACTAACTAGTTTGGCTTCCTTGACTGTATTTTCCGTCAAAGTGTTCTTAGACCGGCATTATACCTATAAGTTATTATAATACTGTAAGTTTTGAAACAAAGCTATATGCAAGAGATAGATGCAGATATTTTCCACACATTCTTACCCATAGTTGAGTCTCAAAACTTACAGCAATAACTTAAAGGTGTAAAGCCGGCCTTAAAGTAAGACAAGACCCGAGTTCAGTGAGCTAACTCATTAAATAAATTGCTAGTTATAAACAACGTTTTTGAATAAAGAACACAATACAATCATCGATATATCGTGATAATTAATCAATGCCGGCAATCGGTAAACACATTTTTAATGGCGTTCACTGTGATTTAATTAATCGTTCAAAAACTGCGATTAGCAATATATTATAAAAATCAGTCTCGCTTTAGTTATATTTTGTTGAACACAGTTTAACAGAAACAGAAAATGTGCAATTGAAATAAAAGAAATTGAGGATCCTTTTGGAGAAGCGAACAACAGCATCTTTTTGACATGGAAACTGACAGCGACACTGGTAATGGTAATCTTAGTGTGACACCAGTAATGCCTTATGCAACAAATTATACAGATGATTATACAGAGTTTAATTTCACATTCGCTAACGGCACATATGATTTCGAAATGTATTTTCTTGACTACGTAGCGAATTATTTATGGGATGCAACTGCTTGGATTTCGCTAATAGCTGGAATTTTGGGAGCACTCTCATGGATCCTTCTTCCAAAATGGCGACAGTTCAGAAACTACGTGTTCTTAAACACGTCTCTCTCCGGCGGTATCTTTTTATATGTCTATGGAAACTATGTTGATAGATTTGACAATTTATGGTATGATTTCGGTGACTTCGGGATCATTTCTTTCGCACATTGGTTGGTGTTGGGAGCGTATACTTTTTACGTGAACATAGTAAAGGTCTTTAGCATTCAGCCGGACCTCATGTATTTATATGCCACTATTTACGCTTGGGTTATACCTTTCATTATTGTTTGTTTGAAGCCAACTGTAATATTTACCGTTGATTACGTGGAGATACTGGAGATCACATCAAGTATCGTCAATTTCTTGTTGTACTTAAGAGTTGTGTACGTTTTGATGTCAGCAACTAATATACGGAGCAGTTTAACTGTCAGCACTTGCAAGAGACTTCGAATAGCAACGTATGTCTTCCTCATTAGTGGGATTGCCACATTTGTGCCTCTCTTTGTACGCGACAGTACGGAGATTAAAAGAGAACTATGGAGCTTGCCGCTGTGTTTGTTTGTGCTGCAAATATGCCTTGTGAATGTGATGTTTTTGATGCTGAAATCACATAGAACGCTCTGGATGGAGTTTGTAAGAAGGTGCCGGCGAAGGATAGTTGCTTACTTAGCAACACGAGGATTTTTTTAAACTATTGCTAAGTATATGTAACTAAAATATTTGTGGAATTGAAAGATATACCCTATGAAGAACGCTTATTGGAATCAATTTGACAACATTGCAGGAGAGAAGAAAACGAGGGTAGCTTATCGAGGCATATAAAATATTGAATGGAGTGTCCATTCATTGGTCCAACATTGCTAATCTGACAAACATGTATACCAGCCAGCCAGGACACTAGGTTGAGGGGCATTCCATAAAACTAGTCAAGCTTCTGTGTGCTAGCAACCCTAGGAGACACTTCTTGTCGAATCGCGTGGTGAAACTGAGGAACACTTTACCAGAAACTATCATCAGTGCACCCTCAGTGAAATCTTTTAAGTTTTTAAAAAACTTCAAGTATAATAATATTTCTTAATTTTCTGTGCACCCAATATCAATAAATAAATAAACACGCATGGATTATTTAGGTATGCTTGCAGTTAATATTTCTCTCCTGGCATAAGGCAAAGCTTAATGTTTTATAATGTAATTTTTAAGATAGACCTGTTGGTTTGCGTAATAATTGGCGTTATGGTAACAAAATAGTTCCACTAACGTTACTTTGTATGGTAACATTTTTTAAAGTAACAATAATTTCTAATTCTGTTTTGGGCATAGAGGTTTCAAACATGACCATCATGAACCTGATATTATTATTTTTACTTAGCCTAATAAAAAATATGACTTTAAAGTTACTAAAAATAGTCAAAGGTTAACAATGTCATGCTGTACCGCATGTATTATAATGTTAGTCGTCACGTGACAGACAAATAAAACATTTTGCTGACATGTTGACAGGTCGTTTATCTTTCTCTCCGCTTACTCCGTCACGCTGAAGATAATAAAGTGTTCTATCTCTTTCTGTACTTGTCTACATATCTTCAGTTACAATTATTCTCGAATTCGAAAGGTCGTTGTCAAGTTTAGATTTACTTCAATTGGGTGGGCTACACCAAAAAAATAACTGCGAGCTTTTACATTTTTATTCCTCAATTAATGCAACACTTTCTGCATGACGTTTGATTCTAGACTAGATTTACTTACCACAATCACATTAAATTAATCTACGGAGTAGAAGCCTTTCTCAACCAACCAGTGGAAAAGTATGGTTTTAAATAAATTTTTTGATTGTATTTGTGATATTTATCGTTTTTCTTCAAGTCAAGTTATTGAATATTCTAACCGACATTGCATAGCAGTTTTTATTACAGATGTTTACGTCTTAATTTTTGGTGCTAGCAGTCTGTCGGGATAGCGTGTATTTAAAGTGCGGACTTCTTTTTCCTAGTAAAGAGCTAGACCTATTATTTTTAGCAGTACTTACAGAGGCAGACATTGCTTTCCTACGATCGTAGGCATTGACATTTCAAGGCGATTTCAGGGTAATATTATACGCAAGTGCCTGATCCCTCTTTATGAAGTCCTTCTCTATTTGTAGATATGAGTAGGAGGGTTAGGCGATATTGACTCGAGGTATGAATATATTATTATGAAGGGATGTATTTTATTATTAAAACGCTACGTGGATATTTTAAGCGTTGCATACGTTGAAAGCATTTTTAAGGCACACTCTTATAATGTATGTAAACTTTTTATTACGCATAAAAATTACAAGATATATTTGCATCGACATATTCTATAGTTATACGATGTTTGGTCAAAATTAAACCACCGCCATCTTGAATTGTTACTTTTTGACATAGTGTATTGTAACAATCGAGATATTATCGCGTGTTCGAAATTCAAAAATATCAATGTTTTTTTTTTCGTTTTTTACTTTCTTTTTTGCCAGTGCTTCTCAAAGTCTGACAACAAATTTTTAGCTTAGCTAGGTAAGTATATTAATTAGTTAACTTTCATATACTTATCTATCTTTTATTGTACCCATTTAAATATTCAGTACCTACACTTTCAGGTTTGTCCATTATCTGAATATACGAAATCAATAAAACTTAAAAGTATGAACAAAATAACTTAGGTATTTCTAAATAGGTACACTTACTTGAAGCACGCTACGAGTGAATTAAAGCTTTTTAACAAGGACAATTTCTAGTAAGTAAGTATAAAAAAATCGAGCCGGGGCGCGTGGCAACCATCCAATCACAAGTCTAAAATTATAAAGAGACTATTAACAATTGAATTATCAATAATTCAAAACTTTGCATAGAAACGCTAAGTTTGAATTTCGATTGTTTAACTTCTTTGACTTATTACTTTTCAGTTTTAAACTTGCTCAATGAGCAAACCTTTGCTCGGCCGCTTAGACCGCCTCCCCACTCTTTGTGGGGGGGTTAGGGGGTTAGGTTAGTCTGCAAAGTGGAGTCTTGTGTGCTCGATGGCCGAGTTAAGTGCCTAGCTTACCTTCTACAACGCTAAGTCACTCATATAGTTTGATGTCAGACTAGTACGGCGTGACTTAGGTATATATGAACTAAGTGAGCGAAAAACTTTGTAACGAAGTAGGTAGCTTGACTAGTTAATATTCTTGAACGACAATAGAAGACATTAACACAACATATTCATAATTTATAAGTACTAAGCGGTCAGTTTTAATGAAAGACAAATAGCGTACAATAGCATTCAATGCAAGAAGCTCATTTACCATTGAGACTACAGAGCAAAATTTGGATTAAACCAGGGCCCGTATTATGGTCACCTTTATCGCGGTGGATAAAGCTTCCATCATTCTCGCACTTACATACTGGTCAGAAAGTGACAGATGGTTTATCTACGTCGATAAACACGACCATAGCTTGCCTTCTGTTTAGTTATTTGCATAGTGTCACTATTGAAATTAACGTGCGTATTATTTCCTAAGCACAGATGAAGGTCTAAACGGTTGGTCGATGTATGTATTAGCTTTATGGAAATGCCCCGCCCCCTACCCCAAATGTAATTCTAGAGCTAAGTCTGTGAGAGCTTTAGGCAGGCTGTCCACTGGAGCGGAGCGAGGCAGCGGAGCGGTGAGCGAGGAAAATCCACCAATAGGAGAGCTACGCTGAGCGAAGCTAGGAAAATAAAGTATTCCTATTGGTGGATCTTTTCCACGCCCATCGCTCCGCTGCTGCCTCGCTCCGCTCCAGTGGACAGGCAGCCTTAAGGTTGACGCACACATAACCGCTCGGCACCGGGTCAGCAGTGTCAGCACTGTCAGCACCACCTCAACTCGAGCCGTTCAGGGTATTGGTTCTCTCAAAAGCAAAGGTGAGCGAATGCAGGAGTGAAGTCCAAGCGGCGAGTTTAAGTAGTCCCGTCAGAGCGAGCAAAACACATATTAGCGCGTGCATTCTCAATTAGGCAGCCTTATAAGTTCGAGAAGCCATGCTGCCAAATTGAATACACGCGCTGAAATGTGTTTTGTTGGCTTTGACGGAACTACTTAAACTCGCCGCTTGGACATTCACTCCTGCGTTCGCTCACCTTTTGAGAGAATCACTACCCTGTATTATTTGTATGGAACTCCATACTGTAACGCACACTTATCGGTATCGCAACGGCAACGCCTCGCCTCGGTATAAGCTAGCAGTCATCCACTGAAAAATGTATCGTACACACAAATCAAAGCTCACTTTTTAATGTCTCACTCAGCTGATCCGGCGTCAAGCGGTTATATCTGCGCTAACCTTTAAGGCCCTGCCATCAGTAAAGGGCAAAGGGCGGCTGATGGATGCAAATTACGTCAAAATAATGTCGAACGATATCCGTAATATGGATATGACTACAATTGATTAAAACAAGAGAACATCATTGCAAAATGTTATAGATTTTTTTGTTGAAGTAAATAATCATAGGTACCTATATTTTTTGTGTGGTTACAGATTTAACAACAAGTTTTTAGAGCTGTTGGTAATTCTGTAGCACTGCCGACCCCACTCGTGGAATAAAGGCGTGAATGTATGTATGTATATGTGTATGTATGCATTTTTTATTAGGTATTTTAGTCCATTCCTTTATTAGTTTAGTATCCACTTATATAGGGAAAATGCCCCCTCTACATCTACAGACGTAAGAGGGCGTATTCATAAAGTGGTATTTCACCATTATAACAAAAACTGCACATATTTTCATCATCATCATCATGATCATAGCTTCACGCCTGTCTTCCAATAGGGTAGGCAGAGACTATGGAACGCCAGGAGCACCGGTCCAAACATACAACTTTCGCTTCCTCTACATTCATCAATCTCTTCATGCATGTACGTCGGTTTCGGGTGCTTTTGATTTGGCCCTTATTCAGTACATCGCGAATCTGATCACCGTACGTCCGTCTAGGACGTCCCCTACCGACACCTCCGCTCACTCATACATATATTTTCATACATAAATAGTACTCGAGATTCAATAGAAGTCTTGTCCATCTTATGCTTTCGTCACCATATTGCATTGTTCTTTCAATGTTTCGTTTTCTTTCGTCGTTCATACCTTGGAAGGCGGCTTCGAAGAGCACGGGCTCCCGCGTGGGCGAGCCGCGCGCCGCCGCCAGCAGCGCCAGCAGGAGCGGCCACCGCATCCCGCTACATGCCATCACCCATCACACACCTGGAACAAACCATAACAGTAGGCTTAAAAAACGGTCATGTTCCGAGGACGTGGGCCGAGGGTTCCGTATTTAAGATAATACGCTTGGTAACTGCAAAAGAAAATACTCATTTTGTTGTGAATTTTATTTTCAACGCAATAACGTCTTGACTTGCCTAAATTTTAATATAGATTTTCTTATTTTTTTTGTTGTTTCTCAAAAACTGTAAATAATGAACATTTCATTTTATTTTCCCATAAAATATATGTAATTATTCATAAGTCAGGATTTTTTCAGATTTTTTGAATACTTAATAAACTTCGGAGATAAGGGAAAAGGTAAAGTTTTGAACATTTTTGGCTATAAATCAAAAAGTACATCACAGAAAACAAAATTGGGTCCATTCTGGCACGGAAGCCTAAAAATGTTGCACAAAAGTTGATACGAAATCCATACCCTAAATATTACAAAATAAATAGTAACTACTATCCATCCATTAATTACTTTAAGACTAATAATTATAAACGCATACTTAAGTACCTAACTCTGTTTCTATTCTTTTCACGGTGCAAACCCTAAATTATCTTGGACAGCGTTTCTCAATCTTAATTCATTCGTCGCTCAACTGTGCCAAGGTTGTTGAGACGTAGGTAATGCCGCATCCGTGCGGTCACAGGTCAAGTTAGTTTTAAAAAGCAAACCGCAAACCTTGGGTTTTTAAGGAACGAATCAAAACATAAATTACTTACAGACATTAGACACGACATTTTTGTACAACTTTCTGTCTGGCTTGCGCTTGATAGTCCGGAATCCGGATGAAAGGTGTCGTTTAACTGACACCGGAATTATATGCATCTCACATTGCCGTCTTAAGGTGTTAGTTCATAATACGTTTTTTTTAAAGGAGAAGTCAAACGACCACACGGCCACATGTAAGTGGGATCTGTGACCCATAAACACATGCATTCTCAAGACTACAATCTTAAGACTGCAATCCTAAGATCGCAAATGCGTTGGCAACCCTGAGGGCTGAGATGGAGCACCGCTACGCTAGTCATTTATCCCCACACCGGAACACAACAATGCGAACACTGCTAATATGGTGGTAGCGATCCGGACGGACCTAGCACAAGTTCCTACCGCCACTAAACATACATACTCGTATGTTGTCGTTAATTTTAAATTGAATGTCTTTGTCAGTCTTTATTTTAGGTTTTAACGCATATGGCTACGTTGCCTAAAAAAAAGGTTTCTATTCTTATCTTGATATCATGAGTTAGGGTTTTGGATGCCCAGATGTGAGGCTAACAGGGTTAAACCCTATTAGGATACTGTTACCTACTTAGATTCCGACGAGGTTATTCAACATATTTTTTTGTACAGCCTTGCATCAACTGTATTATTTTTAACCACTGACGAAAAAAGAGGAGTAGGTATTGTAAGCTTTATATACGTGTGTACGTATGCGTGCGTGTGTGTGTGTGTGCGTGTGGGTGTGTGTTTGTGTGTGAGTATTTGTACGTATCGTGTTTGAACACTTTGAACTAAGCACTAAACATAGTTAATCGGGATGGTTTTTAGTTACGTTTCATAAAAATTGGTTAGGACTGTAGGAAATTTATAGATTGGTACATGAGGCCCTAGCAAAACAGCAAACGCTACTAACATTTTTCTTTTCTTTCACTCAAACTGTCATCCCATACATTTTGAGTGATAGAAAAGAAAACGTTAGTAGCATTATCATCTTGCTACGGCCCCATATTAACGCCTGGGTCATCGATCCGTCGCTATTACATCCATAGGGTTTGTATCTAAATAAATATTTAAAACATGAATTTCTGGCAAACAGTTTTGATTACATAATTATTCTGTCTTAGATTATATTTACCATTTTAGAAGCGTAATGGAATCGTAAAGAAATTCCTCGTATAATCGTTCTACACCAGCTCGTTAGTGTCAAAGCAATGCGATCATCCAACTTGACTCCACTAATGGTATTTCCTGTCCACTCATTAGCGCTTCGAATCTAGAATTTCATTCTTTATTGTCACCAGTTCCCATTAAAATTTTTCGCCTCGTTGAAAGAGTGACACAAAGGGAAAGGAGTCTTAAATTTAATTGAATTTTTGAAAGGCTAAGTAGGTTTTTTATGTAGGTATCATTAAATATATAAAAAAATCATTGTTGTTCATAACTACCATAACAGTGGGAGCATAGTCAGAACTTCATGCAGGTAAGTATAATGTACCTACCTACGTTATACACATCGTTAAATCTGGCACTATATTTTTAAATAACAATAATATAGATCCAAAGTTGGAACCTTGGAACTATGTATAATATCGCGTCAGTTCAAGTCGGGAACTGTGACAAAAAGAAAGAGTTAGATAGATATTCAAAGCTCGAGCAAAACACTGGTATTCTGAGGCTCTACTTTGAAATCCATAATTCGAACTTCGTCTATTGCTATCCCTTTCGCTCTCGATGCGTCACTAATCCGCAAGAAAGTGACGGGGCGATCCGAAGTTCGAATTACTGATTTCAAAGTAGAGTCCCTGCATTTTGCCACAACCCCGATGTAAAGAAATACAACAGCTACGAACAACCGTGACCAGCATAGAGTAGAGCAAGTTCAATTCCATCTTAGTCCTCAGGGTTGGTTGGCAACGCATTTTCAGTCTTGGGATTGTAATCTCGAGAATGGAAATGTCTATTATGTCTCGTGGATTCTACTCAAGCACTATCATCGTGGCCTGTTTTCTCGTTTCTCTTCTCCAAGCCATAAACAAAACCCGAACGTATTTCTTCATAGAAATAATACTTCAAATTGTTTTAAGAAGTAAATTGAATCTAAATTGTAGTAAAGGAACATTGAATCTATCTAAAATAATATTACCCTAGATGCCCAAGATCGGGTCCAATTGACAGTGTAAATCATTCCTGAGATTCCTTCACTGCCCGCCCTTTTCTTCGCTAACAAAATCACAGGAACGTTATTCCTTTTGATGCTCATAATAATAATCAAATAATAATAGTCGCATTTTCTTGTTTTTTCAAAGAAATACGTTTCTATTTACTTTTTAATGTTTTTAAGCAGTCAAAATGATTCCCTGCTTTCTTAAAACGTTATAATTGAGTAGGTAACATAAATACAATTATAGTATGAATCTTCCCAGGTGAATTTTTCGCTTCGAGCCCTAATCTTTCAAACAATGGCCATTGTCTCTATTATCGCAAAGCCGCTAGCTACCGAGTTAGCACGTGCCACTACAACATTCATATTGAAAAACAAACGGTATTGTCATAGTATTAAGGTTCAAATTTAATATTACGTTTTGGTAGTGTAGGACGATGGACCGCCCCGAGGCAATACGGCGCTCATATTATTTTGATACTTGGTGTTAAAACTAAAACGTGGTGATTTATTATATTATTTTATTAGTAAATGTAATAATTTAAAAAGATGCAGCTGCAAGTATTGTCATTTCTTCTTATCTTTAAAATAACGATACTGTGAAATTAGCACCCCTGACGTGGTGCCGACGCATGGTGACAATAAAAACACTGATAAGGATTTGCGACCTGACCACTATTGTTTTGCATAAATACAATAGGTTTATGAGAAGAGCGGTGCAGAGTACTTATAAAAATAACACGATGCACACGATGACGATAATCGTAACCGACTAAAGCCTGATAAATATAATTATTTCGTGTCACCACGTAAATATAATTATTTACGTGGTGACACGTCTCATTTTTAACACCAAGTATCAAAATAATATGAGCGCCGTATTGCCTCGGGGCGGTCCATCGTCCTACACTACCAAAACGTAATATCCAGAATATCAGTGACATTAAATTTGAACCTTAATACTATGACGATACCGTTTGTTTTTCAATATGAATGTTGTAGTGGCACGTGCTAACTCGGTAGCTAGCGGCTTTGCGATAATAGAGACAATGGCCATTGTTTGAAAGATTAGGGCTCGAAGCGAAAAATTCACCTGGGAAGATTCATACTATAAGTAAGTAAGAATATTTAAAATATTTACTTAAATCAATGTCTTAAACTTGGTTCCCTTTTTACTTTTATACTAGTCACAAGGTTTATTTTCTCAACCTTTTCGACATTTTCCGATACAGGGTCACAAAGGAAGCCATAACACGCAGGCAGGGTTCGTCCGACCCTTTACTTAAATCGTCTGGCTCGACTGCGCTTACTTTTTATTTCGTATACGAACGGTTCGATCGTACGTGACGTCTTGCGTTTGATGTGTCAACGGGGCCTAATAGCTTCTACAAGAAGATTTTACTGCTAGATTTCCGTTGAAGAAAATACGAGGGTGCGGTGTTACAACGGAGGTTCGAGAACCACTGACTATGTTTATGGACTTTTTTTCTAAACGTTCATTGCTTAGAACGAATCGCAGTCGTCGTTTTGTAAGCAATTTTGACGTTTTCTTGTTCGTTGATTGGTTTAGGCAAAAAAATATTTTTATACGGAAAAATACGACTAGCAGTTGTCAGTACTCTATTAGTATAGTATTTTATTTCATTTCATTTGTTAAATTAGTTCGATTGGTGCGATTTCTCGGATTCACAGTCACAGTAAAGTTTTAACGCCGTCTTTGGACGCCGCGAAATATGGATCTCCTTAAGCTGTTTTAAATTGAGCAATGTACAAATAACTATTACTTAATTATTATGGCTTAAAGTCCTTAACATTTAGAACTGTGAATAAATTGAGTTAGTAACATGGTTTTTGGTGCTGTAATTTTCGTGCTCACTTTGGCGTTATGCCTCGATTTAGTGATGGTTTTGAATAATGGGTTAGCGCTGACTCCACCGATGGGCTGGATGTCCTGGGGATACTACATGTGCGGCGATAACTGTGACAAGAATCCTGATAAATGTCTCAAGTGAGTTTAGCCGGCTTTTTATTGTTTACAAACAAATGGCTAGTCATTTATAATTTATAAATTATAATGTAGGTCCGATTCGATCGTAACCGATAAAGTTTTATGTCTTTACCCATTATTGTATAAGCAATATTTTTACTTTATTTCAAACACACATAATAACGTCGGTGATAATGCAGTACCGCGTAAGTAACAAATTAAATAAGGTCTAAAATACACCTCAGCAAGTAAGTCATTAAGGCACATTTAGCAACTTATTGAATTTGTTAGTTATGCGGTAGGTATTAAAACTATAAACTACATTAATTTGGAAATAATATAAATCAAATCACCCTAACATTTTTATGGCTGCATATTACACACTAGAGGACGCCCGCGACTTCGTACGCATAGAATTAGTTTCTTGCTACTCTCCCTACTTCTTCCCGTTGGGGGTGATTATCGGAAAATCCTTTCTTAGTGCTCACTTACAGCATTAAAGGAACCCCTGTACCAAATTTCAAATTTCTAGGTACAGTAGTTTCGGCTGTGCGTTGATATATAAGTCAGTCAGTTTTGCCTTTTATATATATAGATTTAGTTATTGGTTGTCTCTCGGAATCCCTAATAATGGTTGTTTTAACGTATTGCTTGTCCAAATTATTGCTTGTCATAAACTGGTTTTCAGCTGAGTCAGATAACTTTTTAGGTTTTCCAAATATACCTGCAGGGTTCGGTTAGGGAAATCTTGCAACATCATTAAAAAAAAAACAAAATTCAGGCAAAAATGGCTTTAGTATAAACAAAAATTAGGGATTCCAATGTAGACCCATGTTAATTGTATGTTTATGTAAATACTAGGGAATGCAAATAACCGGTTATAACCGGTTTTAACCAGTTATTTTCATACAAAAATGGTTAATAACCAGTTAAATTGCATTCCCTAGTAAATACACACATTCTTAGCAATAGTATTATTATTATTTATTTATTTAATGGCAACCGGTCGCAATATCGAGCAACCATTTCTGCCAATTGATGCCAAGTTTGTATTTTACATGTACGTATCAAAAAAAAACATAAGGCAATGTTGTACGGTGATCCTCTAGCCTCCGTGAAGCGATGTAGGTAGAACTTTATGAAGACTTAACAATAGTAGGATGTTTAGGTATTGCAATAGCAAGGATTGTGGGTATGTTTGTAAGCATATTTAATTATTTTGTACTACCACTTGAAAAAACTAAGTATTTCCTTAGTGTAACTAAAGGACTTTAGGTCTTTTGTTGCTGCGCATGCAAAAAACACTATGGTTTGCGTTGATGTAAAGGATTTAGAAATTTGATTAAACTGTCTAGGATTTAAAGTGCTTCCTATAGAAAAGAACACAGCGATTTTTGCATGCGCAGTTACACTGACATTTACACGTGTAGTAATACATTCATTGGTCCAATACTTCATGAGCTTAAGTAGAACTTCATGTAAAAGATAACTCAAAATAAGCAATAAATAAACATACAGATCTTCCGTTTTGTCACCCACTGACAGCAGGGAAAAAATACCAACCAAGTGCTAGTTAATTTAGGTGCCATACTTATTAAAATAAAACCACAAAGATGTCATAAATTCTGGCTCAGTTCTACGCCTAAGCATATAAAGTTGACTTCTTACTGACAGATACCCAAAAATTTTGTATTTATGCATCTTAACTAGCAGGCATTCTTCTGGTCTGAATTCCGGCGCAATCTAGCTCTTGGCTAAAATAGGCGTCACTGTTGTCTGCTGTCGCTGAAATTTGTAGTGTTTCAGAGAGAAACCCAATGGTCCCATACATAAAAAAAGTAAAAAAACATTTATTTGTGACAAACAGACAACAAAACTTAACAAAATACTGACATCTAGACAAAAATATCTGTTGTCACGAAATACATAATGTATATTATACAAAGAAATATTTGCACACAAGCTAACTTATAAGCCCTTAAAATAAAAACTTGAAAGTAAATAGTGTTTAAATTCATAGAAATGTAAAAATCCAGTACCTATTATTATCATTTTTATTCATTTTACGACCCTCCTTGCTGTGGGCAGTAAATGCATTAATCACGTATTTTCTGATAAGAACAAATTGATTCTGTAAGATGGAAATATGCGTAAAACTGCTATGCTGACACACATAAACACCTTTTTTTTCCTTTTTGTAGTGAGAATTTTCCAATAACTGAGTGACTTATTTTCATTACACCACAGAGGAAAGCTAACATTGTAACAATTAAGCACGGACCTAAAAAAAATACGGACGTAACGTTGCACTAAAAAGGTGTGAAGTATGCAAGGTACATCATTTCGTTCCGTCATACACGATCTACCCTAGGTACACCAACCCGCCGCCATTAAGGGCAATTCACACAGCGGGCGGGAGCGGGTCGTGCGCCGGGCGGGTCGGTAGTTCGGCGGGTGTTTTAACATGGAGTTATATGGAAGCATTCACACACGCGGTGGGACTTTTAAGTTATGACACAATTGAATCCAATTCTGAAGTAGGTGTACATAAATGATAACATAATTTACTCGTAATTGTACGAAGTTTTTGCAGCGATACAATCGCGATCTCGTACGTTTAGTCGCGATACAGCGGAGCAAAAAGTTGCAGTGGGTAAAAGGCCTTAAAATGGGCAATTTGACGATTTATATCGCAACCCTCATAGCACGCACACAGGTAAACGGACGGCCATTTTGCATGCTTCAATCATGATTAGACGAGGTTACATCCGTATTTTTTTAAAGATCCGTGCAATTAATTCCTTACCTACGTACAATATTTTTAAAATTTAGCCTTTCACTGTGGGTTCTGAGTGCAAAGAGCAACCACAAGAACATAATCTCTACCTTAAGGCCACAAATATTAGCGGTTTTTAATTTAACAGAAACGTCTGTTAACGAAAGTCTAAACTATATTAAAGCGAAAAAAATATTATTATTATTTATTTATTATTTTTTAGAATGAAGTGGCCCATTGTGCCCATTGAAACATGAGTGTCGTTTGTTAATAAACAACGATAGATGGCGTCACCATACCCTTCGACTTCGAGTATGAAAAAGCAAACGATTACTAATTTCGTGGATCTTAAGAGGGGTCTTGGTGGCGTAAGTGGTAATGCGCCTGCATCGGCCCGGAGAGCCAGAGCTGTAGGTTCGAATCCTGCATAAGACCGACAATTTTTTTTCGCTTTAGTCTATATATATAAAAGGCTAAACTGACTGACTGATGTATCAACGCACAGCCGAAACTACTGTACCTAGAAACTTGAAATTTGGTACAGGGGTTCCTTTCATGATGTAAGTGAGCACTAAGAAAGGATTTTCCGAAAATCGACCCCCAACGGGAAGAAATGGGGGGGAGTAGCGGAAAACTAATTGTACGCGTACGAAGTCGCGGCCGTCCTCTAGTATAGCATATAAGCGTTGTTTCTAACTTTTACCCAGTGCCTTGAGCATGTATGTTTGTTTTTATACTATGCGAGATTCATATTCATATACTACTAACACTATGGATAGTCTGAATCAAAAGTAAATAAAAAATGCAGCACCTTGGGATAAACCTGGGCAAAAAGGGAAGAAGCTTGCATTTATGTTAGCGATCCTAGGACCGCTCTCTGTTTGTGACCCATATAATGTTTTCTCTTCATGTATTTATTTCTATATTATTAGTGCACATACCATAGAGCTTAGTTTGGAACCACGGAATAGAAAAAACAGTGGAAGTGGCATGAGCTTCGCTTAGTATCAGACCTGTTGTCGCCAATACTCGAACTATCATAAAAACCACAATGGAAAATGTTTTTGGTTGCGGCTATCGTATCGTGTTTACATTCCAAAATAACACAATAAGGCATGCTTCTGGATTTATTTCCTATTTTAGAAATCGAAATAAGTGATCGCGGTAAAAGTATGGTAGGTTATGCGGAACTCCGCATAACTATGCCACACGTTACACGCCCACTTGACACTTCTACTGTTTTTTCTGTTCTGTATTTGGAACAAGGTATCTACTAAGCCTAAATTACACATAAGCAGCGTAAGACGAACGCGCGACATTTTGTATAAGCGGACGATGCCACTTGAAAAAAACCATAGAGATGCGCGCAGCAATAATGTAGAGTTTTTTTTTATCATACTTGGTGGTTTTTCAGTGAGGAACTGATAATATCAGTAGCTGATGCATTCTTCGACGAGGGTTATCAAGAAGCTGGTTATGAGTACATCATCATTGATGACTGCTGGTCGGAGCGCCAGAGGGACAAAAATGACAGGCTAGTGGCTGATAGAAAAAGGTTCCCGAGGGGCATGAAATTTTTGGCTGACTATGTAAGCATGATGATCAGAGGTAGAGAATGCAATTTAACCGGTTATTAACCGTTTTTGTATGAAAATAATCGGTTAAAACCAGTAATAACCGGTTATTTGCAATCCCTAATCAGAGGCCGGAAGTCTCTTTTTAGCTGTCATAGGGACTTCTCGTCTATCGACTTCCGATATACATATGTAGGTATATAGATAAACACAGCATACAATTTTTAAAATATCACTACGAGTAGAAGTAAACAACAGGCAGTCTTATCGCGGCGGTTTCTTCGACATAACCTTTGAATACCAACTTTTTGAAAATTTCAAATGGCTATTAAAATAATAATATTCTATTGTTTCTTATAAATAATTTGTGGATTTCGTATGCCTTTTAAACATTTTTCGAAAGAAATTACAACAAGAATTTCTATCGATTGTTTTCATTGCAAATCCCTATTTCATATTTTCAAAACTTATTTGAAAGAGATCGCTCTTTAGCGATAAGACCGCCTGTTGTTTACCTCTACATTCAATCTTCTTTAATATGTTGTGTTCTATAATGTATCGATAATATATTATGTATACAAGGTGTTACACAAATACCCGTAAAGCCGAAAGGGGGTTAAATGGTGCCTTATTGTTTTCATTGATGTGCAAACCCTATTTCAGTAAAATTAAAGAGTAAACCATGCAGAATGTTTATGTACATTTTTACCTAATTCGTGAAACGATCAAGAGACATAGGTACTAACAAAATGTACAGAATTCGATTAGATAGATATTACAAGTCGAGTTTTGGAGTCGTAATATTCTGAGTTAGAAAACATCGTCATTTTGGAAAAAACACGAAACAATTGTAGAGTATCGAAAAGAAGATTTAAAATTGACAACATAACATTTTTTCCGTCTTGACGATTTTTGAAGCCAGAAGCATAATTACAGTATTGAACCTTTGTGGATGAAAACCAGAAAAACCATTAAAGTTGACAATAATGAAATTGGTAGGTTGGCCTCTCTGTTAAATAATCTATGCTAACTCCGGTTCCCTGACATGACAGCTTACTATGGTTGATAATATTTTTGCCTTTGATAATTTATTATATTTTTTACGGGGTATTTTGTAACACGTTGTATAGAAAGTAGATAATCGAGAAGTCCCTATGACAGCTCAATAGTTCTACGAGAATTCCGGCCTCTGATGATGTTTTTTTTTTTAAGGTAAATTGCCCGATGGGAGCCCAATGGGACCCTGTAATATGCCTACGCTGTCCGTCCGTCCGTCCTAACTAACTAAGTAATAAGTAGTGGGTTTTTTCTAAGAATATGTGTTATTACGGGGGATTTAGTAAGATTTGTATTTAATGAAAGTGAAATAATAAAAATGTTTCCCACTTTCTTTTTAAACCTATTTAAATTCAGGGTAGCCTAAATTAATTAACATTGTTATACCGACTTAATTAAAAAGAAAACAATTATAAAGGAAACTAACATGGACAAGTAATTTAGACATTTAGATATCCTTTTAAATCGCCTAAAGGCCGCCATATACTATACGGAACGATCCGTCCTTACGATCGATCTGAAACGATATCGTGACGATTCATAATTATTTGTATTGAAATTTGGATGCGATATTGCCACACACGTACAATCCATCGCTCGATTTCAGTCTGAACCGACGGATCGTAACGACGGATCGTACCGTACAGTCAAGGACTTTAATTGTTATGCCACTATGGAACCCTGTCGCATAACGTTTATCATTAATTTTGGCGTAATTTCTTTCATGTGGTTTGACGCTGTCATTATGACAGGGTTCCATAGTGGCATAACAATTAAAGTCCTTGACTGTACATGGGGCTCTTAACGGGGTAGATAACGGTGTAGAATGGTTTTTTTTTTACAAAATCATAACATCTCGAAATTAAAGGGGTCTTAAAGAAAAAGTTGCCATGAATATATTGTGTTAATGTTGTTTTGCCTTATTAAGGGTCAGAGGAAACGCCATTTTTCTCTTAAAAGTTAGTTGCTATATATTTTTTAAATTGAAATATAATACAACAACAGCCGGTTGACTGGTTATCCATACACAACTGTGCAAGGTTCATTTTATTTAGAAAAATAAACATAAACGTTGTTCTAGCTCGTCCTGTTAATTACGTCAATATGACTGACGGTCCGTTTTTGCCGTGTGGTGCCGGGTTTAGAATGTTGCCACTCCATGTCTTCCCGTGGATGTCGTAAGAGACGACTAAGGGACTAAAGGCTGTGTAGTGCTGTTAGGCGATGGGTTTGCAACCTGTCACTAATACACTGGATAACATCTTAGCCTGGTTGTGCAAAATGTGGTCACAGAATTATCAACAAGTTTTTGGAGTTGTTGGTGAGTCTGTGGCTCTGCCTACCGCACTCTGGGAATGAAGGCGTGAGTTTATGTATGTATGTATGTAAGGGTCAGAGGAAACGCCATTTTTCTCTTAAAACTTAGTTTAAATTGGAATATAATACAACAACAACCGGCTGACTGGTTATCCATGCAGTCCATGCTCAACTGTGCAAGGTTCATTTTATTTAGAAAAGTAAACATACACGTTGTTCTAGCTCGTCCTGTTAATTACGTCAATATGACTGACGGTTCCGCGTGTGACGTTTGCATTAAAAACCCAATACTAGTTTTTGTTTCTGCCTTTGCTTAGATTCACAAGCGAGGCCTCAAATTCGGCATGTACACCAACATAGGCATAGATACTTGCATGCGCTTCCCCGGCTCTCAGGACCACTTCGAGCAGGACGCCAAAATGTTTGCCGAATTGGGGGTAGATTACTTAAAGGTGGACGGATGCTTCGTCGAAAAGGAGTACCTTCAAACAGGTAATACTTTTAAATAGGTAGATAAAAACTACCGATGGTATGGCACGTTAAATCCAACAGTGAACTCGTAGAAAAGTAAATTCGTTTTACCTGACTGCCGACAAAGGGTAATGTGTTTATCAGCCTATATATATATGTATGTTTGTATGTATGTTTGTTCCTTTATGGCGCTCTAGAAGCTAAACGCGTGGACCGATTTTAATCATTCTTATAGATTATACATTTTTATATTATGATCAGAATTATTCGTAATTTTTAAAATACAGCGGCCGCCATTTTGGTGACGTCATATCTCCGGATCCAGGCACTTTACAGATGGGTTCCCCACGGTTTTTAAGATAGAATAACATGTTTAGCAACATACTAAAATTTGGTGCTGGTCACAAAGTGAACTAGTAAGTATGTTACCCCTAATAGAAAGCACTAATTGCAAAAAAATGCGTAGTTCGAATAACTGATGATTTTTGAAAAGCTTTGTCTCAAAAACTATTGGGTCTACAGAGACAATTCTAGTCTTATATGGTAGCAAATTTAGTCTGATTTAAAAACGTCCTGAGAAGGTACTATAAAAAACTAGTCCTTTAAAGTCGCCGTAAATAGAATTTGCGAACTATGTAAACAAAACCAAACGAACCAATTCACCATGATTACTCGATAATCACGTACTTTTAAAGATCAAGTGAGGTCTTTGCAAAGATTTATACAATAAATCATTATTTTCATATTAAGTTTAAGATGAAATAAGTATTCATTATACGTTATTTTTAATAAAAACACGCTTGGTGAACATTTGAGGTATGTGTCAAACAGTACTAATTAGTTTACATAGTTTGCAAATTCTATTGACGGCGACTTTAGGGTTATAATCGCCAAAATCTGAAAAAAGTCCGAAATCAACGCAATTTTTTAAAAAAAAATTTGAAGTTGCGTTCGGCGCTCGAGGTCACAAACTTGGATTATTCATTGGGCAAACATCATAAACAAGTCTGCAAAAACTACTAAAAAACTACCGGATTTCACGCAAACTACGCCGTTTGAATCCCCAATTTTACTGGAGTATATTTTCTTTTGCATTTTCCAACCATATTATCTTAAATACGCAACTGCGTGCGAGTCCGACTCGCAGTTGACCGGTTTTTTTTTCTTTTCCAGCTTACATAGAACTAGGTTACCATCTCAACAAAACTGGGAGGCCCATGGTATACGGGTGCAGCTGGCCCTTCTACGACAAGTTCATACACTCCATCGAGGTAAGTAATGGTGCTCCCACAATGGCTCTTATAAGTGTTATAAAACATTTGTATTATAAAATTTTATCACAAATTATAACAAAAGTTATACATTGTTATCATGTTATATAACGTTATATAACTTTTTAAATGATAAATAACAAATTACAACACGGTAACAAACATGTTATACATCTTTACCAGTGTGGGAGCGTTTAAAACATGTAACAAGTTGTAACAAAATGTTATGAAGTGTTAGTGGATGTTATCGTGTTTTATAACGTTATATAACATTTATAACAGCCAGTGTGGGAGCACCATTAGATTCTTATCATAGGCGGACGCAGGCAGGGGCGGTGTACAGTCAAGGACTTTAATTGTTATGCCACTATGGAACCCTGTCGCATAACGTTAATCATTAATTTTGGCGTAATTTCTTTCATGTGGTTTGACGCTGTCATCGTGATAGGGTTCCATAGTAGCATAACAATATACCCCTTTCCACGATGGGTGCATTGTAAACACTTTATTGTACAAACAAAAGAGATTAAAATTGTAAAATTGATAAAAAATATAGCAAGGATGTAAAATGTTATTGTTTTTGAGGTTCTTTAGTCAACACTGAACCCTTATAGCTTCGCCATGTCCGTATTTGGTGTTGTATGTTTTTGAGTCTCGGGTTTTTTTGTGTGTATAAGTATTTATTACTCTATATAAACTGTGTTTTTACTTTAGCTTTGTAAATGTCAAATTTTACAAAAATCTATTTTTTTTCCATTTTCCTCCTAGCCTAGCTACGATAAAGTGGCCAAGACCTGCAACTTGTGGCGCAACTTCCACGATGTTGTAACCAATTTCGATGCGATCTACTTCATCATGAAGTTCTACAGGGAAAACTCGGAGCTTCTGCAGACTTACCACAAACCAGGCCAATGGAACGACCCGGACATGGTAGGTTTGTATGTAGCCCTTAATCTATACATATAAAACACTAGAGGACGCCCGCGACTTCGTACGCGTAGAATTAGTTTCCCGCTACTCCCCCCATTTCTTCCCGTTGGGGGTCGATTTTCGGAAAATCCTTTCTTAGTGCTCACTTACACCATGATGAACCCCCCCTGTACCAAATTTCAAGTTTCTAGGTACAGTAGTTTCGGCTGTGCGTTGATATATAAGTCAGTCAGGTTTGCCTTTTATATATATAGATGACTGACAATGCACAGCCTAAACTGTTTAACCTAGGAACTTGAAAGGAGGCTGGGTAGAAATACCACTCAGATGAGGGTGTTATGTCATCCTATTACCAGGAGTTCAGAACCTGCAAGGGTCTGCTCCGATCTGGCTGGTCTTACGGTCAAACATATTTTAATTGAAATTATATATGGAACCAATAGCAATCAGCAATACCTTATCGGAAAGGAATTATATTGTACAACTTTTTTTATGGATGGAAATGTGAAATCACAGTGGGAAATTTTAATGACTGAATTAGAATGTCACAATAATTGTGTAGTAATGCTTGAGCTCCCTCTGTGTTTAGAAATAGGGATATAAATAATTTATTCAACGCGCTGTAAGTAATTAAGGCTCCGGCACGTAATGACCACCTTCCTAAAATGTACATTTACCAGAATTACTTTATCCTATAATGACCATCTTTTGAGACCATGTTTTGAAATGATCACATTTGACATTGACCACATCGTACAATGACCATTCTCTAAAATGAAATGACCACTTTTCTCAGAGAGAAGTTTTTACAATTATATATTAGTGACAGGTTGCAAGCACATCGCCTAACAATACTACAAGCCTTCATTCCCTTAGTCGCCTAAGACTTGGAGTGGCACTATTCTAAGCCGGCAACCACACGGCACCACGCCACGGCATTTAAAAGCTTTAGAATTTAAAATTAACCGTCCTGGTGACATGTCGCTGGTTGATATTTGGTCACAAGCTGATTTGCCTATCCTCTTTAAGATACATGTAGGACTATTTAAGAAGACCCAGGTCTACCTAATTGCTATGAACAATACTTTTATTTGTTAAGTTTTCCTTCTCCCACCAAAAGATGGCGTCGTTTCCAGCTCATTCTAGGAACCGGCACGCTCACCCAGGGTCAGGCGCGCGTCCAGATGGCCGTGTGGGCGATGTGGTCGGCCCCGCTTCTGCTCAGCTGTGACATGCGTAACGTGACGCGCTATGAGAAGAGTTTGCTGCAGAATTTGGACCTTATTGCCTTAGCGCAGGACCCGTTGGGGATTATGTCGACACCGTATCAGGTGAGATTTTGTACGCGTACAGTACAAGTCGTTTATCGAAAATAATTAGGGCATGAATTCCGAAATCTGGAATATCAAAATCTCGGAATCTCGGGTCAATTTTTCAGATATTACAATTCCGAGATTAGACGGAGCAATACCGGATCATTTTCAATATAGAAATTGAATACCGACATTGGGCCCATAAATATCGTAAATCCGATTTCCAGTATCGGAATTGAATCGGTATTGAATATTGAATAGAAAGTGAGTTTTTCTAATAGATGCCCAATTCCGATACTAGTGTCGGAATTCCGATATTGAGACACAATGCCGAATTTCAATTCCGGTATTGGAAATAGTTCAATATTGTATGCCCTGCGTAATTCTGAGATTCCGATATTGAGGTTCAATACTAATTTTCAATTCCGATACTGGAAATCGTCAGATACTGCATGCCCTACCCAGTACCAACTAGGCTAACTGCGTCGTCGAATATATCCTTAGCATTGCTGGTGAAGTTTGTAAGAGTAAGAGTAGGGCGATATTTTTGCCAAATTATTTCTTTTCTTGTATCAATCTTTCCATTCGCAAAATTTATCAGTCTTTATCTTTTTAGTAGCTTAATTGTTTTGCCGAAGCTATTTTTCTCATCAGAAATAATCCCATTATCATAATTTCCCAATCTGTATTTATCTGAATATTTATATCATTTCCAAAGAGTCGACGGAGCTCCGCTGGCGCGGAGCTCCTACTTCTGGGTGGTTTGGCCCTTCGGGCCTGCTGCCAACCAAACCAAAAATCCTAAACCTACCTGCTTATTTCAGCCTAATTATAATGGGGAAATATGCGACCGGGTAAAAATAAGTATGGGGAAAAAAGCGATTAGGTAAACACGAATGGGATAAATCACGACTGAAAAAATCGCTACGCGGAATTATCTAGTTTGGGAAACAGATTGATACACACGTTTTTAAATATGTTATTGAGGGCCTGTTTCACCATCGACAAGTAAATTTATGTGCCAGTTAAAGTTAGCATTCTCCTTGTCTATGTTCAAGTGTAAGAAAAGGAAAGGGCTAAATTTATGTGTCAGATATGCTTTACTTGACGATTGTGAAACAGGCCCTGAATAGAGTTAATTATGTTGCAGTTGAAGCCTGAACTGACGATGTGGGTGAAGCGGCATCATCCGAGGAAGGGAAACAAATTTCATAGTTACTCTTTCGCACTCGTCAATGTTGGCTCAAACGTTACTAATGTTACCATCATGCCTTCCTTCTACGGTTTAGATTCGGCTGATGAACACACAGTAATGGTATGTTTTATTATCTCACTAAATATTATAAATTCAAATGTTTGTGTGTGTGTTAGTTTGTTACTCCTTCACGCTGCAACGGCTGAACGGTTTGGAATGGAGATAGCTTATACCCTGAATTAACACATAGTTTGCTCCTATAAATTCATTAGGTCAACTAAAAATAGGTAAAATAAATAACATTTGGTAAATCTATACATGGAAAATAACTTCAAATAGTTAATATAAATACTTGATTATGAATTTACGCATGCGTAATTTATATATTTAGAAATCCCGGAAATTTTATTAATGATTTAAATGATTGAGTCCGCCTCCATACAACTCAACAACAACGCCGCCGCGAAAGTTTAGGTAAATATCGATCCGAATTTCCGATCCCTGGTCATGGAGAAGGCGTACGAGCGCAGAGGCCAGCCTGATGGTGAGATCTGTGACCATAGACATTCATTAGCATTCTCAGGACTACAGCTTAATACTGCAATACTAAGACCGCAAATGCCGACCTTGAGCGCTAAGATGGAATGCTTCTATGCTATAGCCCTTTATAACGCAGAGGGAATATATTTCCCACCATATTCTCTTTTTAATTTTCCTAATGTGTAAACGATTAAAAAAGCCAATCCAAAAACAAGAATAACCTATTTTTGACATCTGAATGCTTATGCCTTATAAAGGAATAGCGCCCAATCTATTAGAAGTCAATCCTGACACTTCTAGACGACGCCCGCGACTTCGTACGCGTAGAATTAGTTTCCCGCCACTCCCCCCATTGCTTCCCCTGGAACCCCTGTACCAAATTTCAAGTTTCTAGGTACAGTAGTTTCGGCTGTGCGTTGATATATAAGTCGGTAAGTCAGGTTTGCCTTTTATGTATATATAGATGAAGTTTCTAAATATTGTTAATGTTGACAGGAGTAAAGCATTTCGCTTTAAACTAGCACGATTTTCACACATACTAAAACTATAAACTAACTAGGTACATGTTTATTTTAAAGACTGTACACGATAAAATCCGGCCATGCATGCTCTAGTGTATTTTTTTAATGAATGCTAATTTCCAAGCCGCATTTTTTTGTAATAGTCAGTGGTTATGAAACTACATAATAAAAATACAAACATAATAAAATGTTAGAGCGTCTGTGACTTAGACCATTATATAATCCAAAGTACCATTATTTTTTTGTCCACGGTCTTCTGACAGTCTTTACCAAATTCTACTGTAAAAACATTTTATTATTTTTAAATTATACAAGCCAAATTATACCTTATTACATTATCTTTTCACAATAGTTTAAACTTTTCTAATTGTATTCAGGTTCAGATAGTTCTGAGGTTTTTTAACTTTGGCGAATTTGACTTTTTGACTAATAAATGCCTCCCATACAAAAACAACTTTCAGTGCTTTTAGTAAAAAGTATTCCTGACTACTACTAATAGAAATGAGTTTCAAAAAGTATTTTTTTGATAAGACGACATTCAAATGTGCGTAAAACAGCTTTTAAAAATATAAATACAGTTGTGACATTGTAGCAGGAAGCGAGTGAAGATTGTCAAAAAACGCTGGACAGGAGATGAAAGGTATGATAGAATATATTCGGCGAAAACTCACACATACTCATACATTATTATACGATTTTATTTTATTATATAGTATTATAATTATGCAAGTTATTAAAAAAAAACTGCTTGAAAATATGCATTCATTGCAAAGATACACCAGAGCATGCATGGCCAGATTTTATCGTGTACAGTCTTTATTACGCGATTAACCCCCTTACTAATTAACGTTGAGTAACTATGGTGTAGTTAAACCATGCTTTGTCCTTATCTGTCATTGTGACATTTGAATTTGACAGATATGGACAAAGAATGGTTTAGCTACACCACCGTTACTCAACGTTTATTAGTAAGGGGTTAAGTCCCGTTTTGTAGTTTTAGTAGGAATAAAGCAATGCTGTTATTACTTATGCTGTTCCTTCACACGCAACAAATAACTTTAGCATTGTTTTTCTACTGTTAACAATACCAATATTCGGAAACTATAGTTGCGCAATGTTTCAGGATTTACCTCTTATCGGCCTGACACTATAGTTGGGTAAGGCCGCGGAGCGTTCGAACCGCCCCCGCTTTTGTGTTACGAAAAAAATATAGAAAACATTACAAAAAGCATTTATTTTCCAGGTATCATGTAAGAACCTAATCACAACTACCTACCTATTGTAATTAAATATAAATGCCACAGACATAAATCGCTGCTTATCGATGATAGTGTCATAACACGAAATACTACGTTTTTGAGATAAGTATAACACGACGCGTGAAATATTCATGTAAGAACCTAATCACAACTACCTATTGTAATTAAAAATAAATGCCACAGACATTAATCGCTGCTTATCGATGATAGTGTCATAACACGAAATACTACGCTTTTGAGATAAGTATAACACGACGCGTGAAATATTCAAAAGTTTATGATGACTAACTGCCGTACACAGAGACGTCAATTAAATTTAACGCTTGATTAAAGTTGCTGCTGTCATTTTCTTTGCTATAGCAATATAATAAGACAACACGTCACTTAACAAGCATTAAATTTAATTGACGTCTCTGAGTGCGGCAGTAAGACACCCATTGCATTATCTCCAAAAACAGCCACGTGGCAGCACTGTGCCCTTATGCCATTGGTCCAATTGTGACGCCATATTGTGGGCAACAGCGTAGGTAAGCCAGTTGAGCCGCAACTACCAACAAAGAAGCTAATTTTTTATCATGACTACAGGCACACCCCAAAATAATTCAGAAAAAAATGCTGATTATATTTGTAACATTGATACATTACAAAATAGTTTGTGCAATAGTGATTAATTTTTAGTTGCAACTTTATCATCCAGAAAGTAAGTAATTTTTTTTTGTAACATGTCCAAATAAGCTCTTAGTCATGAAAAAATTGTCGTTAAGGTACATAATGTTTTCGGTATATGCCTATATTCAATATTTATATGTAAATAAAATTGTGACCTATTATAACTTAAAAAATCTTTATGCACGATACATTTCGATACATTTTATGAAAAATAATTTGATCGGAAACCAAATGTTACCTTGTAAGTGAAAAAATCTAAATAAGAAGTAGATTAAAAGTATTTCAAAAAGATTATTTGCGCATGAAACTAATTTATAAAGGCCCTTTATTTAGTTAACTTGTATGTTAGTATTTAAGTATATTATTGTAAAATGCCTAGCAACATTGCTAATCATTTTTTAACCAGTTTCCGTTATTTAAATGGGATGAAATATAAATTACCGTCAATTATGCTGATGAATTATCTATAACTACTAATATTATAAATGCGAAAGTGTGTCTGTTTGATACGCTTTCAAAACCGCTTACGTTACTGCCAAACCGCTAAACCGATTTCGATGAAATTTGGTATGGAGATTGCTTGAGTCTCGAGAAATGACATAGGATACTGTTTAATTGCGGGAGCAGCGATAGACGACTTCTACGCGGGTGGAGTCGGGCAAAAGCTAGTTTATAATATAGGTAGCGAATTAGTCCGGCGGGGCGCTGGCATGTTTTGAGGTCATAAGTTACAAAAACTCTATAGTCGCTTATTTTTTGCATGTATATACAGTGTGTACTTGTGAGGCTTATATTGCGTTTTGTGTCACATCTTGCCATTGCATATTCAGCAATTCGATGTTTTGTGGCAAAAAACAACATTTCAATATAGAACGTTCAAAAAATAAAATTAAAGTTAAAAAATATATTAGTATCCTATCTAGGTAGAATAACTAGGGGGCATTCGTATTCCTTTCCGTACCGCTGGTGGCGGAGTCTTCAACCTTGCAATACTTAAAGCTGGCTCCAAGGTGTCTCACGGAACTATTACGGAGTTGATCTGTGCTATTTATGAGGTTTTGTGGCGGAATCCCCAGAGGATCTACAAAGGCTTATGACGAGTCTCGATGAGTGATGTCGCAAATTTGGCCTGAAAATCAGCGTGAAAAAGACCGAAGTATTGGTTCTTGACACGCTGAATGGGGCCCAGGTTGACATCAAACTCGGTGATAACTCGCTTAAGCAGATAGACAAGTTCAAATATCTGGGTAGCACCATAATATCGCGGTGCCTCCTTGAGAACGAAGTCAACGGCAGAATTGGAGCAGCTGCCGCAGCCTTCGGCAAACTTCGTTCCAAGGTGTTACGCTCACACTACATAAAAGCTCTAAGAAAATAGCTGTTTACATGGCGTATTCAGCATATTCGAACATAAGATAGATTCCACCTAGAATGCCTTCGCGACATTATGAACTGAACATTCGTTGGTCTGACCGTGTTCGTCAGTGCCGGATTAAGCCAGCGCGGGGCCCGTAGTAAGTTCTATATATAAAGAGACCCTTGGTTTGTTTTAGGTTATTTATTAAGTCTAGGGTGCTAAATAAAACAGAACTGGTAGAAATCCATGTCAGGGAGATGTGGGTGCGCGGGGCCTCTCAATGCGCGGGGCCCAGCATTTGCTACTCTTGCTACGTGGCTAATCCGGGACTGGTGTTCGTAACACGGAAGTCCTACGAAGAGCTAATGTCGATGGAATAGAGGCCTATCTAATGCGACGACAGCTGCGGTGGGGCGGCCATGTTTCCCGCATGTCAGATGACAGAGAGGCAAAGCGCATCTTCTACTCAGAACTACAGGATGGCAAGCGGAAACAAGGCGGCCAATTCCTGCGGTACAAACATGTGCTTGAGCGACATATGAAGCGGTGTGACGTGGACCCGTCACCATGGGAGGCAATGGCAGCAGACCGGCCGTCTTGGAGGCATACAGTGAGCACTAAGGTTTCCGAGTTCGAAAGGAAGAGACGTGAGGTGCTCGATGTTAAGCGAGACGAGCTCAAGGCCCGTACACCTGCGGTTATTCACTACAATAGGGTATTTTTTGCCTGATATTACATTTCATATAGGTAGGTACTAATTTGGATAATATATCAACATACGTAGTATGATAAAATAATTCAAAATCAAATTTGAAATTGGTAATTAAAAAAAAGTTATATTTTTTTGTCTATTTCTTTCTCCCAAAACGATGTTGTACGTGTAATTCATATGGCGGTTGAGTAATATGACGTCATATTACTGTATTTTCCCCTTTTTCTAAAAGCAAGTTTTAAACATTTACATCTTTTGTATTTTTAAAGACATTAAAAAACCATTTAAATTAGGCTATTCGGAAGGTATAAAAGCTTCAATTTAAATACTAATAAAACATTAGGAAAATACCCTATTATATCAGAGGGAATGACTTGCATCGAATGTGGTCGAACTTTTGATGCAAGAATCAGCTATGTCAATCATCATAGAGCTCACGAGCGACGCTCTAAATAGTCGGATCCGAGTCGCTGTGGCCGAATTCGGTCAGGATCGATCGATGGGACAATCTCACACAAATTGACCTAGTCCCAAACTATGTCCTAGGCTTGGTACTATGGGTACTGGAAAACGATAAACATACTTAAATAGAGAAATTAATGCTTAAATACATAGGAAACTTCAAAGACTAGGAAAAAATACTTGCGCTCAGCTCACAAATATTTTCCCTTACCGGGAATCGAGCCCTGGACCGCTAGCCTCGTAGGCAGGGTCACTACCAACTAGGCTAACCGCGTCGTTGAACCCCTGATCGCTGTTTTATTCCAGTTTGTCTTAGATATTATGTTAGCAAAACAATTCAGGGTTTATTTGCTCGACCAATGCGTTTTCTAAGGTCTCACACGTCAAATAAGGTAAATCATTACTTTGTAATGTAAAAAAAGAGATTTGCGATCACAAAATAGGCCCTTATTTATGACAAAGAATTAATATTTTTATAGACATAATTCGTATTTCTTCGGTTTTGTCCATGATTTATTGATATTTTTCTAGGTATAAAACGATATGCATCATTAGTCATCAATAAAAGAAAAAAATACTAGGGTTTAACACGAAAGCATCGTTGTTGTCCAAAAGATTACACGTATAATTTTGTAGTTTCACTACTTGTGTCCTTATTGCACATAATCACGACGAAGGTTTTGAGAAGCATGTTGAATAGATCTACAATTTGTAAAGATATTAAATTAGACTTGCGTCTCTTGTATTAGATTTTTGGGTTCATAAATTAACTGAGAGGTGATAATATTACGACAAAAACAAGTATCTTTTTATCTTATGAAGGTCAAAAGTTATCTCAAAATGTTTTTTTTTTTAAATGGCTCTGCTGAATAAAATGCTTTTTTGAGTTATGCCTTTATCATTGATAGGCAGCGATGACTATTTTCGTAACACAAAACCGGAGCGGCTCGAACGCTTCGCGGCCTTACCCATTTATTTCACTTGAAACAAAATTTATTTACCACATTAAATAAGTAGACGATAAGGTGACGATTCGTAAAGAAAAGACAGCTGGTACCAAAATTGTGTCTTGGAAATGAATTTTTAACAGAAACTATGTTTTTTTTGCAGGATATATTCACCGGTGTGTATATCAGAAATGTAACGGTCTTTGATTCCTTGGATATCTCCATCCAATCACACGGTGAGTACAGTTGTGATATTAACTTAAGGCACTTGTCCTGATAAGCGGAAGAGCCAGCGATCTATTATTAATATATGTATCTCTTTTATTGAAACGGGATCTATATCTGTTGTTCGTTTCTTGAGCGAGAAAATAGTCGATAGTTAATCACTTGTTGTAAAACACTAGATTGGCTGGTCAAACGCTCACAAGCCTTACAAGCATTGGCCACGTAAGCGATTTGCGTGCGAACGCGAAGCGATGCGAATTACTTGCGTTAGCCATGACACGATTTGCTGGCCAGACTCTATTAGCTTATTTCCTCATACTGCTAAGGTTGCATTCGACCAAACTGGAATAAGGTCTTATACCTAGATTAAGGTTACGGCTCCACTGAGGCGGAGACGAGCGGAGCTGAGTGGAGCAGAGCTGTGAAAAGAGTTAAGTGATTCCACTGAGGCGGAGACGAGCGTGAGTGGAGTGATTACAATGTAGTAATGCAGTTACGTATCCTCTCCGCTCCGCTCGTCTCCGCTTGACTGTTTCCACTGAAGCGAAGCGGGGACGAGATGTGGATTTCAACTAATATGATTGGTCGATTCCTACACGTCTCCTCTCCGCTCCGCTCGTCTCCGCTTGACTGTTTCCATTGAAGCGGAGTGGAGACGAGATGTGGATTTCAACTAATATGATTGCTCAATCCCTACACGTCTCCTCTCCGCTCTGCTCGTCTCCGCCTAAATGGAGCCACACCCTAAACGCTGAATTTGTATAGGGTAATCTCGGAGTAAGACTTATTCCAAATTTGGTGAAATGCGGCCTAAACCGCGTAAGTAAGAAATTTTATCAAGAGTAAAATGTACCTTACTGCCGCACTCAGAGACGTCAATTAAATTTAATGCTTGGTTGTAGTTGCTGCTGTCATCTTTGCTATAGCAATGGAATAAGACAACACGTCACTAAACAAGGATTAAATTTAATTGACGTCTTTGGGTGCGGCAGTGAGTCTTTAAGTTACTAAGGTGCATTTTGCTCCTTATTTAATTTGATAGTTACGCGGTTTAAGCATCACCGACGATACCATAAATCAATGCTCCTTTCGTATTGTTCCAGATGTCGTATTATACACTCTCTACCCTCTTTAAAATACTAAAATATCAATACACTTTGATAATGTTCAATGGGGTCATCTTTTTTTTACCTGGCAGCTCAAGAAGGATGTTTTGTTATGTATTAAGTAATTACGAATAAAAAAATAAACTTCCTAATTTCTTGAATTTATAGTTTAAATGGCTCAGGCCTGAAATATGCGTTTTCCTAAAATGTACAATTCTCAAAACGTCTGCGTTCTCACAATGTTAGCATTTCTATTTTGTCAGTTTTCTCAAAATGACTGCTATTTAAAATGTGTACAGTCTCAGAAAGTCGTCTATTCACAATGTTTACATTCCTATAATATTAGCATTACCATAAGTTTTGCTTTTCCGTTATGTTCACTTCTTTATATAGGCTTTCGTCTTGTTATGTTTGTTTTCCTATAATGTCTGCTTTATTTCAAATCAAAGTTCTAAATTTTCCAAGGCAGCAACCATCAGCATTACGTAAAATGTTGACAGGAAAATTAATTATACAAACTTTTGGTCAATTTTGGGTTGAGATGGTAAATGCAATCGAAAAATATAATGTTTGAAAAATTCTGTTCTACTTAGGACTCAATTATAATTATATCGTTTTATATTCGTAGTTATTTCGTACAATCAGCGTCAAAAGAAACTGATCACTTAATTACCTTGTCGCTTTACTGTCACATAAGCAATGTCAAACAAGATTGTTAATGCGATAAAGTACAAAAGTAGCTTGAAGTGATCAGTTACTTTTGACGCTGACTGTACCTAACCCTTTACCCGCCAACGACGCAAATTATAAAAATTTCGCTTTAAAATAATAAAGATACCTATAGGTGTAAATATGGCGTTCATGATTGCAGACATTTTGGGAATAAGACATTTCTGGAATGCAAAAATTGTAAGAAGGCAGATATTTTGAGGTTGAAGACATTTTGAGAATAGGCTCTTCCTGAAAAGCGAACATTATATGAAAACTGACATTCTTGGAGACAGACATTATAAGAAGCTGACATTTTGGGAAGCTGACATTATGCAAAAGACGTGCCAACATTGTGAAAATGCAGACATTTTCATAAAAATACATTTTAGGAAAACGCATATTTCAGGCCTGAGCCGTTTAAATTATGTTTTGATTGAATTTACATTAAGTAAGTATTTAAGTAAATTTATTTCGACATTTGTCAGTATCTGTCATGTCATCATCAAAAATCGGAATAGGTAGTTCAATTTGGGGTAAATTAATGCTATGATGGGTATGCCCTGTTTCTTATGGTTGGGTCAAAATGCGATACCAAACCTGAGGACTGCGATGGGAATCCATCATCGAAATCATTCTCATCATCATCACCTTCATTTTATAGTTGTAGCTGATCAACAAATGTATATCTAAATTTTTATATATTACTAGCTGTCCGCACCCGGCGTCGCCCGGGAGTATTTTTTTTTTCATACAAACCTTATGAAAAATAGTTTACGACCTATTCTCAGACCTACCTACTGAATATACACACAAAATTTCATAAGAATCGGTCGTGCCGTTTCGGAGGAGTTTGGTTACAAACACTGTGACACGAGAATTTTATATATTAGATTAGATTTTCTCAATCTGGAACACAATAAAGTGAAATTGCTTAACATATCCATATAAAGTTAACGCGAAATAGCACTACCTATTCCAATTTTTGAATTTATTATATAAATATTATGAATATAAGTTTATAACAAATACATTTTGGAAATAATACTTATCTCAAAAGGAAGATACATAAGTATTTAGTTAAATTAGAATGAATATCTGTTCGAAAATTTGACGTGTAGTACTTACTGAAATTATTGCTCAAATACTGTGATACCTATTGTATTTAATATATTATATTATTGTAATATTTATAAAGAATATTAATTAACTCTGTTGTTTCTAAATTGCCCCCTAAAACAGTTACTAAAATAAGCCATCCCTGTAGTCATTCGAGGGCTATATTCTATTCGAGCTAAACATAATTGCTTTTGACTTGTTATATAGTCAACGTTATGATCTCTATTCACTTGACAGTAATGGCAGCCGCGTACGTTTATTTGACAAAAACACACTGTAACAACACAAGAAATTCGTTTAGGTTCACTTCGTCCACATTCCCATTTCGTTCACATTCCTACTTCGTCAGCAATCCCATTTCGTCCACAATTACAATATTAATAAATTATTATTAATTAATTCCCAATTCGTCCACTTCCTATTTTGTCAACATTCCCAGTTCGTCCATATTCCCATTTCGTTCACATTCCCACTTCGTCCACTTTTTTTCTTTTTTTTTGGGAATGCGAACGAAGTAGGAATGTGAACGAAATGGGAATGTGGACGAAGTGGGAAAAGGACGAAATGGGAATATGGATGAAATGGGAATGTTGACGAAGTGGGATTGTGGATGAAGTAGGAATGTGAATGAAATGGGAATGTGAACAAAGTGAACCTAAACGAAGAAATTTAAGCAAACATTTGACAGGAAAAACGATACGATACCAATACCTTTAAAGACAAAGTAAAATGGTCTCAGCTGATGCATTTCAATTTGTGTTGGAATATTTTGCCATGATGTGGCTTGTAAATAGGGCAAACAACTTTTTGTTGTAGCTCGTTGCCATGGTGACGTCTCCTGGGTCACTCTTTAAAACTATAATTTCAAAGGATTCAAGTCCACTAATAATAAGTTTTATTGGTATTTACAAGCCCATTCTTTTATGGCTTTTCTCCTGAGTGTGCTATAAGTATATATTATAACATATTTTCTAAGAAACCCTATCACTGTTGTCTCCTTGCTTACGGGACAGAATATCATTCTACGTCACGCGCGCTCACCGTGATCGGACGCATACACTAGACGCTCGTCAGTTGATCTCAATTTTCCGAGGCAACATGTCAAAACTAACACTAACGGCAATTGAAAAGTTAATACAAAATGCCGTCGCACCATTTGAGTTAAAAATTTCTGAAATCCACTTCAAGATTGACGTTATTTTAGCAAAATTAGAGCCAGTGAATAACACAAATAATACAGCGACAAACAAGGATGGCGATGCTGCCAAACAAGGACGAAAGCATGAGAAACCGAAACCATGCGATCCACTACCGAAGTTTCTGCCAAGAGTCCAATCGGAGCAGCCGAAAGCAGGTACGTCACCCGCCTCGTCAGAGCCAGCAGCGACAGCACGAGCCGCGAGAGCAAGAGCGAGAAACGCTCCAGCGCCGCCGACTGCCGCAGCGCCTCGCAAGTCCTTGTCACACTTATCACGCCCGCCGCCTGCACCTGTTGCTGTCGCCATCACACCATCGCGTGAGTCTTTACCGCTCACATCTCCGAACTTTCAACGGAATGCTACCGAGAGCTCCCGTAACGACGACATCGAAGCCGCACATTGTGTGGCCACAAAACCAGCGATGCAGAACGACCAACACGACAAAACCACCGTGCCAGAGACTAACAAATACAGCTGGCAGACGGTATCACGGAAACAAAACAAACAATCACGTAGCGATGTTGTAATAGGCACGGGAAAAGAGCATGATGATATTAGGGCGGTCGAACAACTGAAATACCTACAAGCTTGGATGTTTACACCTGAAACGACACCCGAAAATATTCTCAACTTCTTAAAAAAAACGGTGAGCTCGGAAAAATACTCCGTAGAAAAGCGACAGATAAAAACGGATAGACATGCATCATTCTTGATCGGCATTCCGGAACAACTGTTTGATCAGTTTAACACGCCAACTGCATGGCCACCACGGGTAAGACTGACGGAGTGGTTTCGAGCGAGACCCCGCACCGCGCGGGGAAACACACGTCACTCGTGTTCGCGTGCCGAACCGGCCGTCGGCGGAGCCGCGCGGGAGCGCCGCTACTGACGACGGTGATCCACCCGCTACAAGAATAAGTGCGCCGGACTACCCTCAAGATCTTGTAATATGTCACCAAAATATACGCGCACTAGATAATAAGACATTACAACTGGAGATTCTGCTCCAAAATGAATTACAATGCGATATCCTCGCCATCACTGAGCATTGGTTGTCGGCATCTAAATTAAAATGTATTAGTCTTAATCAATTTGAATTAATGTCTAGTTTTTGTAGATCTAATTACGAACATGGCGGCTCTTGTTTATATGTGCGAAATAATATTCGAGCGGTTGAAAACGTAGACTTAACCGCCCTATCAGAGGAACGCTATTGCGAAATATCTGCAGTAGATCTCATAGACTTAAATTTGACTATAATATGTTTATACCGATCCAATTGTCAAATAAGCGGTAATGATTTTTTATTTTATCTGGAGCGCCTTCTCGACAAGCTGAGTGATATTGACAAAAAATATGTTATAATAGGCGACACTAACATTGACGATACCGAAGGTAATACACGTTTAGAACTGAAAAAGCTTTACGATTTACTTAGGGCTCATGACTTCAGAAATGAGGTAGGATTTCCAACAAGGATCACGGCCACAACATCTACCAGCCTTGACCACGTGTACTGGAACGGGGCCCGCGGCGCACTGCGCGCCGCGCCGGTGACCACGCACCTCAGCGACCACCTAGCCGTACGCGCTGCGCTGCGACTCCCGCGCTGCGCGCCGCCGCCGCCGAGCTGCCGACGCGCGCGCCTCTTCTGCCCGCGCAACTATGCCAGTTTTGAGGCCGCGATATTGAGTGTTGATTGGCGCGCAACAATGCAAACTAAAACCTCCATTCAGTGTTTGATTACGTCTGTAATTAATATCCTAAGAAATAAATTTGAAATTTGTTTTCCCGTTAAAACAGTAGTTAATAAAAAAAGTGAGTCGTGGGTAACGAGCGATATTTATGAATATAAAAAACTATTGTTTGAAATTGTACGTCTTCAAAAATACATGCCACATAATATTAAGCTTAAAAATTTTGTTCTAGAATTAAACACTAAATATACTAAACTATTAAATTCAAATAAAGGTTCATTCTACACCGATAAAATAAATAATAGCAGTAACATTATTAAATCAATGTGGGCCGTAATAAATCAAGAGGGAGGTAAAATTCAACGTAACCGAGTAGACTTCACGGACATAATCAAAGACTCAAACGGAATAAATTTCTCCTGCAAAAAGAAGGCTGCCGACGTCATGAATACCAGATTGACTGGCGCGGCGGTGGCGTGCGGCGCGCCCTCCGCGGACCGTGCGCGCGCACTCGGCGCGCTGTGCGCAGTGCGCGCGCCGGCCGACCGGAGCCTCAGGCTGATACCATTCACACCCGATGAAGTGTACCAAATTATCACGTCGGATGTTGCTAAAAAAACCACTAGGGACATTTACGATATTTCTGTTGTATTACTGAATTCAGTAGCAGTACACATATCACCAATACTGTCCTTGTTGTACAACAGATGTCTTTGTGAGGGTACTTTTCCTAATCCCTTAAAAGAAAGCCGAATCTCGCCCCTGTTTAAAGGTAAAGGTAAAAGGGATGACATACGAGTAGATGGATACAGACCGGTTGCGATTATCCCTGTGATTGCTAAAGTGTTCGAGCACGGCCTCAGCGCCCGGCTGACCAAGTTTTTATGCTCCACTGATGCAATTTCCGATAAGCAGTATGCCTATCGCAAGGACCATTCGACGACATCACTAGCGCGAGAAGTTGTTCGCCGGATAGTGGTCGCACGTGAGCGCAGGCAAGAAGTCGCTGTCATTTGCTGCGACTTATCCAAAGCATTCGACGTGGCCGACCATGGAGTCATACAGGACAAGCTACACCACTATGGTATTGCAGATTCCGCCCTGAGCCTGTTTGTCGACCTGCTGCGAAATAGATCCCAGGTGGTAGTCGCGGACGGCGGTAGAGTTCCATCCGATGCGGCATACACATGCATGGGCGTCGCGCAGGGTTCATCGGTATCGAATATTCTATTCACCCTCCTGTTGAATGATCTTCCGGATTGCATACACAGTGGTGACGCTTTCATGTACGCTGACGACGTAATTGTAGTGGTCTGCGCACCGACCTATGATGCGCTCGAACTGCAACTCAATGCGACGGCTGTGAGCCTGTATGACTGGTTCAGGCACAATGGCCTCATTCTGAACGCCAAAAAAACTCAAGTCATAAACTTTGACTTCTCGGGCCGGCAAGTAAGACCTCTATCAGTCGTTGCATATGACACCAAGATTGACCAAGTAACCAACACGACCTTCCTTGGATTCGAATTAGATAGGGGCCTTACTTGGGCGGCTCATATTGACAAAGTGTGCGGCAAGCTATCCGCGGCTTGCTTCGCTTTGAGACGACTGGCTCGTGTGGTGCCTCGCGAGATGGTTCGCACGTGCTACTTCGCCTCGGTACACTCACACTTGCTGTACGGTGTAGAGTTGTGGTGTAGGGCTAGTGGATGGGAGCGAGTCTTCCGTCTACAAAAACGTGCCGTACGTGCTATTGTGCGTATCGCCCAAACAGACTCTGTAAAACCTTACTTTAGGTCCCTAGGTATTCTGACCCTGCCGTCCCTAATGATACTGCAAGTGGCAATGTACGTGCGAGCCAACTTAAACGCGTCTACGAAATACTGGATCCCCAGCAAACTCGGGACGCGGCGCGCGCGCGCAGTCCGGCTGCTGCCCGTAGCGCACCGACTCACTAAGTCGGAGAAACTAACACACGTCATGGGCCCTAAGATATATAATCACCTTCCTGACGATATTATCGCTGCAAATAATCTGTCGATTTTTAAATACAGGCTTAAGAAATGGCTTGTAGAGAAGGCATTCTATGACTACAGAGATCTATTTTCATGAAATGAATCTATGTGTTATATTACCTATGTACCAATTAGTGTAACAATCATTTTAATATCATTATTATGTTTTTATATAATAAGAAAGATTTACTTGACATGTAATTATTATTATCAATAAAATTAACTATAACTAACTATAACTATAACAACAACAAAAATTTGATCATCCCAATTTAATCATCATCACAATATAATAAAAACATGGTAAAGTTTGAAATTATTCAATAAGAAGAATCATGCTTATAGAGGTTTGTAGGTTTGAAGCATTTTTTTTTTTACTTAGTTTTTGTTGATATTATAAGTGTTTGCTACGCCGGCTTTGGACTTGTGGTTGGAATGACGTCATTTTGTTTGTAACGCCACATGGTCTATTCTACGTCACAGCTACGTAGAAAAGACCATGTGGCGTTTGAGCTCTTTAGCCATTAGCAGAAATTTGTTTATTGTCTCAGTAAATAATGAACATATAAAAAAAAAGTAAGCATTATTTTAAGACAACTTTACTAGAGACATGTTTTTTTTTTCAGAACACCTTTTCGAAAAGTTCCTTTTGTCAATTACGTCAAAATATTGCATCAACAGATGCACGGATGTATTTTACTCATTTTGACATCAATAACAATAAAAAAGACGAAAATGTGCGATGTCATCAGTTACCAGCATATATTTTGTAAGACTGCTCCTAAGTTAACAGAGGAGATGAAGGTTTGAGCCCTACTCATGATCCATGACTTTCAGTTTTCGCTTTTCATTTGGATTTAGTGCCTGCGGGCACTTATCGTCGTGTATTATGGTTTATCGATGTGGTTAGACGTGGATAAAACATCTGTCACTTTCTGACCACTACATAAGTGGAAGAGTGAAGGTTGCTTTATCCGCGAAAAGCGTGACCATAATACGGGTCCAGCAAATGACACTGTACGAAAAAGTGTGATTAAAATAAGTATCTATTTTTGAGTCAAGCTTTTGTTGGCGCCTGTACTTTTTATTTTAAATCTTTATCTGCTTGTCAAGACGAACTGTTGAGTCCTAACTTGGTTGGTCTGCGTTAAGAATAACGGAGATCCTGTCTCCACCTTCCGACTCCATAATTAGATACCATAATATTGCATTGTCATCGGATTTACATACGTGGTTCCAGCCCATTCCGTTAGCGGGAAGTGGGTCAAATTTAACTTGCAAGATTTGACCCGTACAGTCAACCAATTTGATTTCTAGGCCACTTTGGACTATGTTAAAGTGACGTTGACAACCAAAACGTTACAGAGTTCTTATGATTTGGTTTACAACGTCACATTGACAAAGTCCATAGTGGCCTAGGATTCAAATTGGTTGACTGTACATACATAAATACATGCATCGCAAGTTAAATAAAAGCTTGTAAAATAAAATAGTTTCACAAAACACTGAAAACTTTTAATTTAAGTTATGTTCGCATTTCCAAGATAATTAGAGCTGCTTTAATTGTCCTATTCTTTGCTCCGGACATTTAATTAGTCCGGCCATTATGCGGAAAACTTTAGTAGCCAGGCTACAGACATATTGCACAGCCTTTTTAAGGTGCACTTAAAGTTCAGCACTTGTAAGACGAGGGCTTGGGATAAATGAGCATCGTAGCGAATGCGAAATGCGCGAAGCCAAAGGGAAATGAGTGTAACAGACATACATAGGTCCGCTATAGAACTCTATCAAAGTGACGATTTAATAAAAAAAATAAAAAGCCTTATGATTTGAATCATTACTTTACTTTGATATAGTTCCATAACGGCCTATGATTCTTGGTTATCTAACTCCTGAACTATGTGACCGATTTCAATGAATAAGTTATAATTCATAAAACACGTGCGTCAAAGGCTACAATATTTTTAAAGGTAGGTACGTCATACTACTTAGAGATTCATTTTTATACTTTTGAATTATCTATATCTTTACATAGTATAAATCAAAGTCACTCTGCGCGTCTGTCTGTGTGTATATTTGCTAACTCCTCCTTAACCAAGCAACGGATTTGAATGCGGTTTTCACAATCAGTTAGATCATTTTTTCAGGAAATGTTTTTGTGTATTCTCACTGAATATTCATAATGTAAAGCGAAGCGAGGGCGGGTCGCTAATACAATAATAATAAAAAAACTTAAATAAATACTTTCAGAATCTAAGCATTTACCTAGACGAAAAAAACATACGCTGTTAAATACTGGGCCCAGAGTATTGGTTGTTACATGTGAACAATACGATCTATCTGAGCCTTTAGGCGGCAAACATAAGCATAAGCATAAAAAGCAGAAGAAAATAAACGAATTTATTTAAGCAATCTGTTGATAGAGACGCATCCGACACAATGACCTTCAAATGCTAGAAATGTCGCCTTTTTCATTGACAAATTTGGTTTTTCTACGGTTAGTTAGTTTTACTTTGAAAGACATGCCCTAGAGAATAGTATATCTTTTGAATATCTTTTAGGTTTCAATTGAAGCAGTTTATTAGTAGTACAACTTAAATAACAGAAAAAAATACGATAAATATAATATAGAATATGTATTTTCCCGTAATTTGATACCCAATTAAATCCAACATCGAAAAACACCGGCGAAAACGAGAGCGTGTGTCAGCCATCCATCATTATGTTTGAGTTATCGGCGTTTACGGAGGTGGGACATGTTTGACAACAAAATGGCCGACGTTAACAGTAATGATCGTTTGCGGTTGGGTTTTATTTAACGTTAAGGGATGTGATAGGTTCCAATGTTTGTTTTCTTTACACTAAAAAATACGCGTTTAGTAGGTGCTGGAAAAAAGTAGAACTCCAGATACGTCCTTGAAAATATTCGGTAACTAAACGTATTGTTACATAAAAATGTGAAAGAATTTGATAACAAAAAATACTTCAACATTTCTATATTTTTAAATAATGTCTTAAATGGTGGTCTCCTCCAACATATCAATTTCAAACTATTACTGTTTTTTTTAATTTCTGATCTATGTATAAGTGACAGTTTAAACTTATTTTTTCATTAAGCTTTGTTTTTTACCTTTTATTTTTTTCGTGCCCCTCGCATTTTAAACAATGCATTTCGAATAAACCATCATTCAACATTGAAGTTTAAAACCATGCCAAAAAGTAGAAAACCGTTTATCCAGTGCTTTACATAAATAAGGCTCTCCACACGCTTATGATAATTGAATAACGTGTGGGCTGGACGTGGTGAATAGCCCTTTATAAAACCTGGTAATTAGTCGCTTTGAGCAAGCTGTGATTACTTTAGTGTTGCCTAACAAAGCACTAATTTTAGTACCTACTCAGGTTTATGCAATAATAATGTACTACAGCGACTTCGTCGGCGTAAAATTAATAATTTGGCTATTCCACAGGAACGGTAATTTATTTCGGGATACGGTAGCTTATGTTTAATCCAAGATATAAGCTATCTCCATTCTATAATCGAGACCTTTGTTCCTAAAACAAATTTCCCTGACTTATACCTAGCTTCCGAATTTCCCTTACTGACGTATTTGGATTACTCACCATGTATGTATTATTGTCAACACATGTAGGTACAGCATCGAATATAGATACGAACTATTGTACCTTTTCGCTTTACAGCCACTTAGGCGATGTCAAACAAGATTGGCAAATGTATTAATGCGATAAAGTACAATAGTGATCAGCTACTTTTACCTACCTGCTAAAATATTACTAGCGACTGGCCAGTCGGTAAATATTTAACTATATCTAACGACATCGCGTGCCGTTCATTGCGCTAGTATAAGTCTAGACTTGGCGTTTTTAACATCGATTTTAAGAAAGGAGACTTGTGATTTGAAGCAATGAAAACAAGCTTTTGTTTTGTTTTAACATTGATTTAAAGAAAGGTGACTTGTGATTGGAAACACAAATCCGTACTAAATGCGAAAAGATTAAAGTAACGCGTGTCAGGTCAGTACCGGTAATGAGATAAGAAACACAAGACCACGCCAGTGATAATTTAAATAAGCCTACTTAAGTTTTTTAAGAACATCTTAAGTGCCTCTATCAGCAGGTCACGGATTATCCATTCTTTATCTAAGACCCTGTATCTCGACACCACCACAGGATAAATAGAAAAGTAGTTAGTCTCCGGCCCTTTAGGAGTTTCTGATACCTATTGCCGTTCGGGCTCCATCCTATACCTACCTACCCTGTACCTATATGTCCTATGTCCTATGCTATGTCCACCTAACACCCTGTATATAGAATAGAATAGAATAGAATAAAAAATATTTATTCAACGCACGCAGACGAAAAACAATAGAAAAATAAAAAGTAAAAAGAAGACTTTACGTTTAATAGGATCCCTCTCAGGCTGAGAGTCAGCATTGTGCCGGCGCTGATTTTCAGAGGGACCCTGAGTTAAACCTAACCTTAATTAAACTTAACCGTAAACAGGACAATTTTTTACAGTAGGTACCTACTCTACTTGCAAAAAACCCCAAAAAACACGTTATTTAATACTTTAAAACGTCGCGGCTACATTTACTGGCACTTTTCAAGCTCCCACTTCAGACATCCACATAAAGATGAACTCGCCTTACGTAACATCGACACAGAATAGGCCACTTACGCCCGGCAATCCAGAAAATCCTGTTAACACACAATGCGACCCAAAACCACACCTATACTACACAAGATACGGTCGAAGTTTCAAAGCTGTTTAAAGTCCCTCTGCATTTGACAGTCAAGTACGCTTGACTCGAGTTTGACTCGCTCGTTACGCGTTCCGTTTTTTAGTCTGTCTTTGGTTAGCTAGATCTCTAGATATTCTAGATACAATAACGCAGATAGTTGCAGGGTTAATGCAAATTCAAATTCAAATTCAAATTTAATTATTTGTCAAAACATAGGTTATAAATTACAGGTTGTTTAAAATTAATATCGTATCACTATGTTCTACCCTTAGGTGTACAAATATAATGTTGCTTTTGGAGCAAATATGTAATTTAAACCTACTTTTATGCAAGCATGCATGCATTAATAATTCAATACTTACTTAACTACTTAGTTACTACGGTATGAATATTTTATTTATATAGGGTAGATGTTTATTGGGCTGTATATATTTAAATGTCAATTCACGAATTATTCTATTTTAAAAATTAATTTACGCATGAAAATTGTTTTAAGGATATAATATCGTATTGTCACTTAAGAATTCTTTAACAGAGTTATTACATTTGCGTAACAGTAATGTATCTAGAATATCTAGATATATTTTATCTTAAAGTGGGAGGGTTTTAACGTATTAGTTAACCTAGTCTTAAATCTAATAATACAATATGACCGTAGAGAAACTCTAGGCATTTATCACGTGTTTCAATTGCGATTCTAATAAATGATAAAATATAATCAACATCAGGGGCACGTTTTATAAAGCTACAAATTACAATTTACAGGTTACAAGTTTCCATTTGACACAACCTCGACCAATGACGACCAGCCATTTGGGCAGTGTTGCCAGTTTAGACCTGAAAAAATATAACTTGTAGCTTTATAAAACGTGCCCCAGGGCTATTCCCAGTTGTCAACACCCCTTTGTCCAGACTGTGGACAACTGGGAATAATAATTCCCAGTTGTCCACGCCCTCGAAATTATGTGACATCTGGGAATAAAAAAGTTTGTATTGATGTAGGTACTAAAAGTAGATATTAAACTAACGCAGTTGAGTCAAAGAGTGCGAACAGCTGGGAATAAAAAATCCCAGTTGTCCACAGCTATTTTCGAGGGTGTAGAGAACTGGGAATTATTATTGCCATCTCCGAGGACTAAGATGGAATGCCTCTATGCTAGTAATTTTACTGGTTGTCTTATCCCCACAAAGGAACACAGCAATACGAACCCTGCTGCTTGGCGGTAGGTTAAAGGATAAGATGGTGGTAGCGATCCGGTCGTACAGTAAAGTAAAATAATTCATTGACCAATCTGGACTATGTCAAAGTGACGTAATAAATCAAAACGAAAGAGACTCCTTATGATTTTATTTACAGTGTAATTTTGACATAGTCCAAAGTGGTCTAGGAATCAATTTCCTTGACTGTACCTTGCACAAGGTCCTACCATCACTAAAATTATTCGTTTCAATTGTAACTTTCATAATCATCATCATCATCATCATCATCATCATCATCATCATCATCATCGTCATCATCGTCATCATCATCATCATCATCATCATTATCATCATCATCATCAGCCTATATTAGTCCACTGCTGGACATAGGCCTCCCCTAATGAGCGCCATAGCGCCCTGCCTTCAGCTTGCTTGCTTGCTTGCTGTAACTTTCATAGTAAGTATACAATAAAGCGTATTGCATTCTTCCACTTTACCGACAAGAAACCCCCAGCTCAGTACAAAAGCAATTTTCAAATGTGCATCCCAAAACTACCATAAAGCTTATACTTTACTGGCCCCGTCATACGGGAACTGGGAAGTAGTAAGTTCACAACTTTATAGTTCGAAACGCGCACGTGGCGAATTTAGACATCTTCCCGATTGAGTTTTGCTATCTGGGATATGGCGGGGAAATACTGGGAAGAGTTTAAAAATGTAAGGTTTTATATAGCCTGGAGAATGCAGGTTATAAAGCTACAAGTAACAATTTAACAGGTATAAACTGGCAACACTGCTCAGATGGCTCGTCGTCATTGGTCGAGGTTGTGTCAAATGGAAACTTGTAACCTGTAAATTGTAATTTGTAGCTTTATAAAACAGGTCCCTGGATTTCCGAGCTTTGCTCAGTTTTTTTTTTTGTATTCTAAAAATTAAACCTAGCTAGATCGATTTATCGCCCCCGAAATCCCCTGCATACTAAATTTCATGAAAACCGTTGAAGCCGTTTCCGAGATTGAAAATAAATATTTTTGTCAACTGTTTAATTAAATCAGCTTTACTTTTTATTGAAGCTGTGAAAAAAGTCATATTCCCCATTGACAAACTTCATATCACTGTGACACAGTTCTAAAACAAGTCAGGGTTCGCGATTCTACAATCGGTATGATTCCTGCCACTAACTTCCCCAAACATTATCCTAAACGCCCGCTACTGGATCTGAACTGCACCAATTCCAGTATTCGACGTATCCTGTCGCCTGAATCCAAACAATTCGCTCGCAACGTCAGTCCTAACGACGATTGAGTTGGCAGCCTGACAAGACTGCCGCGGTACTACGGTAACTCACCAACATCTCGCTTGTGTACAAATATAGTGAAGAAACATAAGACATGTCTTTTGTCGGAATACTTCGTACCTATTTATCTTGATGACGAAAAACTTCGATCAACAATAGAAATAACTCGTCCAATAAAATCTAACCCACTACACGGGCGGTTCTCCCGCAGCGGGAATCCGCTTCTGACCCGCACTAGACACAATTAAATATGGAAGTTGTACATGCTGCATACTACTTTGCGCGGTTTTGTTTATGTATTGCCGAGCGGATTCCCGCGGCGGGAGAACCGCCCGTGTAGTTGGGGCCTAATTAATTTATAAAAGAAGAAACTGACATATCAACGCGCAGCCCAAATCGCTGGTTCTAGAGATTCCAAATTTGGCACGTACTCCTTATGAAGTCTAGGGGTAATTACACTAAGAAAGGATTTTCCGAAAATCGACCCCCAACGGGAAGAAATAGGTGGAGTAGCGGGAAACTGATTCCACGCGTACGAAGTCGCGGGCGTCCTTTAGTACGATATATTATGCAGACTTTGCAGATTATGTGGAAGTGGGCGGGGCACATCGCGGAACAGATGGCCGATGGGGAAGAAGACTCTAGTAGCGTCCGCGTACCGGAAGACGCAGCGTGGGTAGGCCTCCAACAAGGTGAAGACGTGGCTAATGATGCGGGAAACCGGTGGATGCAAGCGGCGCAAGACCGGTCCTTGTGGCAAACCTTGGGAGAGGCCTATGATGTCCAGCAGTGGACGTCTAGAGGCTGAGATGATGATGATGATGATGATGATGATGATGATGATTATGCACTAGCTGCCACCCTAGGACTCTATTACTAAGCCTCCGCTGTCCGTCCGTCTGTCTGTCAGCGTCAGCGGCCTGTATCTCATGAACCGTAAGGGCCGCCACAGACGATCAGTCGAACTGACAGGCCGAGAGGGACAGGGCTATTTTGATAGAATGAGAAAGTTAAATACGTCTCTCATTCTAACAAATAGCTGCGTCCCTTTCGGCCTGTCAGTCTGACTGATCGTCAATGTTAGCCCTACAAGGTAGACAATTGTTTTTTTAGTGTGTATTTTTATTGACGCTATAACAATGAATAAAAAAAATGGAGACCCGCATTCAAGAATGGCATGGAACCCTTGACAACTCTAAATGCACAAATGTTGCCACAGTATTTTTTTGCGGCTTGGGTTTCCAAATACTTACAAGTACGTACGTATTAGTTTACCCTAGATATTCATTACGTCTTCCTAAGATTTTACTCGTGTAGTAAGGGATTAGCACGTCACTACTTTTTGTTTCAGAAATTTTAGAAGAATGATAATTAAAAAGTGCTACGCGATCTAAGTCACAGGAAAAGACTAGAATTAAGCCGGAACCCCACTGCAGCGCACGCTATACACGTCGTGGGTGATAGTTCCATTGGTCCAGCAACCTGTGTCAACATTTCCGCAGCAACTAATATGCACGCACACGCTAGCAATGTTGCCATTCGCCAAATTTATCAACCTTTATTTTTGTTCAGTAGCTTATTTTGCCGGGTATTTTTTTCTCAGCAGAAGTAATTCCATTAAGCATGATATTTTCCCAATAGTTAGGTATATCATTTCCACAGAGGCGACGGAGCTCCGCGCTAGCGGCTACTACTTCTGGGTGGTTTGGACCTTTGCGCCTGCTGCAAAACTAAGTAATATTTATAACCTACACCTATATACCTATTTCGGCCCAATTTCAATGGGGAAATTTGCGACTGGGAAAAATCCACAATGGAAAGTATGCGACCACGAAAAAATCAGAATGAGGGAAAAATGCGATTGGGTAAAATCACGAAAATCGCCACTGGTAAAATGGCTACGCGAAATAATCGAGTTTGGGAAACATCCTGCGTGGACGACACTTCAGAGCAGGCCACGCGAGTATCAGTGACGTCATTACGTGAGAAGCGTGCTCTTGTGTCACTGTATAAATATCTGTCTACATTTTAATACGGAGCGAATTTTTACCCACGTGCGTCGCGATTACGTGCAGCATTGGGGTTCCGGCTTAATTAAATGTACGGCGAGCACAAATTGCATTTTCTCGCTTGTTGCTCAGTGCTTCTCTATGTAACTGACTAGATGACAAACAAGTCGCAGATAACTTGTGCTAGCAATTCATATTCTAGGTAGGCGGTAAAAACCACATCGTCTTTGATCTGTCATCGTGTTGTCAACGTTTTGATAGCTCTTATTTACTTAACAGTACCTAATGGCGGCCGAGTTAAAAACAATACCATAACAGGTCAAAGACGATATGGTTTTACCGCCTAGAATAGAGTCACTGAGGTGTTATTCTCTTAACCAACGAAGTATCAACCGGCAAATTAAAGTTCCCATGGCGCTTGTAAGCATTTAAGGCAGAGTTGGTACCTACCGCTTTGGCCAAGCTACTACGTCAACGAAACCTGCAAGCAAAAAAGTAAGCATTAAAATTTACGCTCTTATTAGTAACTTAATAACTAGGTCATAATAACTTATCGAATTAGAATAGATAATACAACAAGGCCATAGAACAAGTCATTTTATCTAAGACTTAATGGTATCCATCTGAGCCGTAAGCGAGGATGGATAATTAAGTCGAGGATAAAATGGGTTTTAAGATCGAGTTTTACACTCTTTTCACTTCTAGGTACCGCGAGGAAATAAACAATTGTGTATATTTTAGTATTATTGTTTTTCGAGCATAATTATTTAGAGTAGGTACTTATTTGTTTGAATTTGTCACGATGTAGATAGATTATTGTGAGATGGAGATGGCTCTGGATTCGAGGGCATGGGATCCAGAGGCTGGGGAAGTCTTGAAACATGTCATCTTGATGTAGAAGGCCCTGGCTCTATTGGGACTAAATTAGTTACTAGCCTCTATAGGTATTACAATCGGTAATCTTGCATTTATTTTGCACGCGCGGAATTCCGTAACACGACAAATTTTGCAAAGAAAACAACTAAATACATACAAACAGGTAGATTCGGTTCTCTAATGATTGACTGACAATTTTTCAAGTTTTATGTATTTATGTAAAAAAACAGTCAACAATCCCACACAAATTGACCTAGTCCCAAACTAAGCTCTAATTGAAACAATATCACTTCTTAGGTACCTACCTACCTACAGTCGAGTGCAAAGATATTTGTAGGATATTTATTCCTTTGAAATAAGGTGCAAAAGTGTACCTATACATATTTCTCTACTCAACTATTCACGCAATATAAGACTTTATTACTAACGTTATTACCGTTTATTTTAACTTATCTCATTTACAGCTGCTGAATAGAATTGGACTTTATTACACGACGACCAAGACTTTTCCTTAGCGTAACTCTACTATAATACTCTTCAGCTTAGGCTAAATGGAGTTTTATGTTCTGTGACGTAAGGTTAAATGCTGTATGCAGTGTATTATAGGGTTATCAAAAAAAGAACAAGAGTAATCCTTATTTTTTATCAAAATTCTATAAATTTTTCCATATTTGGAGGCATTCGTACCTACTAACATTGTCAACGATATTTTTTTGAAGCGGTAGAAAATGTTTTTTACAAAATTAATCTGTAAGTATAAATATTGCTTCATAAAAAATACTTAAAAAACATATTTAAATCAAAAATTCTAGGAGTCGCTATACTACACTGTTTCATCTAGAATGATCTATGTGACAAACGTATTTCGTAATTTCAATCACGTACTATACCTACTTACTGGCCAGGTATTTAAAAATAAGCGATTATTGATTTAAATTCCTGATCGGCGTCGCTAGGTTTGTATTTTTTTGAAGCGGTAGAAAATGTTTTTTACAAAATTAATCTGTAAGTATAAATATTGCTTTATAAAAAATACTTAAAAAACATATTTAAATCAAAAATTCTAGGAGTCGCTATACTACACTGTTTCATCTAGAATGATCTATGTGACAAACGTATTTCGTAATTTCAATCACGTACTATACCTACTTACTGGCCAGGTATTTAAAAATAAGCGATTATTGATTTAAATTCCTGATCGGCGTCGCTAGGTTTGTACTAATGTAATAGTATTTATCTAAAGTTAAAGACATAAGTGTAGTACGTGTTTATATGTCACAGGCATCATCTTGGGCGAAATGAAACAGACTATAATAAAAGAGAAAATCAATAGAATTGAATTGTGGTTCTAACAAAAAAACCGTTTTGCTACAGTCACGTTAAATATAAATTATATTCTTTTTATCATGTAATTTTTATATCGTACCTACTTTATGTACCTATCTGTAGAAATTCCGGACGCCTCAATATTCGCCCGCATTCCGGACAAAGAACATTTTTTCCGGACATATCCTGTAAATTCCGAACATAGCCAACCCTGAATGTGTTACGTAATCACAACACGTACGAAGTAAGACCTGTCCGCAACACTTCGCACATAAATCCAAACAGTCACATCTTATAAAAGTAAGTCTTTTGTAAAAGGAACCTCAGTGTTTGATATTTAAGTTGATAATGGTTTACACGGATTTCTTGACATGTGACTATGTGGTTGCGTGCGATTAGTTAAGTCACGTGTTAGATAAGATTATCCTGCGGCTTTGCTTGCTGTAAGCTAAGAGACCAAGATAATAACGAACGAGTACATTTTTCCAAGACTGTTTTAAAGAGAGTTTATATTGAACTGCGGGCCTAGTATGGCTGTGTCTATATCGCGTGTCAAATGTGGATAAAGCATTCGTCACTCTCGTACTTATATTATGTGTCAGAACGTGACGGATGCCTTATCCAAACTTTGTCACGCCATAAACGCAGCCATATTAGGGCCCCTGGAGATACAAAATGGAGTTAGTATAAGTGTGCTTTCTATCTGCTACCACTTGAAAGGCCTGATCTTATCGCTGCTGGTCTAGTGGCTTGAGGTCTTGTATTGTGATCGCACGATACAGAGTTCAAATCGTTACCAATGAATTTTTCAAACTCAAGATCACCTATGGGTCTAGTATGGCTGCGTCTATATCGCGTGTCAAGTGTGGATAAAGCATCCGTCACTGTCGTACTTATTTACGTGTCAGAAGGTGACGGATGCCTTATCCAAACTTTGTCACGCGATAAACGCCGCCATATTAGGGCCCCTGATTGCTTGTACTATTACCTATTCTGTGCTTGTGGTAACTTGTAATTTTATTGTGGATGCTCCCACTTTAATTACGTCTCCTTATTACATACATTAAATCACGTCTGTTTCCCAGAGGGGTAGGCAGATACCACTTCTTTCCACCTGCTACGATCTTGACAAACGTCTACGTCTCCTTATTTTCTTTTATAAAGCTAAATAAATCGTAATCATTTGGTAATTCCAATATCGAGGTTTATTTTTTAGGTTTATTTTGTTTAATATTTATTGCATAAAAACAAGTACAAATGGCAGACCTACAGCATTCTCTACCAGTCAACCAAACAAACATACAACCAATCAAACATTTACACATTGTCTGCTCAAAAATCAAAACTTGAAACATAATTATTACATTACATTTATGGCTATCTAGCGACCCGCCCTCGATTCGCTTCGGTTTATGTGAGTTTTCTGTAACATCCTTACCATAAACCAGAATTTATTATGCATAATTTAAAAACCTTTGATATAGTGGCCTTTCCACACTTGTGCGCTACGTACTGCCGTAATACCAAAAAAAAGGCAGCTAACTGCATAGTGATATTATTATCACAAACAATTTAAATTTAATGCGGCTACCAATAGAGTATAGAATGCTTTGACTTCTATATTGCAGTAACCACCTTCTTTGGTATTACCTACGTCAGTAGACATCTGTCTACGGACCGCAGGCGGGGCAGTTCTAATCGATTAGATCGACCGGACATGAACTCTAATTGAGGCTAACCGCCTCCGCAACTCAAGGGCTTTCCACTAACAGCAGGCCTAGATAATCCGCATAACGCTAAGTACCTAAGCGATTTTCGAAAATCGACAAAATGTACGATTGATGCGACTTGCGAGCTGGCAGATCACGTCTACCGCTTACGTAATTTTTTTCGAATCGAAAGAAAACAGAAATGTTAGCAGCGTTTGCAGTTTGGCTAGGCCTTCATTGAATTAGCCTACCATAACCATATACTTCATTTGTTTAGTACTTAGGCCACATTTCACCAAACTGGAATAAGGTCTTATACCTAGATTAAAACGCCGAATTTGTATAGACTAATCTCAGAGTAGGTACCTAAGTCTTATTCCAGTTTGGAGAAATGCGGCCTAATTAACATAAATGTAAATAATCAAAACCACATGATAAAAAGGAGTGGTCAAGCTGCCGGCCTACTATGGTCGTGTTTAGACATGTGGATAAACATTGATAAACATCTGTCACTTTCCGACAGGTACCTAAGTTCGAGTGCGACGGATGCTTTATCTTGTCTAATTTGACTATCATTCAGATGAGGATCTTCAGTCACCCTATCCGAGAAGGAAACCCTATATCACGGACTTGTTCAGTCAGACAGTTCGAGTAAATGTTGTGTTCCTCACTAATTTCGTTTGTTTTTTTTGCTATTTTGTTTATAGTAGAGGAGTTGTATGAAAATTTGTAGGTGATAGGTCAAAATAATTCCCACAAAGACAGAGTTTGATTTTTTTAGTTCCTTGTTTGTATCTTTTTGACATACTAAAAATATAGAAAAATATAAGTGTGCAAAACGCGTTTTTTCGACCGCCAAAATTTTTTACTTCAAAAAATTTAAAAAATATTAATTATCGTGTGTGGTATCAAATTACAGGAAATCACACACTAAAAAAGGTTATGAAATTGATTTTATAAACCAAAAACAAATAATAAAGTGGTGGCTGAAAAACTGAAAGATTTTTCAATGTAGAAAATTATTTTGTACATTGAAATCTCAACTAAACTATTATAGTTTTACACATCACAATTCGTTTTATAAAAGAAAAGCATATTTAATTGATGAATATTTTTATTTATTATTAATATAATATAAAAAATAGAGGCTGTATATTAATTTAAAAAGTTTTACAAAAACTAGCCTCTTAAACAATTAAAAAGGTACAAACTTAAACATTATCAAGATACCGACACAATAGCAAACATAAACATGAGCATTCCCCTGATCATTGTATGTTGGCTTGTACGTTTTAACATTTACACATGCTGTTACTTTTTCATTTTGGCACTTGGGTTATTTTAACACTTACGTATTTAAACGTCTGCACATTTTGTCACCTATTTATTTTGAAACTTGTACGCTTTAACACTTACACACTCTAGTCGCATTTACATTTTGGCACTTGGTTATATTTACACTTACGTATTTAAACGTCTGTACATTTTGACCCCTATTCATTTCGACACTCACTTTATGGGCATTTAACAATATATCCCCTGGACATTTTGTTTACGTTGACGACTCAGTCCCAGAATGAGTGTAATTTATAATATGGAAAAGCACAAATATCATCAGTTTTTGGTGATTTCTTTCAGCGATGTCTTTTAAAAATACAAAATGCCAGACATGAACTGTATCTTGTGCTCTGAAAGTGAAAACGAAAGTTCAAAGTGTGTAAAATTGACTACCAAAGGTATACAAGGTATCATCATCAGTGCAAGTAAAATTCGAAAAGACAGTATCCATGAGTTATTTAAACCATTGCCTGATCATCCCGTGAGTGTCCATGTCGAATGCCGCCGTTTGTACCTAAATCCCAATAATATCAAGAGTGAACTGAAATCAAAGTTGCATATTCAGGATGAAGCAAGCACCAGTAGAGTATTACGGTCGGACATATCTAAATTTACATTTAAAGAACACTGTTTGCTTTGTGGTCGTTTTATTACTGACAGTGAGAAACGTTTCAAATCTAGCGTTAGTGAAGTCCGTACAAAAATGTTTCAAAATTCGGTAATGAAGGCGTGTAACTCCAGAAATGATTTATGGTCAGCCAATGTTCAATCAAGATTGCAATCAGTAAATGATTTACCAGCAGCACAAGCCATTTATCACCAGGCATGCAGCGTACATTTTCGAAAAGGTGACCTAGCAAGTCTCTTGGATGACCTGCAGACAAAAAAAACATGACGCTTTTTTGGGATAATTACGACAATTGCGATATTTTTGTAATTCAGGGTCTTCTTACTAAGTTTCTGGTAATCTAAAACAATATTAGATACTGTTTGACCTTAAGTTATCACATTAGTTATTTCATCATCTTTGGAAACGATAATGTTACAAGAAAAATGTTCTAGCTTCTGCAGCATCCTCGCATTAGTATATGGTTCATTATCAACTGGCAGGAAGTCTTTCATTTAAGTCACCAGCTGCTGGACAGAAACAGTCTCATCATTTTCTTGAAACCAACTACATACCTACGCCCAAAAAAGCGTCATGTTTTTTTTGTCTGCAGGTCATCCAAGAGACTTGCTAGGTAATGTATCTTGGGAACCAATGTACTTCTTTGGGACTGGGTCATCTTTTCGAAAATTTACACTGCATGCTTGATGATAAATGATATTTGTGCTTTTCCATATTACAAATTACACTATTGACAATACAAAAAAAAAAACGCAAAACTTTTTCCCACCATTCGAGAACATACATCCTTACTGCACTCTGCACCGATCTCTATGGTACAATGGTTTTTTTTTTATACTCTGCGAAGCAAGTTTCCTTTGAGGTGCGTTGAGTTTATTGATAAAAAAAATATATACAGCCTTTATTTTTTATATTATATTAATATAATTAAAAGTACTCATGAACTAAATATGCTTTTCTTTTATAAAACTAATTTTGAAGTGTAGAACTATAATAGTTTAGTTGAGATTTCAATGTAAGTACAAAACATTTTTCTACATTGAAAAATCTTTCAGGTTTTCAGCCACCACTTTGTTATTTATTTTTATTTTATAAAATCAATCTCATGTCCTTCTTAGTGTGTTATTTCCTGTAATTTGATACCACACACGATTTTTAATATTTTTAAAATTTTTTAAAATTTCAAATTTTTGGCGGTTAAAAAAACACATTTTGCACACTTATATTTTTCTATATTTTTAGTATGTCAAAAAGATACACACAAAGAACTAAAAACATCAAACCCCATCTCTGTGGGAATTATTTTGACCCCAAAGGCTATATCTCCTCTACTATTAGGATTTTGATTTTGGTGTAAGTTTTAAACGTAAATTTCTAATTTTAGTTTTTGTGTGTTTTCTGGTTGTGTGACCTGCCGTGATGTCACCAAATGCTCTCTGGCCTAAAAACCAGTAACATGCGGAGCAGGAACCGTTCTGTTCCGCCTGGCACTAGTTCAGTAAGTAGTTTTTTTTTTGTTAAATTGTTCGTCTGTTGGACGTAAGTAAATAAACGTATTTTTCTTTATTTTTCTCTCTTTCTCTCTATCTCTAGGAGATCAGATCCTGCAAGGGTCTGCTTCAAGAGAGACAGCCTTCCGGCCAACATGGATGGATTACCTAATTGAAATAAAGTTCATCAGTCTATAGAAGCAGAACACTGATAAGTCAAAGTTAGACAAAACATCCGGTAGAGATACTGCCGCACTCAGAGACGTCAATTAAATTTAATGCTTGTTTAGTGACGTGTTGTCTTATTCTATAGCGGTAGCAAAGAAAGTGACAGCAGCAACTTTAATCAAGAATTAAATTAAATTGACGTCTCTGAGTGCGGCAGTAAGACAGATGTATATTTTTCCCAGATAAGTGTATAATCTTACAATGATGAGAAAATGACGATAAACGCTATTTACCTTCCACCGTACCCTGAAATAGTACCAAGGGTTAAAGAGAGGCGCTAAATAATTACCGTGGTGGTAATTGCAAGCCATTCGTTACGGAGGCTAGTCCTAGCTGCTCTATTATTAAAACGTAGGGAAAGCCTTTTGGTTTTATTCTCCGCGTTTCGTATACAATGAAGAGTAAGCTTGGACGATTTTTACAAGCTTTTATTTAACTTGCAACATAATATGTATGTAGTATGTATGTATGTATGTAAGGTTCAAATCTTGCAAGTTAAATTTGACCCACTTCCCGGTTTCCGGAACCGGAACCACCGCTAGAAAACCTGCTTTCAAATAAAAAACACATCCAAATCACTTAAACACTTAAGCTATTGAGAAAACACAAAAGTTACGGAACTGTGCATCCTACTATAACATTATAAATGCGAAAGTTAGTATGTGTGCGTGAGTGTGTGTTAGTTTGTTACTCCTTCACGCTGCATCGGCTGGACGGAATTGGATGAAATTTGGAGTGGAGAGCTTATACCCTGGATTAACACATAGGCTGCTTTCATGTGGGGCAGTAGCTAGTTGAATATACCAAGCAATCCAGTGGATTAGGTAGTACTAATGAAGTCGATGCACACATATTTTTGCAAATTTGCGCGGTTTTTAGGGTTCCGTACCTCAAAAGGAAAAAACGGAACACTTATAGGATCACTTTGTTGTCCGTCTGTCCAGTCCGTCTATCTGTCCGTCTGTCTGTCTGTCAAGACCCTTTATCTCGGGAACGCGTGCAGATATCGAGTTGAAATTTAAACCATATACTCAATTCTACAGTCTCTTGAAGGTGTGAAAAGATCAAACTTCTAAGTTAACGTAAAAAAAAAACACGGCCGTTTATGCCGCAAAAACGTATATTTCGAAACTCTCAACAGGGTATTTTCCGTTGACCTAGAACTATGAAATTTGGCAAGTTACCGTCTTATACTACAGATGAATAGGGAAAATTGGAAAACCCAACATTTTTAATTAAATCACAATAAAACAGGGTCTTTATGCAAGGAACGGCGGCGGTGCAAATTTTGTCATGTGCGGAACCCTCGGTGGGCGAGTCCGACTCGCCTTGTCCGGTTTTTTTTTGCCCTTAGCTGTACCATTTTACCGTTGCACCGCGTTGCAAGTAGGTATCCATTCGATTATTTTTTACGATCCCCTAGCAATCGCTTAGCTTAGGGGGCTTGCCTAAATCTTACATATTTTATTTATTACACATACTTACATATAAAAACATTACTTCCCCTATAGGGGTTATAACCCAAGCTGCCGCATTTCAAACCCCATAACTCTTCCTAAAAGGACGTATCTAAAACGCAACGCCCGTCGTAATCAACGTTGTGTCTAATGCTTTAGAGTTGATTTTATTTCAACAATATAGTTACACGTATGACCTTTTTTGACGAAAGCAAAGTACCAAGGGACCAAGGAATTTCCTTAATATTTCAGAAACAAAGTTTCCGAATCAATTTGAGCGGTGGCTACATTTTACGGACACTAAACCAATTTAGATATCCCTCGGGCTATTGTAAAAACAACGTTGTATTATTGAAATGGTACGATATAGGTACCTATCACATAAGACTAATACTCAAATGTTTATTACATTCCACAAGATCAATAAAATAATGTTAAAAATGTAAGGGGGTTCAAACTTGTTTCTTTTTGGCGTTTTCTGGACAAACCAGGGGGGATTGACAATCTTTTATCTCTTTAAACATGAAATAATAATGAATCTAAATGTGATTCTGTTTTAGGCGTCGTGTTACGAATAGATTCCGTTAGAGTACACCGTGTTCGCGATAGATTTTCGAATATAAAAGGCAGCTACAATTAATTTATCAATCTTTGCACTGTGTGAATCCATCTTAACTTTTCTTTTTCATCAGTACACTAGCCCTGGATGCGTGGTATTTCGCCACAACATTACAAATCAAATAAAGAACCTCATACACCGACACCTTCCAATTTCAAAAGAGACATAAAATCCGCATTTCTCAACGCTACCCTTCACAATATGTCCACGTAACAAATCACCCCTACGAAGCCGTATACAAGAGGGTAGCAGGTTGAATGAACTGCGTAACTCTTTATATACAAGGGTGTAACTGCAAATTAACTGCCAAAGGAAATTTGATCCTCGGTTTACTGTTATACCGTCGATGTTGCTTTAGAAATTCCATAGTAGATATGCTCTTTTTTCTAAAGTGAAGTGGTATAGTCCTACACAATGGTAGTAGGTAGTATTATGAAATCAATTATGGCTACGTTAAGGGAGATTTTCCATTTGAATGGTTAGTATAATGTTGTTATTGAAGTGGTGGAATTTGACAGGGCGGCAGTGTCCTCGTGGCTTAGCATGCTGAGTCGTAATCGCAAGGTACTGGATTTGGAGCCCAACGTTTGGACGCAAAGGAAGTATTTCCTTCGGGTCTTTAGCATAGAGAAGGTAAATAAGTAAACAGGCCACCAGGGCCTCTATTCTAGGTGGTAAAAAACTTGGCTAAAATTAGATATAATTTGTAATTTAAAAAGTTGATATCTAATCCTCAATAACGTAGCAATGTATTGAATTAAACCATGCTTCCAAAATATTAACGCATTTAAAATCAATCCATACTTTCTAAGCCATTACATTATTTCTCGTCTTTCATTCAATAACTTTGACATCATCTCTCAAAAGTTGAACTTGAAATTGAATTGACGTTGTGTACGTCCACAAAAACGAAATTTTATATCCAACACAACTTCTGCTGGCAAACTTACTTAGCGAAGTCGGTAGGATCAACTTTACTTTAATAAACTTTCAATTTATGAACTACCTACCCAGTTATTTTGCGTTTGGTGCCTCTGCCGCTGCAACTGTAATGGTACTGCTAAATTAAAAGATAAGTTCAGAGTTAGGCATTCAATCTTGGTCCTCAAGATCGACCAACAGAAGCCCGTTTCACGAAGCTACAAGTTACAAATTACAAGCGGAAGTCTCTTTCTAACTCCTTTTGCTAGAAAGAGGGTTCCGCTTGTAATTTGTAACTTGTAACTTCGTGAAACGGGCCACAGAATGTCTGTGTACTGTTCCATAAATAAACCTGTAACTTAACCTAAGGCCCGGTTCCCACTATGCCGGACCGGCAATTTTGCCGGCTGCCGGTAATGGTAGTGGCTGTACAATTTATATAAAGCTGTTCACATTATGCCGTGTGAACAGCGTCATAAGCCACTAGCCTTACCGGCATCCGGCAAAATTGCCGATCCGGCATAGTGGGAACCGGGCCTAAAATGAAACAAACTTAAACTTGACCGCCCACAGAGCCAAAACGCGCGCACGTTCCGCGTCATCAGTTCGAAATAAGAAGGGATCCAATGGCCCACGGCATCGATTCCGCACACGTGGCGCCTCCAGCGGCCGAGCGCGGAAAACAGCTGTTCAAATTCTCTGAAGGCACTTCTTTCTCTTTCGGGCTAACATGGCACAAAGATGTTTTTTCGTTGAGGGTCTATTATTAAGGTATTCTGATGGCTATTTTGTACTTGACCTTTACATCACCGACACTTATTTCAAAGAATGTTTTACTTCGCCGAATTTTCATTTCATTGACACGTGCGTTATAATTTTTTTGGTGGACACAGGTCTAACCTAACCTAACCTAACCTACGTAACCCATGCTTAAGATAACTTAAAAACAATAAAGTTTCAGCAGAAATTAGCTTTCGATGAAATTATACATATTCGATCAAAATGAGTGTTGGTGTTTCAAGGAGATCCCCTATATTGAGCCAAAATAAAGATAAGAAATGCGTTCATCATGCAAATATAGGGAATCTAACGGAATCGCTAGCTTCGTAAGCGAGTCACTACCAACTAGGCTACCGCATCTTCTATCATCATCATCATCTACAATCGAATAATCCGAGTATAATCACAATCGTAACAAACAACCATCCATTCTCGAGCCTCAGAGAATACCTCAGGTCCATCCATCTTGCGTAATTAGCCACCTATTACGTAGCAAGTTTATTAAATCGAACGAAGCTAACTAGATCCTTAACGGTAGGATCCAGCGGTAGGATTTTGCATGGATTCGACTCTATGATACTGGCTCGGTTTACGAAAAGCATTCGTAAACGAGCAAATAAACAACGAATTCTCACCAGCCAATCAGAAGTATTGGTTTTCAAATTTCGAACAAATACGGCCATGCTGACCGAGGTTCGTGTTCGCGCGTGCTCAAGCTACAAGCCACCTGTGATGGTAGGGGGGTCTCCGAGACCCCGGGATATTTGCAATCCAATGTTTGCAAATACGTTACAAACTATAATGACCAAGGTGCTTTACAACACTGCAACGTAACGGTCGTAGTAGCGATCCGCGGATACTGCGCAAAGTCCTATCACCCCCAAATGCTCAAAAACTCATAATATGCAAACAATAATATATAAAAAATATAAATACACTTTGTTATTTTGGACCAGGTATTCGTAATATGATAGAAGATGCCAAACACTTGTCTTTTCTATCGGAAGACTCAGACCCAGTAGTACAGGGATCAAATTATGCGAATTCGATCGAGCGAACTTGCGTTAATTGCCTAAAGGAATAACACCACAAGCGAAGTTTGCGCGACGCCCGAATTAACCAGCAGATTTATGTGCCCTTTGTTTGTTCGCTTCCTGTAAATTATGATTTGCGTCACGAAAATCCCTTTAAGATTTTTGTGTAATCGCCCCTGCCTCGTTATTCGTCCATGAAACAAAATAGGCAATTGTTGAAAGAATAAAAGCTCAACGCCAGAAAGAAGAGAGTTGCATTTGCTTTGTTCTTGGCTATCATAAAACAAAAGATTTTTATCTTATCTGTTTTGAAATTGATTTAGATTCCATCGGGGCTTACGGCCTGAGGTGTTATTCTCTAAAAACGGTTTCTTGTCTAACTTGCTGCACTTGCTCGCTGTCAAAAAAAAAGTACCATAAGTTTATGGTCGCTCTGACATATTTTTCGTATTTTTTTAAATTTTGTGTAAAAGCCGTTTCACATGATAGGATTTAGGTATGAGAAAAATCAAATAAAAATAAAAATTAAAAGTCCGTTTGGCAACCACAGTTGCCGGAAGCTTTTTACGTTTTAAAATTTGGCAACTCTGGTTGCCAAAAGCAAGTGAGTGGTTATCGGTCAATCCAGCGAGCGATGTCATACAAGCGAGTGTTAAGCTGCCTAATTGAGAATCCACAATCGCACTCTAAATTGTAGTTTACACTCTGACGGGACCACTTATACTCCTATTAATTAGTCGGCAGAGTTGAAAAGTGAGTCCTTTAAAGAAAATAAAATAGCCACGGCTCTGACTAGCGAAGCTGAGATGATCGAGCAGACGGACGTATAAGGCTGCCTAATTGAGAATACACGCGCTAAATGTGTTTTGTACGCTTTGACGGGACTATTTAAACTCGACGCTTGAACATTCACTCCTGCGTTCGCTCACTTTTGCTTTTGACAGAATCACTACCCAGCTCGACGGCAGTAGCAGCGACAAGGAAATGCATAGGACTATGTGAAGCAAGCCTCGAATCGCGACGGCGATGAGGCAATTTCTATGCATTTGTTTCCGCAGCCTGCCGCTCACTCACTGCCGTGGCGCAAAGTCGGCCGGGCCCTATTTCACCATCTTGACAATGCCACGTGACATTTCAGTTATGGCGCAGCTTATTTTAATTCCTTACGTACGGTCAAAAGTAGCTGTATATTTTAGTACTTTGTCGTATCTATTGATATCGTAAATTCACCCACCACCACCAGTTTCACTTTAATAAGTTACTGCGACAGGGTACTAAAATATAAGCTACTTATGAGTTCAACTGTACTTGTTAACTTTGTAATGTATACTGAATTGTCCTTTATAGGTTCCTTATATAAAGTGTTTACCTACATACATAAAAAAATAAATCATGGGACAATGTCACACCAATTAACACCTAGTCCCAAAACTAAGAGCTATGCTTGTACTATGGGTACTAGACAACGATATAAATACTTATGTAGAGAAATATATACTTAAATACATAGAAAACATCCAAGACTCAGGAACAAATATTCGCGCTCATCACACAAATATCTGCCATTACCGGAATTTGAACCCAGGACCGCTAGCTTCGTAAGCAGGGTCACTACCAACTAGAACAGCGCGTCGTCGACATACATACACACATACCTATAGGCGCCATAGATTAGTAGGTAAGTAAGTAAATTCTTTATTGCACAAAAGGAAAACATTTTCCAAAAAAACGCTTATATGAACATACATTTACAACGGCGAACTAAGCTAAGCTAAAGCTATTAGATAAGCTATTTATTACAGTGGGTATTAAACTTTCTCATTCTCAAAATAGCTGCTTCTCTCGTTCTTTTACTCCGATTGTTAGTCGGGGCTCATCACGGAATAGAAAAAACAGTGGAAGTGGCATGAGCTTCGCTTAGTATCAGACCTGCGTCGCCAAAACTCAAACTATCATAAAAACAACACGCCACCATGGAAAATGTTTTTGGTGCTATCGTTTTTAGATTCCAAAATAGCACAATAAGGCATGCTTCTGGATTTATTTCCTATTTTAGAAATATCAAAATAATGAAATATCGAAATAAGCGATCGCGGCAAAAGTATGGTAGGTTATGCGGAACTCCGCATAACTGTGCCACACGTTACACGCCCACTTGACACTTCTACTGATTTTTCTGTTCTGTGGGGCTCATTATGCTCGCCTGCCATTGCGAACGGAACGGGCCTTGAACGGACTCCGTTTAGCGTACAATGGTGACTTCAAGCGGTTTGCTCGCAGTGGAAACACTTAAGTCACCGTTGTAAGCTAAACAAAGTCCGTACGGGACCCGCTCCGGTCGCAGTGGAAGGCGGGCATTGCAGTTGCCACTACACTATCTTATATAGTAATTGCTAAAGTGTGTTTTTGGTTCTCAGGGCTTGGGAGCGGTTCGAAAACTACCGTTTAATTATGGTTCTTAACCAGAGGGGCTATTGTCTAACGCACTCGCAATCGCAACCGGCCTCAAAGTGGAGCAATTGTTTTCATTTTGTAAGCAGGCAAGCCTTCGATTTTCAAAATGAAAACGATCGTGATTGCGAGTGCGTTAGACAATAAGCCCTCAGGTTTAAACGCTTGCTCCGAGCGGAATCGAGTGGCGAGAGTTATGATCGCCGGGATTAACCTGGTATTTTTAGTATTTTTTAAAAATAACCAGGTTTCCGAGCCCTGTTGGTTCTTGCTTCTTTTACGCAGTAATGAAGCCATTACTCGATATGATTTCGAAACGAGTAAAACATTGGATACAGTTTACTCCTGAGAACCTAACTACACAGTTTTTATAGAAATAGCGATAGACTATTTCTACGCAGACGTGAGTAGCGGGGAAAAGCTAGTCATATGAATATATCCGCAGCAGTTAAATTATAAAGCTAGTAGGTAATGTAGTGCCTGCAAATCATCTCCGCACTCTTTCTCACGCTTAATACCCGACGGTCCTTCCAAATGAAACAACAACACCCCCAAAAACTCCCATTTTTGCACCAGCGTAATAATTTCCCTTTAATTTACAAATAATGAAGCCGCAATATGCATTGCTTTCCACGCGAATATTCTCGGCAAATTAATGTTTTCTTTTGTTCAAGTAATTTACATTTTAATTGGACCGATGGCCTGGTTTTCTTTTTTTAAGGTTTTTCATTAACGTGTATCGGTTTCGTTTGTTTTCACGGACAAAAAAAGTTATTTTTTGTTCGCAAATTTTCATCGAACCTAGGGAAGAACTTTGCTGTCGTTTTTTTGAAGTCATCAGCTGGTTATCAAAACTCTGTGGATCTAGGTTAAATACAACAGAGATCCTTTTGCTGCCTTTCCACATTATCATCAGCTGCCATCGGGTTTACACATTGTATCCCAAACAGACCATTAAGGTGCTTTTCCACCGGCGATGCGAGACGAGACGAGGCGGCGCGAGAATTTTTATTTGTATTAAAACACCCATTTCCACCGCGCGCGCGCAAGGAGGTTGCGCGATTTTTCAATACAAATTTCAATTCTCGTCCCGCCTCGTCTCGCCTTGCGTCGCCGGTGGAAAAGCACCTTAATTCCAATAACAGGAACTGGTTAAAAACTAATTAAACTAAACATGTGAAAGAAACAAAAACTTATGTAAAACAAGCGGCCCGCCAGCGGCTTTGCTCCCGCTGCAAATTTCCGACTTTCCCGGTGGACTTTTCATTTTTTTTTTCTGTCATTCAATCCATTATGCGCGTACATACATTTCGGCGATTCATATGTATCTATGTAGATTAATAAATAATAGACAAGTTTGGAAGAAACCACTCCGAAATCGGTTTACTCGTTCGAGCCCTAGGTGATACCAAACTGACGAGCAGATAGATACAGGCTTCGAACTCAACATTTCAATTTTTATTTAAACAAGAACTTTAAAAAGCAAAAACCCTTCCCTTTCAATCCTCAACTACAAAAACATTTACGTTTACAATTTCCACTGAAAATAGTGCAAATCGCGTAAATCTTGGAACATAAACCATTTCCGGTTCGCCGTGGAACCGGAAGTAGTCACGGCCCCGGATATGACGCCAGCAGTGACTGTTCATATCCTGCTATGCAGTGCTACATTGCAATTTAAAAATAAACCTTAAATATCCTCTACTAAAGCTCATTTTGGCTTACACTGATGCTTGCTAAAGCTACTGTGTTACTATGATGTAATACACAGGTCCATAAATTAATACAATAAACGACCCTAAATATATCAGATTTGGGTCGCATTTGGCTTCCGTACATGCTTTGGCATAGAGAACCAAATAATGTTAACATTTTGGTAATTTATGGTTGATTTAGTTTCACTCTGAAATTTTGGGGTAAATTTAGTTTACCTGAATTTACACACGTTAAAAGATAAACTTTAACCTAGTAAATTCGTTTTAATAAAATTAGGAAAATTGATCCTACCGACTTCGCCAAGTAAGCTAAACTACAAACCGCACGCAATACAATCAAGAGAAAGTTAGAAGGTTGTGTTGTTTTTATACATTTATAAATCCGTTTTTTAGCGTCAGGGGGTTTAAAAAGCAAGGTTACGACATAATACTTAGTATGCATGTAAGAGTAGGTAATATTATTAGGAGAAAAAAAATATTAAATAACTACCTACTAAAGCAGTTGTACAGGGACAGAGCTATATAACTGCTACAGCTCTGTCCCTTTCTTTCAACCTAAACTGAACTGCTTTAGGGCCGAGTTCACCAACCAATTTAACAGGGTTAAGTCTTAATTAGCTGTTAGTCAATACATTTGACAACCGTTAAACTGCTAACCGTCCGTTTAATTGTTGGTGGCATGGTAATCCCCCTAAACTCTTAGTAACACTACACCTGTTCATACAATTTTATTTAAAAAAATGTTAAAGATGTCCTTAAGAAATTTACAATAGGTATTATTCAAAATGATCTTTATAGGGGTTAAAAAAAACAAATATTTCTGCAGCGCTTTGGATACCTACCAACCACCAACTACTATACTATACTACCAAGTATATACTTTTTTGAGTTTTTACGGAAAAACTGGCGCAAATTGAGGAAAATCAACTACTTATACTCGCCAGTATCGCCACAGAATAGTACTGCTTACTACTTACTTATATTGTATTGTTTTATTTCGATATGGGTACACGTCAATTCGAGCTCTGATTTTTGTAAAAGAAAGCAAATACACATTCGCATTAATATCGTGAGTTAAGATTAAAACAAAAGAAGGATAATTCGTGATCGTCAGCTATAATAAATACAATCCACAGTTATCTGTAAGAGTAAACTGTTTGTGCCCTGAATTCGTGATAGGGGCTTATTGTTTAAGCTAGTCATTGTTTACTCTGCCCTTGCTATGTAGCTATCTAATAGATTAGATACATATTTGAAGACAGTTAGCAATCATGGGGGACACCATACATACATATAAAATTCTTTCGTAACTGTCTGACAGACAATGCATGGCCTAAAGCGCAAAACCTAGGGAATTGGAATTTGAAGGGCAATTCCTTAGGCGAAGGCTAGACGTACAATTATATTGTTATCCATCAATATTTATCTCATATTGTGATATACCATAAAAACAAAATCACACGTTAATAAAAGAAACTTAAAATTAATCTCTTTTTATCTCTTGGTTCGTTTGAGATTCTTTGATTTCGTGGTTTTTATCCATAACCCAACAACACAGCAAAATTTCAGTGAATAAAAACAGATACGGCCCGCATTGTTTGCAAGTAATAAAAGTGAAACCTAACCTATTCAAAAACCTAACAAAACGATCTACTCGTACGTATCGCTTACACCCGATACGCGATGGCAAATAAACATTTTTTCCACCGAAATATATCCGGATGGCCGAATACTCCAAATAATCGCCATCAACCGTAATTGATCCGGAAAAAAAACATGGCCGCCACCAAAATAAACAACCATCCACAAGTTCGTTCATTTGTTTTCAATACCGAGTCAATCGCCTGAAAAAATATTTTTGTTTTGATGAATCGCTATGGACATTCATTACGGCATGACTTGTCCTTGTTGCTCGAGTATAAAATGTGATTTGATATTTGTTTCGGAGAATAAAATTTTAATGCCGCAGACTTGTGCACTTTGAGTAAAACTTCATAGAAAACGTTGAGCAATCTAGCGCGTTATCGAAATTAATTTTGTTTATCAAGAAACGTCGTTTGTTTGAAGTAGGTAGGTAGTGCAAACCCATATAAATCTAGTAGAATAATTACAACAGCGCAATAAAAATCGATTAAGTGCGAGTCGGACTCACGCACCAAGGGTTCCATATCTAAAATAATATGATTTAAAAAAGAAAAAGGAAACACTCGTTTGGTTGTGAATTTTATTTTCTATGCAATAAGGCCTATTTTGAGTAGCCCAAATTTTAATACAGATTTTTAAACTTAACTTACTTTGATAATTTTACCAGAACTATTTTTCGCGTAAATTATAAATAATTATCTTTAAATCAGGATTGTGGTATTTGTGGTCCTTTAACTTCGGAGATAAGGGGGAAAGGATGGTTTTTTTTGTGCATTTTCGGTTATAAATCAAAAAGTAGATATACGTCAGCAAAATTTCAATTTTTTTTGTTGAAATTTGCATATTTCTAGTAGGTAAGTAAGGTAAGGTAATAGAATTAAAACTGCTTTTGTTTTTGAATTTGAGATATCGAATTTTCTTTGTTCTCAGCAAGTAAAAATATTGTTTTTCTACTAGCCTCACTCGCGTGCTACGAACGTTAGTAAGTACTAACTAACAGAGGGCTGTGTTCTGCCCTCCTAAATAAAAAGGACGCATGCGCATTTTGATAGTCAAAGTAAATTTAACCCCCTTTCTTAAGAAATAAGGTCACTAATACATGCGCTGTTCTATGAGACATGCGTCCTTTTTACCAAGGAGAGCAGTGTTGTGGCCAACGTAAGGGTAAATTTAGGACAAATTGCACACAGCACGACATTTCACCATCTTAGATATCTGTAATGACTTTAGAATTATGTTGCCATAATGCTGGAAATTGTGGACAAAGCAACAATATGTACCCATAGTCTTCGTTAAAAGTTGATACTTTTGTACTTTATCGCATTAACGTGTTTGACAATCTTGTTTTACATTGCTAACGTGGCTTTAATGCGAACCGATGACAATGCACTATTATGCTATTTAAGAGCTGATCTGATATCTATATCTGACAGCTATACACTTAACGTAGACCCACCGTGTTGGGACTCATTAGTTTGTTCTTAATAATCCGATAATTACTTTGCAAAAAAAAGTACAGCAACAAAAGCTTGTCCCAAAAAGGAAATTTTATACTGCAACTTTCTTGTTTAAATAACTATACGCTCTTATAAATATTTCATGAACACGTTAATAAAACAAACAAGCCCGTTTATCACGTTATGCTTCTCATTTCTAATTTGCATGGTCCACTACGAATACGCAATAACGTCCGAGTTCGCGTTGTAAAACATATTTATTATTATTGTGGAATATGGTAATGCGGTTACGTTTTGTAGTTTTCGAGCGAATTTGCCTTTAGATGTGTGGGATATGGTAAAATGTTTACTTTAGGTATTTAACCCTTGGGAGTTCGTAGTTTAAAGTTTTATAAAAATGAAAAAGGATTGTTTACATGTTAATTGTTGAAGAGTTTCATTTTATCTATCTATATATATAAAAGGCAAACCGGACTGACTTATATATCAACGCACAGCCGAAACTACTGTACCTAGAAACTTGAAATTTGGTACAGGGGTTCCATTCATGATGTAAGTGAGCACTAAGAAAGGATTTTCCGAAAATCGACCCCCAACGGGAAGAAATGGGGGGAGTAGCGGGAAACTAATTCTACGCGTACGAAGTCGCGGGCGTCCTCTAGTTTTAATTATAGAACATTATGATACAAAAATGTTTATTTCTGATATTCTAATCAATTCACAATAATATCTTCGTTTTGTTTACTTTTTAAATGTAAATAGGGTGATGACACCGGTGTTGGACAGTTACTGCCGCACTCAGAGACGTTAATTAAATTTAATGCTTGTTTAGTGTCGTGTTGTCTTATTGTATTGCTGTAGCAAAGAAAGTGACAGTAGCAACTTTAATCAAGCAATAAATGAAATTGACGTCTCTGAGAGCGGCAGTTGACAGGTATCAGTAATAGACACTTAACTCCTAATTCAAATTTCACATGGATCTAAATTGATTGTTGCAAAACAAATGAATAACCCTTATCTTCTGTAAAACAAGAATCAAGTGTCCATCATTGATCCGTGTCCATTATTGGTTCCGTCACCCTAGTACTAAAGCTAAAAATTGGAAAGAAAAACAAAAGCTTTTCTAAAACCAAAACTAATTTTGTTGAAGGTACACTGTTTAGGCTGTTAGGTCATGTTTTCTTAGGACCTGAGTTAAAATCACGAATCAGAATATGTTAAAGGTAACTTTGTTACCAAACTATCTTTATTTAGGTTTAACCTATTGGGATTTGGGATACGCTCAAAACAATAACCTTAGTTATCAGGGGTGTTAGAGCTCGTTCCCACTATGTCGTGTGTCGGATTCCGATTTTAATCAGGGTAGTGATTCTTTCAAAAGCAAAGGTGAGCGAACGCAGGAATGAATGTCCAAGCGGCAAGTTTAAGTAATCCCGTCAAAGCGAACAAAACACATTTCAGCGCATGTATTCAATTTGGCAGCATGGCTTCTCGAACGTATAAGGCTGCCTAATTGCGGCGAGTATAAGTAGTCCCGTCAGAGCGTGCAAAACACATATTAGCGCGTGCATTCTCAAGTAGGCAGCCTTATACGTTCGATCTTATCGACAGAAGCCCTGCTGACTAAGAGAATGCAAGTGCTAAAATGTGTTTTGTACGCTGTGACGGGACTACTTAAGTTAAACTCGCCGGTTCGCCGCTTTTAATCGTTCACTCGTTCGAACGTCGTTTAATAGGAGAATAACACACCTGGCCTTAATTGAAAAGTAACATATCTAATTACTTTTTTTATTATTTCTCGTAAATATTTCCTGAAGTTTGTACGCGTGCATGTGTCTAGGTACATAGAATCCGGTGAAATGAATGCCAAAGATGGCCAAAGTAAAAAAAGTTACGAATGACTTGTCCAAAATTTAATGTGGCATATTAGAATATTATCTCGAAATAGTTTTTAAGACTACGCCGAGCGTACGCCGGATGTACAGTGGAGCCCTCATGACTATTATTTTGTTTTCTAATGAAATAAAGTATTTTCTTAAAATCGGACGGTGTATTTTTGTACTACAAATGAAAACACAACTTATAGGACATATCACATAGTTTAATAACAATTGACCTTTGAGTTATCAACTTAACGGAAAAAAGTGGCCACCTTTTCCCGTTAAGCTGACTACTCATAGGGTAATATTTATCAAAGTTTGTTACGTATCCCATAAATTGTGTTTTTACTTGCGCTAAAAAAAACTTTAAAATGTAAATTCATCCAATTCGAATCAACTAACTTGAAAGGTTGGCTTATTACGTAAAAATCGACTTCCGTACTTAATAATCATGCAAATATTTCACTGAAATTCCACTAGCACCGTAAACAACTTTTGAGTCGCGCGTGTTTCAACAGGCAAATTGCTAGCATCCGGGTCAAAGCAGATTGAAAACTAAACCGGCCAGTCACTGCCACGTTCTAAATTTGAAAGTCATGCGGCGTATTTTTGAATTAACTCCCAAGTTTAATCAACCCCAGGCTTGTTTTTGTTGATCCTAATTTTAGTTAAGAAAATGCCGCAACATAAAGCTGTACAAACTAGTAAATTATGTTAGAAAATCCAATGTTATTTCAGATGTTCTGTTTAGATACAAATTATTTTTAGTTATTTGATTATTCATTAAATTTCATGATAGGAACGCTGAGTTTTGATAAAATTATACATTAAACGTTATCTCGTCATGGTATTTCAAAATTCATTAACTAAGACCCAAATCCAAACATTCTTTAAAAAAAATGCTTTAACCAATCAGCGCAGGCAGTCCAAATTTACAGCCAATCAGAGCTTTACCACGTTTCATTGGCAGTAAATTGTGAACACTCGCAATTAGCCTTGTCAACGGGCTCGGTTTTGGCGGGAATATTGACGTTTCACGGGTGTGTTTTTGTTTGCTGAATTGCGAAACGCGTTTGGGAGTATTTAGCGACGCGGACAAAACAAAGTGTTTGTATTCTGTGCGGTCATTTGTCTTTTTAATTAAGATTTGCGCTCATTAGTCCCCAGGGATCAAGGGGCTTACCAACGCAGTACATAACGACTAACTTCGCGGGTTCTTGTTCACTTCACAGTGTAATGCAAAAACAACCTTAGTCCGAGAAGCATAAATTCAAAATGTAGCGAACAGAAGTACGAAACTTGGTAAAATATACTAACAATAATATTCATGTTCCGAATAAAATTCATTGTGGCTGAGAACTGGAGCTGTGTATAAAAATATATTCACAATAAAAATAGCGCATTGAAAAATGTCTACTGGCTATTGCGATGTTGTGGTACTTCTGATTGGTCGAGACGGTTATTGCTATTATACATATTTCTTTTATTAAAATATTTCAACGTAACTTTCGTTACATTGAAGTTAATTTTAAACGGTTAATGAAACCTTTCCAAAAAAGGCAAATAATTACACAGTACAGACGGCCTTATGATAAGTAGCTAAAAACTTTAGCACATTGTCACTTTAACGCCTTTGACCGTACCATTTTACCACGTTTAATTGTCAAATAGTATCACATCGAACTGTCAAATGATAATTCAAGATGGCGATTCTATTTCGCTTACACGTTCATAAATCCTGTCTTCTGATCGAACGAGCGCTAGTCTAAAGCATCGAAAACACTTTAAAACCGTTCCAATTCCACTATTTTTCAGCCCTCAATGCCTTCGTCTAAAAATGTTATCTATTTAAAAACTCGTCGTACATAAGAGTCCTATTTCTTAACTGCAGGGTGGACTTTGCTTTAGTTCTCGATTGTATATACGCCCTTTGAACTTAGGAGGCTAGAATATGACTCCGAAGTGTTGGGAGCCGTCCCACTGTACAATTTATCGGGTCCAACGGGACAAGCGCGTGACAAATCACTTGGATTGTTTGGAGGAATTTAAACTGGATTTTACAGTTGGAACAACGGTAATTCACGTGACGTCATAAGATGTAACATACCGTAGGTAGTTCCTAATGTGTCACAAGAGAGCAAAATGATGTATTTTCGGGGAAGGTGGCATATTGAATCTAGAGCGAAGCGGGGGAGTCTAAAGTAGACTTTTAAGCGCAGCTAGGGATTTAAACGAAGTTGCCCATGGCGAAAATATTTTTGCTACCGATTCACTCCACCTTCGATATAAGTATTTTATTTATTACCTTAGCATATCTATTTTGTCAGTGTATTTTATCCAAATCTTGCAAATTGCAGTCAACTCTGATTTCTTTCAAGAATAACCTCAAAGATTTATAGGCCTATAATAATTATGCACTGTCGCTATCACGTTTTTTTAAGCACCTATGTATGTTTATCCTCTCATTCTATATTATTCATGAATATTTTGCTTACAGTTCTCACTACTCAGGGCCGTATTAATAAACTCATCTTGGTTAAGATGTCAGTCACAAGACACGTCAAAAATGACAGCTTTCTATGGGTTGACGTTTACATTGACGTCTCTCGAGATGGACATCTCAGTCAAGACGAGTTTATTAATATGGCCATCAGTGACTTGATACAAACGCGGTATTGCAATCCAACGTATTGCACCAAATAAAGGTTTTTTTTAATGACATGGAGAAGGCAAACGAGGACACAGGCCACCTGGTGATAAGTGGGATCTGTGACCTACAGACATTTTCATTCTCAAGACTACAATCTCAAGACTGCAATCCTAAGACCGAAAATGCGTTGCCAACCCTGAGGACTAAGATGGAATGCCTCTATGCTAGTAATTTCACTTGTCTTATCAACACCGGATCACAACAATGCAAACACAGCTGCTTAGCGGTAGCTTAAACGGATGGTATATATTCTATCACCACTAAAACCTTCTTCTTCTTTAGTTAGCAGTACGCCTCGTTTGCTATCCGTGCTATAAAAAAAAATCGAGAATACCAGGATGAAAACGCCTTGCCCTGACTTAATGTACCGTAATGTGACAGGCACAAGACAAATCACCGGGAACGTTGAAGCCGTTCCAGGACTTGCAGAAATAGTTGAGCTTAATTATTTAATTCACTTGTCACAAGAACTGCGACGCTTGCGCCGTACTAGCCGCCGAAAGAGACAATTACAGATAAAAAAAATCTAAGAAAAGCCCTCTTGCATGTAGTTGTATACAAAACTAACATTGAAATTACGTCACTTTTTAAATATAGAATGCCGAACGATCTGTACAGCACGGGTAGCACAAGTTGTATTTTGTCGCTTGTCGCTCAGTGCGTCTCTTTCGTTACAGACTAGATAGAAAGGGAGATCCGAGCGACAAACATGTCGCGGGCGACATGTGCTAGCCGTGCAGATGTGTTACAATTACCTATATGGAAGATGTAAGACCTAGTCTTTTATTAGCACACACAGGAGATTTAATGTAATAATATCACTGGCTCACTGTTACACCCAGCAGCCGGCGGCGCGCGTCAAACCCTGACAAGCCCCTCCAAAACGGCTGTCAGTTTGACAGCCACCGCATACTGGTGTACATGAGACAGTGAAAATATCTACTAGATACACTACAGAAGATAAGATTGTTTACCTATTACTCGTTCCTTTTTCAAATCTGTGTTTGAAAAATCATCACTAACTACTTACCGCACTAGACGTCAATTAAATATCATGCTTGATTAAAGTTGCTGCTGTCACTTTCTTTGCTTCAGCAATAGAATAAGACAACACGTCACTAAACAAGCATTAAATTTAATTGACGTCTCTGAGTGCGGCAGTAAGGAACTACTTAATCGTCATTAACTGACTTTTAGAGCGGCCGTTATAATATTATAGTATTTACAACGTTTAACTCAAACTCTGAAAGTAGACGTCGGTTTTTAAGAAAAAAGAAGTTAATTTCTGCTTTCCTAGCACTTGGTTTGAGCGAGGGGAAACCTTACAAAAAGATCCTTAAGGTTACCGCTTTATTTGAAGTACTAATTATATTTACTAACTTTTTTATTCTTCTAAAAGTTTCTAATAGTTGCCTCGTATGGTTGCCGGGTTAGAATAGTACCACTCCATGTCTTCCCGTGGATGTCGTAAGAGGTGACTTTAGTGCATGTGCGGCGATGGGCTTGCAACCTGTCACTAATACGCTGGTAAACTTCTTAGCCTATTGGTGCAAAATGTGGTTACTGAAATTATCAACAAGTTTTTAAAGTTGTAGGTGATTCTGTAGTTGTGCCTACCCCACTCTGGGATTACAGGCGTGAAGGTATACATACATGTAGGTATGTAAGTTTCTAATAAGTAATTAAAAGATAGACGGCGGCGTCGTTAGATTCGCCTTAACGTCGCGTCTGTCGACATCATTTATTTTTAAATTTCCTAAAAAAGCGCACGTAGTTAAGGACTTTCATTAACAAACGGTAAATTTTTCCATTACGTCACGATAATTAGTTAAATATTTATGTACTGCCCTCATACGCCAGTAGGCCGTATCTCATATTCAATAACCGAAGCAGTTGCAATCCTCACTCGTTAGTAAAATGGTTGTATTTGCTACAGGAGTTTTGTTTGAGATGGCACTATTTTTTTAATAGAAATATAGTTAATTATTGTGACGTAATGGAAAAGTTACCGTTTGTTAATTGATGTCCTTAGCTACGTGCGCTTTTTTGGAAAACGCCCAAATATGTACATGATAGATAACATTGATAACTAACACTATATTGTCGACATCATCCAAACAGCGGTTGGGTTTTCAAAGCTTTCGTTTTGTTATACTTGTTGTTATACACATCAAGAATGGTTAGAGTGAATAGAGTGAGTTGACACCTCGTCCCGACGCGCGCGTCAACGTGATATCCTTCAATATCGCCAGTCAGTCTCGCTAACAGGAGTAACAGGTGACACTTGGGAGATTAAGCGCTGGTGTGGGGTGACTTTAGAATGACGGAATCGCTTCAGCCTTCCTTTTTATCTATAAATATAAAAGGCAAAACTACTGTACCTAGAAACTTGAAATTTGGTACAGAGGTTCCTTTTATGATGTAAGTGAGCACTAAGAAAGGATTTTCCGAAAATCTACCCCAACGGGAAGAAGTAGGGGGAGTAGCGAGAAACTAATTCTATCACGTTATCGTATTGTCACCGTTACATTACGTTATTTATAATGATCGGCCGCATTTTATGTCACTTTAACGTCAAACGTAATGACTAATATGGATAATTCTGTGTTGTTAAAAATAAAGCCATAATTCTATTTTTTTAAACTCCTGAATTTCATTTGTTATAATAAATTATCATATTTTTTTCTGTTTGATATGTCTGGTATGTCAATCGATTCCTTTCAACATTGAGGATCCATTTATATAAAGACATCTACATTCTACACCAACAGATGTGAGAAGTGCGTAGTTGTAAGCCGATATTTGATCCTTTAAGACATGTTAAAACCTCGATAAATGAAACAAGTATACATTTTTAATTAATTAATTTATTTATTTTAAATATATTTTACACGGCATTACAGTTGGGACCAATACACCGAGAAACTTAGACTAATTACAAAAAACACAACTAAAAAAAACTAAAAACAAGTCGATTAAGAACCGTAAAAATAGTAAAGTAATAAATGTCATTAGGTAATACTAGATGGCCTATGATCCATCATCTCGCAACAAACATACATTGCGCACGAAATTTTAAAATAATCATCCTAATGTAATACTTTCGCCGATCATTATAGGTACTTATTTATTAGAATAGAACCACAGATAACCTTACTGACAAAACAATATAGATACGTAAATTCATAACCTTTCTTTTTTCTTCGGCTTAGATAAATAATCGAGTTAACGTTGCAGCTGTGCTGTATCCGACCTCGTTCCTCCAGATTATTTTACAACTTGTCCAACTTTGAATCACGGCTGTTGTTTACGCTGGCCATGCTCCGCTGGGAAACGCGGAAATACATTTTCAGAATTAGTTTACGCTATCTTCGTCTGTACTGTGTTATTAACGCTATTGGTTAGATATAATGTGAGAGTTTTATTAGTTTTCCTGTTGTGTAGACTGACTATAGGTTGAATTTGTATTATCTGTGTTATTAGAGGTAATTACACAAACGATCCTATAGGGTTGAAGTGTATTCGTAAGGAAACCACCAATAACATAAGATCTAGTATGTTAAGCTAGTAGTAGTAGATGCTATGCTATGCTTTTACGGCAAATAATTTTACATACTTAAAGGTAAGTAGGACAGTCATCTTGTAAACCAATTATTTGTAAAGGTCATTTTTTAAGATAAAAAAACACTACAATGGCGTCTTCTTTGAGTCTAATTAGTTATAAGTATTGAAGGAGGTTCCCAACCATGTCTCGTTCTTAGATTAGAAATGGATATATAATATATATCGAAATATATAATATATAAGCGATATTGGCTGTAAATCAAAAAGTTCGTCAAGGAAAATTATAAAAAAAATTGTTTTGATATTTGCAGATCCCTTTTTTATACGACACCCCGTTTGCTATATATTATAATCAAACCACTTTCATTTTTCAACCCCCCATTCTAGAACCTCTTTCCAAATATTAAGAAAAATAATTTTATATTGTTTTTACTAAAACATGCGGGCAAGCAAGTTATACAACTATGCCAAATTTCAATTTGATAGCTTCTATAGTTTCAGAAAAAAACTGCTGTGACCTACAGACAGACAGACACCCAAGTCTCACCATAAGGGTTCCTTTTTTACCATTTTGGTACGGAACCCTAAAAAGCTATTAAAATTTTACTGTATAACCTCAAATATCTAAAAGCCTCTCAACTTGTAAGACCTCAAGATTCAAAAGACAAATTACAAAGGGAATTTTATAAGAGCGCTGAATCTTGAAAAGACAATGAAATAATAAAGGTACCTAATAGTTTAAAGGTTTCTTTTTATGAGTAGGTTTGAAGTCAAAGGATATTTAATAATATATTTTTTCTTTGAAGCAGTTTTTGTGATGGGAATATTAAATAAATATAAGAGCTGGAATATAATAATATTTAGTTTCGTGCTCGTAATTTTTTTAAATGTGTCAGGTTTGAAAAGATTTTGGTTCATGTCGTTGAGAATAAAAAAATATGTACTTACAAGAAAATAAAATACCGCTTTACGCTCCGTTATTTTACCATAAATCAATATTACAAAATGTAACTTAAAAAGAACTTAATAGAACTTTTTAAAGAAATTACTTGTTATGGCGAAAATATAATGTTATTTTTTAAATTAATACGCGAGTGATTCTCAGTCAAGTTGTAGCCGTTAATTCGTACCTACCACAGACAAATTTTGAGGCTAAACTGTGATTCAAGCGTCTGTGGTTTTAAGCTTAAAACCAAAATTCTACAGTCTAGATTAATGTTGGAAAATACAGCGTGCTCTTACTGATTACAACAAACCGCCAGCTAGCGGTTAAGCCAAACATATTAGAACAGCCTGTATCTAGATATTGTGAATAATACGACATCGTATTTTGCCGGATTAGTTCGTATTTATTTTGCTTTACTTAGCTTTTTCTTAGCTTTCGATTAAGCTGAGAAAGTAAGATGAATATGAACTTATTGGACAAAACAATGTCATGTTTTATCACATTGATCGTTACGTATTGATTTATTCTTGTCACGTCAAAAATCATCTCGGCTGAACACAGACGAACATATAATCTAAACATCCTTACAAACTTTAAAACAAGGACATTTTTTTTATTTAAGTACATCACATTTAACAATAGCAAACAAACTCACAAACAAAATACAAAATGTAACGGACGATGTTAAACTGTAGATTTTAGTATTTTACATTTAAATTTATTAGGATTTCATTTGACTTTAAAATATGACAAGCAGACTGAAACAAATTTTGTTTTCTTAGGTACGTAGTGTTCAATTGTGTACCACTAAAACTTCATGTAAGTATTCACTTGAAATTCTTCAACGGTACACAATTCCATTTCACTCTATTTCGCCTTCCCTCTGAATGCAAGTTTCATTTCACCCCCACAATAGTTCACTTGAGAATTTTATTCATGAATAAACCCCGTCGCCCCAATGTGCAGCGGAATATCGGACTGAATACGCCTGAATACGGCATCTGATCGGAGATATATTTTCTGAATTTGGACACCTCTTAGATGTTTTAAGAACATTGTTTCGGTTGGAATAAAATACGAAATGAATATCAAAGGAACGTTGAATGTAGCACCAATAATAAAAAAGTTCAGGAGTAATAGTTGGGTGTGATTGGTTGGACATGTAAAAAGGAGGGACGAAAGACACTTGAATAGAAGAATATGATTGTAGGTGGATATTACCAGACATGAAAATAGAGGAATAGCGTTTTTTTTTCACTTAGTGAAGTATATATTTTTTAATGGATAGAATGTCCTAAACATCTAACTAATAGACTAACTGCCGCACTCAGAGAAGTCAATAAATTACATTGACTTAGTATTTTTAAAATGAAACTTTATGCTTACACGACCGTTTTAGAAAAAAATACGACGGTTACCATAAAAATGCTGTGTTTTGATATAGTAAATGACACTGGGGTTATCTACGATATTAACATTAATTCACAAACTGCGAGACAAAAGGATACAGTAAAATTAAAAACGTCAACGTTTTAAAACATTTCAAGCACAGTTTACCTTGCAAAAACGAAACGCGTTTTGAAAAAGTTAATTCCCATTTTGTCACACGTCAACGGCATGCGGTTCCCGCGCTTTTGAGTGACAGCGATGACAGACGTGATTGGTTGTGCCGTCCCAGCGCGGTTTGCCGCGGCCGTTCATTGGCCAGAGCTGTCGGCACTCGACGCTGATTGGTGGATTTAAGTGGTAAACGAAGCTTGGATAGGTACAAAAAACTGTTTAATTTTGAATATCGTTACTTGATGGTAGGTTTTAGTTTTGATTTTGTTTGTCTATTGATGAGTAATGACACATGTTGAACATTACAAAAAAAAATCTTTTGCACTAGATCTTTATTTCAATGGCCGAATTATGTACAGTGCGATAGCACTTAGAAGATGCTTCGGGTTTGTACTTGTCTTTCACTAACTCTCATACGCGCTCTCTTATTAAGAGCGAGTGAGAGAGAAGTACAAACCCGAAGCATCTTCTAAGTGCTCACAGACTGTACTGTTTTAAGTACAAGGGGCCTTAGGTTAGGAGGTTAAAAATATGATACAAAAAAGTTGCAGGTTTTGCAAACTTAACCTTTGATCTTAAACTATATAAATCTTACAATAGTTTAGTGCAAATATTGAACACAACGCTAAAAACTCGTACTTTAAACCTACCAAAGTTGGATTTAACTATAACGCTAATACATAATTCTGGGATCCTAGTGAAAAAGATTATAAGTCACCTGAAGATCAAGCGAAAAAGGCTATAAGTCCAGTACACTCTGTTTATGTATATAACCTTTTTTATTACGAGTTAAGTGGACTTATACTCTTTTTCACTAGGTCCCCAGAATTATTCGCCTGGATTCAACTCGAAGTAACCAGGAATTTGCATTGTGATTCTACTAAATTAATGTTCAAGCACGTATTTCACTGGAAACCAATTCTACCAACAACAGAACCGTAGAATCCGAATTGCATCTGAAACGTTCGCTTGACAATACCCAATCACTCGGTCCCGGGCCGACGAGCTATTCCCTTCCCCGGGATAACTGCATCACGGGATTCTCCGGCGGAACAATTCCCGGGAACGGTTAGATGTAGTTCAACAACTAAATTGCGGAATTTGAGGTTTAGCTACAGCTATACAATGTGTGTATAACTATAGGATCTCTAGTACTTGGTAAAATCATATACCGTTGAAAACATAAATGTGAAATGAGAGCCGTTAGATTAAAAATATCCATGCATATTCCGTATTCCCGGTAATTTAAAAGATTTTTTGTGATAAGTAGTACGAGTATTTTTCTCCATGGGTAGGTTGCATTGCAAGTATTTATTTCGCTATAAAACTATCTTAATCGTTGTCTAGTACCCAAGCTGTGTGAGTAGGTCAATTTGTAAAACGATTGTCTTCATTACGAAAAAAAAACCTAGATAAAATAAGATAAAAGCCAGATGTCGGCATCTCAAACATCACATTCTTCGCAAATTTACTTTAGATCTCTTTTTGATCTACGGGTCGTCTATTTCATCCATCTGGGCCTTTCCGCTTAATCTTACACCTTATTACTATCGTATACCATACCACTTATTAATTTGTCAGTTCAAGTATGCAACATGGTTAAGGATAGAGTGGAATAGAAGGAATATACAATCGTCTTGGTCCCTTTACTATAAAAGATGTCCTAAAATCTTACTACAAAACCATAGGACAAAAGTGGTAGTACCTACCCATAATTTAATCGAATTTCACTTCATCTATCACTATTTTCTGCCGAAACCATGATGTTTTCAGGATATTTTAAACATTAATTCCGTAGGTTAGGTTAGGTTAGACTTCTGACTACCGCAAATTTAACTCATGCGGTTAGAATGAAATGAAAATTCTGCGTAATGTTACGTTCGTTGAAAGGTATTTCGATAAAATAATAGGCACCCGACAAAAGTTTAAAACGGTGGAATACATTTAACTTTTCAATGTAAAATAACTTTAGAATATAAAAATCATTCTATACCAAAAATAAATGTATTACCTCAGTTTGATTCCAAAATTCGTTCCAAAATTTCCTTTTTCCACTAGCCTAGTTTCGCACATAACTCGATTTCGCGACATAAGTGAAACTAATTCGCTAGATCGACCATCGCGTCCTGCAACTCCTGCGGCGATATTGAAAAGTTAGCTGCAACTGGAATTTACTGGTAAAAGCTTCTCCACGATTTTATACCGTTAAATTGGACTCGTGGAAAATTGCAGAAACGTTACCGTTTGATGTACGGTTAAATAATGTTAGTTGAGAATGATGCGAATAATAAAATGTATCAGTTTTTAACTTTAAACTTGTTGGTCCATTATTTTATCACCATTACTAGCGACTAAAATCAGATTTTATTGTACATAAAAACCTTCCTCTTGAATCACTCTATCTATTGATGGAAACCTCATTAAAATCCGTTGCGTAGTTTTAATGATATAAACGTACATACAGAGGGACAGACGGCGGGGAGCAACTTTGTTTGATACTATGTAAAGAAGTAAAATTACTGGAACAAAATGATTCTGTGATAAATAAACGCCACGCGCCGTTCCAATGTTCGTTCCGAACCGTACGTGTAAATGCAACTGTACTTATAATAGTAAAATAGTAAAAAATGTACGGTTCGGAACGAAGATTGGAACGGCGCGTGGCGTTTCCCGCGGTCCGAACTTTATGTGTAAAGGCCGCTATTAGGTCGCTAATTTATTACATTTGTTTCTCTTAGCTGCAATCATCTCATTTTCTTTCGCGCTTTTTTTTATGACAATGCCAAATTTTGTGTAATTAATTAAATTAATTCAACTACGACATTATTTTATAGAGAACTACTTATTTTCTTTTGATGTCATATTTATTAATTAATTTAAACTTTATTGCACGATAAAATAAAAGTACAAGTAGTGGACTTAAAGCCTATTTATCCAATCCTTTAGTTAGATAAAAATGTCTGTAAGTTATAGTACTAATTATTCTTTTCTCTTTTATATTAAAGAACATGATAAAGCTAAAATGTATCCGTCAGTTGCCTGGAGATTAATTAAATTACTACCCTTCAAACCTTTTTTTAAATGATTAGAACATTATTTTACACTTTCTAATTATACAAAACAATTTTAATGCTTTAATGAAATAAGAATCGGTGTTCAGCCATATTTGCATCATAAACTTGGTAATTTAATTTAATTGTTGGTCATTTTGATGGATTGTTGTTTTAAAAGCTGATACATTATTCATGAGTTAATGTTTGTTTTCATTTAATTGTTTTTACTGTAGCAGTGGAAATGTTATTTGGTTGGCATGCGTTCACGTTTGATTTGGTTAATTTTGATAAACAAGTTTTTTTATCTGTTTTCATCAGTGAACATGCCATAATGTTTGGAATGTGTTTTTATTTTTTTTGCTGATTTAAAATCAAAAAGGGTTTGAATTCCCGACTTTTTTGCCAAATCAAAGGTTAGTAATTAGTATTAATAGCAGGTACTTACAATAAAATGCAATTTTTCCATTTTATCGATATTTGCAATTTATCGTCAGATTTAGAAATACATCTTACAAGTTTGTTAACTTTTAGTTCTTAAAAACGGAAAAAAGAAAGCAAGTGTCACTTGCTAAATGTTCATAAGGAAAAGGTTTTTATGTTTATTTTTTATTTAACACTAGAGGACGCCCGCGACTTCGTACGAGTAGAATTAGTTTCCCGCTTCTCCCCCCATTTTTTCCCGTTGGGGGTCGATTTTTGGAAAATCCTTTCTTAGTGCTCACTTACATCATGAAAGGAACCCCTGTACCAAATTTCAAGTTTCTAGGTACAGTAGTTTCGGCTGTGCGTTGATACATCAGTCAGTCAGTTTAGCCTTTTATATATATAGATATGGAGAGTTTTGAAGATTTATCTATTTTATTACCCCCTTACTAATAAACGTTGAGTAACGTTAGTGTAGCTAAACCATGATTTGTCCTTATCTGTCAAATTCAAATGTCACAATGACAGATAAGGACAAAGCATGGTTTAACTACACCACGGTTACTCAACGTTTATTAGTAAGGGGGGTTAGTTTGTATGTTTAACATACGCTGCCTATACTTATATAGCTACAGGTAACGAAAACGGAAATTGTGTTTTTTTCAACTTTAGAAAACGCGTAAAACAAACCGTTTTGCAATAAAAAACACCTCTCCAAGACGTCTACGCCAAATCGATCGTAGCATTCGTACTCGGAACGTAGCACGGCACGTCTACGCAAACTCTACGTTCCGCTACGAAATGATTCAACTTAAAGCGAACCTTAAGGCGGCCTTTAAAATAAATCTTTTTCATTTCACTCCATTACAACAATTAAAAGAAAACGAACCTTAGCATTACAAATTTAAGGGATATTTTTGAATTTTATATTTAGTTTCCCTGAGGCTATATACATGGGGTTTCGAATCCTTTCCTTTTATATTCATATAAATATATGTATGTATGGGATAGTCTTTGGAATCCGCTGTTCAAACAATAGGGCAGTAGGGAGGGGAAAACGTCTGCAAGTTATCTTGAAAACGGAGACCGTAATTAAGATGACTAATATGAAATGTTTGAGAAACATGAATTGGTGCGTGAAACAAGCGATTATAGGCCTTTTGGTCTTTTGGTAAGGTTATAGTGAAATATTAGAACTGTGTTTGTAGTGAGACTGATGCTATTTGATTATGCACTTAAGGAGGGGTTGAAATATGAGAATAATTAATTTCCTGATTTTGTTGTCGACTTCGTATGCTTAGAATAGCGTAATCTGCGTAAATAATTATTATTTTCTCGTGTTTTTTTTATGAACTGCTACATTATTTTACGGATACCCGTGGTTACAAGCCTGATTTTAAAAAGAAGTAAAATATTGTCGTCATTTGTTTTGAAAATAAAATCATAAACGTGTTTTTTTTTTTGTTTATCTTTAGCTTTTGGCAAACACCGATATATTTTACACCGGTTATTCAAATCGAACGCTATTGTTCAAAAAATGTTGTATACAGTTCCAGTTATTCCAAAAAAAGCAATTTTCTTGCCTCTCGACAGTATTTTAACAAAATGTATCCTAGCGCCTCCACCCTATTGTTCGGCACGGTCCACACGGGAGCATTTCTGAGGGATGAAAAAATACCGAAACGAATTTATTTCACCCTTGTTTCAACGAACAAAGAAATGTGTTTAAGGAGTGGGTTTGAGGGAAACGTTTGTGGTTTGGATAGGAAAACGTTTGTTTAAATTTAGGTTTATTTTATATTTAGATTGGAATTTATCCTGGGTCTGTGTTCAATATTGTCTTATAACAACACCCCTTTACAAAGAAAACGGGCAGTTACAATAAATTTATTAGTTTAAATATCGTGAAATTGAATGAGATTAGGTACAAAATTTAATTAGGTACTATTATTTCTATACGATTATTATTTTTCTTCCTTAATGATACTTTCATTTTGTAGCGTAATATCTCATTTCCTTACACTATATTTAAAGTAGGTACTAAGTGTGACCGTTTTCTTGTATTTGATCATCAGTTTCAATACATTTATTTTTGCTGTCTTCAATGTTCTTTACCCAGAAAGAAAAGGAGAAACCTACCTTTTAAACTGACTTCTTTATAATGCCACTGATATTATACTCGTAAATGCGAAAGTTTGTGTGTGTGTGTGTTAGTTTATTACTCCTTCACGCTGCAACGGCTGAACAGATTTGGTTGAAATGGAGATAGCCTATACCCCGGATAAACACATACCTAGGCTACTTTTTATCACGAAAAATTTAAGAGTTCCTGAGGGAATAACGATAATCGCCTACGCGGATGAAGTCGCGGGCAAAAGCTAGTTAGTTATATAATAAATAATAAAATTCATGATACACCAGAGTAAGATAACAATATTGTCAAATCAATGGCAAATGTGAATATGTGTGATAAATATATTTTTCTTTTTCTTTTCTTTTCTTTTCTTTCCATCAGTGATATAACTAAAAATAAAGATTAACACACAGGATATTAAAAAATACTGATTTTCTAACTAGTGGATAAATGAAACAGGATCATACTGTATTTTCAGTTGACCTCAATAATGGATATCCATTACGCGATTTTGTTTATATATTCCGGCTCTCGTTGGGGCTCAAAAGTAAAACCTCCAAACTCAATTCTAACTACCGCAGAGGTCAAATCCATCTGGCATGACATTTGAAAGTTTAATGAATCTTTGACTTGGGAACTACGTGACTACCATAACAATCTAGATGCCGATAGGGCAGTTGGACTAAACCACCTGTCTTATAGCACTAGCTTGTGCCTGCGACTTCATCTGTATAGAATTAATGATTTGCTATACTTTGTGTTAATTCAAGGTATAAACTATTTCCATTCTCAGCCAAATTTGCTCCGTTTCAGCGTGAAGTAACGAACAAACTACTCATAACTCGCACACAAACTCTCGTGTCATTAAGTTAAAACTATCGAAAACGGTACAATTTGAACTTTATTATCGTTCCCTAACTTTAATGTCAATAATTCTCTAGATATAATTGGAGTATTATATTTACTGTCAGAAACTTTTACAGGTGCGCCAATTGTACAGGAATGCATAGAAAAGTAACACGACTTTATGCTTAAACTTTTATGTTATATAGGTTTATACAGTCTTTTTAACCCAGGAAGGCGCACCCCGCTAGCAAAATTAACGTTACACGGCTGCGCTAATGTACGTCCATAAAATTAATTAGTAGATTAGTAGGGAAAACGTCATGGATTGAAATCACTATACAAGGGGTAGGTTAGGTTAAATTTGTGGTCTTAATAAAGATAAAATACAGTCATAAGTACCTTTGTCTTGAAAAACAACAGTTTGCCAAATGATAAATTGGTGAAAAATTAAAAACCCATATTAAATAAAGAATCCTGGTCACGGCACCAAAGTTAATTTTATATTTCGATGAATTTTGTTAGTAAAATGTTTTGTCATAATTTCTTATCAACTTGTTTATTATTCACAACATATCTCGGTACAAATATTAGCAATTCACGATGTTAAAAGGCCCTGAGCCATTTTAATTATTGACTTAACTTGTATGATTAGGCCCAAATATTGCAAGTAAACTTGTGTACACATGTTCCCTTTTGAAATGGAGAGCACGATACGACGTCTACAAACAAAGGGTTCACTTCCAGTGGGCCCCTAATTTGGCGCCGAGCCAGCTACGATGCTTTAGAGGTTTTGATCTACCTACTAAACCAGCCATCAGGGCAACAAACTGACTGAAACTCTTAAAAAAACGTTGTCATACTCGTAGAATACTAGCTTTTTGCTTGTAACTTTGTCTGCGTAGACGTGGATTAAGTTTGGCACAGAGAAAGATTACATAGGGTATATATAGTGATAAACGACTTCTACGCGGACGTTAACGCGTGTAAGAGCTAGTTTTTTTGACAGGTACTGATAATATATATGTGCTTTGTAAGCCCTAAAGTTTAAAAGTTGAAATACACTAGTAATTGCACCGTAACCCACACCGTCGAAACAGAATAGTTCTAATACTGCTGGCAGTTATAGACAACGGAACTGCAAAAATCGATTTTCCAAATAGAACCCCTAAATCCGTTTACGTAAGATGACATCAGTTCTGTATATTGACGTCGTTTTGTAGTATAATGAGCAATTAGCATTGCCACGCATCCAATAAGTAAACTGTAATGGCGGCGGGAAGATAATGAAGCGTATGACGTAAGGGCTGCCACTATAGGAGTGGCCACCTTTTGTAGGTTTACATATAAGTAGTTTGTTCCCTCGATTATTCGCCGAAGCCATTTTCCCAGCCACGTTTTCCCCATTCGTGATTTCGCTCGGTCGTTTTTTCCCCATTGATAATTTTTACTATAGGTACACGCATTTATTACATTACAGCTTTTTCTGAATCGCATGATTCTTTATTTCAAATATCAATTTCATAGAAATAACGAGGCTCCACTACTGCGGAGCCCCATTTCTGGGTGCTTAGGCCCTTCGGGCCTACTGCAAAACTGACATGACCTTAACCAATTTTATTATAAAAACAATAGGAAAATATGCGACTAAAGAGAATTTCATAGCCGAAAATATGCGATTGGGAAAAATCACAAATGGGGAAAAACTGTCATGAAAAAATGACTAGCATTTAGACATTTCAAGGTTGGAATGTCTATAAACCTGTGTGCTCGTGTGCCTTCTCCATGGGATAAAAATAATCTAGTATCGAGCCACCCCTAGTTCCTTATTAATCCGTGGGAACGGCATATTAGCACACAACTATATACATGTTGTGAGAAGATACGAGCCCATAATCAAGGCACAGTCAGATGAATAACAGTATGTCACTGCGTGGCAGCCGGAGTAGACGCAGACCAAAAAAAAGACAGTGGTGACAGTGGCGTTAGTGGTGGTGGGACCTCGACCACAACCTTATCCTTTAACCTACCACCGAACAGCAGTTTTTGTATTGTTGTGTTCCAGTGTGAGGATAAAACAACCGGTGAAATAACTAAGATAGGGGCATTCCATCTTAGTCCTCAGGATTGGCACTGCATTTGCAGTCTTAGTCAAACCTCAAAGTCTATATTCACTATTGTTCATATAAAATGATTTATGTTCAATACCATACGATACAAATATTCTTTATTGAACACCACCAAAAAAAGCAAAGAAATACATAAACGAGAAATTTATGCAAGGTAGACAACAGACGTTCTTTTCGCTAAATAGCAACTTCTTAAAGACAACCTAAAAAAAGACACACTGCTGTTATTTAATTAATCCATTTCTGTTCAAGCTCTGTACTACTGTAAGAAGAAAAATTAATAAAGGAAGAGCAATAATAATCAATATCAAAATATATAAATTCGAATTGACATCCTTCTTTCTTTAAGTCTATTAAAAACGATCGAAAACAAAATGGTTTATGACAAAGAGTAATAAAGGCCTAGCGTACTGTTCACCTGTTTACTGTGCCTCAATTACTGTTTAATAGTTGATGACAGCCATAACTGTAAGCATATTGCGCGTGAGAGACACTGACGATGTGCCTGAATATATTGTTCCCTTTGTCAGTAATCTCAGGTATTAGGTACCTTACACCTCGGAACAATCTGCCTAAGGTATGGGAGATTAAAACGATATGTCACTTCAAGGTCTAAACCAGGAGAACATAAATACAAGTAAATGTCTCCTGTGACTCCGTCATTGACAGACAACACTGCCTAAAACGCTGAACCCATCAGGGACTTAAAATTTAGAATTGAATAGAACAGAAAACCTTTATTTCGCTAAATTTTTAAATATTTTTAAATTGTGTGAATAGTTGACGTCCTCTAGTAATTTTATATGAAAATATACACTTTTATTTTAGTTTATCACTGTTTCCTCGAGAACTGACCTATTTTCTCCATAAAAAGTATCATTAAAAAAATGTTTATTTACCAAACATCATTTGTACACTTCGAAATACTTTGCTTATGACCACCACCCTAGGCGACGCAGTTAAGCGATTTAGCCGTGAAAGCGTAACAAACAGACAGATAGACAAACTTATTTACGTCTAGAATATTAGAGCCTATGTATATAACAATGCAATAAAACACGACCACGGCTGTTGTAATACACTCGAAACGTCGAGGTAAATGTTTATTTTATAACGCGATTAAGTCCCGTTTTATGGTTTTAGTAATACAATACAATACAATAAAAAATACTTTTAATTGTACATAACAAAAACAAAACACAAAACAGACAGGTACTAATAAAACATTTCTCGAATTCGGCGTATTCCGTCTTTAAAACAGTCTTATTTTACCTTAAACGCAACCGCTACACGGAGGCTACCGCTTAAAGACTACCGGGGCGGAAAAATCACTCACTCACGTGGGATAAATAATTACTGGGTGACGGGTGTAACCTACGGACTGACATCTCAAAACATTTGCCTCCGTAGGTCTTTAAGTAACAAGTCTAACAAAAACCAAGGTTTAAAAAACCCGACTTTTGGTAACCAACTTTAAATCGTTTTAAATCCTAAATGATCATTCAAAATGAAAAATGAAACTTTTCCCTATTTTATGTTTGTTTTGGTCAATAAAGAGTAAGAAATCTTTTTAGCAGCAGTGACCAAATTTAAGTAGTGCCGGTAGACTTTAACGTGTAAAAGGTCCCGTTTTTAAATAAACACTCTTTATTTTCAAACTAAGTTCAAATACAATTTAACGTCGATATTTTACTTTTCCTCGCGAAATTAAATAAATAAACAGTAAGAAAGAATTCCTAGGAATCCTATCTAGATTCTGTCTTTTACGTCGGACTGCCATAGATACGTGATTAGTTCGATAAAAGCAATTGGTTGTGAAAGGTTTCTTCGTATCATTGGCTCTTTGATATTATTCTTTTGATATAGGTAGTCAAGTAAAACACTTCTTTGTACAGGATGATTAGTTTTTCGATACATAAATTTAAGGGAGCCATTAGTAGAGCTCATTTCTAGCAAAAACAGTCATGTAAAGCCCTTTATGACAGTTTCTTAAAATTATGAAACATTTTATATTTTAAATATTGATTTAATATGCCTTGTTTTTAAGGAGTGTGACATCTAGTGCCCAAAATATTGTTTAATTATAACTTAAGGACAAAGTGATTATGGAATTTTAAAAGGAAATATATATCATATTACTATTACCCATCACCGTGTATATACAGGTTTTAAAGTTGTATATTTCAGTGGATTAACGCTTTGTAATTTTGAATGGAACAACCTATACGAGTAGATTTGTTAAAAACAAGAAACGTTCTCTTCCTGATGGTTGTTTACTATCCACTTCCCTTCCCGCCGTCTGTCCCTCTGGGGCCTGTTTTATAAAACTACAAATTACAATTTACAGGTTACAAGTTTCCATTTGACACAACCTCGACCAATGACGTCCCGCCATTTGAGCAGTGTTGCCGGTTTAGAGTTAGACCTGTACAATTGTAACAGAACTTGTAGCTTTATAAAACGTGCCCCTGTATGTACGATTAGATCTTTCAAACTACGCAACGGATTTTAATGCGGTTTTCATCAATAGATAAAGTGATTCAACATAAAAGTTTTTATGAATAATATATTCTAGATTATGTACGGGTGTTACAGAAATCTCACATAAACCGAAGGGAAGCGAGGGCGGGTCGCTAGTTTAATATAATATCTCCAGTATTATAATTAAGCTTGAACAAATATAATGAATTATTATTTCCGGACGTATTTATGACAAACAAGGAAAAACCGTTGTCAGGAAGACTTCTCTTGGAAACGACGACCTTTTACGCTTTCCTTGTGTTTCTAATCGTTATCTTATTCTACACGATTTATTCTTACCTTCTATATTCCCTGCTATATTTTAAAAAACCGGTCAGGTGTGAGTCTGACTTGCGTATCGAGGGTTCCGTACCGTCGCTCAGTAGGTATTATTATACTCTGATTTGAATTCAGAATTTAGAATTCGAATCTAATCAGCGCGAGCCCAATTCACACTTGTAAATTTTTTAGTATTTGTCGTTTTTCTTAACTACTACTACCATCATAGCAAATTTGACTCTTGTATGTTTTACCGTTTTAACCATATAACAAAAAAACGTTGCAAAAAATACTTTTCATGTATGGGGACCCCCTTTATTATTTCCCCACCACAACTGTTACGTGCTACGCGCCAAAATGTACCTATTCACGCGCGCTTTAAGTACATAATTATTTGTTTTTCCATCGTATGACGTCATTAACTTCGTTCCAAAGCGAGGGTTGGCAACTAAATAATAAATTGATCAAGGCAATTTGACATTACAGATATTAAGACGTACGCTACGTGCAGATTTTGACACTCAACTGACATTTGTGTCCCCGGGGATACACCGGCCGGTAGGTAATTATAACGGTAGCCGGCCGCGAGTGACATATCTGTTACGAAGTAACTAGTATATAATCTGTGCATTGGCTTATACAACTAGGTATTTATTGCATTTTCACTTTTACCGTATCAGTCAAACAGAAAAACCTTTCGCAATTCAAAAGGAAACGTGGGTCTTGATTTAAGTTGAATTCCCCTCGCGTCCCTACTCTCGTCCAAATTAAGTATTCGGTAACAATCGGTGCTCTAAGGATTCCTAAAGCGATTATTGGTGTTTACTTTCCTTATCTGTATTTACTTATGGGGAAAAATAGAGAATATTCATGACTTTTTTCACAGCTTCAATAAAATCTGATTCATGTAACAAACAGTTGAGAAAAATCATTTTTTGAACAGCTATAAAAATATCCAAGATATGGGCCAACAAAGATTGGTTCCTATCTCTTTCTAGCGAAACAGAATTTAACATGGACTTTATAATGGGTGTCATTCGCGATCCATAATATCGTTTGTCCTAATCGTCATTTGTCCTAATTTATCGTTTGTCCTAAACTGGTTTTTAGACAACTTTTTAAATTTTCCAAAAATACCTGCGGTTAGGTTAGGTTAGCGTTGTGTTATAATAACACTAAAAAGTTTTAAACATCAGGCGGAAATGGCTTTTATGACAAACGATGAATTATTACAAATGACGATTAGGTCAAAAGATATTATGGATTCCAATATAGACCCCCGTTTATAATATGGCCGTCGAGTTACATGACGTCACACGGCTTATCGGATCTCTCTGTCTAATCGCTGTCTACCTAATTAGCAGTTTAAAATGCTTGTATCATACGTATTTCTAGGCCGATTTTAATGTTAATTTCACGTTTGGTGATCTCTTTTACGATTTTACATAAAATACGATTTTAAAAATCCATGCCGGAATGGAATATTCCCTATTAAATCGCTTTATACCCTTTGATACATGTGTATGGGTAATAGATGACAACGACCACTTACATTCAATCTCGCACGGGTGGCGTTTAACTTAAACGTTTTATTTGCATAAAAACGTTTAGCATAATTTCATGGTACTACGTTCGAAAAGCATAATAAACGCTAAGCATAAAAACAACTTGTATAATATTTATCAGGTATAGTCCTGTACAAGCTAACAAAACTAAAAACCGTCCCGGGGCCCGGCGGTCTAAGGCCATCATAACTCAAGCCCATTTGGCTACAATGAAGATTAATGGACAAAGTGCCCGGGTCCATTTTATACAGCCATTTGAAGTTGCCTAATAAGTGGGACGATAATGGCCCATTTTTGCAACATCATGTATATAACATTGAACGGTGCGCATGGTAAGCATTTACTTAAGTGTTTACCTAATAGAAAACATACTAGCATCACCGGTAGGCAGATGGCCCAACCTATCTAAAGCCTACGAGCGTGACAAAGTGCCTTGTACGGTCACGAGCGTTAATTTTTGACCCATTTCAAGTAAAATATGCAGGAAGTCGTCAATGTCATTAGAGATGTCAAGTCATTTGTAACTTATAGGAAACTCAACCTTATTGTTGTAGAAGGTCAGATTGACTTTGGACCTAAGGAGGGTACCAAATTTAATCTCGTGACTGTATGTAATAGTTATTATGCAACAAACGATGTGGTTTCGATAAAAACGAGTTGCTTCGTGAACACGACTCATGAACTTGTCAAAACAAGTTGTCCAAATGACCCATGAACCTGAACATTAAGCATTCGGTGGAATGAACGAGAATAAAATGTGCGTCGTGCCGAATGGCTCTTCGAAACACGAATATTTCAATAAGACACGTTTTCGACTTGTTTACTATTTGAAAACGTGTTCTGAATCTTTCCATAGTACGAAACCCTTAAATAAACATACATTTTCAGACATTATTTTCGTATACTTCTTTCGGCCTTTGTTTCGGCGAAATATATTTGGCAAATGTATCGTTTCCCAACCATTTCATTTTCCAACCCAGTCAGGATTTTATAAAAAAAATAACCTAACCTATAGGGTTCTGCACGATGGTACTGAAATAAATCCTGAAATATTTACAGTTGCAGGAAAAAATTGGGTTGGCAAATAAAAAAGTTGGAAAATGATACATTTGGCAAACATATTTTTGCCAAACGGCAGGCTCCGATTTCGTCAGTTTTCTAAAATCGTTTATTAACGTCAGCGTTAAGCAACTTGTCTAGTCTCACAATTTCGATAGCAACAACGTTTACAGAATCTATTCTAGATCCACTTCAAACAAAACAACGCAGCTAAAAAGACGACACTATAAAAAAAACCTTGCTAAAAACCTCCCCATTTATTACCTAAGCTAAAACTCGTGTAGACAAATTAACTTTGTCTAAAAGTATTTTTAAAATTCGCCTAATATTTTCCCCGGACGATGCGAAGTAACAAGATACGATGACTCGATAAAGTATATTTTTTAATAAAACAACACTCCTTAGATAAAAGAGCACATGTCAGTAGTATATTATTGGGAGTTTCAAAACACATTTTACATGTTTTGTGTTTTGAAACTCCCAAGGCGTTTTTTGATGAAACGCTCATTTCGAGTTGATCGTTTTTTTAAACGCTAAAATAGGTGTTTTGAAACTCCCAATCGGTTTTGAGGTGTTTTGAAACTCCCAAGGCGTTTTTTGACGAAACGCTCATTTCCATTCAGACGTTTTTTTAAACGCTCATTATTTAAGAAGTTCATACGGTTTCAAAAACACATTCTTGTTCTGAAACTCCATATTCACATATAACTACTTAATATCTTGAAGGTGTAGGCGCATTGGGTACAAAGCATTCAAGCTTACAACACGTAGTACTTGATATAACGTTTATTTTTAGAAAATATGAAGTTTGTGAGACAACCTCAAAACTTACAATTGGAAGTCGTTTGTCCAGTTCGCAACGATTGCAATTCACGTCATGGAGAACTTTTACCGAACACAATTCGAAGTATAATTTGTGGTCCTTCTAACTGTGGAAAAACCAATTTAATTGTTGGTCTTTTACTGCATGAACGGGGGCTACGTTTTGAAAACCTTTATGTTTACTCAAAAACTCTTTTCCAACCCATGTATCGATTTTTGGAAACAGTATTAGCGTTAGTTCCCACAGTTAAATTTCAAAAATATCAACAAAATGAAGAAATACTCAGTCCACATGAAGCTAAGATTAACTCAATTATTATATTTGATGATGTTGCATGTGAAAATCAAAACAACATAAGGGATTACTTTGCAATGGGACGTCATAAAAATATTGATAGCTTCTACCTTAATCAAACTTATAGTAAAATTCCTAAACAATTAATAAGAGACAATGCTAACTTAATAATTCTATTTAAACAGGATGATATGAATTTACGTCATGTTTATGATGAACACGTTGGAAGCGATATGTCTTGGTCACAGTTTCGAGAAATGTGTGCTAAAGTATGGAAACTACCATATAATTACTTGGTTATAAATAAAGATTGTAGGCGTAATTCAGGATGTTATAGAATGGGCTTTGACACATTTATCATTATGGATTAACTATAATACGTAATGCAATGTTACGAAACATTTATTGCTTCATAGGAAACCATCATGATCAGACATGAACCTTGAAATGAATGACGAGAAAACTTTGAAAGAAAAAGTAATCAAATCTGTCGAAGCCGTTAAAAAGAAGGTTAGACTGATTCGTAATATGAAAACTGATAATGATATGATGTTGGAATCAGTATTGAAACCAATAACAGATCCGCTTAATGAAATAGCAAAAAATGACGACAGTAATTACATAAACACTTACGATACGAACGTAGATAATAATGTTCCACAATGGAGAAAGTTGGCAAAAAGATTTAAATTTAGTCCTAGTGAAGAGAAGAAGCAAACTATTAATGATCTTACTGTTGTGAGGAACTCTTCTCAATCTAGTCTTTATAATGAAGATGATGGGAATGAGACATCAAACGACGATGAAAGTGATGTAAGTGATGGTGTGGATAGTGAAAATATGATTGATCAGGATTCAGCAAATGATATTTCATTTAAGACATCTGATTCTTATGCATCTCCTCGCGAAGATCCTGCATTTCAAAAGCAATATACCACGAACATAAACATTCCATTTGGTATACGAACGGAACGGGACAAGCTAATGCTAGGAACTTATCCAGTATACACCAGTAACAATAAAATCAAAGTAAATGGTCGTACTTACAATTTAACACCAGGTTTAAACGAATTGCTATATAAGAAAATACCGGATTTAGATATTGTAACTGAGGACGATAAACGTAATTACAAAATCTTATTATTAGAGACTAATGCACATAGAAGAGATTTTAATGCTAATAAACCAATAAAAAGCAACAAAGGTATAAAATATTTACATGTAATAAGACCACTTTTTAAATTAGCTAAAGAACGAACAGTAAGTGGTGATGGATTACCAACAATGAAAAGAGTTAAAAATAAAGTGTCTTATGTATATTGGGATGACCCAAACGAATTAGTAGATAGATTAAAATTACTTATAGCTTCCCGTGAAGCTGGTAATACAGGATTAGATAATGAAATCATATCCATTATTGAAGAATTGCAAGAAGCGGGATTAGTTAACAATGCTAATATATAAATCAGTTACTGTACTATTATCGTTAGTCGAGGCAGAACTTTTGACGTACAAATATATCATAAAATGAATATAGATAAATTTGGTCATCATCTTCATAAACGCCTGCGTGTATCTGAAGTTTCTGAACTTAAAAATAATGCTTTACTCAGATCAGATGATGGGCATTTCGATTTACAGTCATTGAGATTAAAGGGGCTTGCGCATCCATTGTCGCCTAATGATGCCGTTAATAAGCAGTATGTTGATCAGCTCGTTCAGAACCTTTATGAGAAGAAGTATCTAGATTCTTTGTTTGACACTATAAATTCACAAATTCATCAGCTTGCAAATCAGTTGAAATTGAACTTTTATACAAAAAAGGAAACAGACGACATTTTCACCAAATTAAACGATGGCAAAGCAGCAAGTCGTGAACGAGATACACAGATCAGCTCGAAAAAACTTTAAGCGACGAGCAGTTTTATTAAAAGGAATTGATGATTTGTGGCAAGCGGATTTGATTGACTTACAAAATTTGCATAAGATAAATAGAGGATATAAATACATTTTGGTTGTAATTGACGCCTTTTCAAAGTACGCGTGGTGTATTCCAACAAAATCTAAAACGAAAACAGAAATTAAAAATGCTTTCGAACAAATTATTAAAGCATCTAAACGAGTACCGATAAACTTACAGACAGACTTAGGGAAAGAGTTTTATAATAATGAATTCGATTGCTATGTAAAAAAATTAAAAATAAATCATTATTCTACGTATTCAATTAAAAAAGCATCTATTGTTGAAAGGTTAATAAAAACGCTCAAAACTAAACTTTACAAACATTTTAGTTTAATAGGAAATTATAAATGGGTTGGAAAACCTTTAAATGATATAGTTAAATCCTACAATCAAACTATGCATCGTACAACAAAATTTCAACCAATTGATGTAAATTTTGATAATGAGTCGCAAGTAAAGAAAAACATCCAAAACGTGCAATCCAATCTAGGTAATCAATCAAATAAATTTAACATAGGAGATTGCGTACGCATAAGCAAGTATAAAAGCGCCTTTCACAAAGGTTATACACCGAATTGGTCAACTGAAATATTTACTATTAAACATGTAAATCGCACTCGCCCAGTTACTTACCTTATTGAAGATCAACGAAAAAATACAATACTTGGGTCATTTTACGAACAAGAACTTCAGAAAACGAAATATCCTGATGTTTACCTCATAGAAAAGGTGATCAAAAAGAAGGGGGAAAAATTGTATGTAAAGTGGTTAGGGCTTAATGATAGCGAAAATAGCTGGATTGGTAGAAATGCCATTGTATGAGCATATTTATTAACTTTATTGTATTAAAAATCGTCATTAATATTTTGGATATGAAAGGGAGAGGACTTTTAAACAGTGCTATTAATCACTTACCAATTGAACTACACTTACCCGGCTACAATTATTGTGGACCAGGCACAAAGTTGCATAAACGTTTGCTAAGAGGTGATAAGGGAATTAATGAGCTAGACAACGCATGTATGCAACACGACATAGCCTATGATAAATATTCTAACCTGGCAGATCGTCAACATGCAGATTTAGAACTTTATAAAATGGCTAAACAAAGACTGAAAGCGAATGATGCTGGTAAAGGGGAAAAACTTGCTTCATGGCTAGTTAGCAAACTAATGAAATCTAAAATAAAAATCGGCGCGGGGATAAAAACATTTAAACAGTTTGTATCTAAGATACGTGCTGAATTAAAGAAAAACAAATCTAAAAATAAAGGCACTGCAATTAATCAAGCTTTTGCAGCTGCAATTAAAGTATTCCGTAATAACAATACGAGTAAATTACGAGTTCCTCGTTTAATACCGATCCCAAAAACTGGAGGTATTTTACCACTGATACCTATTTTTGCTGGACTTTCTGCATTAGGATCTTTGGCAGGAGGAGCTGCTGGGATTGCTAAAGCTGTTGGAGATTACAAAGCTGCGAAGAAAAACTTAGCCGAATCAGAACGCCATAACAAAATGATGGAATCTATAGCATTAGGAAAAGGTTTACATATAAAACCGTATAAGAACGGTAAAGGATTGTGTTTAAAAAGTTCAAAAAACTAAATAAAAGGTTACCTAGACGAGCTCTTACAAATATTGATATTTTAAAGTATTCAAAAGATATACCTTATTTTCGCGGTGTTTATATGAGAGATAGTTTGCCAAAACGACCAAAAAGAGTAGAATGTGCAATCATAAATTTAGATAGTTCTGAAAACCGCGGGACTCACTGGGTAGCCTATGTCAAGGACAACAATTACTGTGAATATTTTAATAGTTTTGGTGATCTGAAACCACCGTTAGAATTAATAAATTATTTAAAGAATCATGTTATTTCATACAATTACCTCACTTATCAAAAGTTTAACACTGTAAATTGCGGACATTTATGTTTGAAATATTTAAAACAGTTTTGGAGTAAACGTTTAAATATCTCTGTACAATAAAAACCATATCATTTTCATGATGTCTTTCACTTTGTCTATAACCGGAACCTCTTCTGCCTTGATCACTAATTATTCACCAGCTTTTCAACTCGATGGTGAATATGAATGTGGGTTGCTGTACATGTCAACTTTTAACTCGATACCGAATATAGATTACAGAAATAATACATTTTATTATGGTAAAAATGAAGAAGTAGAAATTCCAGAGGGGTCATATGAACTTCAAGACCTTGATGATTACCTTAAACGACACCTGCAAGGATGTACATTTTCACTGACATGTAACAATAACACATTGAAGACGTCTATATTGTGTTCTAAAAACATCTACTTCAATAAAGAAAATTCGATTGGAAAGTTGTTAGGTTTTGGAGAAGAAACTATTCAAGCTAATATATTAACAGATTCCCCTTTTCCTGTTTCCATTCTATCAACAACTATAGTGCGGGTTGAATGTGACATAGTGAGTGGATCATTTGTTAACGGTAAACCGAGCCATATAATTCACGAGTTTGTACCTAATGTTCCACCTGGTTATCGAATTATAGAAATACCTAAAAACGTAATCTACTTTCCTGTTACACAAAACAGCTTAAGCTCTCTCAAAATAAGAATATTGGATGTAAACGATAATTTAGTTAATTTGCGAGGTGAAGAGATTCAAATTTATTTACATCTTCGAAAAAAATGATAAATTTCAATAAAAGTGTAGTCTCGCGCGACAAACGTACTAGTACTCATTGTACTATCAAGAAAAGAAGACCTAAAGAACCAATTACAAAGCTAACAGAAGAAAATAAACAATTTTTAAAAAACATTGGATTGTTAAAATGAGTATATTAAATTTAACAGATTCTTTAAGCTTTGATAACACGATTGAAAGTTTTGAATATCATTCATATAAACCATACATAACAAGTTTTAATTTGAACGATGAAATTCGTATACCTATTAACCAACAAGATCTTTACGTATTGCCATCGGCGAGTACTCTCTATGTAGAAGGCGATGTTGCAGTATTCAATAGAGAGACAAAGACGCCGGTGAACAGTGTACAATTTACGAATAACCCTATACTTCACTTGTTTCAAGATATTCGATATGAACTGAACGGGATCGAAATAGATAAAATTAAAAACGCTGGAGTTACAACAACGATGAAATCTCTTGTATCCATGAATGAAATCGAATCGTCTATGTCACAGTTATGGGGATGGAATGTTAATGGTACTAAAATTACACATGGATCATTTTCTGTATCTATTCCTTTAGATAAGATTCTTGGTTTCGCAGAGGATTATAAGAAAATAATTATTAACTGTAGGCATGAACTTATTCTTCTACGATCCAATAGTAATATAAATAGTGTTAAATTGAACACCAATGAATACATAGATAACATTACTATATCTAAAATAGTATGGCGTATGCCACATATTAAAGTTTCTGATAGGGAAAGATTAAATTTACTCAAATGCTTAGAAAAAGATCGCGCTATTCAAATGGCATTTAGGAACTGGGATCTTTATGAGTATCCACTTTTACCTAAAACATCAAAACATTCTTGGTCAATCAAAACTTCATCTCAAATTGAAAAACCGCGATTCGTTATAATTGGATTGAAAACGGATAGAAAGAATATGGCTAACAAAGATATAACACGGTTTGATCACTGTCATTTGAGAGACGTCAAAGTTTTTTTAAATTCAAACTATTTTCCGTATGAAAGTTTAAATGTTAGTTTTGCAGCTGAAAAGTATGCTTTATTATACGAACAGTACGCTAAATTCCAGCAGTCTTATTATAACCGTGGTCAAACACCATTGTTGAGTCCGCAAGAATTTAAAGAGAAAGCTGCTCTGTTTGTAATCGATTGTTCCCGTCAAAACGAAACCTTAAAAACAGGCGCCATAGACGTACGAGTAGAATTAGAGTGTGAACAGGATATACCTGATAATACTGCAGCGTACTGTTTAATTCTGAATGATAGTATTGTAGAATACAAACCGTTAAGCAACATTACACGAAAAATATCATGAATTCAGATTGTTTGTTCGTGGATCTTCAGGGATTTAAATCGTATAAGAATGAATTTATTATTAAGGAATTTGCATACAGTACAAATGAATACACACAGGTATTTTCAATAAAACCTCCATATAAGTTTTCGACGTTAATGGAAAGCGAAAAAAGACAAGTAAGATGGATAGAGAAAAACCTAGGTATTTCATGGCATGAGGGCTTTGTTGATTATAGAGAATTTAAAAGAATGATACGCTGTTTTTTGGAAAACAAGAAAATATATGTAAAAGGGTTAGAAAAAGTTAAATGGATTAAAGATTTGTGTAGTAACTGTACCGTAATTGACTTGGGTTGTAACGGTTTGCCTAAATTTGAATCTATGTATCAAAAATATTGTAAGGACCAGAGTAGTTATAGTTGTTCAACGCATAAAAAATCTTGTGCGTTAAAAAATGTTTTATGTATTAAAAAATGGTATTCTGAAAATAATTTATCATTGTATTCTCATTTGTAATAAAGTACAATAAATATTATAACTGTAAAGCATATTTTTATTTCATAATTATTTCCCTTTATATACCTACCTACATATGATAAGATAGAGTGTCCGATCCGAAAACTACAAATTTAAGTGCCTGTAAAAGTTTAAAATAACAATGATAATGACAACTATTTGTTATTTCATGGGCACTTAAATTTTAAAGTTCGAATTGGACCCAATGGGGTTACAAAAGGTTTAGAAGTAAAATAAAACCAGATTCATAGGAAATAACATTTATTTATTAATTACCACACCTTTGTTTATAACATAGCATCTTAAATCTAATTTTAACTTTAATATTAAAACAAAGATTGATGACCCCAAGACAACGTCGAGACTTGATTATCTAGTATAACGCGTTTGTCATCATTTGACGACAGTGCTACTTTATTCAAGGACTGAGTAAAAATAACATGTTTTAAAGATTTAAATACAATATTGCGTTTTCTTATCCGCTCCTTATTTAATAGTACTTTTTTATATTCCTCAAAATCCACACCGCGCAATACATGTCTCTTTGTGCCTTTAGCCTTTTTCAGTTGTTTGTTTTCTGTTTTTATACAATATAATTTAGACCTAAGGCCAACGAACTCGTTTATTATTTCTCCACCAAGTTCATCTTTAAATAAACCGGGTACTTTTTTATGTTTAAGAGTTATACCGTATGCGTTACTGACAGAATAATTACTTGTATCAAAATAATGTTGAAAATTTCGTTTTATATCTACATACAAATCTTCTGTATTTATGGAATACAAAAAAGAATCTGTATCGGTATAACATAAACTTAAATTAGATCCATAAAAAGGTTTCATGACAGAATAGTGAAAATCGTACATATGAGTTTTCGATATTTCCAAAACAGTAAATCCAATGTAAATTGGCCTGTCAAGAGTTACCGATTCCGGTTTCATTTGTATGGCGACAAAATTTTCACTAAAAACGGTAGAACTATGAAAATTAGGTCTACCTGTTAGATGCTCTGCTGTGTATTTCTTTTTTGTTTTATTTCTATTATCACTCCACGCATTAACTAACAGAACATTTAACCTTTTTTCAGCGTCTTCCAACGTTTTTCCAAATATAGCATTGTTTGCAAGTTTGCACGAATTTTGCTCAAACACGGATTTAGCTTTTTGTCTTAACTTTGTATTTAAGTCTATGTATTGTTTTAAAAATGGACCTTGTTTAAATTTGATTACTCTATGTACGTTTTTCAATACCAAGCCATGCTTTATACATGTTTTTAAATGCACATAATGGATGACATACTCGTATTTATCATATAAATTTGGGATAAGTTTAGGTTGCTTTGAACCAGGCGGTGTGAATTTTTGAGGACAGAATGGAATGTCATTATGCAAGTCATGCAAATGTTCTGGATATTCTAAATCCACTTCCAAAATATAACCATAATCCGAATCATCAGGTGTTTGTAGGATATCGAGTACATTAATTTTATCCCGTGGTAATAATTTGAAATCATCATAAGGTAAATTGCCACACATTGCATAACCGTATAGATTATTACAGTCTATGTAGAATAAGAAACTGCTTGGATTACTGGAATCAAAGTTTGGCATGTATTTATTATTTGCCTTTGCATATCGAGTAGAACATAAACATACACCCCCACGAATACCTTTTTGAATCATTCTAATTATTTCAAGGTCATCAATGAGTTGCAACTTCACACCAGTTATAAGTAACATGGCATCAAAACTTAAACTTGGGGCAGTTAGATAAAAAGCAGGGTCTAATCTATAATTGACTTTACAAGTTTGACGAAACTTTTCAAATATGTCAGTTAGTAATAATACATCTGATTTAAGGTAAAGATCGGTGTATTCTCCTAAAGTATTAATATTGAATGATTTCCATACAAGCTCGGCATGTTCATAATCATATTTGGATATAATCTCATTTGTTAATGAGTTGTAAAAATAATGTGGCTGAGGTAAACATTGCTCTTCATAGCGACTCCAACTAGACATATACTCGTATGGATAGACGCCCTTTCGTTTCAATAAATCGAAATGCTCTTTTAAAGGAAAAAAATGTGAGAGATGAATAAAGTCTTCTTCATTTAAGGTGCTAACAAGTTCTTCCAAACTTGCTCCTAAAAATTTGAATGAATCTACAAAACGAACGGGCATATATTCATTTCGACTTGTAATGAAAAATTTCGTAAATGATATGTAATTTTCTTTGTTTTTTGCAATAACTTTGACTTGACCAGGAAGTTCACCCAATTGACGTATAAACAAATGACTGTCGTACCCTGATAAGTTGTGAAAAAATACTGGCACAAATGTTGGTAGGCGGTACCGAATATTACAATAAGAATGGGCTGCCCCTCTATAGCGTCCTGTCAAATGGCAATGATCTCTCACGGAATCGCCGAGTAATAACTTGCGACAAAGAAAACAATATTGAGAGTTCAAAAAATCATTTTCTTCTGTCTCTGTAATAGTTATTGGCTTCGGGTCAGAATATATTTTATTTATTCTATGTACATCTTTTTGCAGATATTCGAGAAATTTTTCTACGCAGTCTTTTCCACGATAAGACACAAATTTGTTTAGGGAGCTGTCGTATGAACTAACAATGTAGTACGCAAATGCAGCTGGTATGTGTTCCTGCAATGTTGTAGTACATTTCGAACTAAGTTTTTCATCCGTATTTGGTTGCAATAAGGATTCAAAGTCTGCATAAATTATAAAAGGCATATTTTGCATCCGCTCAAAATTTTTAAATTCAATATGCGCACCCCGATTAGGTAAAATTGTCTTTACGCCCCCGCATACGTGAGCATTAAATTTGTCTTGACTATTAAAAAATATCATACATTCATCGCAAAAAAATATTTTCCCGTTATGTTTTGTAAATTGAAGTTTAAGCAGGCGACTTAAATCTTTTATAAGACAGTAATGTGTTTGACGACCGTTTTCTAACATTAAAAGGTTAATATGATGTTGCTTCCGACATGTGGTTTTGTAAAGTGGACCTACGATTTCAGATTTATTTTTGAGTGCGTACACATTAATACTAATACGTTGATTGTTTTTTTCGAATATTTTTATGTCAGATAATCCCACAGGAAAAGTCATGTCCTTGCTATTAAGAACACCTTCATAATGGGGATATGAAGATACCCTATGCACATTATTTTTAGCTGGAAATAAAGCAGCCATCACACACCACAAAAAGCAAAAAACATCTTTATTTTGTATATTGATGCACGCCCGTTTTAGTTTTATATTTTTAGGCAAATCAATGAATCCTGATGCTCTCAGTGGGTTATATTTACTGATGTTTACCTCTAGGTATAAATTGCGCATAAAAGCCCAACCACTATCTCTGTCTTGAAACTCATCAATTTTTCCACAAATACATTGTAAAAGATTTAAAAATATTTCATTAAAATCATAGTTCTGATGTATAACTATATTTTTCGTTGCAAAAGATTTTACGTCGCAAGTATCGTTTTTAAGTAAAGAAAATTCAGCAAATAATTCAAAATTGACTTTGATAGTATTAAACACTGATTGTCTTGCTTCCAAAATTTTACGAACACTGTCGCGAAGGCTACGTATAAACTCGGCTGGTGCACAAACCTGGTCTGGCCCGCCTTCACGCCCCCGCACACGGTAAGATGCTATCCTACTTCTAAAAGCTGAAGCTATTTTTTCAACGCCTTCACCGTTATCAATAGAAATATTATTTTTATGCACAATACTTCGTAAATGGGCAGAAAAAGCTCGACTAGGAACAGATGTTTCGCAAACAGAACAAAATATTGATTTACAACTCATATTTGTTTTTTTTAAGAATAGTAGATGAAAAGTGCTAGAAATTAAGATAAACAAAAGTATCGCGAGAATTATTATTTTTAGTAACAATATAACGCTCGGTGAAATTTTAAATTAACTACAGCTTTCTCCTATAGATCTTTTGTCACAATAGTTTTAAGTCAGCCACATTATTTAATTTCAACTGAACAAAACATAGAATTACAACAATTTTTTTTTTTTTTTTTAAGAATACTATTTTAAAAGTGTTGGCAAATATTACAAACAGAGGTAACTAATACTAGAATTATTATTTTAAATCGTGATAGAACGTTCCATCTTCAGCGAAATAGTCCTTGTACATAATTTTAGCACTTTATTAATATCTGACACCTCTGACGAATTAACATCTAACTGTATTTTTAAAGTAACTAGAGATCTCTCTCATCAATCTTTTGGCGAAATGCTTTTTATGTAAGCCGCATTATTTAATTTCAACTCAACAAGACATAGAATTACAACTAACTTTTAAGAATAGTAGATTAAAAGTACTGGCAAATGTTACAAACATAGGTAAGTAATACTAGAAATATTATTTTAAATCGCGATAGAACGTTCCATCTTCAGCGAAATAGTCCTTACATAATTTAAGCACTTTATTAATATCTGACACCTCTGACGAATTAACATCTAACTGTATTTTTAAATTAACTAGAGCTTTCTCCCATCGATCTTTTGGCGAAATGCTTTTTATGTCAGCCACATTGTATAACTTTAACTCAAGAAAAAGGTCGCCTGATAATTGTGCAGTTCGACGCACCCTGCCCCCGGGAACTTGCCTTATCAATACTGACGGCAGCAGCAGTGGTTCGGGTTTGCGAGCACGCCAGTCACCATCTTCACTGTCGGAGTCGATTATCCAGCCGCCTGCAGGACCGTTGAGCTGCTCTAGCAGACTTGTCTGCGCCAACTTTTTTGAGCTGTAAATCGATCAAAAATAAATAAATAATAATAAACGGAACAAACATGTGCAGAGCTAAGTACCTATTTCAATTTATTTTTAAAATTACCATTTACTGAAATAAATACATATTTTACTTACCGTGGAGTCGGTGCTTCGTCTTCAGATTCAGTCGGCGGGAATTTCGTTTTTGACAGCTTCGACTTCTTTGACCTATAAAACAGAAGTTCCGTAATATAATAAAGCACTTTAAAATGTATTCAGGTAATACTTGTTTAAAATTGAATTACCGAGGTATTGAGACTTCGTCTCCTGATTCGGGCAGCGGGGTTTTCTTTTTTACCACCTTCGGCTTCGTAGACCTTTAAAACACAAAACATAATAATTACACCGCGACAATGCACTCCTAACACACAGCACCTTAGATATTAATTAATTACCTTGAAATTGGAGCAGGATCTTGAAGCTCCGAATATGGACGAGTCTTCTTGGAGACTTTCACTTCAGAGTATTCCGTATCAGACCTGTAAAAAAAAGAACATGGAATATTGTATACGATTTATTTAATTAATAATCAATAAAACCATATCAGAACACATAAATATTAAAAACTTACGAACATTATTTTAATGCAGTTGTAGCTTGCGACTGATTGACACTGGCTTTCTTGTAGAAATAAATGTAATTAAGCGTTACAACGTAAAAAGTTTCCGCTCAGCACTTTACAACACTCACAGAAGTTCTCAACATTTAGATATTTATAACATTCTATTTGTAATAACAGTACTACGGAATGCGAACAAAACAAAGTTTTTATAAAGGTTTAATACCTCAGACGTCGATTTGCAAAGTAAGCATTTGTGTTACAAACAAAAGTATCATGTTAAATATGTCGTAATCGGTGCATCAATGAAAGGAACCGGCGTTTAACAAAGAAGCCGACTTCATTTAGGTTCAATTTACACTGAATGCGATGATTGATTTATTTTATAGGACTTGTCAACAATACTTGAATAAACCTGTACTGGAGTTAAGTTCGTGTTTAGCATATTATATTTTGTAGGGCTCAATAATACATGTTTAAACCTGTATTAGAGCTGTGCACGTGTTTAGCAAAGGAAAAATATAAATACATACGTTTAATATCGCAGTTCTTCTTTAGACGCCAATTCAGAAAGTCGCAGTTTTATTTCGTATCCCGTACCTACAATAATACTGACTGAACTTCTTGAATTAAACGGTGAGTGCCTAACTTATTTACTAATATACTGATACCGTTTTTTTTTTTTTTTTTTTTTTTTTCCTAGTAGATATAAATCTAATTATATTCTCTTATTGTGCAGAGTATGATGACTTCTCAACACATTGACTCCGTGAAAGATACCAACGAACAGTTCCCGTCTTTTTCGTCTCAAACCCTTGCGGCATTCGACGAACCATTTGGCTACTCCCAAGATATGGATGCTTATTTGCAATACCAGAATAGATGTATAAATCAAATTCAAAATCCATCTTTAGAAAATTCACCGAAAAAACCCAAGATAAAGAAGAGAGCAGTGCAAATAAAAACTGATATTGGATTAAACTCGCATGTAATTAAAAAAGCGAAAAAAGGGAAGCGATTAATTAAGATCAGTATTGCAAACCTTGAATCGCAGCAGGACGCTGATGACCTCATGGCGGTGCAATTTGTCATCGAAGATAACTACGATGAATTGTTAAGTGCTACGGAATCATTAGTTGACCGAATCGTGAGAAGACTCAGTAACGTTAGCTATTAGATTTTACAGTATACGTTATTTTACATGATTGTATTTTTTAATAAAATTTTGTGTTTTTGCAACTTTGTTTCTCAATAATTATTCAATTCCCTACCCATGTTAAATCCAATAGTGTTACTATGCAAAACAAGTTTAGAAACTAAAGTAAATTCCTCTGAAGTTTAGTGCCGCTGTTGGATTTACGTGCGCTTTATATTTTATTAATCGCTTGATCGTATATCTTTAACATAATGTAACCCTTACAGTAGTAGTCATGATTCCTGCTTAATAGCCGTGTCTAATTCTGATGGGACAGCAAATTGTACATATGCACATATATTAATAAGGTAGCATGTGAAGTTAAACTTTAACGAATTGCGGACTTTATTTGTGCTAGTGAAAATACAAATCAGACCGGCGTATTTATTGACTTGCAACTAGTTTATATTTATAATTTCTTGCAACGCGTTACGAGCACGTCACAGAAACCATCCAATCACAGGCTCAGGTCTACATCGCGCTAACGAAGTTTTTAAGATTTGTTCATATATATACAACATAAAATATGTAACCGGCGTGCTCCCACCTTCCGTGACCGACCGGCGGAATGGTAGGGTTCACCAGCAACCTGTGGCTCGGCCTGATCACCCTTGTTACTAACCGCTGAAATCAACTCAAAATGTATAGGGAGATTCTATGCCTATGCGGTGGTGGGCATGGATGATCCACACCTCGGTGAGAGGACTAAAATCACCAACACGTAAAATGCGGTCATAAGACCACTGGGAACTTAACGCATCCCAGGTGACCCGTTCTTGATGTGGGGCTTGATCAACCTCGCAGCAAGTTGTGAAAACACCATAGCAAACCAAGTCCGTCGAACGGTGTGGTGCGCTATGTGACTCGCTTTAGCAAACCAAGTCCGTATGTAGCGGTGTGGGGCGCTTATGCGACGATAGCGTGTCTGGTGACGACCTGTGACGCGTTGTGTACATGAAATGAAAAACATCTTTTGTTCTGTTGCTTGTGCACCTGACAAATTAAAAACCAAATATTAACTGACAATTGTCGGGTGTACAAGCAACAGTTTTGCTCAAATGAACTGTGAAATAATCAAGTAACAAAATCTACATGCGAAGAATATAACTCGAGTACGTTGCGATAAGTTAAAATAAATTAATGGTGAGTTGGCCGACATAACCCTGTTGGAGTTCGAACCCACATCGGTGGAGTTCGACAGGGCGTATACGGAAGCGCAGTTGGAAGATAGAGTACTAAACACAATAATTCTAATATAGTAAGTATTACAAACAGGAATGTACAAAGATATAAATTACAACCATAAAACCGATTGGGAGTTTCAGAACACCATACAACCGATTGAGAGTTTTAAAACACCTCAAAACCGATTGGGAGTTTCAAAACACCTCAAAACCGATTGGGAGTTTCAAAACACCTCAAAACCGATTGGGAGTTTCAAAACACCTATTTTAGCGTTTAAAAAAACGATCAACTCGAAATGAGCGTTTCGTCAAAAAACGCCTTGGGAGTTTCAAAACACCTCAAAACCGATTGGGAGTTTCAAAACACCTATTTTAGCGTTTAAAAAAACGATCAACTCGAAATGAGCGTTTCATCAAAAAACGCCTTGGGAGTTTCAAAACACAAAACATGTAAAATGTGTTTTGAAACTCCCAATAATATACTACTCATGTCCAACTTGATAACCGAGACAATTTCAAACCTATCTAGCGTAAGATAAGATCGTTCATGCAATAGAAATTTTGCAACTCTTGCGTTGGTTTTGGTTGTAGATACGGTAAAAGTTTAATGAAACTAGACAAGCCGCCATATTGCAAGACTAGAGTTCAGAGAACTTACAGGGTGTTGCGACTTTAAGCGCTTTGGCAACCCTTTCGTATACAAAATAAGGGATCACTCTGTCACAGTCTTCATAAAAACAGTAGGAGAAGATAGTTTTACTAAGCTGAAAAAATACCCTCTTAATTTATGCTAGAGTGCTTACGTATGCTCAAAATACGCTTTGGCCTTTTCTTTCGTTGCGATGTTTAAATTTGTCAGTAAGTGACAAAGCATTTGTAATAAAAATAGCCATTTGTGGTGAGCTCGTAGCACTCATAGGAGAATGCTGCTACGTGCTACGATCATTATCGTAGCCTTAGTTTGTACGTTTATTATACAAACTGTATATAGTGCACATTATTATAATATAAGCACTCGAGTAGTTGTAATTATCAAAAAAAAAAACCTTTAATTATCTCGGATATTCACTAACACATTTTATATTTTAATCATATTGATGAAGTTATTGTTACTCTTATTTACTTAAAGTGCCTCTCCACAACTGAAACTAAAAAAAATCCCGGTTTTGATACCGGTCCAATCTCCGATGTTTCTCAGTCAGGACTTCTTCCTCCTTCCAACCTTTCTCTTCCCCTGGATTTTCCGCATCATGTTGGTACGCAGCAAAGCGTAGCATGGCGTTGCACATGACCCAAGTTTGCAACTTTTTGGTGTTTGATGGTTTAGGCAAGCTCTTTTTCTTTCGTCATTCCTTTTAACATACATACTTACATACATTAAATCACGCCTGTTTCCCAGAGGGGTAGGCAGCGACCACTTCTTTCCACCTGCTACGATCTTGACAAATCTCTTTCGCTTCTTCCACATTCATACATCGAGTCATGCACGCACGTCGGTTTCAGGTACTTAAAATTCGGCCCTTTTCCAGTATTTCTCCGATTTCATTCGAAAACGTACGCCTAGGGCGGCCCCTTCCGACCCTTCCACTCAAAACCTATTTAAAAATACAAACTTAGTAAATCAGTCAAAAACTTCTGCTTTAGTGAGCTTTAACCGAATAAGATTCGAAAATTGACCCCCTGGGGCACGTTTTATAAAGCTACAAGTTACAATTTTACAGGTCTAAACTGACAACACTGCTCAAATGGCTGGTTGTCATTGGTCGAGGTTGTGTCAAATGGAAACTTGTAGCCTGTAAATTGTAATTTGTAGCTTTATAAAACAGGCCCCTGTACTGTTTGTCGTTTCCACTGTGTAGCGGCTTACACAGCATCAGTCGCAGCCCAGAAACAACACATAAATATGTATGTGCACGCGATTTACGCCTCCAACAACTTCGTCTCGAGTCTGTAATGTAGCCTACACGGACTTTATCAACATGCAACGTAAGTGCCGCTAATGCTCGTTTAAATTTGCACTTTGAAGTAAGTGTTTTAGGGAGGAAATTAATTTTATCAATTATTGGCACTTAGGCGCCTGCAGTGGGGTGGCTAAAGGGTGATGACTCGGGTAGGTTTGTTTATTTAAGTTTACTTTATTTAGCATTATTTTATCACTACTTTTTACTCGCTTTGAATCACGTTCTAAAAAAAATAAAAATTATATAGAATCATTTTATCTCAGATTTCATTCCAACTCTTTCGATAGCAAAGACTTTCAACATTTCTGATTTTTTCATCTGACATATTTGAATAAGTATAAAGAATAACTGACAGACGGACTCCTCGACTGTTATTTTAATAGAGAATTGATTGACATTGGATAAATACATATACCGATTTATGTAAACACTTCATTGTTCAAAAGAGAAATACACAAACAATACTTGCAATAAAGATAAAACAAAAATGTAAAGGCGAACTTACCCCTTTAAGTGATCTCTTCCAGCTTCATAGATTGAGAAAATAATAGATCCCCTCAATAATTACAGAAGGTCATGCATTCCGAAATTTTATTATGGAATCTGAGTATTTTTTCTTTTTAAATACTTGTAACGACACGTCTTTATCTATTTACTTACCGTTTCATAAAACAAATAAATAATGTATAAAAAAATCGCTTTTCGCAAAATTATACTTTAAATTTTAATTTGAACTGAACTGTTTATAACATATTTATTCTGTATATTTATTTGCCCTAGTTTGTCTCATAGGTAAATTTTCATTCCAGAAAATTGATAAAGATCCCGAGGGAATACCGATAATCAAAATCTGTACAGACGAAGTCGCGGACAAAAGCTAGTACTTATCTAATGAAACGGTTACATTACAATCCCAAGAAGTATCAGACGTAAGTTCACTCAATTCCTAAACGTCTGCACTTAATAGTTCTTACCACATTAGTTGCAAAATAAAAAGAGCACTAAAACTTAACTGGGTTGGATCTAGCCCGCTCTAGTACTTATCGCCGTGAAATATCGCTCTGTTTTTTGTGCTTAGTTCTCGCTACCGGTGTTTGCGAGTCTCAGATGCATTGCAACTAAGTATAGTATGTAATACATATAAATAAGGAAGAAATATGTACTATGCTCGTACATCAGTTTGACTGACCTAAGATGATCAAAAAAGGTATTTTTAACCTTTATTCCTCGAAGAAAGAGGATAATGTTTTTGACCTGAATGTTATATGTATGGTTCTTGTTATCTAGAGGCTAAACGTATAACCCTGTTAGTTAATACATTTTGACAGCTGTTAACACTCTAAATCGCCTGTTAAGTGGTTGGGGAAATTCGACATTAAACAGAGATATTTAAGGGATGATTATCTCGTTATTTTTTCAAACTTGTGTATGAAACGAGGAACACTACAGGAACGACTTTATCGTTCATTCTAAGTGTGGCCGTCATTTACTAAGGTAACATTACACTTTACATTATAAAAAGCACAGTTGAATATAAAATCATCGCAGCACATAAAAGCGAGGATCAGAATTCCAATAACTGAACACCCCATAGTTTACTCAATGCCATATGTGAGCATCCCACAGCGGGAATGGCATTTCATCTCGCCCGCCTTTGTGCGTTAAGAAATGACGCCGGGAAATGAAAAAAAAACAAACGTCTATGGTCTTAGCTGTTTAAAATAGCGTGAAGGGTTTCAAAAATGGCGGCGTTTTCTTTGTTGAACAAGGTGGGCGTAGTTGAGAAATAATTTGGAAATAATGATGTAATTAAATGGTAACAGAGTGGTAATTAACAGTTCATTACAAACTATAAATTTTGGGAGAAAATCTTATTTAAAAAAAGTGACAAGACATGTTCTTTCCGTGTACGTTTGTTGTCGTTCGATAAATAACCAAAATTAAATTCCATGCATTATACCCACGCTTTTATAAATGAATATAAAAGCGTTGTAAATATATACCAAAAGACTAGCTTATACAAAATATTGTTTGATTTATCTTAAAGTGAAAAAAAAGTTTTACAAATCTACATGTGTCTGTCCCGTACATGTAAAAAACGATTATACTTAAAAAAAAATATTCATTAAAATGTTATGCAACTACAAAAGAAACGGAACGGTTTCAAACGGAAAAGTTAATGTTTTTCATAAAAAAGTACTAAATAAAAATAAAGTAAGCCATTTTATACCTGTAACTTTTGTACCTATCATGTTGCAAACGATCTCTTATCTTAAGAAAATATTTTAATCAAGCTTATTCCAGCTTGATTAAACTTTTACACGAAGAACTGCACTTTCTTTTCTTTTCACTGGCACATCACCGGCACAACTTCTGAAGCGAACACTCTTGCCTTTTAAAAGTAAAAAATATGCTGAGCATAGACTTCTTGTTAGTCATTTTTTAAAACCATAGAGAGCCGGTTTTAACCGGCAGCGTGTTCTTTTACAAAGTTAACCAACTATATTTTCAGACTTATTTAAATAGGCTGTATTTTTACTTTGATTGTTTGGGATCTCTTACTTTATTTAAGAGCCGTGCCGTGGTTTAGTAATTCAAGAAAAACATCGCTTTTCGTAACAATCAAATGTAAACATATACTTCTCAAACTTACTTACTTACTTTGTTTGTCTATTTTAGCTGTTTTTTTTCCAAAAATGAAATTTTTGGTAACACTTTTGTCACCGACGCAAAATCGCGATTAAAAGACAAGTTAAATGAAACAAACCTCGACATAACTACTGACCATTTAAGGGTTCTTATGGCGTGCCATGGTCACCCTCCGTCTCCATCGTCATACCAGCTTGATAGTACCTACCATATTTTATATTTCGCTACGAAACCTTGCATAACTGACTGAGGAATAAATTGGCTATCTTCAATTTACCTGGAAACGATACACAATCTTATGAAGCCGAATATATCCGCTGGATTTTTTTTCCCAAGCGCAGGGAGTTAGGTGTTTTGACCCCCACACCCTCCCCCCCTGTTACGGAGTTATGATTGCCTAACGGGATATTAGAACTCAGTTTCGTTTGTATATCACCCATGCCAATCGGCAATACTCTACTCAAAACGGACTATTGTGATTACTCGAGAATTTTATTTGACAGATGTATTCAAGTAAAGTGAAATAGACGCCGGTTTAAGCTAGCTACGTTGGTATTCAATTTAAAGAGCGGAGGCCTCCCAAAATACTTGCATAATAAACTATTGTGGCGCGATGATAACAGCAGGACTGCCTCCTTGGCAGTACCCCGTATACGCAGATTGATGTCTTTTAGGGGCAGCTTTCGATTCGCAGCAACTAAATGCTGGAATGATCTACCACCTCCTATTAAAAAAGCTAAAACCCTGCATAGTTTTAAAAAACTGTGTAAGCAGTGGCTCCTTTCTCAGCAAAAGGTTTCATGCGTCTGGGTGAACGTGAAACCTGTTGGGAAATGACCCATTGTTTGCCAGTTACGTTAAGTTCAAAACGTTAAATGTAATTTGTGCTTAACATCCCAGCCTTTTATTTATTTATATATTTTTAAATAGCTTAATCAATAAACTGTTCGATTATATAAACGTACACTCCTGATTTTTTGCTTTGCTCTCTCAGAAATTGTCATCTGCTTTGCAATATATAGTACATATGTTTTTTTTCTGCTGTTTTGTCGCCGTCGTGGTAGCGAACCTACCCTTGTCAAGTTAGTTTAAGTTTTAGTTGTAATTACTGGTTGGAGACTGAAAACCAGCAGTGTTGCTGAGTCTCATGTCCATTTTGCCGCACCTACTATGTACATATTCTTTTATGTAAAATCAATTTTTTATCTTGTGTAACATTTGTACCACCTAATGTACTGTTTTGTGTTGGTAAATAAAAATTTCATTTATTATTTATTTATTATTATTATTAAGTGTCCATCGTTGACCAATATCGGTTTTGATAGGTAAAAGTGTGTTTCCTTAAGTTTCCATTAAGTATTGCGAAAGTAAAGACACAAAGTCACACCGTCGACATGTTTAATCAAAACTATACTAAATGTTTGTACCGTAAAATATTCCTGCTTTGCTCCTCTCTTGGTGACTATTTCGTTTGTTACTGAAGTCAAGGTCGATGGCAGCTAAAAAGAATCGATCCAGCGACGAAGTGAATGAAAGCAATAGAATGATTTACAATACAGATTACCTTAATATACAATGGAGCATCATTACCCGTGGGGTTTACGGTAATTGAAATTCTTACCTACTACAGTGTTTGACATAGACCGCTACAGTTTTATTGCAGTAATTCAACAATTTTACCCAAACCACTATTCCCAGCGAACAATCTTTCTGCAGTTTCACTGGGGCCAAATCCGAATCATCCTAGCCATGAACCAATGAATAAATTTCATATACAGCCAAAAAGAAACCCGCTGCGTAACTTGCTTTGTAGGTTGGATATCGGTTTAACCAATAACCATTTTCGGAAACAACGCAAAATTATAATATAAGTAAAGAAGTCCTTCAGTAAAGTTGGAGATTCAAAGCACGGCGTAGTATGAGTCAAATCCGGTAGTTCTGATTTTTTGCAAACTTGTTTATGATGTTGGCCCAATGAATAATCCAAGTTTGTGACCTCGAGCACCGACAGCAAATGTCAAAATTAAAAAACCAGAAAATTTCGAAAAAAATATTAATTTTGAATAGCTTTATCTCAAAAACAATTAGGGCTACAGAGACAATTTTAGTCTCATATGCTAGCAATTTAGTCTGCTTTAAAAACGTCCTGAGAAGGTACTAGCAAAAACAAGTCTTTTAGGGTTATAATCGCCAAAATCTGAAAAAAGTTCGAAATATTCGCGGTTTATTTTAATTTTGAAAAAGTTGCGTTCGGCGCTCGAGGTCACAAACTTGGATTAATTATTGGGCCAACATCATAAACAATTCTGCAAAAAATCAGAACTACCGGATTTAATGCACACACAAATATGTTGACTAAAGTTACTGGAGTAAAGAGCTCAATTCGATTTAGGTTATAACAACATTGAGCTTTAGTGAAATGTCGAATTAGAAATAACGGACGGTCAACCATTTTGACTCCTACGCCGCTATGGACTAAGTCAACGTGACGTTGTAAAGCAAATCATAGGAATTCTTCACTTTAACACAGTTTACAGTGGCCTAGAAATCAAAAGGGTGACGTGCGTAATCTTACTCTCAAAAAAATGAGAGCCAACCAAGAGAGATTTTCTCTTAGTTGACAAAAAAATATTAGTTATATCTAAGTTGATAGTAACAACAGAAAGCTCTTAAGTGATTCAACTAACTAACTTGATATATCTAACGTCTTAAGGCTCCTATGGAATGAAGGCACTTATGTACAACAATCACAATCTTGTGACCAATTGTTTCTTTATGTATAAGCGGTGAGCTAGAAGGCTATTGTAGCACTTATTTGTAGCGTTTTCGTGTGGCAAATGGAGAAGGTAAACGAGCACAAAGGCCGTGTACTGGTAATTCCTAAGACTGTAGATGTGTTGCCAACCCTGAGCCTAAGAATCCCTAGTAAGAAGAAAGGCTTTTCAACAAGCGAAGCCAGGGCCAAAAATAGAACAGCCGGTTACAGGTCCATACTTAGATCGACATTTTGCTCTGAAAGCCGACACTGGAAAAAAACCTCTTTTTTATGCTGGAGAGCAAAAAAGCTATCGGGTTACCCGATGGGAAGTTATCACCGTTGCCCATGGACACGTAAAGAGTATGCCAGTCTCTTTAAGATCTCCAAGTCGTAGCGTATTTGTGTATTTATTACTATGATTCATTTGAGACTTACTCTACTCGTGGTAAAATACGTTATTATGTATCACATTGGGCCCAACCCGCGCCGTGAGATCGCGCGGCTTGTGAGATCGCTAGTCCTGCCTATTCGAGTGAGTCGCTCGCGCACTTTCGTCCTGCATTTTTTGGCTGGGCGGGGTTGACCAAAAGCCTAACAAAAGTCGAACATAGGCCCATTTCTCAAAGCGTATTAGTCTAATAATACTAGTGTTTTGTCTCGTAAGTAAAACTACAAAATGAGACAAAACACTAATATTATTGGACTAATAATTTTTGAGATACGGGCCCCAGGCCGGACTTGTATTATATTTGGCCGGACATGGCAGTAAGTGTCGTTACCTGGTAACCCTAGGTGAACGGGATACTTGACTAAGCAAAACTAATGATGTCGAAGATTGTGACAGCGTGGGCGCCAAAATTAGGTCATAGAACAGTGGGCAGACCATCATTGGTCTGATGACATTTGGCACACTGTTGGAAAATATGAAGGACTTTAGCACAAGTCCGAGCAGAGTTGCGTGACCATGAAGAGACCATAATACTGTGTAGTAGGTTAAGTGAATGTTTGCTGAAAAGATGCTCTTAAGAAATATGAGGTATGTGTGTAAAATCTTTTATTGTTCAAACAAATAACAAAATAGACACAAACACAAAATATATTATGTTTAAAAGCGAACTTTTCCCTTTAAGGGATTTCTTCCAATTAACCCTTGAGCGATTGCGAAACGTTTGAAAACATCAAAATAGCCAAACGTACACGTACAACCAGTGAAAGGGACTAGATTATGGTTCTTCATTAAGTAGGTTTTAAATTACGAGATTAAATAAATACATTGTACATAGGTACAGAAATCATTTAATACAGTGCTAAAAAGATAGAAACTAATTAATTTTTCTATTTATGTCATATTTATAAACATTAATTTGCTAATGCAAGATTATGGTACACGCAAAGCCAAGTGTGGAGACGCGTGGGAGAGCTGTTCTACACCGTATATAACCGTGTGTCTTGTGTAACCTAATGTACTGTTTTGTGTTGGTAAATAAAAATTTCATTTATTATTATTATTATTTATTATTGACGACTGATCAAAGATCGAACCATTGATGTGGTGACACCCTAACATGGGGCTCTATTTCACTTCACCCTTGAACCATATCCTTATCATATTGTTAACGTTACGGTAGTTCTTATTCAAATAACACTTACAATAGCGTTACTAATATCAGCTACAGTTTTTTTTTGCAGAGATGTCTTTACCTATTCTTGTGCGAGTTATCTGAAATCTGACTGCTTAATTTGAAATGACAATTATTCTCACCTATTTCTATTATTTGAAACCAACGGCAATAACGTTAAGGGCTCAAATCGCTTATCAGTTACTACAAAATGGTAAAAAAGAAACGTAAGTACCTTATCGGTAAAATCTACCTCCTTATAAACGCCGTAAAGTCATTGTTAAATAGTAGAAAATTAAACTATGTGTGTTAATATTCAAAATATCTGTAAGAAATGTGCTCCAAATGTCGATCCTTAAATAGGTAAACTACGAAGATTGTTAAACTTCCAAAAATCTACACAACCCTTGCCAGGTCCAAGGACTTAATCATTGGCTATTAATAACTCCACCAATTAAGCGAAGCCAACCAAACGCACTAAATAATACCTTTTGATCAATAAATTAATTAAACAGTTTCCCCTAACGCCCCAATAAAATACCAACGATAAAACTTTCTTAAATCAATAAACTCTATAAACATTAACACACACTAATGTTTCGTTGAAATTTCGACACAAACACAACCACAGATTCAGTGTACACATAGATATCAACATAGAAAAATCTATGTAGACCACAAATCTATTCGTAAGACTTTCCCCAAAAACATTAAACTACTTACGGCCGGATGCGATCGCCTTAAAAAAAGCTCGAATTCCAAATTCAACACAGCACTGCGATGTCACTTAAACACTGGCACACGATAATTTGTCTATAGTATTTGAGGTTCTATTTTCGAAAATTGTATTTGCTGGGAGTCGGGACGCTCGACCTGACGGCGTCGATACGCGGACTGAGCGGCCATGACAGTTTTAGCTGGGGTGCCGTACGCATGCGTCCTCGGCGCCACCTTAAGGTCATTCCCTATTGTTCCCTTGATGAGGGTAGAAAATTGATGCCAACTCAAATTGGAGAAGAAAACCTTTTTAAGTCGCCGTGGATGTGTAACAACGTTAATTTAAATAACTGACGTTTTGATCCCGCGTTCTGACGTTTTTTTAATGCTCGCTCAAATTATGAAGGAAAATGTACGTTGTAAATTGTAAACAAGGATTTTTTTCGTAAATGGAACAGGGTCTCTATTCTACGCGGTGAAACAATTTTGCTTCTGACGTGTTATAGTATTGTTTTTCACTCGGCTGACATTACTGGTCAAGTAAATAAAAGTTGTTTTGCGCAGTAGAATAGAGGGAGGCCCTACGCGTATGTTTTATAATACTATGAATGAAAATATTTTAGACGTGCTGATTGACCCGCTTGTCTTAACCCACAACATAATATTATAAACAAACAGCAGCAAAAAAAACCGTGAAATGAAACCCCAGATACCTACTCTAAATAAGAACCAATTAATTTCGCTGTTTTCGATCTACAAAGTTCGCCGAATTGGCTTCCAAGAATCTTGGCGTGCTTGGTAGAGCGAGGCGGTATTTAACTAAGCTTAACTTACAAGTCCAGCTACAGATAACTATAATCGTCTTCGGTAAGTCAATATGCGTAACGTTAAGTAAGCAATTTACGAAAATTCTATTTCTAATTTTAGTTAACGGCTTGTAACGGTGTGTATTTTTTTAGACTCTCCCATATACTTATATGTCCATGGTTATCTTATCACACGTGAGAACAATAATTGTCCTACCTGTCAACAATTATTGTTCGGTTACAGAGTATTTATTTTTTCTCAGCACGGCTAGCACATGTTGCCCGCGACTTGTTTGTCGCTCGGATCTCCCTTTCTATCTAGTGAGTAACGATAGTAGAGATGTACTGAGCGACAAGCGAGAAAATACAACTTGTGCTTCCCGTCGCCCTGTCAAGTCGATAAAATAGGATTGACGTAAGCTGATGACAGCTCGCGTCGAGCACAACTTTATAAATTTCGAGTCGATAAAAAAACAGAAACATTAGCAGCATTTGGATCTAGGCTAGGCCTAATAGGTTGAACCCCGATACCGTCTTCTATTTGACTGGCTGGCCTATTGCCTAACGCACTTGCAATCGCATTCGACTTCAAAGCGGAACAATAGTTTTCATGTTGTATGCAGACTCGCCTCGGACTGTCAAAATGAAAACGATTGCGATTGCGAGAGCGTTAGGCAATAGGCCAGCTGATCCAAGGTAGAGCGGTTGGAATAGTCAGTCACCCAATACACAGTCTTTGTTCGATTTCATTCTCTCACATTCCTTGAGGGAATGAAATCAAACCTCTATTCAACTCTACAAAGTCATATGGCTTTAGACAGCTCATATTTACTTAATAGGTAGTAGGTACCTAATGACTGCCGAGTTAAAAACAGTACGATAACACTTCGAAGGCAATATGGTTTTACCGAATAGAATAGAGGCCTTGTACTAGTTTTTATACTAGAACTATCCGTCTGCGCCCGGCGCCGCCTGGGTGTAATTTTTTTTTGGTACAATCCTTATGAAATATACTTTACTGTCTATTTTCAGACCTACTGAATATACAAACAAAATTTCATAAGAAACCCGTTTGTCCACAGTGTGCCATTAGCGAAATTTATCTCACTTCGGCCATATAGTGAGAAGGGGAGATGAGAGCCTGGAGAAGGTGACCGTAGTTGGGAACACAGAGGCCGATCACCTACCAGATACCAGCCGGCTCAGGTTCAACTAGCAGCACTCCCTGGGGGCCTAATATGGCTGCATTTATCGCGTGACAAAATGTGGATAAAACATCCCTCACTTTTTGACACGTATATCAGTACCTACGAGAGTGACGGATGCTTTATCCACATTTTGTCACGCGATAAACGCAGCCATACTAGGCCCGCTGGTAGGTAAGTCTCTTAATACACTCTCTTTACAACGCGACATATTAAGGACATATTCAATGAATTATTAATCGAGTGTAAACTATCCCGTCAGAGTAAATGACTCACTATCACTATTAGGTACACTGTCTAAACAATATTAATTTCCGATCGTTTTATAGACCTTTATTTCAATAACTCGGTGTCATGTGCAACTTACATCGAACGGGGTCAACAGTTGCGCCAACAATAAAAAAAGCAACAGCCTAAGCGGTTTGTCAAAGATTAAAAACAAAGTTGGCCGCTAGCCATGAGTTTGGGTCCGGTACAAAAAAAGTTATGTAAGTTTAGACCGCCTCTGATGTAACAAGAGTGAGAGGGAGCAACAATGGTGTCCTGGAAATGATAGTATATAGGTTTGACTCAGTTATTATTCGCCGATATACCTACTGAGTTGCATGTCTTGAGATAAAGTGACTGGTAAATAGGGTTAGAAGCTCTGTTTACTACCTACTAGAGATGGGCTTGTGAGTTTTAAAAAATGAAACTAGGTACCACTTAAATTTTACGAAATACTAGAGGACGCCCGCGACTTCGTACGCGTAGAATTAGTTTCCCGCTACTCCCCCTACTTCTTCCCGTTGGGGGTCGATTTTCGGAAAATCCTTTCTTAGTGCTCACTTATCATGAAAGGAACAAAATTTCAAGTTTCTAGGTACAGTAGTTTCGGCTGTGCGTTGATATATAAGCAGTGATGGGAAATAGGTGAGCTAATTTACCTAAACTTGATGCATGTTCATTCAATAATGTATTCCCATCTCACTCGCGCATGAATGAATATGCGTCAAGTTTAGGTAAATTAGCTCACCTATTTCCCATCACTGTATATAAGTCAGTCAGTTTTGCCTTTTATATATATAGATTCTGAAAGTTTGAAAAGTGAAACAGTCACTGAAATTTCATGCAATATTCGGAAAGTTTAATTTTATATCTTTTTATACTAACACACTATGGACTATTGGCTGTCTTTACAGGGTTTTATTTGACATGCACTGTTCGTTTGTTTGTAAGTTGTCCATTAAAATTTGCAAGTCAAGACTGAAATTTGGACCACATAATATGTGAATCCGATGAGAATGCAGTATTATGGTATCTATTTAAGAGCTGGGTATTGATTCTCTCAATCGCAAAGGTGAGCGAATGCAGGAGTGAAGTCCAAGCGGCGAGTTTAAGTAGTCCCGTCAGAGCGAGGAAAACACATATTAGCGCGTGCATTCTCAATTAGGCAGCCTTATACGTTCGAGAAGCCATGCTGCCAAATTGAATACACGCTGTAATGTGTTTTGTTCGCTTTGACGGGACTACTTAAACTCGCCGCTTGGACATCACTCCTGCGTTCGCTCACCTTTGCTTTTGAAAGAATTACTACCCTGATCTAACGATGCAGTCGGATGGCAGCGACAGGATCTCCGCTATACTGAAAGTAGACCCACAGTGTTGGGTCTCATTAGTTGGTCTTGATAAGCAGATAACGACTTTGCAAAAAAAAGCACAGTCGAACACAAAAGCTTATGTCCCAAAAAATATTTTTTTGACCGAAACATATTCATAATGTGTCTGAGTATGGCGGTAAGTTAATTTGTGCAATATTGTCCCGTAATATTTATATTTTAAATGCCTTTTAAGGGACACTTTCACATCACAAACAATTACTTTTGTAACTTCGTTCATATTCCTAAAACATTACCTCTAAAGAATGACATCTAAGTATTGCTAAGAACCCCATTTTCCCAGCGAACGTGGCTTAAGTCCTCAGCACCGTAAAAATAAGAATTTCATTAGGAAAGTAAGCACCGAGCTATTCGGGACACTCGGTTTTAAAACGTAATATCGCTTACTCTGTGCCGGGAGCGTTCGAGGCACTGGGGTTCTATTGACATAAGAAATTTTAATATTTATCAACCTGAGTATATTTGTAGAAGATTTTTTTTAGGTAGTCTTATTTCATTTAGTGTTTTTTTGACTTAATTCCAAATCTTATCCTTATCCATTAAACTAACCTAACCTAACCTAACCTACCGCCAATCAGCAGTTCGCATTGTTGTGCTGCAATGGATTTGTCAGATTTAGCATAATCGACATTTCTTAGTAGCAGAATTTCCATTTGTATTTTTTTCCGTATTCAGTTTTTACAGTCATGTTTTTACACGCATTTATACCCATTCCAAAAATCTATTGACAGGATCGAGGGAGCTCCTTTCTCCGTGTAGTTTAGCCCTTCGAAACTGCTGCAAAACTAACCCTAAACCTACCTATTTTGACCTAATGCTAAGTGGAAATTTTTGATCAGAAATTAAGCGACTGTAATAAAATAATATCGGGAAAATTCGAATAGAAAATTCGCGTCAAAGAAAAATATAATCTTAAGAGCTCTTTTGATTTTGTCCTGTGTCTATTTGTAAGTCCTAAAGCCGTATTATGTACTCTTGAAGCTAGCTACGGAGAGAAAAGGATAGGAGTAAAGCAGCAATGCTGCCTGGAATTTGCAAGGTTGTAGAAGACATAACTTAACTGCGTTTCAAAGGCCTCGATTGCACTTTGACAAGCCTTTTAGTTCACTAACTAGTTTCTAAAACTTGCTAGCAATCTATAACCATTGCGAGATGATATCGATATTATTCCGCTTCGGGAATACTGACAGTAACTTAAATTATTTTAACACGAGTTTAACATAAATACGTAGAGTATTTAAATGCGGCTGAATCAATTAGTCTGTGCAGCCACACAAAAGTTGAATTAGGTAACAAATAGTTAATCTCACATATATCGTATATGTTTGAAAGTTGTTTTGTTTTTGTTTTTTGTAGGTACAAATGTAATTGTTGGTTGTGGTAATCAATTTTGCTTTAAAAAAAACTTGACTTAACTTTAGTTTAATTCAGTTTTGTCACAGCAAGTCTGTTTTTTTTTTATTAGTGGAATTTGTTTTGGCTCATGTATTAAGCATATTTGTACTTTTATCTTGTATTTTAATTTTAAGCTGTTTGATTTTTCAAAAAGTAAATAAATAAATAAATTACATACAAATGTGTGTAATTTATTTATTTATTTATTATTTAAGATACGAGTAAATACTCGTATCTTAAATACGACTAAAATACTTTATATTGTCTATGGTGACACCGTTCCCGTAGAAGTCATTTATGACTATTTGGCATAGGTAAGTATATTTATTTTTCCTTACCCTATGTGAGTGTTCCACTTCTGAGTAGAAACTACTAAAAACTTCTCTAAATTTCCACGAGTTTTGATGCTTCTTCCGGGCACTTCCGGCTAGTTGCTGAGAAATGCGTCCGTCGTTTAACTTCTTTACCATTTCTTTACAATACCTAGTCTTTCTTTCTTATTCATAAACGCTCAATATTAAACTTTTATTATTATTATGTGTAATTGTTGCTTCAAATATGGTTTGTCCTTATCTTTCATGGTGACATTTGAATTTGACAGAAAGAGATAAAGCATACTTAAACTAAAATACGTTAAACGAAACTAAAATTTACATAATATAAATCAATGTCATAGGTTAAAATGAAATATTTTAGCTATGCCTTGTTTGTCCTTACCTGTCGTTGTGACATTTGAATTCGATAGATAAGGACAAAGAATGGCTTAGCTACTCCATGGTTATTCCACGTTTATAAGTAAGGGAAGGGCATAAGAATGTAATGCCAGACTATACTAACAAAGAGTGATGTTTTTCATCAACAACATCCAGCTATAATCTATGAAAGCTAAGACACATGTGCCCGCAACACTAAGCGTATTAAAATATTAACAATCTGTCTCCTCGGGCGCAGATTCACCAAGTCGCTAAGTGACAGGAAATTATGACGCCTTAATTGAGGTTAGTGAGACTACGTTAGTTGCCGCTTCTCAGACGTTTTGAGACAATTAGCTCGTTCCTTTTTCAAAGTTATGTATGAAAATTTGTCACTAAGGAGCTTTAATCGTTATTAACTGACTTTAAGTGCGGCCGTACAGTGCGATAGCTATTAGAAAATGCTTCGGGTTTATACTTGTCTCTGATACGCTGTCATACGCTCTAATTAAGAGCGAGTGAGAGAGAATTACAAACCAGAAGCTCCTTCTAAGTGCTCACAGACTGTACGTTAGTTAGTTAGTAACAAAGTCGTTCCATGATTATTATTATTTAATCGTATGGCATAATTAATATACAGGAAAATATGAGGCTACAAATTGAATTCAAGAGATTAAAGCCAATCAGTGGCTACGTCGTTCAGGCTGATCAGGACTTCGGGGGGCCCACCAGTGTAACGCGAAACAGGGCATTCCTGAATTATATGGTGGATTGATTGAACCTCCTCACCGCAGGCAAAGGTAAGTAGGTATCTATCCACCCGCAACGGTGTTTGTACTGGGCGCACTGTGCATGTCCTGTGCGTAACCTATTAAGGCTCCATGATTGAAGGTATACACAGAGAGAGTTATAACTGAAACAAATAATTAAGTACAACTTTATTCCGTACTTATATTTGCATGTTTTAACCTCCGACTAAAAGGGGTGGCATGAATATAACGTGGTATATCTGTGTAAGTATACAGGGTGTCCCATAAATCGACATCAACCCGCCTAGACCTGATAGAGCAGCTAAAAAAATATCGATTGAACCCTGTTACCTGGTCTGTGTGTATGACTGTGTGGCATTGTAGCTCCCGAACGGAAAGACCGATTTGTTTTTTTTTAATAAAGCTAGTTTAATCGGAAAAAAAATCCCTGGTGTCCACACCCTCGAATTAAGGTGTGGACAATAAATGAGATTAAAAAAAACCCAGTTGTTCGCACTCTTTAGTTGGACTCAACTGTGTTAGTTTTTATAATGTACTTAAGTAGATATTAAACGTGCGAACAGCCGGGTATAAAAATTCCCAGTTGTCCACACCTAATGGACAATGAGGTGTGGACAACTGGAAATAGCCAGTTTAATCAGGATGGTTCTAAGATAGGTTTCATGAAAATCAGTTTAGTTTAAGGGATATCCGCTCTCAAAGAGGGAATTGCTATTATCTTGGACCCCCAATGTTATCTTATCTTTTAAATAGTTATTATATGGATATGCTTGTAATTAAAATCGCTAATTTAAATTATCGAGATAATCGCGAAAATAGGCAGTCGCTTCACGCCTGCCGCATGCATACATGCATTCATACACACATACACACATACTTATATACATACGGGTCAAACACAGAACCTCAATTTTTGAAGTCGATTTAAAAATGATGCAATCTTTTTAGAACAAAAAAAACATTATTTTACTACTATTTGTTTTAAATGCATGTAAAAACAAAACTAATTGTTCAATTTAAACTATAGAAAAACTACCCAATATTTTGTATACCATAAATTAAAGTACTGCTTTCTTTCTTTCTTTCTATCTATCTACAGTCTATCAATCGACTATGAATGCAGCCAGTACCTAAACAGCCAGTAACTAAGCACGCCAGCGTACTGTGGAACTTGAATAGTAAGTAGTACCTGATTAAGTTTCAAGAGGCCGGTTCAAAGCCTCTATTGTCAGCGGCCGTCGGTCAGATCGAGACTATATTTGAAGGGGAGCTTGCCCGACATGACTGACATACCTACATGATATACATATGTTCATAATGTATATTTGAGCCTAAGAGGACGTCAAAATCTATCCATTTCACCCCCGTGTATGTTTAGTGATTTCCTATAGGTACTGTTTCAAAGTTATTTAAGTTTTTGTTGCGTCACTTTGGGCCACACCATGCGTAATTTTGGGCCCACTTTTTTCAACATTGTGCAACAGTGATGAATTATATGTCATATGAAAGCTCTTGGCATGTACTTTATTTCATTATATCGTAGCCATGTTCAAATCCAGCGCAAGAATGGCTTTTTGGTACGATGAAATCATCATTATCATCATACAAAAAACGTACGTACCAAAAAGCCATTTTCGCGCTAGATTTGAACATGGCTGCGATATAATGAAATAAAGTACACGCCAAGAGCTTTTATATGACATAGGTTTCATCACTGTTGCACAATTTTGACAAAGTGGACCCAGTGTTTATACAAAAGCGCCCATGATCCTTTTACTTACACCCTCTGCTCCTTACATATTCAAATTTTACCTGAGTGCCTAATTTCCTTAACATTATGTGAGCTAGATAAAGATCGCGGCTACATAGCAACAAGCCAAACCAACAATAAATATCACAGGAGCGTAGGTAAGGGCGTGTTCAGAAATGCATTGGAACTGTCGACGAATACGTTTTTGAGACGATCTAAGAAATGCTAAATTCTTGCTTTTACATTGTTAGTCCGAAGTAGTGATGTGCCGTTGCCAATTTCCCAAATTTCCGGAATACTGCCACCGGCAATATTGCCGGTAACATAGGCAATTTGCCGGCAATATTGCCAAGGCCTTTTTAGGGTTCCCACTACGAGCAATTTTGCCGGCAACATTTTACGGCAATATTCCCACGCTGGGCAAGGTACATCTGGTCCGAAGCATCACTTATAGACCGAACGAAGTCACCTGCGGGCTTAGCACGCGAGGTGAGGATTATACGTCAAAATTCGTCAAACGAGATTTTGTGTCAAATATGTCTATTCCATATTCTAACGTAAGAGTAAACGTTTAAGGTTTTAAATAAAAGTGTAATTTGTGTGACTTGAGTCCTTTTATTACTAAGCATCTTGAAGTGGGATTTAATGTCATGTGTCATTTTCGGTATTGCTAATTGACACTAATTCATGGATAACGTCAAATCTGACAGTAAATCTCGCCTCGCGTGCTGAGCCCGCTGAGATGGCATTAGTATGTTTGTATGTTTGTTTGTCGATAACTAGAATATTGTTGATCCGATTCACATGAAATTTGGAAGACGAGTAGCTTTATTAACTACAATTTTTAAAGTACATCATAAACAAGATTTACTAAGTTACGGGGGAATTAGCGAGATTTCAGTTCGGGGCAAACCACTATATTTATCCTCGTATAGTTTCCTCAGTCATAGTCAGGTTAACTGGAAGAGATCCCTTAAAGAGATAAGTTCGCCATTGTACACATTATCTCAAGTTTATGTACGTACTTACTTGTATTTGGTTTTATGTGCAATAAAGACTTACATACATTTTATAAATCAATTTTCTCTATCAGTGGGCTTCATAGAAGCGATATTGTACCTACACTGGATTGACACTTATCACCCGTCACTGTTCGTGAAATAGGGGTCAGGGGGCAAACAACTAACTACGTCACAAATAACTACTAACTGATAATTGGACGTCTACGGGACAAAAATCCGCTGACGAGACATTAGTCGTCTGTGGCGTTTAAAAGCTTATTAAAAAAAGTTTGACAGGAGGAGAGGAGGCTCTCTCTCTCCCCCCCTCCCTCTCTTTTCTCTCTTTCTCTCTATCTCTCTCCCAGTGAAATATACGACCGAAACGACCTCCTGTATTTTTGTTTATTCACCACGGACAACACCCAAGGAAACGAACATAGGCAAGTACAATCAAGGACTTTAATTGTTATACCACTATGGAACCCTGTCATGATGACAGCGTCAAACCACTTGATAGAAATTAGGCCAAAATTGATGATTAACGTTATGCGACAGGGTTCCATAGTGGCATAACAATTAAATTCCTTGACTGTACAGTCTACATCTACACGCATACATACACAGCGACCATCCGGTAGCTTATACGTCAATCATATATACAGTGTGTAAATCCAATACGAGCAAACATTTTAATGACGGTTAATATCCATCCTAATTAACATAAAAACATGTGTATCGTTAACATAAGTTGGATTTTTTTTTTCATATTAATTAATTCGTCGCGCAATGTATTATAAATAGCTCAATTAACCTGCAATTAACTGCGACTTAAATCTTCGTTTCAACTGACAAGGTTTCAAGTGGTTCGGGAAAAGTCGGTTAGACTCGGGTCACAGTCGTAGTTATGTGTATTTAAAACTTATTTAGAATCAAAAGCAGTGGAAAATATTTTTATTTTGTTGTTAATTTAATAAAATAATTCTATAGCGATAACGTTTGCCGAATGTATTTTGACTAGACTGGAGGCAATCCATATTTTAAGTGTAGACTGTTTTGTAACTATGCCTACACCCTTAGACCTGGCAGGCTTCCAAGTACCCTATCTCCGGATTACTCTCGCGAGCTATGTTAAATCTGTATCACTCTCTCATAAAGTGTTACTATTAATGCGATACGACTGTACTACTGTATAGATGAATTACCGAGAGCGTGGATTTGCGTATGTAGTGGTAATATGTGTTTACAGGCATTCTATATTTAAATTTCCTCTACTTCTCATACCATCAGCACAAAAAGAGTTTTGTTAAATAAGTAAGTACAAAAATAATGTCAATGTCAAATTCTAAATACTTTTTACAATGCACTAAAATATACGTCTTATTTTATTGTATTCTCGCAATTTTCAGAGTTATTTTAACTGGGCACGTACGACTGTAAGTGACTCAATAATTTTGGTCCGATTGAGAGTCAAAAGTAAACAAATAATTTTAACTGTCATAAATATTTTGAACTCGATCTAATGAAAAAATTAAATTCACCTTACACCGCTGCCCAATTAGTTGAAAAAGCTACAGGTGTTTTCTCTCTCGACTATTTATAAAATTATGACTGAGAGTAAAAATTCAAAAATGAAAAAATTCCCCTCTCTGAGTAAGAAAAAGTTGAGGACCAAGAAGTCATCAGGAGAACTATATACAGGGTGTCCCAAAAGTACCACGCCACAGTGACACCGGAGGTAGGTCAGCTCAAGAGGAACCTAACCAGCCTAACATGACCTCAGTAAAATATGACTTTATTTTTTTCAAATTGCTAGACCAATTGCAAATTAAAATTAAATTGGTCTAGCAATTTGAAAAAAATAAAGTCATATTTTACTGAGGTCATGTTAGGCTGGTTAGGTTCCTCTTGAGCTGACCTACCTCCGGTGTCACTGTGGCGTGGTACTTTTGGGACACCCTGTATAATTTTCATCTATCCCATAAGCAATTTCCAACCTTAAAGATGAAAATTTAAATAAATGATAGCGACTAAAAGCAAAACAGGACATACCTACTTGTTCCACTTGTTTAGGGTAATCTCATTAAATTAAGAAAAAACTTAAATGATTTTCCTTTTCTTGCGAACGGTACAACCACTACATATGCAATTCCACGCTCTCGGTAATTCATCTATACTAGATATTATGACTACTACTATACCTACTCTAATAAAAAGCCGGGCAAGAGCATGTTTGACCATGCTCAGTGTAGGGTTTCGAAAAACAAAAACTAAAACTAATAATAATAACTACGTCAAAAAACCACAACTATGAACTATTCTCTATTTAAAGTTATTTGGTTCCGTCTCTAACTCATTTTAGTAGGTATAAACACTTAAGTCGCCTGTATCTGAAGCAATCGAGTCTACTTAGTCGTGATAGTCTTTCTTTGAAATTAGTTATATGTGCTTTTATTTAAGTTATTTGTTGTGTTTGTTGTTTTGGCTGTAGGGGGGGACACGTGACTGTAACAACAATTAGCACTTTAAATCTTGAAATTACACAAATTAATTCCGTAATTACAAAATGGTTTTCATAAACGCGCAATACTTTTGAAAGTCCTATCCCACACCTAATGACATACCACACAACGGGGCAGAAGAGAAAAAAAAATTGACCAATCATATTCGTTGAAATCCACATCTCGTCTCCACTCCGCTTCAATGGAAACATTCAAGCGGAGATGAGCGGAGCGGAGAGGAGACGTATAGGAATCAACCAATCATTTTAGTTGAAATCCACATCTCGTCCCCGCTCTGGTTCAGTGGAAACAGTCAAGCGGAGACGAGCGGAGCGGAGAGGAGACGTAACTGCATTACTACATTGTAATCACTCCACTCAGCTCAGCTCGTCTCCGCCTCAGTGGAATCACTTAGCTCTTTTCACAGCTCTGCTCCACTCAGCTCCGCTCGTCTCCGCCTCAGTGGAGCCGCAGCCTTAAGGTACCATTACACTACTAAACTAATATCCATTACCCAACACACCACCAAATCACCTGTCATCAAAAGGACCTAAACTAACCTCAATCTTATTCGCCTTTAACTTAATGAACCTCTAAACCGTACGTTACAAGTACAAAACGTATTCCTATTACCTAAGGCATAAAGATCCGAATACAGAACTAATAGGTGCAATGGCTATAATTATCGTCGTAAATCTGTCTCCTGCGCACTCTGTGTAATGAGGGTCAGTGAACTCGTATGACGCTATAGAAATGGACTGTGGAGTGGAGAAAGATCCAGTAGGAGAAACATACTTACTACTAACGAAAAGAAAGCTTTAAAAAACCCAACTGCTGTTTGGATAATGTCGTCAAAGTAATGTTACTTGTCATGTATTTATTTTTTATTTCGCCATTTTCACATTTAAATAATTTTAATATAGCCTATGACAGTCTAGTGCAGGGGTCGCCAAAATACGGCCCGCGGGCTAAGTCCGGCCCGCGAGTCCTTCTAATACGGCCCGCGGAAAGAAAGCGGGAGGCCCACGGTGCCGTTTTGTAATCAATCACAAATGAGACCGCCTCACTGTGATTTATTTAAGAGTTCGAAACAAACCAAACAGCGGGGGGGGGCTAATTATGAGGCGATGGAAAAAATAGTATCAGTGCGATGAATGTAATTTTGATTTGCTGATGACCGGCCATGAAACCAAAGTCTTGGCACGAACGAATTTATATTAAGTGCAGTGTGACCCTTAAGTCAAAAAGTTTGAAGACCCCTGCTCTAGTGGTTAAGACGAATCTAACCATGTATAATTAATTAAAATCGGTTTAGCCATTTAGTAGTTACGAGTTACGAGGGGACAGAGAGTCGGACATTACATGTCAAACACATAACCCTCCTTTTGGGTCTTGCCGCCGTTGGGTAAAAAACAACTTGCGCTTTTACCTAAATCAGATTTAAGCTGTTAAATTGTTTTGCTAGATGAAATTTGACAGTGCAATTATTTTTTTGCAGTACCTAAACTCACTTTTGGCTGAAGTAAGTAAATCTAGGTCTTCCTCTTCCACTTTTTCCATTAACTTTGGCCTCAAAAATGTTCAAAAAGAAAATCGACCCGCAACGGGAAGAAATGGGGGGAGTAGCGGGAAACTAATTCTACGCGTACGAAGTCGCGAGCGTCCTCTAAGGTCTGATTTTTATTCCCACGGAAAAAATGTAAACAAAGTTACGTCACTGTCAAAGTGACATTTCAGGGGATCTCAAAGTACGGGCCAGCAAGAAAAATAATATTAGATATTATCATGTCGTTGGAACAGTGATTTTAAAAATAAATTTGAGAAATAATTAAAATTAAAATCGCACAAATCTGTGAAATGAAACAGCAATAATTTTTTTACATTTATTAACAGACCATCCACCTACCGCATGTCCATCCTACCACACAACAATAACAAAAACACAACGGAAAACTTAACAACGAACAACGTAATAACAATAAAAACAAAACAACAATGAAAATTTACAGAACAATTTAACAAGAGTAACTGGAAAGCTAATACAACGGGAGCACTAACTTTGAAGCGAGTGAAGTGACGTGAATCAAGCCAAGCGGCCCTCGACTTTTTAAGACGGTGTATCGAATCAGTGATACCAGTTCAATAAATAAATTATGCATACGAAAACAGTATTCTCGTTTTAAATTAATATAACAAAGAGTATATTTCAAAATAAAGTTTGCCATCAACAAATTAAATTCTTTCATCTTGATTACAATATATAGTTTTTTTATAGTAAGTCGATTTCTTATAAAAGTGGGAAGTATAAATATTTTGAATGCTGGAAATGTTTTTCGTTAGCGGCAACACCTTTGTTTACATTTTTTCCGTGGGATTAAAAATCAGACCTTAGTTTGAAATAAAATTGAAAAACTCGGCCGTCATTACTGTAATGTACATAAGAGCTATCAATACGTTGACAATACGATAACAGGTAAAGCGATATTGTTTTTACCGTGTTGAATAGAGGCTCATATCATATACGATATCGTTTTTATCGCCGAGAAGGCCGCCCGCTTAGAGGTACAGCGAGTATAAAAAAATCGGAACACCTTAAAATGCTGAATAATCGTCATCCGAATTTTCATTTTTCCGAAAGCTATGTTACCTATATAACGAAGCTATTTGAGATTAAAATGCTTAATTTAATTGCTTTATGTAGATAAGGTTAGGTTTGATTTATTAGCAGGGATCGGAAATTCGGATCGATATTTACCTAAACTTTCGCGGCGGCGTTGTTGTTCAGTTGTATGGAGGCGGACTCAATCATATTACTCATTAATAAAACACCCGGGATTTCTAAATAAATAAATTACGCCAGCATAAATTAACAATTAAGTATTTATATGAACTATTTGACGTTATTTTCCACGTATAGATTTACCAAATTTACCTATAACTCATTTGCCTAGCGAATTTATAGGAGCAAAACGGAACGTTTTATCCTTTATGTAAAACAATTATTATTAACGTTTTGTAGAATCCCGGAATCCCGGAACTTATATTATTAAAATTATATTTTTAAGAAGCCGACGCCATGTTCGCCTATCTTTTTCCGGGATTTTGCCAACTTTAGGTTAATATCGATCCGAATTTCCGATCCCTGTTTATTAGCTATATCAAAACATAAAGTCTTCTATCAAAACATTTCTACAATTTTGAATTACGACTCTTTGGAATTCTGTAGCGTACAATAAAAAAATTGATAGCCTACTGTATTGTCTCTACCACAGAGCAAAGGCACCCCCATGTCGACACGCGACAGATTGGCAGCACCTACGATTATTGAGCTAGACATTAGACGTGTTTGTTTCCTTTTGTTTACCGCCACGTGTGGAAACTTGCCACATTTCCCCACGGTGTTATTTTTCCGACACGTGGACTGTGTAGCTTTTTATTAGATTGGTTGAATATGAGTTTTATAAAAGCTGCCAGGAATAGAGATGAATGGAATAAAGCGTGGATTACACTAGAAATAACAACTAAAAAACTGTCTGATGTCTTAATAGTTAGTTGCAACACAGCAGTCAACTTTAATCTAAAGGCCGTATTATTAACTTATCTTGGCTAAGATGTCCGTCTCAAGATATAGGTATTATGTCAAAGTAAACGTCAAGAAAAAGAAAACTGACATTTTTGTCATATCTTGAGGCCCTGCCAAGATGCACTACGCTTATAATGTTTCTATTCGTTTCGTTTTTAAACCAATCGCGTCACTGGTAGATGACGTGATACGAAAAGTCACGTGATCTACCAGTGACGCGATTGGTTAAAAACGAAACGAATAGAAACGCTAGTTAGCGTAGTGCATCTTGGCAGGGCCCCTCAGAGCCGAGATCAGGGGGGTTACCATGACATACTGAAGCAGTTCAGTTTAGGTTGAGAGAAAGGGATAAAGCTGTAGCAGTTATACAGCTCTGTCGCTTTCTCTCAACCTAAACTGAAGTGCGTTAGATGTCAGTGGTAATCTAATCCCTCAGTTGATTAATACAGCCCGTAGACTCTTTGATTAACTGCCGTGCTCAGAGACGTCAATTAAATTTAATGGTTGTTTAGTGACGTGTTGTCTTATTCTTTTGTTGTTGCAAAGAAAGTGACAGCAGCAACTTTTATCAAGCATTAAATTAAATTGATGTATGAGTGCGGCAGCTAGATCGTATGTGCTATAGCAATTTTTGCTGTCTTTTTCTAGCCGACAAATTAGAGTAAGAGAGCACTCAACTTTTACAATTTTGTCATAATAATAACAATCATTTTATCCAAGTTCTTTATCGCTATTACACCAGGAACTGTCCATATAAAGAGCCTTATGTCAGTTTCCGGTCTGTTTATAGATAGGTAATTGCGGAACAACTTGCTACATAAATAAATGCTGGTGCTTCGTTACTATTTATTTATTCTTCTTGAAACTTATACAATTGATGTACTACGCACGCTAGCCTAGGGGCGACTCCCAGAATATTTTACAAAACAAACGGTCGCCGTTTCATTATAATTTATAACTTAAATTAAAAATAATTAAAAGTAAACGACACTTAGAATGCAACTAGTTTATCTTGATACAATTTCATACAAGTTACTATAAACTTATTGCATTACAGTATTAAAGCCTCTATTCTACCAGGTTAAACTATATCGATTATGATACATGTTAACGTTGTGATAACTCTTATTTACTTGAGAGTAATGGCGGCCGAGTTAAATCAATACCTCATTTCAAATTGGTTTGGTTGAGGCGTTGTAACGTAAACATGTAACAAACGAATAGTTCGAGCAACGAAGACCAAATACTGCCTCTCGGGGGAAATAATTCGTGTATAAGCGAATTTTGGCATAGTTGTAGGGAATGGTGTTTTAAACCACATACTAAAAGTACTGACGGGTGGGGGTGGAGCGTTCGGGTGGGGGGGGGTCTAAAGGTCCCTTTTTTTAGTTTTTCGTAAATAACTCGTAAACGGTGGCCCATAGCAAAAAGTTTTCTATTACATGATTAATCTGCATAAAATTCTCTACAAAAAAGTTTTAGACATTGTTTCTCTGGGATCAATATTTAATGAGATATGGAGGGAAGAATGATTCCCGAAAGGCCATAATCGGGTTTCCATTGTAAGTCGGACCTTATATCAAATGAGTTCGGGTTTTTTTTGTGAGTGCCACTTATAGTGAAGATTATTTATGCTGAGTATCAACATCTTAATTGTGACAGTTCGCGACTTATGTTTTTTTTTTTAAAAATTTAAATTTCCTTTATTTCGGGATGTATTCAAGCAATTTGGTTCAAACTTTGGGATGATGTTCTTTTTATAGATTAGCATCGCCTCCCAAAAAACAAATACTAGTTATCAAATAAAAAAAAGAAAATAAAGACCAAATAAAAAAGATGCATTTTTTTTTCTGTATTCAATAAACTCGTGAATAAGCGAATTTTGGCATAGTTGTAGGGGATGGTGTTTTAAGCCACATACTAAAAGTACTGATGGGTGGGGTAGAAGCTAACGGGTAGGGGGGGCTGTAAAGGTCCCTTTTTTTAGTTTTTCTTAAATAACTCGTAAACAGTGGCCCATAGCAAAAAATGTTCCATCACATAAATAATCTGCATAAAATTTTCTACAAAAAAGATATTAACACTTTTTTACTGGGATCAACATTTAATGAGATATGGAAGGAAGAAGATGGACAATAAAAAACAAACTTACATTTCTTTAAGTATGGCAGGTATATAAATAAAAATAAAAATCCTAATCCTAGTAATATTATAAATGCGAAAGAGAGTGTTTTTCTTGACCATCCAGAATCCAAATAGGCTTGGTTAGGTTAAGATATTTTTTAACCACCCAGTACCGAAAATTAACCATGTAAAAATTAAACAGGTATAATAATTATTTTTCGACCACCCAGTACTAAAAATTAATCATGTAAAAAATTAAATACCGATGTACACTAACTATTCTTAATTACCTATTCAACTGTAGAAGTAAAAACTAATTGGACACTTACATCTACCTAGTAAGTACCTACTATACTTTACGCACTAACATCTAAATCGTAAAATTCGTTCAGTGTGAAATTGTGCGACTTTAGTTTATACATGGAAGTATAATATACTGCGACAAAGTTCTTTGCAGGGAGTGTAAATAGGAGCGGCAAAGCCCGCTCGCACTCAATGATCGAAGACCTTCGTCCTTCTTGCTTTGTTTAGGACATTGTCAGTTTGTATTATTCAATACAAAATTAAGATAAAAAAAACATTTCATTACAAACGATGGTAAAACACACAAGCGACAAATTTGGCATGATTATTATGTACATAGTACTAACACTAAAAAAACAAAAAAAAACTGAAAACCGGTCAAGTGCATAATGGTTTTTACGCATAATGTATCATTACGCATAAAACCTTTTGTCATAAAACGGTTTTTACAATAGAAAGGGTTTTGTTTTTATTATTATTATAACCTAACCTTACCTAATTTAACTTAATCTACACAACGGACGTTTATTAACTTCGGCAATGTCAGCCTAAAAGAGTGTTATGACAAACGATTCTATGCGTAATGATACATTATGCGTAAAAAAATTATGCGTGTCAAAGGAGTCCCGTTTAAAGCACCGGCGTCCTCTAAAACTATGCTAAAATTCGCTTATAAACGAGTTTTTTCCCCTGATTTTGCCTTATTGCTTAGGGTATTGGCCACACATATTGCTGATTTTTGATAGGAAGTACCGCCTGGAAAATTTTGTTATTTTGGCAAGTAGTAGTGCCAATGTATGGTCTATTCTGAGAAAAAAATCTAGAGGTGTCACTATTTCACAACCACATAAAAAATAATGTTTATTTTTTATTTGGTCTTCATTTTCTTTTTTTTATTTGATAACTAGTATTTGTTTTTTGGGAGGCGATGCAAATCTATAAAAAGAACATCATCCCAAAGTTTGAACCAAATCGCTTGAATACATCCCGAAAAACAGGAAATTTTAAAAAAATCTTAAAAAAATTATAAGTCGAGAACTGTCACAATTAAGATGTTGATACTCAGCATAAATAATCTTCACTATAAGAGACACCCACAAAAAAAGCCCGAGCCCATTTGATATAAGGGCCGACTTACAATGGAAACCCGATTATGGCCTTTCGGGAATCATTCTTCCCTCCATATCTCATTAAATATTGATCCCAGAGAAACAATGTCTAAAACTTTTTTGTACAGAATTTTATGCAGATTAATCATGTAATGGAAAACTTTTTGCTATGGGCCACCGTTTACGAGTTATTTACGAAAAACTAAAAAAAGGGACCTTTAGACCCCCCCCCACCCGAACGCTCCACCCCCACCCGTCAGTACTTTTAGTATGTGGTTTAAAACACCATTCCCTACAACTATGCCAAAATTCGCTTATACACGAATTATTTCCCCTGAGTTTGCTTCGTTGCTTGAGCTAGAAGAAGTAAACACACTTTCACATTTATGGTATTAGCAAGAAATTATGCTACTGGGGCCATAGGATACCAACTCTCTAAGTATTAGTTAGTTGGCCATTCTACTTTTCAATGTACATAATTTGTTATCTCCGATAAAAAGTATACCAAGTTATGAATCCGCTTCTAAATAAATAACATAAACTAAGAATGTTTAAGTTATTACAAATAACTTTTTATGAATTAGAATAATTCTAAATATAAGCTTATTTACGTCTCTTTTCGAGTTAAAAAGTTATAAAACGCTGCTCTTTACACTTTTTGAAATAAAAATAGTTTAGTGAGAAAGTGGCTAAAAACTTTTGTACAACGAAAAGTAGAATGGCCCAACTACCTAGCTAGACAACGCTTTGCTGGGCAACAGTTAGATCAATACAGTTAACGTGTTTGCTCCGTGCTAACTGGTAAAGTCCGACCAGTTAAATTGAATGAATAAGATGGGAGGTGTGGACCTGACTAAGCAGATCTACTTCGGTCACCCGAGCCGATTTTGGAAAGTAAGTAGAAGAAGTGCTTGTGTTTGATTCCTTCTGAGGCTCTCTATTCCACTTTGTATTTTTAACGCATCTTGTTTTCGAAATCATTTTCCAAGTAGTCCAGTCTGTAGGGATTTAATAAGGGCTGTGCTTTACAAAAACTTTTTGATTGATGTTTTTAAGGCATGGGGTCTTAATAAAAGTACAAGTTTTCGACCTTGAGGGGGGAGGCGACAGCAGCCATTTTAAATTGAAGGTGCAAAAAGTTATTCATTTTTAAATAATTCCTCAAAGATTTACTTTAGGTACGACAAAAAGACATTGAGAGGTTTACTTATGTAAACAAGACAAAATTGTGGTCAGTTTTCATGTTTATTTTAAATATAAAAAAACACAGAAACCCCACATAGACTGGGCCTCTATTCCCGGCGGTAAAAACCCACTAAAAACCATATCGTATTTGACCTGTTACGGTATTGTTTTGACGTCAGCCGCCATTACTGTCAAGGAAATAAGCGCTATCAAAACGTTGACAATGCGATAACAGATCAAAAACGATATGGTTTTTAGCGCCTAGAATACCGTCCCTGGACTAAAGTTAGGTCATTAGAGCTACCATAATGTGGTATTGCTCTGATAGAGATCGATGGTAACCTTATCCATCAAACATGGTAATCAATTTGTATTCGATTACCTATTCTACTAATGGATGTTTTAGATTATGATGTACTAGCGATCCGCCTTCGCTTTGGTTCGCTTTATGTGAGTTCTCTGTAACACCCGTACACAAACCAGGGGGCCTAATATGGCTGCGTTTATCGCGTGACAAAGTGTGGATAAGGCATCCATCACCTTCTGACACGTAAGTAAGTACGAGAGTGACGGATGGTTTATCCACATTTGACACGCGATATAGCCGCAACCATACTAGGCCCGCAGAATGTATTATACTACTTCGATTATCGTTAATCCCTCGGGAGCTTTTAATTTTCCGAGAAGAAAAGTAACCTATGTGTTAATCCAGGATATACATTATCACATTTTCGAATTCCATCCAAATCCATCTAGCAGTTGCAGCGTGAAAAATTGTCAAATGATGATGAAAACCACATCAAAATAGTTGCGTTGTTTAGGAGGAGTTAGCTGATATACAGACAGACAGACAGACGCGGAAAGTGGCTTTGTTTTAAATACCATGTAGAGAACCCCCTAAGGGCCGTTTAAGAGATATGAAAGAAGAGGTAATATGAGGGGGGGGAGCAATAAAGGGGGTTTTTACCTCTTTAATAGTTATACAACTGTAGTAAGTAGTTGTAGTTAATGTAGAGGAAGCGGAAGTTGTATGTTTGGACCGGTGCACCTGGCGTTCCATAGTCTCTGCCTACCCCATTGGGAGACAGGCGCGAAGGTATGTAGGTATGTTGTGTATATACAACTATAGTATTTTCAATCCATGATCTACGAGTATTGCATCAATGTACGCTTAAAATTAAGTTGGGGCGGATTTTCGTAAATTCATAACATTTTAATGTATCTCTCGGTTTTTTTTAATATATCCTTACGTATCCTTTACAGCAACGACGAATGCAAGGAAGAGAAAATCTAATGAACGTGGAAGCTGCCAAAACCCTTGGCGATGTCGTCGGCTACGATTCGATGCATTTACAGAAGTATGTATTATCATAACCACAGAACACATGTTCAATGCTAGCGGTCCTGGGAATTATTTCTGTGATATAGGCACAATAATAAATATCAGAGAACAATATCACACAGATTGACCTAGTCCTGAATTAAGCTCTAGGCTTGTACCTACAATGGACTAGACAGCGATACTTAGAGAAATACATAAAGAGAAAAACAATTAAAATTAAATTAAATAATATCAAGGACGATCTCACACGAATTGACCTAGTCCCAAACAAAGCTCTAGGCTTGGCTATGGGTACTAGAGAACGATATAAATACTTATATAGAGAAATAAATGCTTAAAGAAACAAATACTCGTGCTCAACACACAAATATCTGCCCCTGTTACCGGGATTTGAACCCGGGATCACTGGCTTCGAAGGCAGGGTCACTACCAACTAGGCTAACGTGTATCCTCGCATGAATGAAACGAACACAGTATTAATAGTGTGTACATACTCGGTTGTATATCGCTGTCACTCTCACTGTGATATCCATCAGTATTATCCTTATGCCAAGGGCTCTATTCTACTCGGTAAAACTATATTGCTTTTGACATGTTATCGTATTGCCTGATGAAACACTAATTTTCCAGGGCAATAATAAACAGAACCAGTGAAAAGGTTCAAGCGTTGCTAGACAAAGAGGAAATCAAACTATGACAAAGGAGAGAAAAGCTGAAACAACTGTTGGAAAGAGAAGAAGAAGAATTGGCCCAAGAGCTTGCGATGAAGCAGGCGATGAAAGAATGCGGTTATTGCAAAGAAAAGGATAAAGCACAGAAGAATTACGAGGAAGAGATTGAGAAGGAAAAAGTAAGAGAGTGTTTGAAGGCTTTGGAGAGAGAGAAAATGTAAGTATTTTACAGGAGAAGTTCGATAAGAGGACTTAATTTATTATGTCACTAACCATTATAAAATTAGGTAGGTACTCTTTAATGAGACATTTTAGACACAACTTGTTCCTTTTACAAACTTGTATATGAAAAATCGACACTCATCCATCGCCATAATAAATCCGACACTAAACAACTAAAATTAAAAAAAAAGTATTAAAGATGAATCTGAGAAAAAGTGTTAGGTATGACCCAGTCTCATCAAGAGTTCCTTTTTTACCATTTTGGTACGGAACCCTAAAAACCACATGCAATTAAGGTTGTGCGTAAAATGATACTTTGAGGCCCCTTTATATTAACCTTTTTATTACTATATTTTAGAGCCAAAGGCATGCAATGCAGAAGGATTGATGAAATCCGACTCAGGGCGCTACAAAAGGCCCAAATGGAAGAAAAACGCTACATAGAGATGGAAGAAGAAAACAGAGAAAGAATGTGGCACCAGGTTCTTCTTGACGACGTCCGAAGAAAGGTATCTCGTAGAATCCAAATACTACTTTTACACTAATCTGACTTAACATTTTTGACCTTTTGGGGCTGACTCTAACCAAATTAGTTAGGAATTAGTTAACAGCGGCAGAAAATCAAAGAATATGTACGGCTGGCCAACTTTAGCGCTTTGTCTCATGACCTTAAGAAGACCTCCAGGCCACATCTTAGAATTTTGGATCGTATGCCCAACTAAATCTATAAGATAAGATGAGATAACCCTTATTAATAGTTTACTGTTGGCTCTACTCGTTTCTCGCTCATCGTCGGCGGTGGGACAAGTGCCTTAGGTTATATAGGTATAGTCTTTAGACTGTAGTCTTGAGAATGCAAATGTCAATGGGTCTCAGATCAGACGACTTACCATCAAAGGCCCGTTTTACGAAGCTACAAGTTACAAATTACAAGCGGAAGTCTCTTTCTAACTCGTACTGCTAGAAAGAGGGTTCCGCTTGTAATTTGTAGCTTCGTGAAACGGGCCACAGGTGGCCTACGGTCAAGTTTGCCTTCTCCCTGACTTAAAAAAAACATAAAATGACCTTAAACATTCTTAGGAACAAAACGAAAGGGACCAGGAGAACAGAAGGCAGCAAGAGATGCTCGAACGACGCTTGGCTTACGACCGGCAGATAGCCAGTGCGACGAGAAAGAGACGGGAAACGCTGCAGCAGGAGCGAGAGAAGGAAAACAGGAGGCTGGAGAGAATGAGGATGAAGATGGAACAAGATCATTATGAAGGTAACATTACAATACTAATACAAACGTTTTTAAGTAGTGTAATTATGGTTCTTCTTTTTTAAATAGTAATAATAGCTGAGCACTGGGCAGAGCTTATTGCAAAATACCTTTAAGCCAATAATGTAGACATTTAAGTTTACCTAATGTTTACTTTTCTCGTTGTAATTTTATTGGTTCTTGTACACAAGTCAGTTTAGAAATTAGAACACATTGTGATGTTTCTCGCCGGACAGCTACTTTTTATTGATATAATTATCCGGCAGCATGAGCATGTTATGCTCACTCAAAGGTCTTTGCTTACGAACTGCGTCGTTGATCGGGTCGCCACCTTCCCGAACACAATGGTTTAGGGAGGCGATGGCTGAGATACGCGTCATACTCGTGAACGGGTACTGTCTGTGGGGTCCGGTCTGTTCACGCTTGCAAGGACCTGTTTTCCATTTAGTTACCTATTTTAATTACTGTTCCTGACGTAGAGACCTCGTTATGTTGTTCTCCTAGTCAATATTTTTAATTGAATGTTTAATTGAAAAATTTGTACTGATCTATTTGTGTTAGTTTTTAAAATAAATGTTTATTACTTTATTACCTTGTAATGTTACTTTTAAGTATTATTGTATTTTATGATTGGAAAAAATTAACGTCTGCTAAAGTTTCTTGCGGCGCTTCTTCTCCGCAATGATGGTCTTGTCCGAAGCGCTAGCAGATTCACTCCATATTACCGAATGTAAAAGAGCCCTCATGTGGCCAATTTACTAAATAAATATTTTTAATTTTTGTTTTTTTTTGAAGTAAAAAGTCAGTGCGAGTCAATGAAATAATCTACATATAGACATTTTTCCATGTACTTACTTAATTAGGTTACCCAGATTGATTATTAAGAAATTTATTTGAAAAGTACCTAATTGAATTTACTTAGAAATAAAAATCAAAACATGTTTACAACATATAGTCTAGAATTAAATATTACACAATATTTAAGATTCCATACCTACCTTCACATCTTAAATAAACGCCCTGTACGTATAACTAATTATTTTCATTTGAATAAATCTTCAAATCAAGGCCCTCAAATTAAACGCGTACTTAGGTATTCGTCGGAAGAAAAAGGAAAGTCGCTGTTAGGTAACGTACAATATTTGTATTTCTACATATAAATAAATTTGCACATAATGTAATGCACATCAATACCGGCTTCATCTTTTCTAAAGATTACTTGTAGGTATGCTAAGAATCTTACTAATCCCACAAATTACGCTATTTTCCAACCTTTCAACCTATTACTCATAATAAACCTTGAAACGTTTCAGCTTTAAAGCGTAAGAAAGAAAAACAGATGACAAACAAGATTAACTTCATAGAGGGTCATGAAAGCAAATTACTGAGACTCGAGGGAGAAAAGTTGAGGGACAGGCAAATGGACAATAATTCCATAAGGATTGCGTTGAATGAAATCGACAGGGAGATCCAGAGGAAAAAAAACGAAATGGTAACATAAGTATACATTTTTTGAAGACTAAGTATTACCTGGACAAGCTGTTCGTGTATACCCTTTTGAGATAGCAATACAAACAACCCAACCAAATCACATATTACCTTTAGCAGCCAGCGCTTCTGTCATAGATTGACTACCTTATTGAGGCGGTTTATCATGAGAAATTATTACCGGCGAAAGGTTATGTTTTCGTCTTTTCGAGCACTGACTTTTGCAGCCTTAAATACAACACTTCAGGTCACAGATGTCTACGGAACCTACGAAAACACACATAAACACAAACAACACACAACGTAGAATATGTAGTTATAAGCAACAAACTATTTACTCAGAAATATTGTATACGTGCGGAGTGAGATAGAAAGTAGAGATGCTGTCTTCTTTATTTATGTCTTTCGGTATAAATACTTTTCTTTTACTCTTTGTATAATATTTTCGTGTCCCATCTGGGCAATACTCTGTCTACGATATATGTTTACTTTCCATCTTGGTCTTGATGCAGATAAACCCTCTGGGATACACTTTGATCCTATAGAACACTCAGGTATTCGAATTTGCAGGTTTCCTTACGATGTTTTTCCTCCAGCGTAAGAGCATCGGGTAATGTAATTAAGTAAAAATAAACTTGGTACGGCCGGACTTATAGATAGCTACAGGCTTAAGTGCTTTGTCGCTTCAACGTCATGTTTATAAAAAGGCCTTACAGCGACAAGGTACTAAAGTGTTTAGTTAAAGCACAAAATAAAGACTTTCTAAAGGCCTAAACCGAACTAAATAAGCAGAAAATAAATTATTGTTGACTTCTTTTTACTTATGGTTTTCATAGCGAGTTGGAAAGAGATGCATCTATAGCTGTTCTTTCGTTATTTGGTACATCGTCACAAGGCGTGATTTGGACATATAAGCACCAGTGTGGAAGAAAATAAGGCCAAAGAAGACCAGTCGTTGATTTGACGTTTCTTCACCTTCTGACCATGACAGATTAAAGAAGAAAAGACACCTAGTTTTTGTTTCTTTTCCACTTATCAATACGTAATCTATAAAGAAGAGACAAGTAGCTGGTGCAACGTTCATCATTTTGCACGGCTTCTATGCCTTTAGTCTTTGTTCTGTGAGTTAAAGGGCCGACTGTCATGGCAACCGCTGGGACTTTCACAAATGTTAACAACTTTGACTTCTGATATGTTATTTCAGCGTAGACTACAACTGGAGAAGAAGTATTTCACAGAAGGATTCAATCACGAAAGGAGAATGGCACGCGCGTTAGACGACGAAAGGGATAACGCTGCTGACCAGATTATGAAAGAGAAGGAGAATAGAACAGAAGAGTGGTTGAGGTCTGTGGAAGAAGAGAAACGGATGCAGAAAGAAGTAAGTACAGTCTGTGAGCACTTAAAAGTAGGGTTGCCAACCCTACTATAGTATATAGTATTGTACTATATTTTGACTCTGTGTACTAAACAATGTTGAAGAAATATATAGTACGCAAAAATATTATATTTCGGTCAGTCTTCAAACATTATATGCGGTTTGGGTTGGAGAAATAGGCTTTTTACAAGGTGCTTCGGGTTTGTCCTTATCTCTCACACACGCTTTTAATAAGAGCGTATGAGAGCGAGTGAGAGACAAGTGTAAACCTTCTAAGAGCTAACGCGCTGTATGTTTTTGTATAATTTTAGAAAATCAATTGGTGTTACCGATGGTAATTTTTTTAATGTTTTTCTACTAATCGAGAATATTCTCTCGATTCTTTAATACGTTGACGACATTGAAAGTGTTACTTTAAAACTTTAAGGAAACTACTACCCGTATTCACAAACAATACTTAAGGGACCCTTCACTGAGTAAACGCACTGCGTTCAATACAGCTTTGTGATTGGTCCTGTATGACCAACCTTTTGTTTATAACACCCATATTCACAAACGTCACTATGAGGTCTCACAGTGCTCACGAACGCACAGGGTGGTTAAAATGGTCTCATAAACAAAGGTCGGTCATAAAGGACCAATCACAAAGCTGTATTGAACGCAGTGCGTTTACTCAGTGAAGGATCCCTTAAGTATTGTTTGTGAATACGGGTGTAAGACGATTTGAGGCACCCTGTGCGTTCGTGAGTGCTGTGAGACCTCATAGAGACGTTTGTGAATACGGGTGTACGTTTCATAACGTAGCAAGAAACTACATAACCTTCTTTGCTAACCATTAATCATTATTTTTAGTTTTAGAAGCACACTTTTTTTTACAAGTTTAATAACTACGGCCTAAAAATAGTTAAAGTTGGCAAAACATACCTAATTAAAACAGCTGTTGCCTACATGGACGTAAATTTAAATGTAATTATGACTTATATTATTTACTTCCTAGAAAATGGCAGAAGAATATAGGACCCACTTAGCGGAGCGAAACCTCAGCATTGAACGAGAGAAACAGGAGAGAGGGAACAGGATGCAAGAAGTGAAAAGAGTAGCAGTCCGGGAGTTGCATAAGAAACTTGAGAATGCCAACGAGGTTTGACAAAGAATTTTATCAAAACTATCTTACTGCAGGGCCCGTATTATGGTCGCCTTTACCGCGGTGGATAAAGTATCCGTCACTCTCACACTTACCCACAGGTCAGAAAGTGACAGATACTATGTCCACAACGATAAACACGACCATAGTAGGCCCGCAGGCATTAATTTAAAACAAGTTGGTATTTCTATTTATTGCTCTTTGCATGAAGCGAGCTTCCAGATACTATACCATTGTAACTAAGTGAGTACTTAATGTTTACATTTTGTGACTAAAAAGTCCGGATTTTTATCGAAATTTCAGATTTTTTGTGAGGACTTTATACATTCTTAAATGGTAACCCTAATTGTGAGATTCAATCTAAACTCTTTTTGTTGCTATGGCTTTAGGTGCTATAGACTTGAGAATTTAAATCAGCGTTTGCTAATAAATAATCAAGTCCAGCTTATTTAGGTTATTTATTATATCGAATATGATAAATACAATTAACCATATTAGTAATCCGATCAATTAGAGTTTGTTTATTAAAGTCGAAAGATACCTACGATTTTTACAATCTACGACGGAAAAAACAGCGTCACTTTTCTATTATACAGCGACATCTATCGGATAACAGGGTAAACAGAAAGCGCCATCTATTGTCGAGTAGAATTTCTTGTATAAGTATCTGTATAAGCCTTGTATAAGCTTTCTAAAATAGTAATACATTCTGGATAAAACAAATCCTTCGTCCGTCTGTAATTAATAGATTACATATACGTTATATTATATTTATAACGAAAATCAGTTTAGCTGTAAAAAGAGAACAAACGAAGGTACTAAAACTTAAAACACTACTGTTATTATAATTATCATCCACGAACTGCGTTTGTACATTATTATTACTATCTTAACATAACCTGGGGCCCGTTTCATAAAAGCTTCTAACTTGTAATACAAGTGGAAGTCTCTTTTTAATACATACTGTTGGAAAGAGAGTTCCGCTTATAATATAAGCTATTATTTTTTATGCAATACGCCCCAGGATCTTATTGACTCTTACAGGAGTTTACAAAGCAGCTGGAATATAGAAACAATCTGAACACTCAGATCAAAAACAACCAGAAGACTATGGTATGCAATGATTAATTAGCCTTAAATATAATTACTTTTATTATCTGAACAAAAATAGTATAAGTACAGTTCATGAATAGCTTTTCAAAAAACACGTTTCAAAATTTCACCCTATTCCTCAAGTTCTTACAAATGTGTAACTGTATGTGCAGTCGAGTTTACTTATGGGTAGGTACACTTTCTTATTTCAAAGAAATACAATGCAATAGTATAGGTATGTACAGTCACCCAAAAAAAATGTTGAGCATACTTAGAACTTTGTCATTTTGAATGTCATTGTCCTTGTCATGTGTGTCATTTGATGTCTTGTTTGAAGTTTACTATGACAACGCACTTAAGTGCTTAACATTTTCGTTGGGTTAGGTACTGTACATAATAGTTCTACTCGACTGTACCTACATAGTACCGGTGGGCCTATTGCCTAACGCACTCGCAATCACAATCGACTTCAAAGTGGAACAATTGTTTTCATTTTGTATGCAGACAAGCCTTCGATTTTTAAAATGAAAACGATTGCGATTGCGAGTGCGTTAGGCAAATAGCCCCTCTGGCCTACTTACAGAAAATAACTTTTAGCTAAATTCATGATTTAATTGTATTTTTGACATTGTGCATTTACAAATTGATTTAATGCTAATAACGAGTTGAAAAACGCATTCAACATAATTAGCATGATTGTTAACAAGTAAATTTCCATTTTACAGGTAACAGAAATGATGAACGAAGAAATTGTACAACGGCCTTTTACAAAAAAAGCAAACATGTTCAGAGATGCTATGAACCTTGTAGATAAAGATCCAGGAAGAGCCAGGTGAAAACCATAGTATAGCTGTTTAAATTGTTTTAAATATATCATGAAAGGTGCCTTAACCCTCGAACACTAAGGTTGAAATAACAACAACCTTCAACAAAATATACCTAGTCACTGTGTAACATTAACTCGTTATTTGATAAAGACCAGAGGGGCCTGCCAAGATGCACTACGCTAACTAGCATTTCTATTCGTTTCATTTTTAAACCAATCGCGTCACTGGTAGATCACGTGATTCGAAAAGTCACGTGATCTAGCAGTGACGCAATTGGTTTAAAAACGAAACGAATAGAAACGCTAGTTAGCGTAGTGCATCTTGGCAGGGCCCTCAGGGACCCAATTCTCGTGACTTCGAGATGATTTTTCATGCGAGATGAACACTGTCAACTGCATACATCATCTCGAAGTCACGAGAATTGAGTGCCAGTGTTTATGTGGAAGACATGTTTATATGAAACGCGAAAGTGAAACATAATGACTAAGTACTTTATTTTATCCTTCACAGTACCAACCCTGTTCATCCGTTCAAGAGAGTATTGGATGCCAAGAAAGTGGACTGTCAATTGCCATCTATACGCGGGGCATAAGGCCGAATCACATATATAAATACGCTCAACGATTTTTACCCAACAAAATCTACATTACTTAAATAATAAATAGATTCAACAATCTTTGTGTATATTTATTGAACAATAACACCTACTCATTCTAACAATGCTCAGCTGTCGTAGGTTTTCGGAATGATTGGAAACATGATCCAACTTTTATTCATAGAAACTGAGGCCCTACTTTGAAAATCGAAGTTCAACTTGCGTTAACTCCATCCCTTTCTCTCGATTTAGCCCGAATAACGAGTGACAGGGATGGAGCTAACGTTACTTAGAACTTCGATTTTCAAAGTAGGGCCTTTGGAAGGTTACTACGTAGTACTAAATTTGAGATTTTGGATGTTCATCTCTTTCACTCGTTAACCGCGGCTGATTCGAAAGAAAGCAATAACGTTGCTTCGAACTTCAATTTTTAGGGCCTCAATGCATAATGTATCGCAACGGTTGCCACTTGAGAATATTTGAATTCCACTTCACCTGTCGCAACATAGGTGACTTTTTTGCTAAGCTTTTAGCCGTTTACGCACTATCCATCTTGAAGGACAGCAGCGCCCGTCCGTCATGCTAGCTAGACGTTTCTGATGTTGGCGTTTGTTGGACAAAAAGTCGGACGTGCGTGTCCATCACGTTTTCATCCAGCAAGCCTACGCATTAACGTTTTGCGTCGGGCATCTTGCATAGACAGACAGCACGGATTAATAGTGCGTAGCGGGCTTTATTCAATTATTTTCGGATGTGATACAATGACAATACAATCGTTTTTTAAATTGCCTCAAATAGCGTTAGACTTGCATGTAAAAATTGTAAAGAAAAAACATCAAGTAAACAAAACTTTTCTTCGAAGTTTGAAACTTAGCTTAACTAAATGTTTTTATTTCCAAATCGTAGGGTTATTTCACAAAATATTCTTTTGTTTTTATTAAGTAGGGTAATTTAACGGTAAATGTTGTAGAATTACATTGTCTTTACCCAATACGTCGTACACGTGCTTATCGTCAACTCGCCGAGAAAGTTCTTAAAACTTTAACTTGCAGGTGTTTAATTGAAGATGGAAGACAGTTTAGATTATTCTACGGGTAATTTGGAACATTGCTCGTACAGACATCTGCAGCAATTGGCCAAATCAATGCATCTGCCGTCTAATGTAAAGGCAAGTATTTTCTTACAACTTAAAAACGTTGCGTAAAACTACCAATATTTTTACTAATATTTTGAATTCCACAAGATTATAGAGGAAAAGCGCCAAATTGAGGTAAGTATTTATGTTTAATCATCAGTCGCGTAACCGCCGCAAAGCCATTTGTATTTTATTTTTAACTATTAATATCTTCTCTCTAATTCCTAAATTATAGATTGATTAAAGTACAGTCAATTTGATATCGTCCAACCTAAGCTTATATTAAATTTATGGTTTTTTGCGAGGTTAGTAGGTAGGTACTCTTAGAATAAGCATGTTGCATTGCCTTCAATTAAATTAAATAAAGCTAGTCAGAATATAAATTTTATAAAAAATCTTTCTCTTAGATACTGATGATTTTGTTTTAATTTTACAATTGTGCATTAATATTATCTACATAATTTTAAATAGATTCACATTGAGAAAGTAAATAAGAAATATATTTAACCTAGAGTACAACAAAAATATCTTAGGTGTTCTTACTGTTATATAATTTAATTTCAAGTTGTTTTTTTTCTTTTGCATCACAATGGTTAAAATAATAGTGCACATTATTAAAACTTAATGAAAATTAATTTATATAAACCAAAACAGTTAAGTAAATAATTATTAAATTGTATTCCAATGCATCACTCTGAAATTAAAACAACCAATATACATTATTTGAATCAACTGGTTGATGTAATAAAAAACCTTTTTTTTACTGTTTGAACGAAGATTGCATATTATTTTCAAACTAGATTCATAAACAACTTAGTCTATCATCAAACACAACATCAAGACAGCCCATCTCCACCTCTACTTGTTAATGATATTGGATAACTACATTCCTAGCATACTATACTTAAATTTTTAACCGGAATATCTGTGTAAAATTTTATTATTTACAGAAAATTCACCTAATAGAAATGATAAATGCCAAGAAGTGTTCTCCGGAGGCTGAAGTGGCTCGGATTGTGAGACGAATAAAACAACAGCGGCAGCACCTCTTACAGGTTAAGAAACGGTCCCGACGAATCGTTCAGGTAACACACACAAGTTTGATTCAAAATTTAAGGATAAAATTATATGGTATGTTTCCAAAATGATAATAAATTTTCAGGTGGACACATCAGACAGCGAGTCAGGCTCTCCGCCCATCACAATAACCCCAAAAAGACCAGTAGTGGTCCGATGCAATCCAGAACTCAGACAAGTAATCATCTCACAGAACAGCCTGCTCCAAACTACTAGACCAGGGAGTGACCGGGTACTGAGAAGCTTTCATATCAAACCAATTAATACATACGTAAAGAAGATGTTGGTTGAAACTAGTATGCAGAGTGCGGACCAAGGAACACAGATGAGTAGGATGAGGATTGTGAGGAAATATAAACCAAACATATTGTCAAATTCACATGTGTGTAAGGATAGACAGTTGGTTCCGGTTTCTCAGATGGTAAGTGTTTTTTTAACACTCAACAAAAACATAGAGTGCATGCTATAAGTTGATTGTTTGTATCTGTGTATTTTTTTATTTTTTATAAGAAATCTAGTTTGATTGGGATGGCCCTTAGCTAGATTTTATAAAAATCTGTTGAGCGATTTAAAGGATATAATCTCTAAAAAAAGGGCTGGTGGTTGTGTTCAAATCCCGGTAAGGGCAGATATTTGTGTGATGAGGGGGAATATTTGTTCCTTGGCCATGGATGTTTTCAAATTATTTAAGTATATATTTCTCTATATAAATGTTTATATTCTTGTCTAGTACCCATAGCACAAGCCTAGAGCATAGTTTGGGACTAGGTCAATTGGTGTGACATTGTCCCCAGATATATATATATATATTTATTATAATAGGGGATTGGGGGTTTTTTCAATTTAATAGAAATTTAAAAATAGGTAATAAAAGTACAATAATGCTGGGGGAGTAAACAAATTGGTGATGAATTTATAAAAAAAATATTGTTAGTCAGATATGAAAATTATTTACTATATTTTATTTATAATTTAATATCAGACTACATAGTGAAGTGATACACCACAACTTTTAACTTAATTGTGTTTGAATACAGTAGGGTTTTCAATGAAATATTACTTATACAGTTTCAAATTCTGTTACAATTTGTGGAATTAGTAAGAAATTTGAGTGTATTTTTGTGTCTTTCGTAGGCATACACATGTGAATTTAAGTTAAGGTGGATTTACTATCTAGTTGTGCTAATAAGAAAACCACATGCATTTAAAAAGAGCTATTCAATAAAGGCTTAATTAATATCTTTAAGGTCGCATTTCACCAAACTGGAATAAGGTCTTATACCTAGATTAAACGCCGAATTTGTATAGACTAATCTTGGAATAAGTCTTATTCCAGTTTGGTGAAATGCGGCCTAGTATAACATGGTATAACCTCTTCCACATTTGATATTTAGGGAACTTTAGGACTTTTTTGTACATATTTGAAAAATAATAGTTAACTTTTAAGATAAAGTTCCTGATTTTATCTCAAAAGTAAACTATTATTTTTGTCTTCATTATTTACTGAGGAAATAAATAAACAAATTTCTGCTAATGTCTAAAGAGCTTAAACGCCGCATGGTCTTTTCTATGTCACAGGTAGTGCTAGCAAAACGCAGCGACTTACAAAATGACGTCAGTCCGACCACTAGTCCAAAGGTAGCAAACACTTATAATATAAAAAAGTTCCTGTTGTTATTTAGGAAACACTTAGCACATTGGTGTTACTTATCCAAAAGTTAATCCTTATACATCCATTTTGTTACCAAAATCCAAAACCCAATTCATTTTTTGATATCTAACCTAAACTGATAGTTTTGTGTATGGTTTCATACAATTGTTTTGAGGACTTAATGGGAGTTCCTTTTTTTGTACTGTCCAGTATGATTCCTCCATTCAACATCTCCAATACTAAAATCCAAAGAAAACAGGTCAGTTCTACTCTTTGGGATTCCCCTTTTTTGTCTAATAGATAGATTTGTGGCGCCACCTATACACAAGCAATTAAACTAAAACCACTGAAGGCAAACCTGAGCGGAATTACTTCATAAGCCCAGTAGGTCGGAGAAGTTGTATCAGTTTCCCGATAGATGCCGCAAGCTGCTGTCTAATGTCGCGCTAGAGGCATGTTCCGGTTTCGTTGAATTACTTCACATACATACATACATACATTAAATCACGCCTGTTTCCCAGAGGGTCTTTCCACCTGCTACGATCTTGACAAATCTCTTTCGCTTCTTCCACATTCATACATCGAGTCATGCAAGCACGTCGGTTTCGGTTACTTAAAATTCGGCCTTTTTCCAGTATTTCTCCGATTCCGAGGCCCCTTCCGACCCTTCCACTCACTTTCGCTCTGTATATCTCTTTCGTCAATCTTCTTTCATCCATCCTTTCCAAATGACCGAACCATCGAAGCATGCCCATGCATGCATGCATGAATTACTTCAAGCACCATAATATAAGTCTTATTAGCGCTACAGTGGCAGCGAACAAATTTAGAGAAATATTTGAAACACGCCACAAGAGAGCCGCAGCAACAGTGATGCGATTTCTATACAATTACAATTCTTTTCGCCGCCGTCAAGTCGTGGTCCAGACCTATATGTATAAACTAGAGGATGCCTGCGACTTAGTACGCGTAGAATTAGTTTCCCGCTACTCCCCCCATTTTTTGCCGTTGGTGGTCGATTTTCGGAAAATCCTTTCTTAGTGCTTACATCATGAAAGGAACCCCTGTACCAAATTTCAAGTTTCTAGGTACAGTAGAGTCGGCTGTGCGTTGATATATCAGTCAGTCAGTTTAGCCTTTTATATATATAGATTATGCAATAAATTTCATTTCATTTATAACCGATCCATCAGGCAGCAGTGTTCGCTTTGTTGTACTCTAGTGTGGAGAATCAGATAGTCAATTAAATGACTAGTATTAAGCATTCTATCAATTAATTAGTCCTTTGGGTTGGCAACGCAAAATCGTAAGTCTGCTGATTTGTTAACTTTCTGTCAAAAATTTAAATTTTTGGGACAAATTGTTCCTGACTGTAGTTTTTTTGTAAAGTCATTATCTGCTGATCATGACCAATCGAATGAGTCCCTACACGGTGGGTCTATGTGAAGTATAGCGGAGATCCGGTCCCCACCTTCCGACTCCATCATCAGACCAGCTCGATGGTGCCATATTATTATTGTCATCGACGTTACATAGGTATACCAAATTTCTACTCAATCGGTCCCCGGGAGGTCGTTCAAATCTTCCTTGCAAGATTTCACCTGAACATACATACTTACATGCATTGTAAGTTGATAAAGTCTGTCCGTCGGTCGCTGCAGCATATTTCAGCAACTATTGATGCTATCGATTTGGCAATAGAGTTACATAATGCAAATGAAAAGGTTTTGCCGAAGATTGACCCGTTGCGCGAGTCTGTCTCTCTTCTTAGCCGGTTTATTTAATAATATAACTTAGCTTGTCATTGTGCATTTCATTTCATTTCATGAGGCATTGGGCCAGCCTGCACGTTTGGGCATCTTAGTTAAGTTTAGTTTATTTGATTTCAATCTGTGATGTAATTTTATTTTATTTATTGGTGTGTTATTTTTATTTATGACCTTTATTTTGTATATCAAAATTGTATTTCAGCTTAATTTTTAACCTTAACTTCTGTTTCAAATTTGATTTCAATTATTTTTAAAAAAAATTTTTAGCTTTTCGTCTTTGCCTAGCGTGTGTGAATGATAATTTTAATTATGATAATTGAAAACACTAATATTAAGACATGTTACTAACACTTGTATGGATCTTGTTATTTGAAATAAATGCATATTATTATTATTATTATTATTTCCTTGCAACTCTGTGGCTATTAATATTATGTTCTTTCTTTTCGCACCTTTCTAGCCCGCATCAGTCTTAGTAAAACGCCCTCGCCTCCTCAGCGGCATCTATCCAATCAAAGACATGAACTTCCACGTCCAAAGCGTCGGCGTACGCAACAGAGAGGGCAAGATGTCCAAAATAAACGCGTTCATACACAAACCGCACGCGGAAGCGAGCACCGAGACGGCGTTCAGTAACAAAATCAGGAAGAACATAGAAGTAACAATACAGGACATTATAGATGGTAATCTGGATGCGCAGGCCAATATGCAGAGTTTGAATTACCCTAATACTTCTGGTAAGTACTTTGTTATTGAAAAAAAAGGGGTGATAATGATAAGATAAGTCTAAGAGGTTTATAATTACTTAAAATGTCAGAGACAGACACTGAAATTACAAATATGTGATTTAATAATGAAAAGCAAGCTTTAAAAAACCCAACTGCTGTTCGGATAATGTCGTCAAAGTAATGATACTTATCATTGTATTTATTTTTTATTTCGCCAATTTCACATTTAAATAATTTTAATATAGGATATGACACTCTAGTGGTTAAGACGAATCTAACCACGTATAATTTATTAAAATCAGTTTAGCCGTTTAGTAGTTACGAGCGGACATTGAGTCGGACACATAAAATACACAAGTCAAACACATAACCATCCTTTTGGGCTTTGCCGCAGTCGGGTAAAGATAAAGGCTTACATTTTTATTATAAGTAATGTTGACTTAATAAATACTTGTTCCCGCGAAAATATGACCTTATTAAGTTTCGGTTTCGATCCGATCGAAACTAGATTTTGCCGCCGAAACTGGTTTCGATTGTACACTAAACGTTATTATTTCTATTTAATAACTCTGGCCTTTAATTTACCACTACCTTACTTTCTCAGGCGTATCCGAAGCAGAATCATACCCAGACCTAACCTTCGATACCTCAGTGTACTATCACAAGAAGATCCGCGCCGAGCAAGTCCGCGAGCGACGCATGAGTGCCCACACCCGGTGCGAGCTGCCGCGCATCAACGAGGCCTTCGGGCAGTTCAGGGTGCTGGACAGGAGTCAGGATGTGACACAGCCGCTGTATGTGCAAGTCAGCGAAGATTTCGAGAGAAGTGAGTAACTGAACCAGTAAGCTATATGTATAAGACGGATGAATGCCCACTACCGGGGCGAGCTGCCGCGCATCAACGAGGCCTTCGGGCAGTTCAGGGTGCTGGACAGGAGTCAGGATGTGACACAGCCGCTGTATGTGCAAGTCAGCGAAGATTTCGAGAGAAGTGAGTAACTGAACCAGTAAGCTATATGTATAAGACGGATGAATGCCCACTACCGGGGCGAGCTGCCGCGCATCAACGAGGCCTTCGGGCAGTTCAGGGTGCTGGACAGGAGTCAGGATGTGACACAGCCGCTGTATGTGCAAGTCAGCGAAGACTCCGAAAGAAGTGAGTAACTGAACCAGTGAGCTATATGTATAAGACGGAGCTATTGCAAGTTAAATTTGACCCACTTCCCGGTTTCTGATGAAGCTCAAAATTTGCATACACCTTCAAAAAGATGAAAGATAAAAGATGTTTATTCAGTAAGTAGGCCGCACGGGCACTTTTACACGTCAAAAATCTACCAGCGCTTCGCAAGAGACCACTGCTGAGAAGAAACGCCGCAGTTTAGTTCTGATGACAATACAATAATACATAGTACCATCGAGCTGGTCTGATGATGGAAACTCAGGGTGGCCATAGGAACACCTAAATTACACATGATAAACCCATCGTGTTAGGGCTCGTTAGGATGGTTTTGACCAGTAGATGACGACTGTGCAAAAAAAGTACAGTCGGCAACAAAAGTTTATTTATTCCAGCGGTGAACTCCCCTACATTGAGCAACCGCAACACTCGCCTGCTAGAGACGGTGTACAACTTCCGCAGCCAGTTCCTCACGCACCAGCCGCTGCCGCAGCCCGCGCCGCCTGCGCACACCACCTGCGTCTTCAGCTCGCCCACGCGCGCCACCGCGTGAGTACACACGCATACACACACCACAACCATCATAACATCTCTAGTCTTACAGATGTGCCCTTTCGGATACACTTCGACCCATTTACGATCATTTGTGCAATTACTCACTCAACTGTTCGAATGTGGTGTGTTATTTCAAAAAAAAACATCCCCGCCAGTAAATACTGTTAGCAGTACGACGAGCTGGCAGGTACTAGACGCAAAATAATTATGTAGTTAATTTAAATTGATCCTACCGACTTCGCCAATTAAGTTTGCTTGCGGAGGTTGGAAAGCGTCTAAGTTGAAAGCAGTGTAACAATGAGTTTTTCAGTTACCTAAAGTAAAAGTATTATAATTAAGCCTGCACATTCGAACAACTGTGTAAGAAGGTACTTCTAATCCTAAAAGTGTCTGAAAGTCTTTTCTATTCAAAGATAGGGTGCTTTTCACTAGAGCAGAGCATAATCGAAAAACACGAATAAACCACTTCGTTTTCCTAACCTTGCACAGCATAGCTATCCTATTGGTGTTTTTCCTCGCACACATTAGAATAACATAATGTTTTCAAATTCGCATGCATACCGCACTGTAACTCCATGCTGTGTGTGCCTATGTCCTGTTCATTTGACCAAAAGTCCGTTTGACAAACGTATCATTTTGCAAACTTGCATTTCGCAACACGTATTTGTGTTTAAACCATTACATATTAAGTAGTTTACATGGGCTTATGAAATAAGTTAGGTTAGGTTTCTTTTGACCACAAAAAAATTAAAAATAATGCGAAATGAAAGTTTATGAAATGATATAAGGTCTGGCGGGGCTATTCCCACAGAGGGGTAAATGTGTCATTTAAAGGTTTTAAATGAATAAAGCCTTATAAAACTATTTTTGCACGTGGTTATAGAAGTTTAGGTAGTTAAACTACTATAAAATTGAAATTTGAATTGAATGGAAATCCCATGAAAAAATTGAATGACGCATTTACTCTTCCTGTCGGAATAGTCCCGCCCGACCTTAAACCCCTTCCACACGATACAATTTTACGACCAATTTGACTAGATTGGCAATCGAACTGTGAAGTCTGAATAGAAATATGAAGTCGAAGGTTGGCCAGGACCGCTCGACTCGATTGTGTCGAATCAAGTCGGTGTGGACGCTACTTCGTATTTTTTTTGTAGTTGCCATGCATCTTGACGCAATTCCGTTCAGCAGGCAATGTACGTGTGGACGAACAATCAGATTGTAGCCAATTCAATTAGCATCTGATTGGCAATCAAATAGTATCGTGTGGAAGGGGTTTAAGTTTGCCAAGTGATAATTTGGATAAACACTAGTGTTCTGCCTGAATGCCTGTGCCTGCATGACCGCTGCTTTCAGGGTTGAGCACACGTCCTTCGCCCCCTTCACGGAACCTTACGTGCCTTGTAAGTCACGCTTACTTTATTTTCTTATGCACTTAATATACTAATACCTCTCTTTCTTTATTTATTGTTTTTTTTGGCTTTTCATTGGAAATAGTGTTTTCTCCAACATGCTCGGAAATTTTGACCTCACTGTTGTGAAACCAGCTCGTGAGTGAAGTTCTGTGTTACAGGCCAAGGAAAATGTATAAAAAAAGTTTTTATTTACCAATTGCAGTGGCCGCGAAAAGTGTATGAAATTTCATTATATCGCGTTTTTTTACTTTTTAAACCATGTTTGGACTAAGATAACTAACTCCAAACAGAGGGGCTAGACAAGATGCATTACGCTAACCAGCGTTTCTATTCGTTACGTTTTTAAACCAATCGCATCACTTGTAGATGACGTGATACGAAAAGTCACGTGATCTACCAGTGACGTGATTGGTTTAAAAACGAAGTGATTAGAAACGATAGTTAGTGTAGTGCATCTTGTCTAGCCCCTCTGATAAACACTCGTACCATTATGTTCTTACATGTTTATTTTACTGCAAAAGGTTCACCTTCGAAAGTCGTTTACAGAGCGTATTTAAAAGTGTATCAAATATTTTTACTTTTTCATCATATTGCATTCATAACCAAAATAAATTGCCGAATTGACCTCTACGCTTAATAATTATAATTTAAACCCCAATTTAATAAAATTATTACATTTATTTCATTTAAATTTGTGATTTTATGTTATATTATACTTTCGTTTCATGGCGACAATCCATCCAATCACTGAGTATTGAGTATCCTTTTTTTTTTTCAAGGCAATTGTGGTAATTTGTTTAATAATATTAACATCTTTTATATTTTCTCGCAATGTTGGAAAAAGCACTGTACAAGCCTCGGTCTGGATGGGCTGTTGCTGGACTCCTATATCTCTAACTAACTCATACTCGTCCCGCAACGGCCTTTTTCCCGGTCTTTGCAATTATAAAATACTAGAGGACGCCCGCGACTTCGTACCTACGCGTAGAATTAGTTTCTCGCTACTCCCCCCATTTCTTCCCGTTGGGGGTCGATTTTAGGAAAATCCTTTCTTAGTGCTCACTTACATCATGAAAGGACCCCTGTACCAAATTTCAAGTTTCTAGGTACAGTAGTTTCGGCTGTGCGTTGATATATAAGTCAGTCAGGTTTGCCTTTTATATATATAGATTTCAAAATTAATAAGTGGCGCCTAAAAAACAATTACCCTATCCCTTATTGTTTAGTGAGGACTTTGCCCTTACTAATTCATTTGGATTGCTGACTGTTTATGATGTGTAGGTATAGCCTTCGATCGGGATAGCCAGTACCACTACAGCACCAAGGACAATTCGAGGATGAATGACTGTCTGCGGTTAACGGACCCAGACTATGACTTCCGCTGCAATGAAGGTAATACTTGCTTCATTCATTATTTTTTTATAACTAGCTTTCGCCCGCGACTTCTTCCGCGTGGATATCTATTATCGTATCTCGGTCAGAAACTTAATTGTTCGGTATGAAAAGCCTATGAGTTAATCCAGGGTATAAGTTATCTCCATTTCAAATTTCATCCAAATCCATCCAGCCGTTGCAGCGTGAAGGAGTTACAAACAAACAGAACCTTTCGCATTTATAAACTTTATAATATTAGTAGGAAGTAGGATAGGATAGCTGTTGCCCGTGACCCTGTCCGCGTAGAAATCGTTTATTGCTACTTGCGGGAAAACGTATCCTATGTCCTTCCTAACTAACTGCATAACATTGAAATCGATTCTGCAGTTTAATCGTGAAAGTGTAACAAACTTCTTCTTTACATACGGTGTCCCTAAAACCAACGCTAAAACTGAGAGGGCTGAAAGCAGCTAAAAAGCTATCTATTTAACCCCGATGTATGTTCAGCGATTTTTACTAATGTAGTAGATATTGATAATTTCAATCTGAATTTTTGTAATTTTCCGTTATACCCATGTCACGAAAAAACATTAATTTCATGTTTTATTTCATGAGTTTCTCACTGGTATCTTATATAATTACAATCATTAAAAATGAGCGAAGATATAAAACCTATTTTCCCGTTTTTTTAATATTTTATTTAAGTTATCTGTGTCCCAGTGTTTGCTTTTCACTTTATATGGAAAAAACAACTTTATGTGATTACTTAAAAAAATATTTAAAAAAAACGGGCGAATTGTTTTAAAAACTTAACTGATTCGTAATGATTCTAATTATTTAAGATACCTACCACTGAAAAACTTATGAAATAAAATATGAAATTAAAGACTTTTCGTGACATGAAAAAATTAAAAAACACAAACAAAATTTCAGATTAAAATGATCAATATCTCCGAAATTAGTAAAAATCGCTGAACATACATAAGGGTTAAATCGATAGCTTTTTAGCTGCTTTCAGCCCTCTCAGTTTTGGCGTTAGTTTTAGGGACACCCTGTATAAAACTAAGCCGCTTTCCGCGTCTGCCTGTAGATCCGCTAATAGATACCGATTGTCCCTTCAGAGCGCGCAACGTCAAATTCGTCGCTAGGCACAGCGCGGTCGGCGGAATTAGGAGCGAATGTAACTATATCGGACATGGTGGAGGACGCGCTGGAACTCATCAGCCAAGACGGGGTGAGTCAAACACATTTCGATTACTATATAAATAACTAGAGGACGCCCGCGACTTCGTACGCGTAGAATTAGTTTCCCGCTACTCCCCCCATTTTTTCCCGTTGGGGGTCGATTTTCGGAAAATCCTTTCTTAGTGCTCACTTACATCATGAAAGGAACCCCTGTACCAAATTTCAAGTTTCTAGCTACAGTAGTTTCGGCTGTGCGTTGATACATCAGTCAGTCAGTTAAGCCTTTTATATATATAGATTAGGGGCACCAAAAACAGGTACAGTTGAATTCAGAAGTAGCTGTATGTTTTGGGACCTTGTCAGTAACCTAGTAAATTATAGTCGGTCATCGAATTCGAGATCGAAATCTGACAGCACCGTTCTTGATTATTTAGTTATTTTAACATTATTTCATAAAAAAACATGAATGAGAACTCGTGTAACCAGTAATATTAGGGTAAGTTTTATTGATAAAAATACCAACACTTAAACCAAAATGCAGTAATCACAGCGAATGTGCGCCCGTTGAGGTTAGGATTTTGATCTCGAATTCGATCACCGACTATAGATTGGTTTGAATTTAGTATATGGATAAATATCTGTGAATAAAAAACCATTTTTCAGGATTACATGGAGCGAACGGGTATGGACGTCAGAATGCAGTGCGTTCTGTGCAACTGGGCCGGACCCAAGATCATACTCGAGCACCACATTAGGAAGGTAAGTATCCTAGGTCATTTGGTAGAGACCCTGCCTACGAAGCTAGCGGTCCTGGGTTCAAATCCCGGTAAGGGCAGATATTTGTGTGATGAGCACGAGTATTTGTTTCTGAGTCTTGGATGGTTTCTATGTATTTAAGTATTTATTTCTCTATGTAAGTGTTTATATCGTTGTCTAGTACCCATAGTACAAGCCTAGAGCTTAGATTGTGACTAGGTCAATTTGTGTGAGATCGTCCCTTGATATTTATTTATCATTTTAAAGTGATCCCTTTGACGAGTATGTATGTATGTGTAGTATAACGTCATCATCTCCTTGCCCTTATGCCAAGTTGGCATTGCCAACCTGAGGGCTTATTGTCTAACGCACTCGCAATCACGATCGTTTTCGTTTTGAAAATCGAAGTCTTGTCTGCATACAAAATGAAAACAATTGCTCCACTTTGAAGCCGGTGTGATTTCGAGTGCGTTAGACAATTAGGCTAGTTAGGCTTACCCAGTGGGTACTGGAAACGCAGCGAAAAAAATAGTTCATCAAACTTATGTATTATCTTGAACTGTATTTTACACTAGCTTGTGCCCGCGAGTTCGACCGCATAGATGAAAAGTAGTCTTTGTGTTAATCCAGGCTATCTCCACTCCAAATTTCATCAAATTCCGTCCAGCCGTTGCAGCGTGAAAGAGTAACAAACTAAGACACACACACACACACACACAAACTTTCGCATTTATAATATTAGTGGGATATTGTTGTACTGTTGATTACCTATATGTATATAACCCAATTTTTCTAGAGCCATTGAAAATTAACATTTACAAAAATGCATTTCAAACTTAATACATATAATAAGATTAAAAAAAACTTCGGTCTTACAATACCCTAATAACAATATAATACCCCCAGGTACATTCAAATCAAATAGACAAGCAAGAGAAGCGAGACTGGACCATCACATACAGTTTAGGAACTCTAGTTCATCGACCATTGTGGAGCTGCCGCGTTATCGAGCACGACGCCACGTTGTACGTGCTCAGTGTGAAGCATGAACAGCCGGACTATTTCCTTGCCTCGCTCTCTGTAAGTATATACAATGAGTTCATTTTCTAGTTTTATATCTCTACAAATTTTTGCCAGCAACTCCGCCCGCAAATAAACCGTTTATAGACATTCTTTCGGGAACTTTTTAATTTTGCGGCATGAAACGAACAAACAAAACTTCTGGAATATTGATATCGTTGGCTATCGTTTGTAAAATCAATAAAGTGTTTACAATTTTACATACCTTCATACGGAAGACAAAGTGCAATGTCTGTTTGTATTAATACCTAGTGGTTCTGTAGTCAGCTTTCCTCATTATACTTTTTGAAATAGCTAATGCGAATATGAATCAATTTACTAATTTGATCAAAAATATTGATAGTGAAATCATTATACGTACGAATGTATTTGGTCATTTTAAAAGATCCTATATTGCAAGTTCTTACTTACTACTATAATTATGTAATCCTTTTCTTATCATGGTACAATATTATACTTTTATAATCATCTTGACCTTTTCTCCATTGAATATTTATAAAATGACGTTTTACAGACAAGTCATATCATAATACAGTTAAGTTCAAGTTAAACTCAAAGAAGTTTTAAGAATTTATTTAAGAACTCCGGTAGCGAGAGCAGAAGAAGGTAGCTAGGTTCGTATGGCGTGGTCTGGTTTCGTAAAGTGTAAGAGAACACTTCTCTCGCAGTCTAGTGGAAGGAAGAATCCTTCGGCAGCCCGACGAAGGGTAGCACAAGTTCCCACACGACGATCTCGGCCATTGTAGAGTAGATAGTGGCTGCACTGACCCAGTAGTAAACTAGAGCCGTGCAACCCAGACCGTGCTTCCTGGAAATCCCAAGCATTGGCTGTGTGAGCCTGGTGTCCAGCATCGGAATAGTCTTTGCCAGCAAAGGGCGTAGCTAGGATATTGTTAAGGGGGGAGGTGGGACGCAGGCGTACACGAACCAAGAATACCTAGGCGTGCGTAATATTACTTTACGGTTTGTTGGCATTCCTGCATCTTCTAGTGGGGGAGGGAGGGGTGGGGGGGGGGGGGGGCAGCTGCTGGATAAAACTGTTTGTACGCCTTGGTTGGATTTTTTATCTTTTTGGATAATTCAACATGTGACACTCACCTACTTCTAACAAATAAATATATTATATTCTATTCAATCGAAACAAATAAAGATACAGTGCGATAGCACGTCTCTCACTCGCTCTCATACGCTCTTATTAAGAGCGAGTGAGAGAGAAATACAAACCCGAAGCATCTTCTAAGTGCTCACAGACTGTAAGTATGGTGATAATTTGAATCGTTATTCCAGACGTTATCATGCGACGCAGAGCTAACAACTGGCTCCATCACGATCTTCAACAAGGTGACCGGGGAGCCGCACTCCTGGCGGGGCGCGGTGCAGGAGCTGCCCCCCAGCCTGCCGTACGACAACGACGCGGCGCTCCGGCTGGGCCTGGCGGAGATGAACCTGCTGCCCAACAGCGCCAACGTCAGGTTTGTCAATGGGGAGCTGAGGCTGCAGTCGCCGAACAAAGTGGTGTTCGGACAGGAGCTAAATGATATACACGTTATTTTGTTTGTTAGAATCAATGTTTAGCCTAGCTTGATTGATATTAGTAGCTTTTATTGTCCAACAAATAAGGCTAAAATTAATTTGAATTAAGCTGTCATCAGGATTGATAAAAAATTGGGTAAAAATATACCTACTCCCAGTTGTTTTATCTCACGAAAGCGCGTGGGCCATGCTTGTGTGTGTAAATGCACGTGCACGTTGTCGCTGAGTGCGTAGCTGTCATCGCTAAGCGTCGCCGAAGGCAAGGAAAATATGAATAATTCTGCTGAATCGAGCATGCGGAATTCATGTTTAGAATTTTCTTTAGAAGACTTACCACCTGTTTCACAATCGACAAGTAAAGCATATTTGACGGACTAAATTAGCCCTTTCTCTTGCTTACATTTAAAAATAGACAAGGAGAGAGAGAAGTTTAAATGGCAGATAAATTTACTCGTCGATTGTGAAACAGGCCCTTAGGATATTTTTCCATATGGATACAAAAGTTTGATAACTTGCAGTAAGTATGCAGCAAAATGTTTAGGTTAACAGGGTTTGGAAACCGGTTTATTGGCCCTAAACCGAAATAGCGGTTCGGATAACCGGTTTACCGGTATTTAATCTCTGAATCAGAAAAATTGGTTCGCGGTTCGAATTTGTTATTCTGCTTTTAAAGCTATAAGGTGAAGTCTTGTAATTGCAACTATCTGGTTATTGCAACTAACTTAAATAACTCCTTCTAGGATAACTGTTTAGAAGAACGACAGGCGTGATATTGTATTTCTTAGTAAGGAAGAACGATATCACTCCTGTCGTTGTTCAAAACAGTGATCCTAGAAGGAGTTATTTAAGTTAGTTGCAATAACCAGATAGTTGCAATTACAAGACTTCACCTTATGTCATCTCCCTTGAACACTAATGGAGCTCTCGCTCTGTACTTAAGACTTGTGTCTTATATCTGTGTGTACATTTACAATATGTTAAGTCCCAAATGACCTTTACGTTGTTCATATTAAACTAATCAAGTTTAATAGGGAACGGTGTTAATCCGACCTCTAGCTCTTTTTTTATTGATGTTACGTGTAAACTGTCAAAATCGTTGACTTTTATGTAAAGTTTTATAACGTGTTGATTTATGTTTTTTTTCTGTTTGGAGATTTGTTTAATTTTTTGTATGAACTGAGTTCATATGCCAAGAAAGCGTTTTCCTATGGTTATAGTTTAAACATTAAAATGTGACTGTGTTAACCTTTATCTAAAATTCACTTAATGCTACTTTAATGATTTTTGGACTATTATTTCTTTTGATTTAAGAACAGTGGACAATTAAATTTTTGCCATGTTAAAAACTAACAAAAGACTGATTAAAAATATCAAAATGGGAATAATATAACTTTCCATTGTTCCTTTACAAAAGGTTGAAATAATCTAGCTCTGTCATACATATTGTTAATATTTGATTCGGATAAAAAGTATTATTGAAGACTAAACCAACATAACTATGTAACTATAGGTAATTTTCTTTGTGTAACGATCAAGCATTTTTTTTCCACGACACCGTCGTGCCACGTCAATTTGAGAAGTGGAGCACGCCATCGTGGTTTTGCTCGTGCGTAAAATTGACATTCCTTCGTCACGTCTCGTTCTAGTCTCGTGCCGTTTCCTCCTGGACCTCTATTCTAGACGGTAAAAACCATATCGTCTTTAACCGTCTAGAATAGAGGCTTTGCTACAGTCAGAACACGGGTTCGTTAAGTCACTTGCCACTTCGTATTTTGGTCGTGCAATGCAATTAACAATGCAGTATAACCAACTAAGGTCTGTTCATTCTTACTTGTCTTGTATTGTAAACAACTTTCTAACCTCTACACCTTTTTTGGGTAACACCGCTGTTTTATCGTAAATAAATTAAACTGTGTAAACATTTTGGACATCACTTGGACAATGTGTTGTCTGTAATTGCTTTATTTTGTTTAAAATAGCTGTTTTAGGCAAAACAGTTCCATTTTGAGGTTAGAAAGTTGTTTACAATACAAGACAAGTAAGAATGAACAGACCTTAGTTGGTTATTCTCGTGTATCCAGTATGTATTGTTCGACTAAATTGTGAAGAGTAGCAAGTGGTTTAAGTAAATCTACACCGAGCATCCAATGGCGCCCTTATTAATATTAATGTTTTTTCTAATACACTTAAGTTTGTCTTGAAATCGAGGAGTGGTTTGTTGTACAAATATACACAATAGCATATATGACAAAAATTAATAGGTAACGTAGTTAAACAACAACCATATCTATACGTAGATATACGTAGGTATAAGTAGATTGCTAAGTTTTTGAATCTCATCAGTATTTTTAGGATTAAGGTTGCAACTGATCGTGTGAATAGCTTTTATTGATTTGTTACAAGACTAAATGGTTCTGATCTCAATTGTTATTTTTATAAGGTTGATTAAAACTAGTTTGAATCGTTCAATGTTGTATTTATATTCATTCATACTATAGTCCGAGATTCGGCCGCTCAAAGTCCTACCTTATTGAGATACCGGATAAAAGCAATTGCTGCATTGGTGCAATTTCTAAAAAAGTGGACCATTAAAAAATGAAATAATTTATAAGTAAAATAAAATAAATAATAATTTAAATAATTGGGTCTACTTTTTCTACAAATTGCTTTTATCCGGTTACTCGATAAGGTTCTAGCACTTTGAGCGGCCGGCTTTTGATCTAATAGTTTTTCAAAAAGAGTTTAAAAAAATTAGCACACTTTCCAGAATTAAATTGGCTACATGATCCAATTTTTTGCCAAAACAATTTTTGTTTTGTTCTGTCATTTTACTGCATCCCTACTAATATTATAAATGCGAAAATGTGTTTGTTTGTAGCGTCTTCAAGGTCCAAACCCTCAACGGATCGATGTGCAAATTTGAAAAGGGAATGTCCAAACTTTGCTAACCTTTATTTTTGGCGTAAGGGAGTAAGAAAAGTTTCCAGTTTTATTTTCACATGTGTTTTAAGCTCATGGAGGTATCTAACAGCAGGTATTTTTGGAAAACTTGTCTGACTGTTGAAAACCAGTTTAGAACAAATGATAATTCGGACTCGCGAGTAGTTTTCATTACGACTTAATTTCATAATATCCTTTTATTTTACCAATACGTGTAGATCTCATAACGAATTTGTATAATAAAGGCTAAATACCGAAATTCCTGATTTTTAATAACGAAGTAATTCTAAGATTTAGTCGTATTCAAGTATTTTGGTACTTAAATGGTTATGACAATCTAAAGTTTTTCAAATTAGAAAGCCCCGGATCATTTTCGAACACTTTTTCAATCTTGTAATTTTTGATATTTTGACAAATAAGAAAATGAAAAACAAAGAAAATATTCTAATGTTGTTGAAATGCGACGTGCAACTTTTACTCCCCTTATTAATAGCTTCAGTTGACGGATAGACGTCCGCGTTGATTGCGATGATGAGTTTATCCGGGCTCAATCCGGGCCTATACCCAAGCCATCTCCATTTAAAACTTCATCCAAATCCATCCATTCGTTGCAGCGTGAAGAAGTAACAAACTAACACACAAACTTTTGCATTTATAATATTTAATGATTGGCGACCGGTAGCCAATTATGTCACTTTAACGTCAAACGTAATGACTAATATACATAGATAAGTCTCATTAGTTGGATTAGTAGGATACTCGCATTAATACGTTTAGTGGATAATACAATAGCTTTTGCTCGGGAACGGTCCAATTTTCCGGGATAAAAACTATCCTATGTCCTATTCCAGGGCCTAACCTATATGTGTGCCAAGTTTTATCCCGATCCGTCCAGCCGTTGCAGCGTGAAAGAGTAACAAACATCCATACATACAAACTTTCACGTTTATAACATTAGTAAGGATGTTATGTCAGTTAACCTAGGGTTTCGTTATGTTAACGTTTACGTGCAAACGGGCCTTACTCGAGTTAAAATGTCAGTTTTCGTATGAATCTGACGTTTACTAACTCAAGTTAGTCCCACCCAGTCTTAAATTTTTGGTGCACGTGGCCCTTAAGGTTTCAACCCATGTTGCTTTCGAAACTACAGAACAGAAAAAACAGTAGAAGTGTCAAGTGGGCGTGTAACGTGTGGCACGGTTATGCGGAGTTCCGCATAACCTACCATACTTTTGCCACGATCGCTTTTTTCGATATTTCAATATTTCAATATTTCTAAAATATAAAATAAATCCAGAAGCATGCCTTGCTATTTTGGAATGTGAAAACGATAGCCGCACCATAAACATTTTCCGTGGTGCCGTGTGGTTTTTATGATAGTTTGAGTATTGGCGACAACGACAACAGGCCTGATACTAAGCGAAGCTCATGCCACTTCCACTGTTTTTTCTATCCCGTTTTCGAAACCTTATTATTGTTTTACTGTGTTTTACTACACGACGACGCGTTGACAATGTGATAACAATGTCGTTTTACACCAAGTGGAGTAAAACCTCAGCAGTGGAGCCATATTAAAAAATGGAAAAGGTTACAAAACGTTCTTCTTCTTCTTTAAATTAATGGCGGTCCACCAAGTGATTTCGCCAGTGTCAGTGAGAGAGTATAATCAATCAGTAAATAGAACAGTAAATCTTAACATTTATGACTTAATGTCAGCTGTCAATTTGTCAAGTCAATTATAATTTCAATCAAAGTGAAATAATTCTTTATTAAATGGCCTCTGTCCATTGGGACAATTGAATTGAATTGAATTGAAAGTGAAATAATGTTTCAATGTGTTACAGAAAATATTATCTTTGAACTGTTTGTATGTTGATAGTCCCTTACGAGACGTCGGTAAACATAATACATTAGTGATATTGATAAAATTATCAACACTATTGTCATATATAAGAATATAGTTCCGAAGATATTTTATAATGGATCCCCGGCCATATGGAGAATCGTACGTGAAACCGCCCAAAGATGGCCCCGGACCTAGGGGAGGGAGGGAATGTTATCATGTAAGTGGTATCCATGTTTTTATTATTTAATAAGTAACCGTTTCAGACCGCTCCTATCTAGACGGTTTAACAAAAAATACAATAAATATCCCAGATATTTACCTATTTGGAATTAAAAACAGAGCAAGGATCATTTTTTGTAAAGTAAATTAGATCTGAACCCTGAAATAGTAGTTGTAATTGTTACTAAACCTAGACATAAGCGGTCGATGCGATCTGTCATCACTGTCATCGGCTTACGTCAGTTTTATACATTTTGTCGATTTTATATAAAAATCGCTAAGTTAGGGCGGCCACATACTTAGATTCGGAATTCCGAACGCAGCTAATCCATACGAAATCTACGACCCTACCACACACGCCCGTTCGATTTTTTTCCGTTGCGGGATTCCGAATGTATATGGCCGCACTTAGTGATGCATCTTGACTAGCCGCCCATTGATATTTGATTATACACCTAACCAGAGGGGTTATTACCTAACGCACTCGCAATCGCCATCGTTTTTCTTTTGAAAGTCGAAGGCTTGCCTGCATACAAAATGAAAACAATTGTTCCGCTTTGAAGTCGATTGCGATTGCGAGTGCGTTACGCAATAACTCCTCAGCCCTTAGTAACTTTTTGCAGCTGTTATAAGTAGGTAAGTACTCTATTTAAAAAAACCCGCTCCTTTTCTAATATTTAGATACTTACCTATTTGCGTCAAGGTACAAAATGAACAGTTTTCGGGATTTTTCAAATGATTTAAAATTTGGTACCTACTTAAAGGTAGTTCTGCATAAAGATGGATACGCAATAACGAATTCCACGCATTGAAAAAGCTACTAACAATCACGAGGGTGTCCTCGACCAATCAAAGAAGATATAAAGTTACGCCCACACCGGTGCCTAAAATACGGTGACGCGGCGGTACGGAATCGCAGTGACGCGTCGTATCAGCACCGTTTTTGACGCAAGCTCCACACACCAATGTTTAAAAAACGGTGACGGTACGGAATCGCAGTGACGCGTCGTATCAGCACCGTTTTTGACGCACGCTCCCCACACCGCTGCTTAACGGTGCGTATATTACGGTAAGTCAAAAACGGCGCCATGTTGTTACTATGACCCCGTCTTTTGTTTAAGCAACGACACCGTTTTTTAAGCAGCGGTGTGGGGAGCGTGCGTCAAAAACGGTGCTAATACGACGCGTCACTGCGATTCCTTACCGTCACCGTTTTTTAAGCATTGGTGTGTGGAGCTTGCGTCAAAAACGGTGCTGATACGACGCGTCACTGCGATTCTGTACCGTCACCGTATTTTAAGCACCGGTGTGGTCGCAGCTTTACACGATATGTACTTAGTATTTCATCGCGTGAAAATCCTCATTCAACGATCAGGCACATGTCCCTCTGCCGACGATGAGCGGGAAGCGAGTAGAGCCAGGGGCCTATTGCATATAAAATAATAGCTTATATTATAAGCGGAACTCTCTTTCCAACAGTATGTGTTAAAAAGAGACTTCCACTCGTATTACAAGTTCCAAGCTTTTATGAAACGGGCCCCAGCGATCGACTATTAATATACAGTCTGTGAGCAGGTAGAAGATGCTTCGGGTTTGTACTTCTCTCTCACTCGCTCTTAATAAGAGCGTATGAGTGCGAGTGAGAGACAAGTACCTACAAACCCGAAGCATCTTCCAAGTGCTATCGCACTGTATGTCTCTTTTGACACGGGATCTATATCTTTTGTTTCGACAAACTAGTCAAGAGAGTTTGCCGGCATTGTGAACAGCCAGCGATCAACTAGGTACTATCAAACCATTGGAACCTTGACCCACCATAGAACTGTGTCACAGAGACGTTATGATTCAAGTTATAAGAAGTGTCAAACAAATGGTTTTATAATGTCACTGTGACACCGTTCTATGGTGGGTCAGGGTTCCATTGGGCTGATAGTACTTATTAATATATGTGTTTCTTTTATTGACACGGGATCTATATAGTTTGTTCGTTTCTTGAGCGAGAAAATAGTCGATAGCTCGCTTCCGGCAGTTCGACAAGTGCCTCAGTCTATGGTTAATATTACCGACCTTAGGCACTACTTGGAAATCCGTAATTCGAACTTCGTCTATTGCTATCCCTTTTGCTCTCGACGCGTCACTAATTCGCAAGAAAGTGACGGGGCGATCCGAAGTTCGAATTACTGATTTCAAAGTAGAGCCCCTTGTATCTGCTCAGAGGGCCCAGACAAGATGCATTACGCTTACAAGCGTTTCTATTCGTTTCGTTTTTAAACCAATCGCTTCACTGGTAGATGACGTGATACGAAAAGTCACGTGATCTATCAGTTAAGCGATTGGTTTAAAGAGGAAACGAATAGAAACGCTTGTAAGCGTAATGCATCTTGTCTGGGGCTCTACTTTGAAATCCGTATTTCGAACTTCGGATCGCCCCGTCACTTTCTCGCGAATTAGTTACGCGTCGAGAGCGAAAGGGAAAGCAATAGACGAAGTTCGAATTACGGATTTCGAAAGAGCCTCTGGACCCTCAGATGTCACGCACCCGCTTATCGACGGCCCGCTACGCCGACTTTGTAAAGAAACTGCGAGTCGTAGAAGAGGTACAGCGTAAAGGAAAGGAAAACGCCCTCAAAGAGATGAAGGACACTCAAATTAGTGATTTCTTCAACATCTGCGACCAACGGTGAGACCTAATATGGGGATCAACCCAAATAATGCCCTCCTAAGCCAAAAGGCATATCTCATACTAAACTCCTGGGTAGTGATTCTCTCATAAGCAAAGGTGAGCGAATGCAGAAGTGAAGTCCAAGCGGCGAGTTTAAGTAGTCCCGTCAGAGCGAGCAAAACACATATTAGCGCGCGCATTCTCAATTAGGCAGCCTTATACGTTCGAGAAGCCATGCTGCCAAATTGAATACATGCGCTGAAATGTGTTTTGCTCGCTTTGACGGGACTACTTAAACTCGCCGTTTGGACATCACTCTTGCGTTCGCTCACCTTTGCTGTTGAAAGAATCACTACCCTGTAGCAATATGAACCTCATTACTAACGGAACAGAGTTAAAACTGCTTTTCATTTTAGACCTTTTTTTTTCCCGTACACATGTGAAACACCGTAACTGTAGGTATACTCTTTAATGTACGTACCTTACAAGAAGAACGCACACGAAGGGTTCCGTCCCATTATCTATACAATATTAGACACTATACCAGTTGCCGTTATTATTATCGAGCAAAAAAGGCAAAAAATCATGACTGTTGTATCGGAGCCCCACTTAAGTAAATATTAATTTTATTCTGTTTATAGTGTTATAACGGCAACAGAAATACATCATCTGTGAAAATTTCAACTGTCTAGCTATCACGGTTCATGAGATATAGCCTGGTGACAGACGGACAGTGGATTCTTAGTAATAGGGTCCCGTTTTTACCCTTTGGGTACGGAACCCTAAAAAGAGATACAAAACACAGGCAATATAAAAAAAACATGTACAAAGGTGAACTTAATATAATTTGCTCAATGTTCCAGATCTATGCTGAACAACGTGGCTCATCGCGTAGAGCTGTGCATGGCTTCCTATCAGCTCGATCTTAAGAAAAAGAGACAACGGTAGTAAGGGTATCCTATAGAGACCTTGATGACGTTATGAAAGATATCGTTATCGTACCGCTATATTTCGTTTATAAAAGAATAGATATATTTTTTTCGCTCAGGTTCACTTTGTCCATATTCCCATATCGTCCACATTCTCATCTCGGCCATTTTCCCATCTCGTCCACATTCCCATCTTGTCCACATTCCCATCTCGTCCACTTCTTATCTCTGACACATTCCTGTTTCGTTCACATTCCCAACATCTAGTGAACAACCGAGTGATAGAATTGATATCGAACAGCCTTACAGTCCTAAGTTACGTTGCAGACTAGTTAGGATTAGGAATGGGGACTAGTTGGGAATGAGGACAAGTTGAGAATGAGGGCGAGTTAAGTATATGGCCGAGATAGGAAGTGAAAAATTTAGGATTGGTATGTGGACGAGTTGGGAATGTCGCCGAGATAAGAATGTGGACGAAATGGGAATATGGAAAAAGTGAACCTGATCGATATTTTTGTGAATGGTGCCAAAATAGGGGGTCGAAGCAAATGTAGCACTGGTTGACTTAAAATAGGTATTTACTTACTTACTTTATTTTTTACTAGCTTTCCGCCCGCGACTTCGTCTGCGGAGAGTCAGTACTTCTGTTAAAAGTACAGTTATAGTTTACATCACCTTCAAAGGCTTTTTAAAAAAAAGTCTAGAACGTGAATTCTAAGTAAGCGGTCCACATAAACAACTTTAATTTCATGGCTCTAACCTTTATAACAACAAAATTGACATACAAAATAAATTCACTGCCTCTCTTTCACCATTACGTTTTTTTAATACGATTCTAGATAAATTTGCCATATTTCTATACAAACAATTAACCCACTTAGCAGAAGATTTTCGAAAAACACCGAAGCTGAATATTTTCTGTATATAATAGTAATTTGAATACTTAATTTCGATACAAACTTTACAGTCAGTAGTCTTGGATCCCAAATTTTTCCCTTTAGTTATTTTTTATTGATAATGGATTTACTCTTAACTAACTTATCCCTTTAAGGTGCAAATGTTTAAAAAACACTGAAGATTGCAATGTTTTAGATGCCATAATTCATGTACCTGGCTACAAAAAAAACTCATATTCAAACTTTCACCCGCTTTTCACAATGTTCAGGGATTGTTTTATAAATTGGTTATTATTTAATTTACATTGGTGTTGATACCGAGTTTCATGTATCTAACTTCAGTCATAATTTTAATTTGTAGGTAGGTAGGTTTTTTATAGGAAGGTAAACATTAGGTTATCTTAATACCAATTTCCACATTTCTCACTTCAAAAATAACCAAATTTCTACCAAACTTCTTCCCCCTCATTTAACCACCTTTGGGATAGTTTTTTCTAAATCGCCATTTAGTAACTTTTTTTGTTTATAAAAACAGTATCGTAAATATACATTTCCACATTTTTTCCTTCAAAAATTATCATAATCCCTTACAAATTTCTATCGCCAATTTACCCCTAAGTGTTTCCAAAATCGCCGAAAGCAATATTTTTAATTTATAACTACAGTAGCCGTTACAACATTTTCCACGTTTCTCACTTTTTAGTAATCGGTGAAATACGAGTCTCATTATTTGCATTTAAAAGTATTCCTACCAAGTTTTAAGTAAATTTGATCATAAAAATATTTTATCTATACACACTTTGCAACCCCCTTTCATCCCTCTAGGGTTGAATTTAAGTAATCGCTGAAATATGTGTCTCATTATTTGCATTGAAGAGCATTTCTACCAAGTTTCAAGTAAATTTGACCATAAAAGTATTTTTTCCCATACAAACTTTGCAACCCCCTTTCATCCCTCTAGGGTTGGATTTTAGTAATCGCTGAAATACGTGTCTCATTATTTGCATTGAAGAGCATTTCTACCAAGTTTCAAGTAAATTTGACTACAAAAGAATTTTTTCCATTCAAATTCTGCAGTCTCCTTTCATCCCTTTAGGGGTTGAATTTTAGTTATCACTGATATACGTGACTCATTATTTTCATTTCAGAGCATTTCTATAAAGTTTAAAGTAAATTTGAGCATACCAATAATTTTTTCCTTAACAAACTTTGCAACCGCCTTTTATCCCTCTAGGGGTTGAATTTTAGTAATCGGTGAAATACGTGTCTCATTATTTGCATTTAAAAGTATTCCTACCAAGTTTTAAGTAAATTTGATCATAAAAATATTTTATCTATACACACTTTGCAACCCCCTTTCATCCCTCTAGGGCTGAATTTAAGTAATCGCTGAAATACGTGTCTCATTATTTGCATTGAAGAGCATTTCTACCAAGTTTCAAGTAAATTTGACCATAAAAGTATTTTTTCCCATACAAACTTTGCAACCCCCTTTCATCCCTCTAGGGGTTGAATTTTAGTAATCGCTGAAATACGTGTCTCATTATTTGCATTGAAGAGCATTTCTACCAAGTTTCAAGTTAATTGGACCATAAAAATGTTTTTTCCCATACAAACTTTGCAACCCCCTTTCGTACCTTTAGGGGTTGAATTTCGAAAAATCCCTTCTTAAACGACGCCTCCATTACAAAACCAACTTCCTTTCAAAATTCCAACTTTTTATCTTTATCGGTTTGGGCTGGGCGTTGATATGTCACCCGGGACATTGCCTTTTATATATATAGATAATTATTTGACGCAACCAAAAAATCTGTTTTTTATTTTTATTTAATTAGGACGCTTATTAGTATTACCTATCAATGAAAACTGCAAGCATTGTGGCGAAGTTCATCCCGGCCCCATGATCTTTAAATTTAGGTACTAGAGACGACAATCACTAGGTGCTAGTAACTGGTATTTGGGAGGCCAGTAATTAGGTTTTTACCCTATCTCCTAGCCTGGCAGAATTGCTCCAGAATGAGGAGGAATACAACGTTCGCAAGTTCGTGGAAATGGCACAGGCAGGCCCCGCGGCGGTCTGGCAGGACAAGAAGGACCGGCTGGCGTTCCTCGTCGCCAAGAGGAAGAAGGAACACGAGGAGAAGTTCAAGGTTGTGCCGCTGTGAGTGCCTCCGGTTGTATAATATTCTTATCTTACTAATTAACTACACATATGGCCTATGTCCACGAACCTAACCTAGCTAGTAACACAAACGAAGTGGTCATTTTGCGACTGACTTTTTGAGATGTACTCGCAAAGCGATCTGCGGCGCGTTTCACGAAGCTACAAGTTACAAATTACAAACGGAACCCTCTTTCTCGTAAAATGAGTTAGAAAGAGACTTCCGCTTGTAATTTGTAACTTGGAGCTTCGTGAAAACTTGTGTTACAAGCGGAAATCTGTTTCCAACAGTATGTATTAAAAAGAGACCCACTTATATTACAGGTTACAAGCTTTTGATAAACAGGCCTCGAGGGGTTTGCCAAGATGCATTACGCTAACTAGCGTTTCTATTCGTTTCGTTTTTAAACCAATCGCGTCACTGGAAGATGACTTGATACGAAAAGTCACGTGATCTACCAGTGACGCGATTGGTTTAAAAACGAAACGAATAGAAACGCTAGTTAGCGTAGTGCATCTTGGCTAGGGCCTCTGGTCCTAACGAGATGTGGACCTAAAGCTTCTATACCGCCTTCTGTACTTCTACTGTTAATGTGTGTGCAGAAAAAGGTGTAATATCAACAGCTGCGGTAACACGAAAGGCATAGCGACTGGACAGTTAGGTACATAATGTGACAGCTTGTTTATTACTTGAAATTGTTGCCGTTTCAAGAATGTAAATAAATAAAAACTGCCACGATGATACTATACAGACTCTATACAATCTGTGGTAAAACTTATGTTTTTGGCGTAGATCAGCATGCGTGCAATTCCACCCTCTAGTCATCGGCTTTCAAAGTAAGGAGGCGGAGAAGATCCAGCTGTACCAGATGAGGGTGAAAGAGGCCCAGAAACAGGCGCAGAAGGAGTTTGACAAGATGTGGTACGCCGTCGCCTTAAAGGAGTCGGAAGCTCTGGTGAGGATCTTTTAAACCTTATTGTACATGATGTTCAATAAAATTAACCATTAATTCAGTGATTTCATTTCATTCATGTCATTCATTAATTTCAGTAATGATGTTTACAAAATAATCCATTCTTTTATATTTTCTTCTTTTGTATTTCTCAGGCGGCTAGATTGGAGTATGACACCATAGTAAACCTGCGTAGAACTAGGGATATTCAGAAGGAAGCTGACAAAGTGTTGCAGCAGCACCGCATCGACGAACAGAAGGAGAGAGAGCGTCTTAGGTTGGAGACTCTCTACTTCCGAAACTTGTGGGCGGAAAATAACAAGAAAGAGGACGACGGTTGGAACTTGGAATATGATATCCAGGGGGCAAACTTCTGGTGCCAATGACGTCAATAGATAATATTCATGACTTTTTTTTCACAGCTTCAATAAAAGCTGATTCATTTAACTAAACAGTTGAGAAAATTAATTTTTTTGAATAGCTATGAAAATAACCAAGATATAAGCCAACAAAGATTTGTTCCTATATCTTTCTAGCAAAACAGAATTTAACATAGAGCTTATTTGGCGGACCTGTTACATGACGTCACAGTGCATATCGGATCTCTCTGTCTAATCGCTGTGTAATTAGCAGTTTAATATGCGTGTATCATCCGTATTTATTGGCCGACTTTAATTTTAATTTCACTTTTGGTGATATCTATTACGGTATTTCCATAAGTATTAAACTTTCGATAGCGATATTGAGATGAACAGTAGCAAAAATCATCGAGTAACATTATCAATAAAAAAAAAAAGGTTCACATGTTGTAATAACAATTTGTATAGTTAAATACTATTCAGGCATTATTATTTTGAACAGCAGCGTCGCAAAGAAATTCATAAAAGAAAAATGACTGATATTTGCCATTTTTATGAAAAAATAATTAAAGAAATATGGTGCTACTGTCATTTCGATTTAATTCTGATAGTTTTACCGCTCTCTATTTTATATTGTTTATTTATTTGTACCAGTTAGACCTAATCATTTTTGCTGAATGAAAGTACCGTGTTTGCAAAGTTTCTTCATTTTGACGTCATCGCCTCTAAAAGTTTGACCCCTGATGATATCCTATCTTATCTTATCTTGTTTTGCAGATGGCCTTTCAAATACACTTCGGCCCTTTAGGATCTTTTGTCCAATTACTCTATTAAATACCCAGCTGTTAAAATGTGAAGCGGGTTTCCTCATGCATGATGTTTTTCCGTCACCGTAGGAGCATCTCAGGACTTTACCCAACTCTTTAGTAATTAGTAATAAATCTACATATTAAGTAAGTAATGTTTCCATTTTGTGACTAAAAAGTCCGGACTTTTATCGAATTGCCAGCCTTTTTGTCAGGACTTTTCAAACTTCTAAATGGTACCTCGGAATCGTTTCAGCGGTTTTGCCGTACGTCTTTCAGTTTCCCTTACCCTCTATTCTATTCGGTAAAACCATATTACCACATGTTATCCAAAACGGTTAGGCCCAGGCTGGTGTGCTCGTCGTTAACTTTCGCTTTGCCCTAAAAGATGCATTCTTTTAGAGAATCGTGCGGCCGCCGAAAAAAGACAACAGACAACGCGCGAGCGAAAAGAAGCGGTTGCGCAGCGGCAGGAGATACTTGCGCGTGCTGCAGTCGTAAACAAGCGCGTCAACGACGCGTGGGACCAGCTGACCGCGCAGGGCTCGAGCGATGAATCCGCTATGAGGGATCGGGCCCGGAGGATGGAGGTAGGAGGGAATGGAGGAAGGAAGTGGAAGATGGGATGGGGGTAGGAGGAGGTTGAAGGGAGAGGGGGAAGGAAGTGGGAGATGGGGAAGGAAGTGGGAGATGGGAAAGGGGTAGGAGGAGGTAGGAGGGAATTGGGGATTGTAGTGGGAGATGGGAAGGGGGTAGGATATGGAGGATGGAGGTAGGAAGGAATGGGGGAAGGAAGTGGCAGATGGGAAGCGGGTGAAGTGGGAGATGGGAAGGGGTAGGAAATGGAGGGAGGTAGATGGTAGAAATGGAGAAGAGAGTAGGACAAAGTATGGTGGGCGAGACTTAATGTCTGATGGCATTCTCTGCCAGTTAGGATGACAGTAATAACTTTAACACACTACAGTCTCAAAATGTATAAATATTACTTGAATAAAAAAGTGGACCAGCAAAAGAGCGTTATGACACTTACGTACTTTTGTTGAGAAGCGCAGTTTTTCGGCAATAACTCAAAAAGCGGTACCTAATTCGATCATGTTTTTTTTTCATCTTCTGTTTCATGTATGGAGTACCCTACAAATAATTATTTTCGTTAATTAACTACTAAACTAAGTAGCGGCGTCTACAAGACACCTCTATACTCCTGGCAAATGCCTGTGACATACGGACGGACGGACAGTATGATGAAACTATAAGGGGTTTGCCATTTTGACTACGGAACCCTAAAAATGAAATGCAAACATGTTAAGCAGAATAATTTTTCAGCGCAATCGTTTTCAACATATTAACATGCAAACAAGCATGAAAGGAATGCAGCAAGATGTGCCGTGCTTTATAAAAAAAGACCTAACAACCTAACCTATTCGAGTCGCTCCTACCCTGACTAAAGTGACCAATGTTGCTAGCTGCGCTTGCGCCTATTAATGCTACACCACATTATGCAATATGAATATGACCATTATACTAAACAAATCAGTCTCATCAATAGACTATTTAAAAATCGACCAAAAATCATTCGGATATTTACCAATTATAATACTATGTATTCTACGATGTCATCATTCCGCGAAACATTATTGTACTAAATATGTTATGCCAAATACATTTCGGACAATAAATACACGGCAGCCGTTCTGTTGAGTAAGCCGTAGCAGTAGGTATTTATTTTGTTGATACTATTCCATTGATGAAGGTGCCATAATGTGTACATTTAAACACATAAATGAAATTATCACGGGCGTCTCAATTTTTCAGCAAGAAACGAACTTGTGCAATTTCAAGTTGTTAGATCTTCGCCAAGAAAGGCTTGACTCACAATCGGCCAACGACCATCTCGTCAGTGAAATGTCTGCGGAAGATCAAGCTAAACTGGACAACAAGCGATGTAACTACCTCAACTGGTCGAAAAAGACTAACAAGGTAATAAAGCCGTTAATTTTCCATTTTTAAAGGGGTATTATTTAACCGATCAGCAAGATATTCTTATTTTGGTGAACAAAAAAATGTATTTGGTCAGCGAAAATAGCTAGTTGGTAAGCAACTTATGGTAAGCAAACATTTATAAATGTGTCTGCAATTAATGATATACTGAACTGCTCTAAATTATTTTGGTCAGCAAATTAAATATTTGAGCTGCATTGAGCGACCCAAAATTAATCAAATTTTGGTAAGCAATCAGTAGGTAAGCAAAATATTTCATTTTGTCCAGCAAAAAAAAGGGGGCAAATTTACTGCCGTGCCGGCAACGCACATATGCCGGTTAGGGTGTAGCAGAGGGTAACCACTGAAAAAAGACTTAACCACTGAAATTATTTGCTGAACAAAGAGTTGTAGCCCGATTTTTATTTATTGCCACCCAAATCTTTTTATGCTGCCCAAATGAATTAATTGCTGATTTTTTTTGCTGATCAATTTTAATAACGGCTGACCATTTAATTACTTCCCTTTTTAAAGTGATAACTTCTTTACGGAGGGTAAACCATTTCGTTACGTAACGCGCGATTAATGACAGACTGTCTGGCTTCCCTTCCTCTCACGCATACGGCAGCGGTAGTACTAATTTTTAAAATACAAAAGGATGCAGGAATCGGATTTGAACCGCGGCACCTTAGCGTCATAGACTTCTCTCAGCCGCTAGGCAAATCTCAAGTTATAAGGTATCGACGAAAATGGTAAACGGTATTTGATCTTACCTGCTGACGTCACCGTGCGTTTCTAAGCATAAATACTGTTGACAGTGAGCATATAACCTAAAACTATCACCAAGTTAAACAATTTCAATATTAAATAGTTCAACTTAGTTTAGTTTAGGTTATCACTTCTATCGGGCGTCCCGAGACGCGCACGTTTTTTTTTCAATCAAGTTTTTAAGTAATGTCATAAAGTTTGTTTCTCAATACAAGGTGTCCCAATGTTTGTTTTTCGCTTTGTATGGAAAAAACCTTTATGTAATTACTAAGACAGTTGATTTAAAAAACGCGGGTCCTAGGCAGGACGTCGGTTTATGGGATACCCTGTATATTGTTTCGACCACTATTAAACGCCTTCTATTACGGCAGCTATATCCTTCCTTCCTTCTCTCGACAGGAGGTCCGAGTTTTCATGAAAGAGCAGATCAAGGACAGGCAAAAAGCAAAAGAGGAGAGACATCGACTGATTCTTGAAGAAGTACAATGTCGCAGCGATATGGACGAGCAAATTGAAGCGCTGGCCCGCCATAAGGATGCCAATGAAGCTCAGACGAATAGGCAGCATGGGCAGAATGTGCTGCAACAGATAGAGCACAACAAGCTGTTGAAGGTAAGATGAGTAATCTGTGGCTCTAGTTAAAAAGGAAACATGTCTTATTTATTTACTTATTTACCTACTTACCACTGTATTCATAAAACAAAACGCACGATAAACCTATTTTAGCTCTGTCCCTTTCTGTCCAATTCAAATGTCATAATGACAGATAAGGACAGAATATTTCAAGCATACTTTAGCTATTGCGCGTTTATGAATAAGGTGATTAAAAAGCACTTTATTCATAAACCGACTATAAACCTATTTTAGTAAAAAGAGTGATTACAATGTACTAATGCAGTTACGTCTCCTCTCCGCTCCGCTCGTCTCCGCTTGACTGTTTCCACTGAAGCGGAGCGGGGACGAGATGTGGATTTCAACTAATATGATTGGTCAATTCCTACACGTCTCCGCTCCGCTCCACTCCGCTCCGCTCCACTCCGCTCCGCTCATCTCCGCTTGACTGTTTCTATTGAAGCGGAGTGGAGACGATATGTGGATTTCAACTAATATGATTGGTCAATCCCTACACGTCTCCTCTCGGCTCCGCTCGTCTCCGCCTCAGTGGAGCCGCACCCTAAAGGTTACAGGTTGGTTTTTTGTACAGCAAAAACCAACCTTCGATTTCACGACAATACTTTAATTTATCAGAAAACAATAATATTAATGAGGGTGCCACCGGACGCTCGGCGTAAAATGCGTTCGTTCGTACAATATTGCACCGTCTACAATATCCCAAAGGTCAACTGGCAGACAATGCATTTTTGTGTCATAAAGATTCACCCTATTATTCATAAACGCGCAATAGCTAAAGGTGCTGGAAATATGCTATTCTTATCTGTCATTGAGACATTTGAATTGGATAGAAAGGGAAAGAGCATTATATTACAAATATATTTCTAATACAATTAGCTTATACTAGTGCTAGGGGTTGCACACTTCGACAACTTTTATGAAGCCGCAACAGGCGGAAAAAATGATAATGATGGTCGATATCGACGCTGGAAAGGATAATTGACTAACGTCCATTTGACAAACTTTACAGTAGAGCGATTTAAAGTTTGTTTTTTCGGAAAAAAAATCATATCTTTTTTATTATTGTTTATATCGAAATATGTTGTACTACAAACTTGTTCATAATTTTAATATCTACTGATTGGTTTTTATTGTAACACTTGCAAAGTGCTTGTTCACGAAATAAATGTCCCGTTAGACAATGGCTTCTTTTGACCGGCGAGGAAAAACGGTTAAGGTAAATGTACACTATTCCGGGATAGTACATTATGCCGGGACATTTTGAATTTTGTCGTAAAATAAGAAAGCAGTCAGTAAAATTATGTTTATATGCAATACCAAATCAACTTTAGTTTATGTACAACCAAAATCCGATTTCTGAATACAAATAATATAATTATTAAAGCCGTGTCGCGTTTCCGAAAGCATCAGTCGCAGCCAGACTGCAGTTCCGTACGCTTGTCTTGTCGTTGAGCGTAAGGTGTCAGTGCAATTTTCGTAAGGATCCCATGGGATACCGGTGAGTTTATTTAATTAAAACTTATGAAAATATTGGTAAGTAGTTATCAACAGAAGGTTTTATATCTAATTCGAGTTGTTATAATGCATATTTTTAGAGAAATCGACAGTTTTATGACTCCCGGCATTATGTGCACAGATCTGAGCCGGTGAACATAATTACGGGCGTATCACGCAATAAGGGAATATCGGTCCGAAATGTTTTAGTCTTTTATTTATAGCTGGGGTGAAATTATCTGATAAATTAAATATTAATAAATTAAGTTATGACCGCAGATTATTGTGACGTAATTACGGTATATGTTTTTTTTAAATTTTAACTCTTTTAATCAAGTCTGAAGTAATTACTTTTTGTGTCATATTTATGAATTAATGGAGTCGACCATCAAAATTAAATTATTTATATTTTATGAAATAAAAATAAAATACCTATTTATTTTGATGGTACGCATATATTTGTTATATTTCCCACGAATCTTTTTAAAAAATATATTAAAAATACTTAATTAAAAACATTTTTTTGACTGCCGTAATAAGGTACATGTCTTTTTTATTCATGTCTTTTATTCCGGTATACCCGGAGTAAGGGGAGCAGAAAAAAATCTATATTTTCTTTGGCAAATAAATGAAAATAAGGGGGGCAGGGGTCCATTGCATTTTAGTGTGACAAGGCTGTACGTTGTCAATAATTTATAATTCATTATTTATTGGTAATATTCACTACATCTCATCCATGATTTTAGAATTAAGTAATAATTCTAAAATAATAGTTAATTCCATTAAATACCACTACGCAATTATATTAAAAATTAATTTATTAACTAAAGATACGAGAAATCGTTTATTTGAGTTAAATAAAATATGGCTGATATATAACTAGCGTTTTAATGGTGAAATAATTATTCAAAGTAAAATACTTAGATCAGTAAATATTTATTTAAGTAAGAATTTCATTTCCATCTTTTTTAAATTTTCAGAAAAAGAAAAGGCGTTAAAAGAAGTAAGCGACGGCAGTATATCTGTTTATAAAGCCTCAAAAACATATATAATATATAAGTATATATAAGTATATAAGTAGGTATATAAGTATATAAGTATATATATTCATTCATTCAGTCATTTTGTTTTTATAGCAGAAGTTTTTTTTGTTTCAAATTATATCAAACTGTATTAAATTTGTATTTTTATTTCACCAATCATAATTATGTGTAGGTATCCATTTAAGTTAAAAGTTATTCTTAAGGGCACTTTTTTTTACTCTAAATTAAAAACGTGTGCTCCGAATAAGTATATCACGGAATTACGTTCAACGCCTCCCGGAATTAAGTCAGGAGCCAAATTTTATCCCGGATTTAGGGACAAACTAGAGGTTCCGCAAAATAACGATTATGTCTACAAATTAGAGGCAACGATGCATAATAAAGTTCTACGTGCATCTTATAATAACAGTCTACAGAATAAAACAATTCGCAGACCTTTAACCTTCCAACTTTTTCTAAGAATCATCCCTAAAGTATAAAATGCCTTAATATGCCGTAATATGGTACATTTACCTTAACAGCCACCTGTCGAAATATTACTCGTAAGACTACAGCTAACAAACCTTCAATCGGTTTTGATGAATCCTATTGTAAGGTATAAAAAGGTCTAACGTGCCTTACAAGGTTTTTTGGGCCGTAGTAAAAACGGCTAACAAACCTTTGGGTTATTAACTACAGACAGGAAAAATACCTAAATGTAAAAAGCTCATATTAATGACTGACTAACGGACAATTTATGAAAAAACGTTGAAAAAGTGGTCTGTAAGACCCTGCGTTTTACAAAAAGCTTCAAATTTATAACGGCTAACGTGCTAGAAAACTGCTCCGACCGCCTTGGAACCCGGTTCGTTAGACGTAAAAAAATTCGCTGATTCTAACGATATACATAAGTCAATATGCCCCAAAATGTCCCGTTAGTCACTTTACCTTTCCAGCGTTGATATCATAGTGTTTGACATGAGTTAACAGAAAAGTTAGTTATTGTTTGTTGTTTCTGGAATAAACTTTGAAAATCTGCTTGACATAAGTGGTCGGTTTGTGCAACCTCTAAATATTGTCATAATTATAACCTAGAAACTAGACTATTTTGTATATTAGACAGAGTTAAGTATGGCGTAAGCGAAATCTGCGAAAAATATGTCATTTATTCTTTTACCAAGCTCCCTAAAATCAGAATTAAAAAAAATACAAAAGACTAACAACAAAATAGGCTGATTGTTTCATTTTATGTTTAGGAACGTGCGCTTCAAGAGGAGAGAGACCAGATAAAGAAGTTTCAGCTCGCCGAAGCTAAGTACCAACAAGAAACCAAAAACATGCTGGGCCGGTCAGTATATATTTAATGTTTACATGCATACATATACATAATGCTGGGGTCCTAGTGAAAAAAGGTATAAGTCGACTTAACTCGTAATAGTAGGGGAGCCCAAGGTGCTAATTGGGGATTTACTCGAGCGTCATGGGGACCTATTAGATTTTGAAGATTAGATGGTAGAAAGGAAAAAAAAGCAAGCCCTCCTGATTGACCTAATCAGTGGCAGCGGCATGATAAGCGACGCCTCGTACTTAAGTATCTAGTATGATCGATCTCCTAAAAAAACCAAAGCTCATCTGAAAGATCATCAATTTCTGTGTAACAAAAAAAACTGTGCCAGGTTTTTTGCATTGCAGTGCCATTTCGTGTTCCCCCCGTTGATGACATGACTACCTAATTATGCATATCATCTGGGGCCCGTTTTACGAAGCTACAAGTTACAAATTACAAGCGGAAGTCTCTTTCTTACTCCTTTTGCTAGAAAGAGAGTTCCTCTTGTAATTTGTAACTTGTAGCTTCGTGAAACGGGCCACTGGAAGTCTTATCGAATTAGGCTTAGTGTCGTTGGCTCTTAGAATATATAAACGTCGTTGGCGTGATAGGCACGACAGTACACGACATCTTTCGGTGTTCTTAAATCTTAAAGTAAACGTGAAATACTGTACGTCCTCTTCCAGGCCATTCTTCTCGAACTACCAGCATGCCTTCATGAAGCAGTTGTCGAAGGGGCTGAAGATGAAGGAGAAGTGTCCCTGCTCAAAGCCTGACTATTGCGCCGAGTAGGCTGGTGGGGTGTTGACCCTTTGGGGGTGCTAAGCCGGTTATGCTATCATGGTCGTTTATCGATGTGGATAAACGTAGATAAAACATATGTCACATTCTGACCAGTATGTTCGTGATAAAGGCGACAGCATATTTACGAGTTTGCAGTCCAGGCGTCTGTGGAGTTATTTTATTCGCTCATTCGGCTATCAATTCGAACGGCCATGCTAAGTTAACCTCTGCGCTCGTACGCAAAATCACACTATTCTTGAAAGGTCTCGGGTCAAGTTTTGTTGGTGATTTCGACGATTTTTTCTCAGATTACTTAAAAGAATCACTTATTATTTTTGCTTATATCTCTTTATTATTTTTCTACTCGTTTAGTACAATGTGCTACTAACGATACCGCTATCGGTAATCAGCAAATGGCGGAAGGCATTCTATTTTAATTTTTATTTATTTTTTAAATGTGCTTTTGTTCTTAGCCATTCATCCGAGCAAAGAGATGGCATGCTTAAATAAAGTACCAGGAGCGCAGCAGTAATTAGGGGGTGCGTAGCGGAATTTAGATCGCAGGCGATGACGTAGCACGGTGCGGCGCACCGGCGGGTCCACACGACAGGTGTAGGTTACTTTTAATGTTTATGCACTCCTAGTTTTAATTTTTGTTTTAACAATTTTACTATAGTAGTTTATCATTTTATATGATGATCATTTGATCTACAAACATTTTATACAAAATACTTTAAGTATAATGCATATTTACTATAATTAACTTATGATATAAAGCAAATTTTATATAAAGTACAGTTGGTATAAAAAACTGTCTATACTAACTCGTCCAACCACTTGGGTAGGTTCGTTAGTTACCTTGTGCCCCACAGAGCGGTAACAGAAGCCCCGCGGTAGCGGGGGTTCGACGACTCGCCCTTGATCCCTTTGCCCGTGCTCAAAACTAAGTGCTAACAGAAATGTAGGTTGGGTTAGGTTAGAATTGCGACCCCTGCACAAAACAGAGTGCTACCAGAAAGGTAGTTTGGGTTAGGTAAATAATATAATATGATTTTTATATCAAATGATGATTATACCAAATGATGTTTAAATAATAAATAGGTGATATGCCAAATGATAATTATCGTAAATAAAAATACATATTTTGATAGTATACCAATCGTTTATTATATAAAATGAGTGATTACATCCTTTGAAATTATATCAAATGTTATTATATCAAATGAAATTATATTAATTATTTTTATACCAATCATTACACACCCAGCAAAAGTAATGTATGCAACTATTCATAATCAGTCATCGAGACAATCATGCGTAACTATTATATTATAGATTCTTCTCATGTCATAAACTGGCACTAGTGTCTTAATGGCCCCTATTATGATACTGTTCACGATCCCCATAACTTTTCTTATTAGAAAATAGAAATGAATTAAACTTAGCCGTCCCAATAGCGATTTAAAGAAAGTGCCATGCTCACCCCTATTTCCCTAATATTATGAGCGTTATAAATAGTTATTTTGTTTGTTTAAGTTTCTTGTTAGAAGTTTATTGTTGAGATATTTAAGTTGAAATAGTTATACTTTGATAAACTGTCTACTAGTAATAGCATACCTACTTAGCCCCGCGGCGCTCACCGTACGACTATGACTAGGGCGAACGCCGCGCAGGCGAGTATTTATGCAGGCGGTGCGGGGGACGAGGTAATATAAATATGGCGCGCCACCTTTTCGGCCAAGAAAGCTCGGGAGAGATCCCATAGCAGCCGCCATCACCGCAGAGATCTCCTGTCCAGAAGGACTTCACCCACAACCCACTGAAGAAGGCGAACCACAAAGCCGCAGATAGGCCCACACGAGCCAAGATGGTACTGACCACACCCAAGACCGGTCCGTAGTCACGGACCGCGTAAGCAGCCGCCTTAAGCCGCGTATCCACCAAGCGCACGCGCTCGCGCCTCAGGACGTGCCTCAGGACTGTTCGGGCAAACGTTCCCTCCCCGAACAGTCCTGAGGCACGTCTACACGGACCGAGCATTTGGCTCGCGAGGCTGCCGCGCGAGCGCGTGCGCTTGGTGGATACGCGGCTTTAGAGGGATGATCCCACCTTGGAAAGGCTTCCCCACACCCCACGGTGGTGGTGTGTGAGACGACCCACTGACTTCGGCTGCCACCCCGCAACCGCCAGACAGTATGATCTAAACGTAAATACGAAATAGGTATGCCTATAATTATGATTACCATATGTAAGTAGCGAATAGCATAAGATTTATATAGAAAAATAAAGAGAAACATATTGGGGGTGAGGTGAGAGGTTGAGTGGTGGGGCAGGCATTTTTTTTTTAACTGTCCCTTCCGCCATACCGCCGCCCCACCACCGCGCCCTTTACCTCGCCCACTTCGTGTACCAAGACCACCGAGTAGTCTTATTTCGATCCCTAAGGGTGCGGCTCCCTTTAGGCGGAGACGAGACGAGCAGAGCGGAGAGGAGACGTGTAGGGATTGACTAATCATATTAGTTGAAATCCACATCTCGTCTTAACTCCGCTTCAATGGAAACAGTCAAGCGGAGCTGAGCAGAGCGGAGAGCAGACGTGTAGGAATCGACCAATCATATTAGTTGAAATCTACATGTCGTCCCCGCTCCGATTCAGTGGAAACAGTCAAGCGGAGACGAGCGGAGCGGAGAGGAGACGTAACTGCATTACTACATTGTAATCACTCCACTCAGCTCCGCTCGTCTCCGCCTCAGGTGAATCACTTAGCTCTTTTCACAGCTCTGCTCCACTCAGCTCCGCTCATCTCCGCCTCAGTGGAGCCGCAGCCTAGCGGAGTACAGCTGTTTCCCCCCACCACCTCCATACAATCCACTACGTCGAAGGAAATACTGCACTGTACAGATACAGTTGCATAAAATACTATTAGTACATGTTTAGATTTTTATTTGCAATGCAAAATACCTATGATAGTTTCCACCAACGTCAATTTGAGAAGTGAAGCACGCCATCGTGGATTGTCTTGTGCGTAAATTTCGCATTGCTTCTCTCACGTCTCGTTCTAGTCTCGTGCCGTTTCCTCCTGGGGCCTCTATTCTAGGCGGTAAAAACCATATCGTCTTTGACCTTCTAGAATAGAGGCTTTGCTACAGTCAGTATACGGGATGGTTGAGTCACTTGCCACTTCGTATTTTAGTCGTGTAATACAATTTGGGTTTAGTTGGTTATACTCGTGTATCCAGTATGTATTGCTCGGCGAAATGAAGAATGTCAGTAGGTACGCCAAATCGCTTGAAACTTTGTAACAGTAATGTTTATAAATAAACAAACATAATACTTTTTATTTCATTCAAATAGACCCGTAGTTTTGATTCTACAAACGTTTGAAATTTGGGTCAATAATATTAAAGCGCGTGGACGCCATCTTGCTTGAGTGACGTCATCGTTCAACTGCGGTACGCGCCCTTATATGAACGAGTAAGTTTACAGGGCTATATATTTTTAACCGTAATAAGTAGCCAGTTGAAATTTTCACAGAATACGTGTTATTATAAAATCTATCGTTTAAAACTATAAAATGAACAATAAATCAAATCCCAAGAGGGGTCCCCATACAAGAAACATGAAAAAAAATCTTTATTTTTAGCATTTTTATACGGATTGTATTTTTATAATGGCTTCCTATTTTGATGCTATTTTAAACTTAAATTGTAGTCTAATTTTCATTGTTTACGACTAAATAGCAATCTTAAGTAAAACTTCGGCAAATATATGACAAAACTGATTTTATCAACACGATGGTTTAGGCGGTCACCCATCCTGTTTTAGACTACGCGTGTAGTTGCTTAACTTTGGAAGACGAAATACGGGTTGTATTTGTATGATAGCTTTTTATTTCGGTGTCACATTAAGCTTAAATGATAATCTAAACTCCATACTAACATATATAGTTTACGACCAAACAGTAAACTGTAGTAAATCTCTTACAAATATGTTTAAAAGTGCCTAGTTTAAATCAACACGATGTTTAGGTAAGCGGTGGTTGCTTAACTTTGGTGGTAGGCCTTTCTTTACAAATTTCGTGTTAAGTAATGTAGAATTAATATCGCTACCGTATAAAAGAACGAACTATAAAACATGATTTTTTGATTGACCTAGTAGTAGTTCTGATACTTCGTGTATTCATTACATCGATTTCAAATTTCGCGCGTGGGCGCTACCAGGTTCCTCACTCAAGGTAGTGTGTGTTGGTTTTTTTTTGTGGGACCAACGCCCTTTGTTACACTTTGGTACAATCACACGGCTCCGACATTTTAAACGAGTAAGATCACTTAAAACTACGGGTACGCTGTACGAGACCGCGTATATAGCGAACTGCGTGAATCATAATATTGTTGAATAGTACAGTCGAGTACAAAGATATGTATACACTTTTTCACCTTATTCCATTGAAATAAGGGCCACAAATGTATACATATCTTTGTACTCTACAGTACCTACCGCTGCAGGCTCGGCCGCCTGTGTCCCGCGTCTCGCACTTGGTTTTTAATTTTTGGCATGTTTCACCTTAGCTATCAACATACTTTATTGGTATTTTTATGTTAAAAACGGTGAACCCAAAATTAAAAGTACCTATTTATTATTCTAATTTTATTTAACCAACTTACTCGACAAACATTACAAACAGAAAAGCCGGTCAGTGACAGAAAGTTTGTTTAGTTAAACTGTATGTAATACAAAACAATAGATACCTAACCATAACTACCATAGTAACATCAAAACGAATTCGTAAAAATAATTACGAGTATTACGACTTACAAAGTTAAGCAACTACAAGCGTAGTCTAAAACAGGATGGGTGACCGCCTAAACCATCGTGTTGATAAAATCAGTTTTGTCACATATTTGTAGAAGTTTTACTCAAGATTGCTACTTAGTCGTAAACAATGAAAATTAGACCACAATTTAAGCTTAAAATAGCATCAAAATAAGAAGTCATTATAAAAATACAATCCGTATAAAGGTGCTAAAACAAAAGATTTTTATTCATGCTTCTTGTATGGGGACCCCTCTTGGGATTTGATTTATTGTTCATTTTATAGTTTTAAACGATAGATTTTATAATAACTCGTATTCTGTGAAAATTTCAACTGGCTACTTATTACGGTTAAAAATATATCCCTGTAAACTTACTCGTTCATATAAGGGCGCGTACCGCAGTTGAACGATGACGTCATAATCCGTGAGCGCTAGCCGCCGAGTTTCGAGCGCCGCATACGAAGTTTAAAATTCAATATCTCGAAAAGTATTTGACGTATCGACATGATTTTTTTAAAGCAATTTTTTGTTTTTAATGAAGAATACGATAAGCCAAAAATCTAAACTGGCTGACATTCTCTATTGTGAAGACTAGCAAGTGGCACAGAGCCCTCATTATTAAAAAGCAGTTAGTCCAAGTAAAGATAACGATAAAGAGATAAGTAGCTTTATGGTTGACATTAGGTGATTTGCACTTTTTCGCAAACCATCATTCCTGCCAACTTGAATTCCGAATCTGACAATCATTTTCGAATTCACCATCCACGAAAACATGAGAAACGATACCCATGACGACTTTTTCCAAAACCATCATGCCTGCCATCTTGATTTGATTTCTAAATTTAATATAATTTTGATGACTGGCAGCCATCTTGAATTCCAAATGTAACATCATTTTCGAGTTCGCCATCCGCAAAAACATGAGAAACGATACCCATGACGAATTTTTCCAAAACCATCATGCCTGCCATCTTGATTTGATTTCTAAATTTAATATAATTTTGATGACTGGCAGCCATCTTGAATTCCAAATGTAACATCATTTTCGAGTTCGCCATCCGCAAAAACATGAGAAATGATACCCATGACGACTTTTTCCAAAACCATCATGCCTGCCATCTTGATTTGATTTCTAAATTTAATATAATTTTGATGACTGGCAGCCATCTTGAATTCCAAATGTAACATCATTTTCGAGTTCGCCATCCGCAAAAACATGAGAAACGATACCCATGACGAATTTTTCCAAAACCATCATGCCTGCCATCTTGATTTGATTTCTAAATTTAATATAATTTTGATGACTGGCAGCCATCTTGAATTCCAAATGTAACATCATTTTCGAGTTCGCCATCCGCAAAAACATGAGAAACGATACCCATGACGAATTTTTCCAAAACCATCATGCCTGCCATCTTGATTTGATTTCTAAATTTAATATAATTTTGATGACTGGCAGCCATCTTGAATTCCAAATGTAACATCATTTTCGAGTTCGCCATCCGCAAAAACATGAGAAACGATACCCATGACGAATTTTTCGAAAAACGTTATGTCCGCCATCTTGAATTCCGAATCTGACATGATTTACGAAATTTCCATCCCTGAAAACATGAAACACGATACCTATTACTTTTCGTAAAATGTCATGGCCGCCATCGTGAATTCCAAATTTGAGATTATTTTTGTAAATCATGGCCGGCCACCATCTTGAATTCCGAATGTGACATCATTTTCGAATTCACCAACCGCGAAAACTTCTTTTGTCATATTAATAAGTAATCATAATTAGGAGCCAGAAGGTTGAAATTCCTGGGCAACTACAAAAGGGTAATTTGGAACCAAGAAGCGTCCAGGAAGTAAGTATTGAAATTCCATAAAATACCATATAATTTATTTATATGAATTTGGAACTATCTATCCAGACCTGCGATAGCTTTATGGCCGAACCCTATATTCAAACCGCGGATAGATAGGCTTACTTCTGGTTAAAATTTGACACATTTTGTATGGGCCAATGTCATTAACCCGAGGTAAGCCTTATCTATCCGCGGTTTGAATATAGGGTTTGGCCGTTAATATACCATAATATTTGAATATTCGTTAGAAAGTCCGTCAGTTTTGAAGTTAGAATCTTTACATTTTGAGGTTAGGTCGACGAGAAAATGTTATAGGTACGCGAGTCTCAGCGTTTTTCATAATTTTTAAGGCGATATGACATGACCCGTGGCCCCACTACTTCGTCCCACTGCTCTATTTTCGCTCAGGTCCAGTTTGTCCATATTCTCATCTCGTCCACATTCTCATCTCGTCCACATTCCTATTTCGTCCTTATTCCCACCTCGTCCACATTCCCATTACGTCCACTTCTCATTTCGTTCACATTCCCATCTCGTCCACATTCCCATCTTGTCCACATTCCCATCTCGTCCACATTCTTATCTCGTTCACAATCCCATTTCATTCATATTTCCAACAACTAGTGAACGACCGAGTGATCGAATTGATATCGAACAGCCCTACAATCCAAGTAAGGTTGCAGACGAGTTAGGAATGAGGACGAGTTGGGAATGTGGACTAATTAAGAATGCAGACGAGTTGGGAATGTGGACGAGTTGGAAATATGGACGAGATAGGAAGAGGACAATTTGGGATTGGTATGTGGACGAGTTGGGAATGTGGCCGAGAGTAGAATGTGGACGAAATGGGAATATGGACAAAATGAACCCGAGCGTCGCTTTTGTCGGAAATTCGTCAGAAATCATTTTTATTCCGCAAAAGTAGGTGGGTTAGGTTCGTTAGGTATCTTTAAATGCCCGAGGGGCAAACCGCCCAGAAATAGGAGCCCTGCCGCGAGGCAGCGCTCTGTCGAAAACAGCAGTGGGTAGAAGTAGTGGGTCGACGGGTCACGACCCATCGAATAGGCCTCTGTAACACTTTGATCTATAGTGTATTCGCGTTAAGAAAATAGTGACTCATCAGTGCAACTGCCGGGTAAGGGTGTATTCGCTAGATACACAACCGTTTTGTTCGAAGGTCTGACTTCAACTGGTCACTGTGAACTCGACTTTACAATTTCAAGCATTCTAATTGGCTAGGGAGCGTGGCCAGGTCGGCGGTCAACGATGAGACACTATTTTCTTAACGCGAATGCACTATAAGGCATGAAATACAAACACGCGGTGCGGCGCAGACAAGGCGCAGGTTAGGCGCGATAAAGCGCGGAAAAGTCGCAGGCGAGATACTAAATTGTACAGAAGAGACGAGCGAGCGAGAGGGAGGGCGAGGACGCGGCGAAGGCATACCTTTTCCGCGCCTGCAGGAGGCGCGCCGCCGCGCCTTTTGCGTGTATTTCATAACTTGACGCTTTCTTACATTTTGTGTATATAATACCTAAACCCAACCATACTAGGCCCGCTGGTGGAGCCATATTAAAAAATAAAATGAAAAAGGTTACAAAACTGTTACTTTACATTTATGACTAAATGTCAGCTGTCAATTTGTCAAGTTATAATTTCAATTCTAGTATTTTGACCCAGATATGTTTTAATTTGTTTACATTACAGAAAATATTTTTGAACTGTTTGTATATTGATAGTCCCTTACTAGACATTTGTAAAATTATACATAACCCTATTGTCTTATAAGAAGAAAGTTTCGAAGATATTTTACAATGGATAAGCGGCCATATGGAGAATCGTACGTGAAACCGCCCAAAGATGGCCCCGGACCTAGGGGAGGGAATGATTGTTATTATGTAAGTGGTCCCCATGTTTTTACTATCTACTTGCTGTTGCCCGCGACTCCGCCCGCGCAGGAAAATAAAACATAGGGTAAGCGTACCAGTGAATGAACCCTTAAGGAGATTTTCGTCTTTAAATATATTTTTTTATAAAATTAAAGCAGTTACTGACAAATATTATTGTCCTTATCAATCAAGAAAGTGTTCTAGTTTGCTTATATAACGTTTGTTTTATAATGATATTGCCAAATTTCAAGTTATAGCTATTTTAGCCGAAAACGACCCAAAACACCAGTGAATGAACATGAAAACACCAGTAAATGAACAAATGAAACCAGTGAATGAACTATGTCTAATTGTTTACTATGTTTTTTCTTTTTTTTAATTTATTTAAAAAAATGATATTTTTCTACTTAATATTCATTGACGTGCCACTTTCCCGCCTGAAAACGCTATTGGTATAATAGTTTCTTGTAAAATAACGATCGTTCATTAACTGGCTCTTAAATGTTATGCGAAACCAATGAATGAACAAGTCGTATTGATAGTAGTTCATTTACTGGACATTATAAACTAGTGAATGAACGAACATTTTTAGCATTTATGAGTTTGTTCGAATACTGGCCATATGACGGACAATCAATTAACAGCTATGTTTCTGAAAAATAAACATTAATACAACAACAAAAACGCACAATATTGTAAAATAAGTAATTCACACGGTTCTAGTGAATGAACACCGCGGTTCATTCATTGGTTTTAGCGGTTACTGTGATCCAGTTATAAAACCCTTGCTTAAAATGGCAATTTGAAAGAAAAACACATGTTATGGTCCGTAAATAGAAAAAACATATCCTTAAGACTTGAAATAAACACATACTACGGGTCGTTGTTGTTTGGAATAAGTACAGTATCACATCAAACACAAGGTCCTCTTACCGTCCGCTAACTACTGCCCCATACAACGAAATCACGTCTGCGAAACGTCCACTTTGAGTATCTGTTATTTTGCAACTAATGCACCTGAGTTGAATTCAATGTTACCATGATGTTACTAGTAATGTTGCTCATCTAAAAAAAATTACTTTGTTGTGTAGAAATTTACAGAATTCTTATTTTGCGAAAATATGCTCACTTTGTTCATTCACTAGCACTGTTCATTCACTGGTACGTTTACCCTAGCCTATGTTACTCAGGGATAATGTTGCATTCTAATGATGAAAGAATTTTTAAAATCGGTTCAATCGTTTTTGAGTTTATTCGTTACAAATATACAAAAGTAAAAAGCTTTCCTCTTTATAATATTACTAGAGGACGCCCGCGACTTCGTACGCGTAGAATTAGTTTCCCGCTACTCCCCCCATTTTTTCCCGTTGGGGGTCGATTTTCGGAAAATCCTTTCTTAGTGCTCACTTACATCATAAAAGGAACCCCTGTACCAAATTTCAAGTTTCTAGGTTCAGTAGTTTCGGCTGTGCGTTGATAGGTACATCAGTCAGTCAGTTTAGCCTTTTATATATATCGATTATAGTATAGATTTATTTAATAAGTAACTGTTTCAGACCGCTCCTATCTAGATGGTTTAACAAAAAATACAATATAAAATATTATATCCAACTATTTGAAATTAATATCAGAGCAAGTAACATTTTTCGTAAACCAAAATTAGATTTGAACCCTGAAATCAAGGTTGAAAATTATTGTACGGTCACGAGCGTTAATTTGTGACCCATTTCAAGAAAAATATGCTTGAAGTCGTCAATGTCATTAGAGATGTCAAGTCATTTGTAACTTTTAGGAAACTCAACCTTATTGTTGTAGAATGTCAGATTGACTTTGGACCTAAGGTGGGTCCCAAATTAAATCTCGTGACTGTACTAAACGTCGGACTACGTCAGTTCTATACATTTTGTCGATTTTCGAAATCGCTTACTTAAGGGCCTGTTGTTTGACCAGTTAAACTAACTAATCGTTAAATCTCAAGGAAATGTCAAATTTTCCATTTTCGATTCCTTTGTGGAATTTTAACAATGAGTTGAGTTAACTACTGATTAAACAACGGATCCTTAGTGTTATGCATCTTGACTAGGCCCCCGGTTGTTTGATTATCCACCTAATTAGCCCTATGTAGTATTTCATCGAAACCAAATCCCATTTAAGGATCTGACACATATCCCACCGGACGATGAGCGGGAAGCAAGTAGAGCCACAATCAACTACTACTTAGGGAATGCAAATAACCGGTTATAACCCGTTTTAACCGGTTATTTTCATACAAAAATTTAGTTAATTACCGGTTAAGTTGCATTCCCTACTACTAAATAATATAAGGCTCTTATTGACACGGGATCTATATCTTTTGATTCGATAAACTAGTAAAGAGAGTTCTCGCTGGCAGTGTGAACAGCGACCGATCAACTTATTAATTATATAGGGTGACGGCACCAATTTTGGACACTTTTAGCTGAAGGCACCAATAATGGACACTTAACTCTTAATTCAAAGGTCATAAGGCATAAATTGAATGTCTCAAAATAAACGAATAACCCTTATCTTCTGTACCGTAAGAATCAAGTGTCCATTATTGGTCCTTGTTCATTACTGGTGCCATCACCCTATGTGTCTCTTTTATTGACACGGGATCAATATCTTCTGTTCCTTTCTTGAGCGAGAAAATAGTCGATAGCTCGCTTCCTCGCCGGCAGTTTGACAAGTGCCTCAGGGTGATTCTTCAAGCGTTTCAACCGCCTCATTTATCTGGACATATTTTGATGCCGTTTTTGGATATTTATTAGATGTCCGGTAAACTTCTCCTTAAAATCTAACTGAAGAATTTTCCACTTTTTATTTTAGTTGTTTTGTTAACAAAATTACGAGTATCTTAGTATTAATGAACCTCCAGGTCTTTAGCATTATGTGTGTTGGTACTCTATGTGTACCCTATCTAAATTTGTTTATGTGACTGTTTGTGTTCTAAAAAATAATAAAAAAAAAAACTTAGATAGGTACTTAAACAGACTCGGAATCTGCAGCCACTTGTACAAAAATGTGTCCAGATAAATGAGACGGTTGAAACGCTCGAACAATCACCCCTCAGTCTATGGTTTATGTTACCGACCTTATATCTGCTCAGACGTCACGCGTCCTCGACTCAACGGCCCGCTACGTCACCTTTGTAAAGAAACTGCGAGCCCTAGAAGAGGATGTGCGTAAGGGGAAGGAAAGCACCCTGAAAGCGCTCAAGGACACTCAATTGAGCGAGTTCCTTAATCGCTGCGACCGCAAGTGAGGAGTTTTATGGTGATCAACCCAAAATAGGTCTATTCCGACTAGTTACATTGTTAGTTCCATTGATGGAACTAGTTGGACTTTTTTTCCCATTAGTTACTGTTATATATGTGCATAGGTACGTAGGTATAGCTGTAGGGTGGCTGCGCCCACCGCCATTCTAAAACCATTAAACAGTGTGAAATAAATGCTCGGACGTATTACTTGTCTCCCGTGCCTGTAGATACAACAGTGGCGACGAGGATGGGATGCGATGTGGATTCGCAGAAAGGTATACTTTCTACGCAGCAGTGCAGCAAGTTAATGAAAGTTATGCTCAGTGGGCCGCGAGGTTAAGGGGCCTCGCCACACATTGTGCGTTTAAAAACTTAGAGGATGCACTGTTGGATAAATTTGTAATGGGTATGATACCAGGCCGTGAGCGCGATAAATTGTTTTCGCAAGACATCGCAGAATTGACGCTGAATAAAGCGGTGGACTTAGCCGAGAGCGTGCGCTGCGCGCGCGCGGGCTCCGCGGCGGCCGCGCCTGCGCAGGAGCCCGACGGCGGCCGCGCCCAGGCCGTGCTCGCTATCAAGCACAGCGGTCCCCCCAGGAACGTCCGTCAGTCTGCGTCAGCGAGTAGTGATCAGTGCGCGATATGTGGTTATTCTAATCACAAAAAATCCGAGTGCCGCTTCGTAGAATATAAGTGTAAATTGTGTAAACGTAAAGGTCACCTCCGTCGGATGTGTCCCGATAGGAAGGTGAATTACGTGGACCAGGATGACGGTTCCGATGGCGAAGGCGATGACGGTAAGTCAATTTATAACATTCGTTGTCTCGAGGGGAAGCCTATGACCGAAACCGTATTAATCCATGGTAAAAAAATCTTATGCGAGATCGATAGTGGTTCAGCGGTAACGGTCGTATCAGAAAAAACCTATAATAAGCATTTTAATGAGGTTGCATTGTCGCAGACGAAAAAACGTTTAATAAACTATACGGGCGGCACAATGTGCATAGTAGGTTGCAGCGTGTTGAGTGTGGAGTACGCGGGGCGCGCGGTGCCGCTGACGGTGTACGTGGTGCGCGCGGGCGGGCCGCCGCTGCTGGGCCGCGACTTCATCGCCGCCTTCGGGCTGCAGCTGGCGCCCGTGCGCTACTGCGCCGCCGCGCCCGCCGCGGACCCCGTGTCGCAGTTAGAGAAAACGTATCCTCAAGTGTTTTCAGATAAGTTAGGCTGTTTCAAAAAAAACACGGTAAAACTACAGTTAAAACCCGATTCTCAACCGATATTTTGTAAAGCTCGCACTGTACCGTTCGCATTGAGGGACAAGATAGAAGCTGAAATCGATCGGTTAGTTAAGATAGGAGTATTAGAACCGGTTAAGTACTCAGAGTATGCTTCGCCCATCGTGCCGGTGCTTAAACGTGACGGTAATGTGAGGATTTGTGCCGATTATTCTGGTACCATTAATAAACAGTTGCTCATAGAAAAATACCCGTTGCCTACTATTCAGGAGTTATTCGTTAAATTGTACGGCGGTAAACAATTTTCAAAACTAGACTTATCAATGGCTTACAATCAGTTTGTAGTAGAGGAAAGTTGCCGAAATCTCACTTGCATTAACACACACCGCGGCTTGTTTAACTATACCCGCCTAATATTCGGGCTGGCTAGCGCGCCCGCTATTTTTCAAAGGGCAATGGAATCGGTTCTTGGTGACATGGACGGGGTACTAGTTTTTCTTGACGACATTTTAATTACCGGGAAAGATACGCCTCAGCATTTAAAAAGGCTTCAAGCTGTACTAGAGCGTTTACAAGAGGTAGGATTAGTCTTACAGAAAGAAAAATGTGCATTTTTCCAAAACGAAATTTCGTACCTAGGGTTCCTAATTGATAAAAATGGTCTAAGGAAAAATCCGGAAAAAGTAAGGGCTATCTTGGAGGCCACCGAACCCAAAAATGTTTCCCAAGTTCAGTCATTTTTAGGTTTACTGAATTATTATAGGAGTTTCATTCCAAACGCTTCGGCAATTTTAAGCCCTATACATTTGTTGTTACAAAAGGGGGTAAAATGGCAGTGGTCTGAGGAGCAAGAAAAAGCTTTTAAGAAAATTAAGGAATGCTTAGCTTCGGGTCAGGTCTTAGCGCATTTTAATCAGAACGCTAAAATTATCGTGACGGTTGACGCGTCTCCAGATGGCCTGGCGGCCATTTTGTCACAGGAAGAGGACGGCCGCGAGCGGCCCGTGGCGTTCGCCTCCCGCGCGCTCTCGTCCGCTGAGAAGAGGTACTCCCAGATACAAAAGGAAGCTACGGCTATTATTTTTGGAGTAAGGCGTTTCCACCAATATTTGTATGGTCGAGCGGATCCTTTCACGCTTCGTACCGACCATAAGCCGCTGACGACAATATTCGGAAGTAATCACGGCGTACCGGAAGTGACCGCTAATAGACTGCAACGTTATGCCTTATTCTTGAGCGCGTATAATTACAACATTGAGTACGTAACCAGCGCGGCTAATAGTGCGGATTACTTGTCGCGTGCTATACCGTTCCGGGGGGAGGGAGCGCGCGGGGAGCGGGAACAAGAGGAGGCGGCGGCGTACGTAAATTTCGTGGTAGAAGGTACGCTGCCCGTCACGGCGGCCCGCCTGCGTGCCGCCACCGCCGCCGACCCGCTGTTGCAGGTCGTCGCGAAACACGTCATGGACGGTTGGCCTAAAAAAGTGTCTAACGCAGAAATAAAACCGTATTTCTTATGTCGAAACCAGCTAGCATTAGAATCGGGAATCTTATTAAGAGGGCATAAGGTCGTAATTCCCTCCACTTTAAGGGACGAAATTTTATCGGAGCTGCATAGTTCGCACTTCGGAATTGTAAAAATGAAGGCAGAGGCGCGCTCACGCGTGTGGTTCCCGGGCATCGACGCAGCGCTGGAGCGAGCGGCCGGCGCGTGCGCCGTGTGCGCGGCACTGCGCCCGGCGCCCCCGCGCGCGCCTTTAGCGCCGTGGCCTTACCCTCCGCATGCTTTTTATAGAATACATATAGATTTTTTAGGGCCAGTAAATCAAAAAATGTATTTAGTTATAGTAGACGCCTACTCAAAATGGGTGGAATGCGAAACAATGAACACTAATTCTACGTCTAAAGCAGTAATTGCCAAACTGTATAGTTTTATGTCACGTTTTGGTATTCCTAACATCATAGTCAGCGACAATGGAACCTCATTCACATCGCAAGAATTTGGCCAATTTTGTTTATTAAACGGAATCACTCATTTGTTTTCACCGGCTTACCATCCGGCCAGCAATGGCCAAGCCGAAAGCTTCGTAAAAATAGTAAAGAAAGGGTTAAAAACCATTTTACAACCAAACAATAAAGTAGAAAGCATCGAAAATCAGTTATGTAAGTATTTGTTTGATTACCGGAACTCTGTAAACAATACCACTGATCGATCGCCCGCGGAGCTAGTGTTCGGTCGTAGGCTTCGCTGTCGGTTAGACATGGTCGCTGCCGCGGTGCCGCCCGCGTCCCCGGAGCTGGCAGCCCTGGTCCAGCGTAAACAGTGCTCGCAGGTCAAACATTACGGTGGTAAATACAGAGCGAACTTTACTCAAGGCGATAGTGTCTGGGTGAGACAATTCGCAAACAATAATAAACGTTATTGGAGCAAAGGTGTGATACTGAAAAGAGTGGGTCAAGTTATGTATGAAGTTTATTTAACGAAAATTAAACAAAGTGTTATGCGCCATAAAAACCAACTACTTCCATACAGAGGAGATGACAGTGTAGAAGTCAGGGGGAGGGATGAGCGCGAGGTGGATGCATTGAGCGACTACGATCCATGGCCGATCACTACGCCGCAAGAGCAGCAGGGACCCTATCCGGAGCCGGACCGACCCGCAGCGACCAGTCCGTTTTCTACTCCACCGCGACACGAGCCTGACGAGTCACCGCGCAGCCCGGCGCAACCCGCAGGAGCGCAGGACGGCGGCACCCCGCCGCGCGGCGAGAGCGCCGACGACACGGCGTTCGCGACGCCCACCAGCTCGCCCGGCGCCGCAGCTGACAACGCCAACCCACTCACGCCACAAGAAGACACATCACCAGGTCTAGTAGCTCTGGATCTCGCTCGATCACCGAAATTCCGCCGAAATAGGCCTAAAGTAGATTATAAGCAGTTTTTCTAAAATGGGTTAATGGGGGGAAGATGTTATATATGTGCATAGGTACGTAGGTATAGCTGTAGGGTGGCTGCGCCCACCGCCATTCTAAAACCATTAAACAGTGTGAAATAAATGCTCGGACGTATTACTTGTCTCCCGTGCCTGTAGATACAACAGTTACATTCAATGATTCAACGAAAAGGGTTTCATTAATGGAACTACCTGGACTTTTTTTCCAAGTCGTTACATTAATAAATTAAACCCTGCATTATTAATGTAACTAACTACTTGGAAAAAAGTCCAGGTAGTTCCATTTAGGAAACCCTCTTCGTTGAATGTACTATCAGACCATTGGAACCTTGACCCACCATAGAACTGTGTCACAGAGACGTTATGATTCAAGTTATAAGAAGTGTCAAACAAATTCTTTTATAATGCCACTGTGACACCGTTCTATGGTGGGTCAGGGTTCCATTGGTCTGATAGTAACTATGGGAAAAAAAGTCCATCTAGTTCCATAAATGGAACTAATAATGTAACTAGTCTGAATAGACCCCCAAATACTGCCCTCCATGGCCAATAGGCAGCAGAAAAAAACCTGTAGCAATATGAACCTCATTACTGATGGAATAGAAATAAAACTGCTTTGGCTATTGAATTTGAGACCGTTCATAGTGTGAATATCACATCCCCAAAACATCATACTATACCTTGTTTTTTTTAGCATTAGAAAGATCTTTCAAGAAATAAATGTAAGGTTTTTTAGTGGGATTTTTTTACGGTAGTATGATGGAATAACTGGAAAATTGTTAAAAGCACATGTCGGAGCATTTTGCATCACATTAGAAAATTGCAAAATGTGTGGTTTGCTTTTACGTATAAAGATAATTTGTTAACATTTTTTTGTGCTAATGTGATAAAAAAACCACAGAAGCAGGTGTCACAAACAAACGGAAACGTTTTAGTCTGTCAAGAAAGTCATGACATGAAAATGATTTTATAATGGATCGAAAGAGATAAATATAAATGTAAAATAGCATAGTAAAACACAGCAATTTTTTTTTGTTGTCCCAGATTCTTTTATTGTTTTGAGTTGTTGAGTTTAATTAAGTCTACTTTAAAACCCTGACAGATTGAAGCTGGTTTTTGTCGCAGCCCTGGCGAATATGCACCGCAGCTCGTCAAGGTTGTTCAAAAAAATGAAGAAGTTAAAAAAAAATTAAAGGCTTTAACCTCGGAATCTATTAGTTCTACAGAGACAATTCTAGTCTCATATTGTAGCAAATTTAGTCATCTTTAAAAAAAGAAAGTACTACTTATCAAAAATTTGTGCTGTAGGGTTAATAAATATTCACACAAGTTGAAAATATATGTTCCTACACATAGACCTTATTGCCATATTAATAAGGTCTATTTAAATATTTTTGAGACTTTGCGGTGTAGGTATACATATTTGTGCCCTTAACTGTACAAAGGTGAACTTAATGTAATTTGTTCCGTGTTCCAGATCTCTGCTGAACAAAGTGGCTCATCGCGTGGAGCTGTGCATGGCTTCCTATCAGATGGATCTTGAGAACAAGAGAAAACGGTAATAGGGGTACCTATCCTAAACAGACCTTGGTAACGTTATGAAAATATGGTTATTATACCGCTATATTTCATTAATGAAAAAAATTATATATTTTTCGCTCAGGTTCACTTGTCCGTCCATATTCCCATCTCATCCACATTCTCATCTCGGCCACATTTCTGTCTCGTCCACATTCTCATCTAGTCCACATTCCCATCAAGTGAACATTCCCACCTCGTCTACATACTTTCTGTAACACATTCCCATTTCGTTCCCATTCACAACATCTAGTGAACAACCGAGTGATCGAATTGATATCGAACAGCCTTATAAGTTAGGTTGCAGACGAGTTATGATTAGGAATGAGGACGAGTTGGGAATGAGGACAAGTTGGGAATGAGGGCGAGTTTAGAATATGGACGAGATAGGAAGTGAAAAATTTGGGATTGGTATGTGGACGAATTGGGAATGTCGCCGAGATGAGAATGTGGACGAAATGCGAATATGGACAGAGTGAACTTGAGCTCTTATTGTTTGTCGCCGTGTTGTCTGCCCGTAGCGCAAGCCTAGAGCTTACAACCAGACTAGTGTATAATTGGCATTAATTATGTATTTACGACTAGGGGACGCCCGCGACTTCGTACGTACGCGTGGAATTAGAGTCCCGCTACTCCCCCTATCTAACCACTTTTGGGGATGGATTTCTAAAAATCTCTTCTTACTATCTATTGATGAAAACCGCATTAAAGTCCGTTGCGGATTTTGAAAGATCTAAGCGTAAATACAGAGGGACAGACGGCGGGAAGCGACTTTGTTTTACACCGTGTAAAGATAGATTGTGACTTAAATTTATCAATATGATTAGGGTGAACTGGCCCATTTGCCACCTACCAATAATTGGCCCCATGAACTTTAACATTAGCTAATAGAGACAATAATTCAACAATCACTAGATGCCAGTAACTGGTATTTAATTTTGGAGGCCAGTAATTAGGTTTCTTACCCTATCTCCTTCTAGCCTGTTAGAAATGCTCCAGAATGAGGAAGAACACAACGTTCGCAAGTTCGTGGAAATGGCACAGTCGGGCGCCGCGGCGATCTGGCAGGACAAGAAGGACCGGCTGGCGTTCCTCGTCGCCAAGAGGAAGAAGGAACACGAGGATAAGTACAAGGAACTGCCGCTGTGAGTGCCTCCGGTTCTGTAAAGTTCTTATCTTACAAAACAAATGACAACAATAATGGCGGCAATTCGATCCTCCGTCAAGACGAATATTTTTTCAAAATCATAGACAAACGAATGAAGTCCCTCATTTCACTCGAATCAAATGTCGTGCAGTTTATATTAAAAAAACATACTGAATTGACGTTTGGTATCGATAACTGTCTTAATATCTATGGATACTAGAATGAGTTTTGACAGCTGTTCCAAATTTAAACTCATAACCTAACAAAAATCGATATTGTAATAACATTATAAACCGTACAGACTTACGCCGAGAACGTGATTGTGATATGTTTCTCGCCTTCTCGTTCTCGGGTTCGTCAGTTCTCCGTTTGTTGTCGGTTTTTTGCCCGCTTCGAAGGACTAACGCAAGTGAGAAAGGTCGCGCGCGTGAGTGTAGATAACTTCTCGTTTCGGTCGAGACTTCTCGCCGAGACTTCTCGCGTGAGTCTGTAGGACCTATTACAGTACAGAGGCTCTACTTTGAAATCCGTAATTCGAACTTCGTCTATTGCTATCCCTTTTGCTCTCGACGCGTCAGTTTTTTTGTAAGAAAGTGACGGGGCGATCTGAAGTTCGAATTACTTTGGGCTCTACTTTGAAATCATTAAAAGTAGAGCCCCTGATTGTATCTACTACCACAGACAAGAAAGTTCTCTTAGTAAAATTGGTTGTAGATAATAAAGCTTGGTCATTTCCTACGGTTTTTGAACGCATTTTAGAGCACTTAAGACATGTGCGTAAATAAAGAATTTAAATAAATAAAAAAAAACCGGCAAAGTGCGAGACGGACTCGCGCACGAAGGGTTCCGGGAAAAAAAACACGTTTGTTGTATGGGATTGCCCCCCTTAAATATTTGTTTTATTTTAATTTAATTTTTAAAGTGAATATACAACTACATATTCTGTGAATTTTTCAAGCGTGTACCTGTTGCCGTTATAAATATCGAGCAAAAAACGGCAAAGAAATATCACGTTTGTTGTATGGGAGCCCCCCTTACAAACTTAATTTATTCTGTTTTTAGTATTTGTTGTTATAGCGGCAACAGAAATAGGTACATCTTCTGTGAAAATTTCAACTGTCTAGCTATCACGGTTCATGAGATACAGCCTGGTGACAGACAGACGGACAGACAGACATACGGACGGTGGAGTCAGTAATAGGGATCCGTTTTTACCCTTTGAGTAAGGAACTAACTGCCACGATGATACCATACAGGCCCTATACAATCTGTGATAATAACACTTATGTTTTTGGTGTAGATCAAAATGCGTGCACGTCCTCCCTTGCGTCAGGATGCTTCAAAATAAGGAAGCGCAGAGGTTCCAGCTGTACCAGATCAAGGAGAGAGAGGCCCAGAAACAGGCGCAGAAGGAGTTCGACAAGATGTGGTACGCCGTCGCCATGAAGGAGTCGGAAGCTCTGGTGAGGATCTTTTAAACCTTAATGTACATGATGTTCATCAAAATAAACCATTAATTCATACATACGAACATACATACATACCGGGTAAACTACATATTTCCGAAGAGTCATAATTCAGAGTTTTCATAATTCCGAACGCAATTTTTATATAGAAACCTTAACTATATGTCATCGCTTATAAATCACACCTATATTGTTTTTTAAAAGTAATCTCTATTGCATATAAGGTAAGGGCACCTATTACCGCTCCCCCCAAAAACGGCACCCATTACCGCTGTATTTAAAAAAATGCGTTTTATGAGCAAGTCAATTTACGCACTAAGTAACTTATTTTACACGTGCAAAGAGCAGTTTGTAGACAACCGGTTTTTTTGGTGCTAGTGTGTATGCATCAAATAAACAGCTCGCAAACCGCCAATATCCGCGACGCCGGCGCAGGAGCAGGTTGTGCCATAGAAACGCGAGACGCCACACGTAAGAAAACTCACATTTTATTTAGTGATTTGCGTAATAGTTGTAATGACTAACCTAATGCTAATATTTTAAAATGATTTATTATTGTTTTCTTTGCGACTACCAAATACTATTTTTGTGTATTTTTGTCTGGAAATACGTTAAAATTAGAATATTAAATACCGCGGTAATCGGTTCCGTTTTTTGCTATGGCTCCTAAATCCGAGGTATACCACGGTAATAGCTAAAATGGTACTTTAGGTTCAACGGCCTATATTTTTTATATCTGCTGTCGGTTATTTACTTTTTTAGTGTTATAAAAACTTTATCTATCTAAGCAGTTAAAGAGCAATTTCAGGGGTATGAAAAATACTAATTAAGGCCTTGTTTTTTATTAAAAACGAGTGCACTATATTACTTGTTTCCATAGAAAGCCTTAAATGTTTGAGTCGTTTAAATATAAAGATATATTTAAAGATATTGTTATTAGTTTTATGAGTTTGGTTTTATTAGATGGTTAAAATGTTAAGTTTTTATTTGTTTAACCAACGTCACAATAACTTTATTTTTTTATGGGTCGGAATTAGATTTTATAGTACCGTGAATTTATCCTATTACCGAGGGTAAGAAAAGATAACCCTCGGTAATAGGATGTATGGGAACCTAGTTCCGAGGTATTTAGGTTTTTTATGGGTCGGAGTTAGGATCCCATACTTCCTCCTATTACCGTGTGACAGTAAATGAAATAACAATTTTACGTATATATAAACGTATCTTAGCGTTGCACGTGGGTGTGTTGCAAATTAGAAACGGTTATTTGTATATGTATTATGGATCCAAAAAAGCTCAAAAGTTGTTCTAATTAGGAATTTAGCTACTCAATTTATTCGTTAAATAATTATTCTTTATCCTCTTTTAAATGTTTTATTTACGTAGTCTTACTAAACAAAAACATTTGTTAAATATTAAATGTATGGAACCAAAAATACATTAATCCTCTACCCTCGGTAATAGGAGCCTCATGCGCGGTAATAGGGTCAAAGCCCGTCCAATACCACGGTAATAGGAGAACCCGACCTTTTGGGTTTAACATTTATTTTATCCCAAATAATCACCAAAAATGAGGCCATAAAGGTGCAAATTACAAAGTTCAATCAACACACTATTATAAAAAAAATCTTTACGGTCGTTAGGGTGTCTTGATACCCTTAATTTTTGGCTCTTATTTGAAAACTACCTTAACTCTCACGGTAATAGGTGCCGTTACCTTAGAATTGAAGGGACCATTAAAAAGTCCCGCAGACCCAACTTGGGGCTGCAGTGTGGCGGGCGCCTGCGGCGGCGGTGGCGGCGGCACGTTGTGCGTGAAACTATCTTGACTAATAGTCGTAGTTATCAAAAAAACATTCTCTCTGAATTTGTCATATGTTTTTAAAAATACTTATCAAATCAAAATCAAAATCAAAAATTTCTTCGCATTGTTTGAGAAAAGCATTATATATATGCCTCGGCGGAAACGAGAATTTCCTGACTCGTATTTTAGCAGGAATTCCCTCACTTTCCGCGCTTACGCAATAAAGTAAGTACTATTATTTAATAGTAGTTTATGTAACTGATACATAATGAGAGTCCTTAAAACACGTGTGTGGTTTTATGAATGAGCAAACGGCGAGTTTCATAATAATATCACAAGAGTGTTTTAAGGCTTAATTATGTACAGTTGCATACATTACTTTATCTACACACATTATAAGTATTCTAAGATGGGTTCAGAAGCCGACAACTTGACGACAAAACTGGCGGTAAAACAAACTTGTGCTCGTCACGAACATGAAGGGTTTTATTTTAATCATATAAAAACTAGTAAAGTCCCTATTCTCATATCGTTCGAAATCAAATGTCGTACGATACGTAAAATATACCGCGTTGACGTGTTACTTGATACTAGAATTGAGCCTATTTAAATCGTGTTGGTTTTGGGAGATGTTCCAAATTTGAAACTCATTACTTTATACTATTTGATAACGTAAATAATATTACGTTACAGCTGTCATATCTGTAACCTACTACCGCTAGTAAGTAATGCTGGTCATTACCAACGGGTTTTGAACGCATAATAGAGGACTTATGATTTGTGTCTAGATAAACTCTTTTACTTCTTCTCAAAAAAATATAAAGAGACAGTGACTCGATTATATAATTACACAACATGTTTAGGAACTAATAAAAATACACGCACAAATATAATTTAAGTACTAAAACCATCACCGTACAAAAAACGAATCGCCAAACGCGCAAACAACACTTGTCTTCGGTCTTCGAAGACCACGGACCAGACCCTACTTTGACAATCGAAGGTGGAAGTTACGTTAGCTCCATCCCTGTCACTTACCATTCGAGACTAAATCGAGTGAAAAGGCAGGAGCCAACGTAACTACGAACTTCGATTTTCAAAGTAAGGCCGCAGGAGGTGGGAGATTGATTTATGATATTTATTTAATTCTCAGGCGGCTAGAATGGAGTATGACACCATACAAAAACTGCGTAGAACTATGGATGCTAAGAAGGAAGCTGAAAAATTGTTGGAGCAGCGCCGCATCGACAAACAGAAGGAGAGAGAGCGTCTTAAGCAGGAGACTATCTACTTCCGAAACTTGTGGGATGCCGATATCAAGAAAGAGGAAGAAGGTTATCTTATTTTATCTTACAGTTGGGCCCCTTTCGGATACACTTCGACCCTTTAGGATCTTTTGTGCAATTACCCTCTTACACACTCAGCTGTTCGAATGTTGTGCAGGTTTCCTCACGATGTTTTTCCTTCACCGTAAGAGCGTCAGGTAATGCACTTGCACTTAAGTTATAAAAACTCATTGGTACATGGTGACCGCGGGGTTCGAACTCGGTACCTTATGATCACGAGTCGACCCCCTAAGCCACTAGGCCACCGACGCTCTGAGGAAGAAGGTTGGAACTTGGAATATGATATCCAGGGGGCAAACTTCTGGTGCCAATGACGTCAGTAGGGAATATTCATGACTTTTTTTTACAGCCTCAATAAAAGCTGATTCATGTAACCAAACCACAGAATAGAAAAAACAATGGAAGTGTCAAGTGGGCGTGTAACGTGTGGCATAGTTATGTGGAGTTCCGCGCAACCTACCATACTTTTGCCGCGATCGCTTATTTCGATATTTCTAAAATAGGAAATAAATCCAGAAGCATGCCTTATTGTGCTATTTTGGGGTGTAACGATAGCTGCACCAAAAACATTTTCCATGGTGGCGGCGTGTTGTTTTTATGATAGTTTGAGTATTGGCGACAACAGGTCCGATAGGCGAAGGTCATGCCACTGCCACTGTTTTTTCTATTCCGTGAAACAAACAGTTAAGAAAATTCATTTTTTGAATGTAGCTATGAAAATAATCAAGATTTAAGCCAACAAAGATTTGTTCCTATCTCTTTCTAGCAAAACAGAATGTAACATAAGTAGAGTTATTATGGCCGACCTGTTAAATTACGTCACAGTGCATATCGGATCTGTCTGTCTAATCGCTGTCTAATTAGAAATCTCAAAACTGCAATCTTACGATCGCAATCTCAAGACTGCAATCTTACGATCGCAATCTCAAAACTGCAATATTACGATGGCATTAAAAAAACTGCAACCTAATAATAATAATAATTTTCATCTGTCAGTTTAATGAGTAAGCAAGTAATGTAGGGTAGGGAGCCATAAACAAGAAACTTCATGTCTTTATTTCGTGATATAACGCATACATTTCCGACCATGATTGAGAAAAATATATTTCGTTGATGTCGTTTATCCCTATTCTCTCGGATACTCGCTACCTCGCAATAATTTCAGTGATTTAGCCGTACTTCTTTAACACCCGTATTCACAAACGTCACTATGAGGTCTCACAGTGCTCACGAACGCACAGGGTGGTTCAAATCGTCTCATAAACAAAAGGTCGGTCAAAAAGGATCAATCACAAAGCTGTATTGAACGCAGTGCGTTTCCTCAGTGAAGGATCCCTTAAGTATTGTTTGTGAATAAGGGTGTCAATTTCCCTTACCCTCTATTCTACTCGGTAAGACCATATTACCTCATGTTATCCAAACTGGTCAGGTCCAGGCCTATGTGCTCGTTAACATTCGCATGATGCATTCTTTTAGCGCAACGTGTTGTCGCCGCAAAAAGACTAGAGACAGCGCGCGACCGAAAACAAACGATTGCGGATCGGCAGGAGATGCACGCGCGTGCTGCGGTCGAAAACAAGTGCGTCAACGACGCGTGGGACGAGCTGGCCGCGAAGGGCTCGAACGCGGAGGCCGATAAGATGGAGCGGGCCCGGAGGAAGGAGGTAGGAGGGAATGGTGGAAGGAAGTGGGAGATGGGAAGGGGGTAGGAGGGAATGGGGGAAGGAAGTGGGAGATGGGAAGGGGGTAGGAGGAGGAAGGAGGTAGGTGAGAATGGGGGAAGGAAGTGGGAGATGGGAAGGGGGTAGGAGGAGGAAAGAGGTAGGAGGGGATGGGGGAAGGTAGTACGAGATGGAGGAAGGAGGTAGGAGGGAATGGGGGAAAGAAGTGGCAGATGGGAAGCTGGTAGGAAGGAGGGAGGAGTTTTATGTTTCGGACAATAAATACACGGCAGCCGTTCAGAGGGCCCTGCCAAGATGCACTACGCTAACTAACGTTTCTATTCGTTTCGTTTTTAACCAATCGCGTCACTGGTAGATCACGTGACTTTTCGTATCACGTCATTTACCAGTGACGCGAATACAAACACGAAACGAATAGAAACGCTAGTTAGCGTAGTGCATCTTGGCAGGGCCCTCTGTTGAGTAAGCCGTAGCAGTAGGTATTTATTTTGTTGATACTATTCCATTGATGAAGGTGCAATAATGTGTACATTTAAACACACATAAAGGAAATTATCACGGGCGTCTCAATTTTTCAGCGTGAAACGGACTTGTGCAATTTCAAGATGTCTGAGCTTCGCCAAGCAAGGCTTGACTCACAATCGGCCAGCGACCAACTCATTAATGAAATGGCTGCGATAGATCAAGCTAAACTGGACAACAAGCGATGTGACTACCTCACCTGGTCGAGAAAGACTAACAAGGTAATAAAGTCGTAATTTTACACACACACGCACACACGTACAACACATCCATCAACTGTGCATATTCATCAACTGTACACATCTAGGGTACCTAAATCGTCAATTATTGGCCACCGTCAGTAACTGGCCACTTTGCAATAATCTGTTTGAAGCAAAAGATATGCTGATATTTGTGCGATTAAACTAAAATACCTAGATCCAGAGTTGTTATTCGGACTACTGCTAAAATATCTTTACGAACGGCGTCTGTATATATAATGGGTGGCTAGTAACTAAATGACATTTTCTCAAGTGGCCAGTTATTGAAGATTTACCCTATCAACTGTACATATTCATCAACTGTACACATCCATCAACTTTGCACATCCATCAACGTTACACACACACCTGTCAACATTGCAACACACCCACCAACCATACAGACGCATCTACTGTGTACAGTCGAGTTCATAAATATGTACACAATTTAGAACCTTGTCCCTTTAATCGCCGGGGTATGTCCAGTCAGCAGCAGAAGTAGCTTAGCTACGCAACCGAAGAGGTCAAAATGATCTGCACTCGACTCTATTGTCAAGAGAATACGTCGTGTCTAGATAAATTTGAGCAAGTTATTCTGCTTAGCTACTTTTGATGCTGACTGTCCCATTTATTCCATGGAACTACGAATTTTGTATTGAGCATTACGTAAAGGGATATGGCAGTCTAAACATTAGATTAAATAGACAAGGTACTACGTAAAGCGTATACATATTTATTAACTCGACTGTACGACCTCTAGTCTAAGTTTTGAATTAGAAGCGACCTTCACCCATCTGTTTAATGAATGAATAGCATTAATATAAGAATATACAAACGTTGGGGTTGTCTATTTTTTCCCTGGCTTAACTACTGGGTTGACAGGCGTATAAACAGGTATGTCGATACTAGTTATTTTCACTGATTTGTGAAATAAATAGATTTTATATCAAAACTAGCTTCTGCCCGCGACTTCATCCGCGTAGATTTCTAATATCGTTATTCCCCCGGGAACTTGAATTTTCCGGGATGAAAAGTAGCATATGTGTTGAATTGAATGTGGTTAACAATAGAGCATACAAGATGTCCCACAAACTGACGTAAACCACCCTAGAGCTGATAGAGCAGCTAATAAATTATCGATTTAAGCCCATATACATATACATATATTTATGTTCAGCGTGTTTTACTACTTTCGGAGATATTGATCATTTTAATCTGATTTTTTTTAATTTTCCACATGTCAAGAAGAATATTTAATTTCATATTTTATTTCAAAAGTTTTGGTCTTACATAAATACAATAATTACGAATCAGCGAAGTTTTAAAACCTATTCGCTCTTTTTTTTAATCAACTTTTTATGCAATGTCATAAAGTTTGTTTCTCCCTACTTAGGTGTCCAAGTATTTGTTTTTCATTTTGTATGGAAAAACAACTTTATAAACGAGCAAATAGGTTTAAAAACTTCGCTGATTCGTAATGATTCTAATAATGTAAGATACCAAGCACTGAAAAACTTCTGAAATAACATACAATAAAGGATTTTTCTTGATCTGGGCATAGGAGAAAATTACAAAAATTCAGATCAAAATAAGTTAGTTTAGATTCTATTGAAACTATATTAAAGCGAAAAAAAATCGTCGATCTTAGGCAGGATTCGAAGCTACATCTCCTCTGGCAATCCGGGCCAATGCAGGCGCAATACCAATTATGCCACCAAGACCTTACTTAAGATCTACGAAATTAGTGAAAAAAGAAATGTTTAAATTCTATTGGTTAATATTGGCACAGCTCCGCTCCACCCCGCTCATCTCCGCCTCAGTGGAGCCGCACCCTTAGCCTCCTTCTATTACGGCAGCTTTTATCCTTGATTCCTCGTAATGTTGTTCTCCTAGTCAATATTTTTAATTTAATTGAGCTTACATTTGTAATGATTTATTTTTGTTAGTATCTTTTTTTAAATAATTATTTATTACCTTATTACCTTGTAATGTTACTTTTAAGTATTATTGTATTTTATGATTGGAAAAAATGACCTTCTGCTGGAGTTTCTTGCGGCGCTTCTTCTCCGCAATGATGGTCTTGTCCGAAGCGCTAGTAGATTCACTACGTATTACCGACGTGTAAAAGAGCCCTCATGTGGCCAATTTACTGAATAAATATTTTGAATTTTGAATTTTTTGAATTCTCTCCACAGGAATGCCGAGTCGCCATGGTAGAGCAGTTCAAGGACAAACAAAAATTAAAAGAGGAGAGACGGCGATTGGGTCTTGAACAAGATGGATATCTCAGCGAAAATGCCAAGCAAATAGCGGCGCTGGCCCGCCATAAGGATGTCACCGACGCTCAGGAGAGAAGGCAGCATGCGCAGAATTTGCTGCTACAAGCAGAGTACACCAAGCTGTTGAAGGTAAGATCTGTGGCTCTAGTTAAAAGTTATTTACAAAGGGTGTTACCAGACCAATACATCGATCATCGACGATCGATCGATTGGTCTGGTAACACCCTAACAAATTTTGGAAAATCGACCGTTTTTCAAAGACAAAGACAAAGACAAAGACATTTATTGCCAGAACATAGTAATTATACAGTTCTTCGTGGAACAGGGTGAGCTTATGTTCTACCTTAATTAGGCGTGCAATATTATAATAGGTACAGATCGTTTTTCATCAAGAAACTCCTTAAAAACATTGTGATTAAATGATCAAATTTATTAAAGGCGCATTTCTGTATTACAATGAAGAATGTCAGTAGGTACGCCAAATCGCTTGATACTTTGTAAGAGTAAAGCTTATAAATAAACAAACATACTACTTTTTGTTTCATTCAAATAGACCCAGTAGTTTTGATTCTACGAACGTATGAAATTACGGTCAAAAATATTAAAGGGTGCGGGCGCCATCTTACTGTAGTGACGTCATGGTTTCGTTGCGGTACAGCCCCTTATATGATTGAGTAAGTTTACAGGGCTATATTTTTTTAACCGTTATAAGTAACCAGTTGAAATTTTCACAGATTATGTGTTATTATAAACTCTATTGTTTAAAATTACAAAATGAACAATAAATCAAATCCCAAGAGGGGTCCCCATACAAGAAACATGACAAATAACCAGTTTTTTTAGCATTTTTATACGGATTATATTTTTATAATGGCTTATTATTTTGATGCTATTTTAAGCTTAAATTGCAGTCGAACTTTCATAGTTTACGACTAAATAACAATCTCAAGTAAAACTGCTAAAAATATTTGACCAAACTGATTTTATCAACACGATGTTTTAAGCGGTCACTCATCCTGTTTTAGAATACGCTTGTAAGTAGGTAGTTGCTTAACTTTGGAAGCCGAAGTACGGGTTGTATTTGTATTAGCATTTTATTTCGGTGTCACACAATAATCTAAACTCCATACTTACTACCAAACAGTAATCTGTAGTAAGACAACAAACAACAAAATCTTACACGATGTTTAAGCGGTGTTTACTTAACTTTGGTGATAGCCCTTTCTTTACAAATGTCGTGTCTAATGTAGAATTCATATCGCTAGGTACCGTATAAAATAATGAACTATAAAACATGAGTTTTTGATTGACCTAGGTAGTAGTTCTGATATTTTGTGTACTTGGCGCTGCCAAGTGGCTCACTCGCCATAAGTTAGGTACCTAGACCGCCTCTCTCTCTCTCTCTCTCTCGCTAGTTGTTGGTATCAGCGGCCGCTGTAGCAAGTAGGTAGTTTTTGAACTGTTTTTGAGCATTATTTATTACTGTTATTTCGTGTATGCAAGATAGCTCAGATAGCGTGCGTGTGTGTGTGTGTGCGTGCGTGCGTGCGTGCGTGCGTGCGTGCGTGCGTGCGTGCGTGCGTGCGTGCGTGTGTGTGTGTGTGTGACGTGTGTCCGTCTATCCGCAGCCTAGCTCAGAGACTCTTAGAAACGTGTAATTTGGCATGAATATACATATTAGTCACGCCAACATAGTTAAATAAAATTAAAATCATGAAAAAAAAATTTTTTTTTACGTAACATGGGGAAGTTTTTTTTTCTCGTCTACCCCATGGTGTGGGGTGTCGTTGTATAGGTCTTTCCAAAATATTGCGGGTTTGTGAAAACAATATTTCAATTAAGGTATCCGTTTATGAAAAGCTTTAAAGCGCAAATTTTTGTTAGAGTCAAGTGTCGTCGTCCCCTCCCCACTACAGCCAAAACTACAAATAAAAAATATGAAAAATATCTTCAAAGGAAAACTATCACGACTAAGTAGACTTCATTGGCTCTTGAGTTAAACGGTTTGAATGTTTATACCTGCCGAAAACTTATTTGCGGTGTTGGTAAACTGACCGCGACCTATATCGATGTATGGGGATAACAGTTTTCCAACGGCAAGGTTAAGTTTGTCGCGAGGTCTAATTTGTTTGTAGTAACGGCTTCGGAACCCTACGCTGAGCATGGTTCGACAGGCTGTTGCCCGGTTTTTTGCATTAATGTTTTGGTATTTTTATGTAGAATACGGTGAACCCTAAATTAAAAGTGCTTGATTATTATTCTATTTTTATTTAACCAACTTATTCGACAAACATTACAAACAGAAAAGCCGGTCAGCAACGGACAGTTAGTTTAGTTAAACAGGTTAAACTGTATGTAAAACAAAACAATAGATAACCATAACTATCATAGTCACATCAAAACGAATTCGTTAAAAATTACGACTTCCAAAGTTAAGCAACTACGAGCGTAGTCTAAAACAGGATGGGTGACCGCTTAAAACATCGTGTTGATAAAATCAGCTTTGTCACCTATTTGTAGCAGTTTTACTTGAGATTTCTATTTAGTCGTAAAGTATGAAAATTAGACTAGAACTTAAGCTTAAAATCGCATCAAAATAAGAAGCCATTATTGAAATACAATCCATATAAAAAAGCAAAAAAAAATGGTTTTTTTCATGGTTTTTGTACGGGGACCCCTCTTGGGATTTGATTTATTGCTCATTTTAAAAATTTAATCGATAGAATCTATAATAACACGTATTCTGTGAAAATTTCAACTGTCTATTTATTACGGTTAAAAAGATAGAAGCCCTGTAAACTCACTCATTCATATAAGGGCGCGTACCGCAGCCAAACGATGACGTCATCATCCGTGAGCGCTAGCCGCCGGGTTTCGAGCGCCGCATACGAAGTTTAAAATTCAATATCTCGGAAACTATTAGACGTATCGAAATAATTTTTTTACAGCATTTTTTTGTTTTTAACACGTTGGCTGCGGGACTGATTTACAGGTCTGTTATTCTGGTGCGTTAATAGGTCAAAAGAGCCCCTACCCTACTTAAACTTCAGTGCGGCACTAGGTCCAATGTGCCCCACCTCGCAAGTAAAAAAAAACTAGTTATTTTTCCGTGAAGGTTTATCGTAATGCATAGAGAATTATACCCAAGCAATCTACATCTGTTAGGCAATATGGTTCTAGCTTCGCCCCGGTCTCGGACATATAGAACTAATTCAAAAAAATTAATTAAACTATGGGGTCTTTTAGACCTTTTGTCGCACTGAATTGACCGACATAAGCCATTTTAGGGATGGGAAACGATTACTATATTGTTGTTCACCCGACGAAACCAGAAAAATAAAAACCGTCGTAATAAATAATAATTTCATTATTTTATTTTGAATGGTTGAGTAGACTTCAAAGCTTGCAATCTAAGGGATGGCTGTCGACTGGTAGATGGACTGCCATGGGTTGGGGATTGGGGACCCATACACGTTTTTATTCAAACTAAATCGGTTTTTTAGTTGGTGTTTGGATTGGACGATATGACGCACTCTTTAAATTACGAATGGTTCACCACTGGTTAGGTTACTACTTGGGCTAATAAGAATTGAATCAGGCGTTAAAAATACTTTCATCACTGTCAGAACCAAAAAACGCATTCAGACATCTACGCCGCCGGTCACATTCTCATTACTGAATCCTTATCATACCTTAATCCTTCGGTATCATTTTCTTCCTCACTCATTTTTCTTCACATATTTTTCACTACAAACACAAACAATACCTCGGGAATTAAAACAATCGCTTATCACGGTTCGTGTGCGGCGCATCACTACCCGTTGACATTGGTAAACACTCAGTGCGGATGGGGCGTGTGATGGGTCGAAGGTCTATTGGACCCCTTCCCGCACTGAAATGAAAAAAAAGTCATTCAGTGCGGGAGAGGTCCAATGTGCCCCCCACGTAAACTAAGTATGCCATATTATCAAAATTTAAGAGCTATACAGAAAACAATATTTGTCTCTGTCCTACTCCAACGATTGGCCAAGATACACTCCCCGCACCGTACGAAAGTACACTATTTTCAGTGCCGCACAGGGTTACGGCCACGCAAGGGGCTTTTTGTGCCTTCTCCCGCAGTGAACGTGTTAATGAAGAATACGATAAGCCAAAAATCTAATCTGGTTGACATTCTCTATTGATAAATGATTGTCAATTTTAATTGCCATATATTTGAAAATATTACATTTTGATCGAGGCAAGTGCAGTTTATCCTTGTATCTAGTGGATCTTGTGAAAACTTCAGCATGAGTAGCAAACATAATAGGGTTTTTTCTAGCAAATAATGCAATCTGCTTAATATACATGCACGGCAGAGGCAGTACAACCATGGCTTGAAATAAAGGTTTACATGCAGTTAGAAATTGAGTATTACATACAGTTCTTATACACCTCTTTTGGGCTACAAATGCTTTCTTTACATCTACGGAATTTCCCCATATCAACAACCCGTAACTAAGCTTAGAAGCCACAAAACCGTGGTTTCGGAGCCCATATTATCTAGACAATGATTGAAAATAGGTAAATAAGTTGTGGAGAATTTTATCAGCTGTAATAATGCAATACGACAAAATTTTCTATGACGCATCGTTTTCAAGATGTAAACAAAAAACCAAAAAACGGGACCTTTGTTCCCCCCCTATATAGGGCTTACCTCCGAGGGGTGGGGACTTTTAGTATGTTTATCTCTATAACTAGTCCCAACAAAGTTCCGAAGTCAAACTTTCTGCTTTCGGCCATTCCGTTCACACCCCCATTTTGAGCATTCATTTACCAGGCTATAGTAGACATGTCATGCATAATTCTGGGTACCTAGTGAAAAAGGGTAGGTATAAGTCGACTTAACTTAACTTCATAAACGGTGTACTAGACTTACACCCTTTTTCACATGATCTTTGGGAGACTTACACCCTTTTTCACTAGGACCTCAGAATTTTTGTACCATAAAGATGAACGCTATTATTCATAAACGCGCAATAGCTAAAGTGTGCTTGAAATATGCTGTCATTATCTAGGCTGTCACTGTGCCATTTGACAGAAAGGGACAGAGCAGTATATTACTAAAATATATTTATAATACAATTTAGTAATCGTTGCACACTTTGACAACTTTTTGAATATTTTTTTATGAAGCCTCATCAGGCGAAAAAAGTCGAGATGATGGTCGATATCATTAGTGTTTGACATGAGTTGATAGAAAAGTTAGTTATTGTTTGTTGTGTCTGGAATAAACATTGAAAATCTGCTTCACATAAGTGGTTAGTTTGTGCAACCTCTAAATATTGTCATAATAATCTTGAAACTAGACCATTTTGTACATTAGACAGAGTTAAGTATGGCGTAAGCTAAATCTGCGAAAAAAGGCCATTTATTTTTTACCAAGCTCCTTAAAATAAGAATTAAAAGAACACAAAAGACTAACAATAAACTAGGCTGATTGTTTCATTTTATGTTTAGGAACGTGCTCTTCAAGAGGAGAGAGACCAGATAAAGAAGTTTCAGCTCGCCGAAGCTAAGTACGATGAACAAATCGAAGAGATGCTGGGCCGGTCAGTATATAATGTTTACATACATCTGGGGTCCTAGTGAAACAGGGTACAAGTCGACTTAACTCGTAATAAAAAGGGGTATAGGTAGTTCCACGAGAGTTGAGGTGAATGATTACACACACAGCTACATGAAGTACTGATTGCAAAAAAAGTGAGTGCATGAAATGAGTGAGTGAATGTAAATGTAAATAAAAACGCTTAATTATATTTTTAATAAGTATCAAAAGCAGTAAAAAATATTAAAAAATGCTTTTATAAACAATCATCACTTGGCATATCTTCATCTGATTCGTTAAGATTGATTACAAGGTTTTCGGTTAAATAATCAATCCTAGGTTCCATTCTCTTTTTTATTTATTCATATAAACCATTTATTTAAATAAAATCGGTCGAAATATTTTATTTTCTGTTTTATTTGAAGTCGATGAATTATTCTACATAATACTTAACAAAATAGTTTAAAGAAACTTTTTGGTCTTTCTTGCAGTTCAGTGTTGAACTTGCTATCGGTACAATATTAGAACAGTAATTTCAAAATCCCGCTGTCATTACACGACAGTGTTGTTGTGTGCGTGACCTCAACTCTCGTGAAACAAGCTATATAAACATGAACGGAGTATACTAGACTTAAACCCTTTTTCACTTGATCTTCACAAGACTTATACCCTTTTTCACTAGGACCCCATAATCTTACTGGGTTCCTAGTGAAAAAAGGTATAAGTCGACTTAACTCGTAATAAGAAAGGGTACATACATGAACGGTGTATACTAGACTTAAACCCTTTTTCACTTGATCTACAGGGGACACTACACCCTTTTTACTAGGACCTCAGTGAAGAAAGGAACTTTTTTAAAAGGTGTTCTAAAAAAATCGTGCTTGTAGAGGTTTGTCTCAAAAGCATACTTTTTTTTCACTATTTACTGAGAAAATATATAAATTTCTGATAATGGCTGAAGAGCTTAAACGCCACATGGTTTTTGCTACGTCACAGCTAGGGTTACAAACAAAATGACGTCGTTCCGGTCGGACAAGTCGAAAATGGGCGTAGGAAACACTGATAATATATAAAAAAGTTTTTCTTAAATGCTTTTTAGACAAACCTCACCATAAGGCTTCCTTTTTTACCATTTTGGTACGGAATCCAAGACATGCATTAAGTCACGTTCAGTCCAATTATACGTCATCAATGTCATGATGACACTAAATGGCGCATGTCTCATAGAATCGTGAATGTATTAGTTACCTTATTTCTTAAGGCACAGGGTTCAATTTACTTTGACTATCAAATTGCACATGCGTCCTTTTTATTTAGAAGGGCAGAATGCGTCACCGTCGCAGGCGCACGACTGACTAAACGAGGCGTCAGCGTCACTGCCGTAATAGTCGTAACAATAAAGAAAGCAGCTAACTGCAATGTAATAATCGAAGCATTTTGAACTCTATTGGTAACCAGATTAAATAAACAATAAGAATAAGAATAAGAATAAATTTATTTAAAAAAAAACACGGTTTACAAAAAAGGTACAATATCTTGTGGAGCTCAAACTAGGCTGAGCCTGTATCTTGGGACCCAGGGAGTCGGCTTACATTTAACATAGGAACCACTTAAAATAAAGAATTAAATAAAATACAAAATTAATAACAATAGAAAATAATAGAAAATTGTGAACGGCATTCTTTGAATTGTATTGTTTGGTCGCTCATGCTAGTTCCATCTAGGGAATGCAATTTAACCGGTTATTAACTGTTTTTGTATGAAAATAACCGGTTAAAACCGACTATAACCGGTTATTTGCATTCCCTAGTTCCATCGCGTGTGCTGTAATTTTTAACCCCCGACGCAAAAAAGAGGCGTGTTATAAGTTTGACGTGTAAGTGTGTGTGTGTGTGTGTGTGTGTGTGTGTGTGTGTGTGTGTGTGTGTGTGTGTGTGTGTGTGTGTGTGTGTGTGTGTGTGTGTGTGTGTGTGTGTGTGTGTGTGTGTGTGTGTGTGTGTGTGTGCGCGTGCGTGCGTGCGTGCGTGCGTGCGTGCGTGCGTGCGTGCGTGCGTGCGTGCGTGCGAGCGTGCGTGCGTGCGTGCGTGCGTGCGTGCGTGCGTGCGTGCGTGCGTGCGTGCGTGCGTGCGTGCGTGCGTGCGTTCGTGCGTGCGTGCGTGTGTGTGTGTGTGTGTGTGTGTGTGTCTGTGTCTGTCTGTCGGTGGCACCGTAGCTCTTAAACGGATGAACCGATTTGGATGCGGTTTTTTTTATTTAAAAGCAGGTTTTCTAGCGGTGGTTCTTAGACATTTTATATCGAAATCGATTCAGCCGTTTTTGAAGTACTGAAGTTTGAAATGTCAATGTCGGGGGTTTTCCAACTTTTTGTTGGTTAGGTTATATTAACCGATAAATGAGACATTGTGTTTGTTTGTTACGCTACTGCCGTAATGTTTTTGACTCGAGGCTCTTATCTACTCGAGCTAAACAGCTAATTGATTTTGACATGTACAGTCAACCAAACCAATTTGTTTCATAGGCCACTATGGAACTATGTCAAAGTGACATTTTAATTTAATTTTTAAGAAGTCTTTTAAGATTTGAATCATTACGTCACTATGAAATAGTTCCATAGTGGCCTAGGATTCAAATTGGTTGACTGTACATGTAACCCATCATTTTATAGAATTTCACTTTTTTTTTATCAAAAATGGGTTTAGATGGGACCCGCCGGAATACCGGATCCAGTTTCCGGATTGTAAACCCTAGTCGTGATCCATGCATGCACTGGACTGTGAAGGTGTTAAACCATGCGGGATTTAAAAGCTTGCTTTTTGTTAACTTGTTTGTTTGTAGGTACATATATTCATGTCATTCATGACGCATGCTGTAACTTGTATTTATTAATTTAATTTTCCTTACTAAATACGCGCGGAATTGTTTTTGTTTGTTTACTGAATTAACGCCATGTTAATGGGTATTTACCAAGTGTAATAGCTACAAAATTCCCTTTTCCTTAACATGCAATGGTCAACGGAAGCAAATATAATTGCACTTCAGAAACTGGATTGGTGACTCAGCTCAATGTCAAACTATTATCTTGATGTGACAAGAACAGGTGTTCTAAATTAGTTGTTGTCCGTGAATTTTATACGCTTGTAGGGTACGAGGCAACTATTTACAAATTCGGTGTTCATTGCTTGGTTAATATGAAGCCCGGTAATTACGGAACTGGTTACATTTGCATTGTATACCGAATTGTTACTTGTCGTCTGTCAGGCATGTATGGCTATTATGGTCGGTTTTATTGATGTGGATAGATGTGGAAAAACATTCGTCATCTTCTGACCAGTATGTAAGTAGGAGAGTGACGGATGCTTTATCCACCGCGATAGAGGCGACCAAAATACGGGCCCTGTGGGCCTAATATGGCAGCGTTTATCGCGTGACAAAGTGTGGATAAGGCATCCGTCACTTTCTGACAAGAAAATAAGTATGAGAGTGACGGATGCTTTATCCACATTTGACACGCGATATAGACGAAGTCATACTAGGCCCGCTGGGCAAAAAACGATAGCTGGTAGGTATAGAAATAATATGTATTAACATAGTACCTATACCTAGACGAAGGACGTCCACTGCTCGACATACATATGTCCACTGCTGGACATACGTCTTCTTCAAGAATCTCCACGACGGTCGGTTTTGTGCTAATCTATTATGTATTTATATAATGTTTACAAAGTCCATAGTGACCTACGAATCAAATTGGTCGACCGTACCTACCTTCTCGATCGCCTTCCGCTTGCCATTTAAAAGTATGAGGCTAGTAAACGTAAAATACTGTACGTCCTCTTCCAGGCCATTCTTCTCGGACTTCCAGCATGCCTTCATCAAGCAGATGTCGAAGGGGCTGAAGATGACGGAGAAGTGTCCCTGCTCCAAGCCTGATTATTGCGCCGAGTAGGCTGGGGGGGGGGGGGGGGGTTAGGCCGGTGTTGACCCTTTGGGGGTGCTAAGCCGAGATTCCATTGCGGCGGCACACCGATGTGTCGCCCATGCACATGCCAGCCCTTCTAGAGCAGAATACCAGAATTGTAAAATATCTGACTCGCAGGGTACCAGGGTCGCGATTAGCACGATACCAGATGCAGACACGTAAAATGCCAGACTCACAAGATGTCAGAGTCGCAAAATACCAAAATCTCAAAATAGCTGAGGCGCGAAATCCCTGATAGGGCTAAACAGAGGAGTCGCAAAATATGCGTAATACCAGAAATCCTAAAATGTTATTTCGTGAACCAAGTTATTTAAGAATGTGGTATCTTGCAATTCCAGTATTTTGCAACTCTGGCATCGTGCTGATCGCGTATTTTGCAACTCTGGTATCCTGCGAGTGTGATATTTGGCGATTCTGGTATTATGCTCTGGATGGACGCCAGCGCGCGTGGCCGTATTCAACCTTTGCAATGACAAGCCACGCACGGAGATACATGCCTTATATCCTGCTCCGTGCACGCTGCTCGCCTAGTGTACGTGCAGCTAGACCAATGGATCCATGTGGCTCATGTGTGTAGTGTGCATGTGTGTAGTGTGCATGTGTAGCGTGCGTCGCAGTGGAAATATGGCTTTGTCTTTGATAGCTCTTTGGCGACGAAGTTATCAACGATTTTTACTTGACCGAAACACGCAGTAGTAGGAAATGGGTAAGGTCCAAAATTTTGGGCAAGCTAACTCGAGTAGGTAATTCAATTTTCTATATTTTTTTTCCGTTCTGCGACGAAAAGTATTAATTTTCGTCGCACAACGTAGGTACCTTTTTTACCTTTGTTGGTTGTAGGTATGGTTAACTACGCTTAACTATGGTATAACTTTTTGGTACCCAAATGAAAACTTTATAACCAGTTAATCGGTTTGAGTAATCGATAAAGAAACGGTTGTTTATAAGCCAGATTCACTTATATAAAAATTGCATCAAAATCACACGAAGACTTCGGAAATTATGATAAGTTTGAAATTGGTTTAAAATTTTCTTTGTTCATAATTTTCATAATAGAAAATAAGCCATTCTTGATGTACTTAACTACCTATATTGTTCTTATAATTCGAGTTACAATTTTATTATTATAGACTAGAATGGGTGAGTCTCCTTTACTGTAGTTATTGAAGCCAAAATATAATAGGTACTGAATGATTTAAAGACCGGTTATTCACCGGTTAACCGGTTTTAAACGTGGTTATACTATTATGGTCGTATATCGATGTGGAAAAACGTGGACAAAACATCTGTCACTTTCTGACCATTATAGTACGAAAGAGATAGATGCTTTATCTACCGCGATAAAGGCGACAGATAAAAAACAACAGCAGCCGCAGCATATACGAGTTCGCAGCCCAAAACTGTGGAGTTGTTTTATTCGCTCGTTCGGCTATCAACTCGAACGGCCATCCTAAGTTGACCCCTGCGCTCGTACGCAAAATCACAGTATTCTAAAAAGGTCTCGGCTCAAGCTTTGTCGGTGATTTCGTCGATTGATTCTGAAAATAATTATTTGTTACTTATTTATTTTTATTATTTAGGACATGTTTAGATTTTTATTTTCAATAAAAAATACCTATAATAGTTTCCACCAACACCCTATAATGTGGTCGTGGTGTTGTAGGTACCGAATTGCGTATTTATTGTTATTATTTGCCTTTATTCGATGACTAGTATTATTTGATAACTGTATTGTTTTTAGTCATAATTATGATGTGATGTTTTGATGTTCGATGGCCTAAATCATTTACTACCAATTACTTTTCCTGCCTAATCGAACCTTTTGGACTTCCAGATATTGATCTAATTTAAAGAGGTATTTTTAGGTTATGTTAGTGTTTCAGCAAACCCGAAGGGCCAAAGCACTTAGGAATAGAAGCTCCGCTAGCGTGGAGTTACGTCGATCCCTAGTCTAGAAGCATATTGGAATAAAATAAACAAATAAGTATGAGTAAGTGTTTAATTTTAATGTTAATGTCGACCCCACGGCTCTCTTCGTCTTACCATTCTATGCTGCACTCCTAAGGAGAAAAGGCGCAAGTGCAATTAATTAATACAAGCATATTGGACTTTTAAAGGTTATACTAAGGTTGGAAGTGCAATACAATTCATATAGTAGATGTGCCTTTTTTCCATAAGAGGGCAGTATGAAACTCCGAACCCTGATAATCAGTCCGGTTTCGCACACAACCACGGAATAGAAAAAACAGTGGAAGTCGCATGAGCTTCGCTTAGTATCAGACCTGTTGTCGCCAATACTCAAACTATCATAAAAACAACAGGCCACCATGGAAAATGATTTTGGTGAGGCTATCGTTTTTACACTCCAAAATAGCACAATAAGGCATGCTTCTGGATTTTTTTCCTATTTTAGAAATATCGAAATAAGCGATCGCGGCAAAAGTTTGGTAGGTTATGCGGAACTCTGCATAACTATGCCACACTTTATACGCCCACTTGACACTTCTACTGTTTTTTCTGTTCTGTGCACACAACCAACGCATTCTTACCATCATCGGAGGTCGTCTACCTTACCACCATGGCGACTTGAATACAAAAGAGGACGGTAAGAGGAAAAAACAAACTAGAAGCCGTTCTGGCTAATATAATAAAGAACCGGAAAACAGTGGCATATATATTATCTACATCATCATCATCTCTGGCCCGTTTCCGCTTCAAACAGAGAATACAAACGGCCGAATTCTCTCACGTTTCAAACAAGGATGTACAGTCACCCAATAAAAATGTTGAGCATACTTAGAACCTTGTCATAGTGAATGTCATTGTCATTATCATGTGTGTCATTTGATGTTTTGTTTGAAGTTTACTATGACAACGCATTAAAGTGCTTAACATTTTAGTTTATACGCCCACTTGACACTTCTACTGTTTTTTCTGTTCTGTGCACACAACCAACGCATTCTTACCATCATCGGAGGTCGTCTACCTTACCACCATGGCGACTTGAATACAAAAGAGGACGGTAAGAGGAAAAAACAAACTAGAAGCCGTTCTGGCTAATATAATAAAGAACCGGAAAACAGTGGCATATATATTATCTACATCATCATCATCTCTGGCCCGTTTCCGCTTCAAACAGAGAATACAAACGGCCGAATTCTCTCACGTTTCAAACAAGGATGTACAGTCACCCAATAAAAATGTTGAGCATACTTAGAACCTTGTCATAGTGAATGTCATTGTCATTATCATGTGTGTCATTTGATGTTTTGTTTGAAGTTTACTATGACAACGCATTAAAGTGCTTAACATTTTAGTTGGGGTACTGTACCTAAAAAGTATTTTTTTAAGGATCTGTAGAAAAATTAAAAAACGGAGCCCTTATAGGATCACTCGTGCGTCTGTCTGTCACAGCCAATTTGCTTCGAAACTACTAGATCGATTGAGATGAAATTTGGAACACATATGTAAATTGATGACCCAAACATATATGTGCTACAAAGTAAATAAATAGTTATTTTTAAATAAGGGTCACTTTCGGGGGACAAATTAGGAAATTAAAAAAAAAGTTTTGCAAACCTTACTGTGTCATAGGTGTATCAAATGAAAGGGCTCGTTATGAGGATCTCAAATATATTTTTGTTATTATTTTAAATTAAATATGACCATCTCCTCTCTCCGAAACTGAGCCTAAAATTTTTAAACTCGCGCGAATTCAGCTCGCTCTTGCCCGGTTTTTTTTATATCGCATGGAGAACTTAAACGTGCGCACGGGCCACTTTATAGTAAGTTAAAGCCCATACATATTTTGATATTTTATATAAAAGATTGCAAAAATGCGTTGTCATCTTGAGGACTAAGGTGGAATACACTACCGTAAAATGTGCCTACTTTGCTCCCCCACGGGTAATTATGCTCCATGGTTATATTGAGGTAATCTGTATTGTAAATCATTCTATTGCTTTCATTCACTGCATGGCTGGATGTATACATCGATTGTTTTTAGAAAATTTGTCATCTACCTTAACTTGTAAATAACAAACGAAATAGTTACTATGGAGCATAGTTACCCATGGGGGAGCAAAGTAGGCACATTTTACGGTACAGTCTCCACTTTAGTCTTCAGTTAACTAGAGAAAGCACTGGCTTTTTGTCTACTGAAACACATCACTGCTGTTTGGCGACATGGTTAGCGGATAAGGTGATGATAGCGATCCGAAAGCTCCCTCCGACCTAGTATGGTTGCGTTTATCGCGGGATAAAATGTAGATAAAGCATCCGTTACTCTCTTTCTTATATACAGCTACTTATGTGTCAGAAAGTGACCGGGTGTTTTATCCACATTTTGTCACGCGCTGCACTCGCCGCTGCGATATTCACTCGTTCGTTCGTCCGACCGCGTTTTTGAGAGAATAACACTCCAGAGTCTGTGGCGTTCAAAAAGTTAACCGACTACGCAAATTAAGTAGGTACAGTCAGCGTCATATAATAAGGTAATAGTTCGATACACCGTATAAATTGTATCGTATAACGAACTATTTGAGCACTTTGAATGTTACCTTATAGGTATATGACGCTGACTGTAACCTCGCCTCGGTTCAAGAGCCGCGACGAACGAAACAGTCACCATAATTTATAAGTAGTTTTCCATCGGAATTTATTGCTTCAAATGACTCATATTAATTCAAGTAAAAATGTAACAATGAAATGTTTAGGTAGGAACTTAGGAAGTGATTAATTCGTGACTTTAAAAACCAGTTACCCAATATTTACTAACTTGCTGAGTAATGAACTATTAATCAGTATGTATATTTCTTTCTAACACGTACAGCAAGGACTTTAATTGTTATGCCACTATGGAACCCTGTCGCATAACGTGAATCAAAAAATTGGCGTAATTCCTTTCATGTGGTTTGACGCTGTCATTATGACAGGGTTCCATAGTGGCATAACAATTAAAGTCCTTGACTGTACCTACTCGTACCTACAGGTGTATACTTAGGACCCGGCCGGTAGGAAGTCAATCCTGACACTGCACAACCATGAAGTTTCTGAATATTCATTATGTTGATAGCAGTAACCCAATGCTAAACTTATTTGTTGCGTATCAAGGACAGGAGGACGCCCGCGACTTCGTACGCGTAGAATTAGTTTCCCGCTACTCCCCCCATTTCTTCCCGTTGGGGGTCGATTTTCGGAAAATCCTTTTTTAGTGCTCACTTACATCATGAAAGGAACCCCTGTACCAAATTTCAAGTTTCTAGGTACAGTAGTTTCGGCTGTGCGTTGATATATGAGTCAGTCAGGTTTGCCTTTTATATATATATATGAATGATATATATATATATATATATATATATATATATGTATATATACCTAGATTAGAGTCTGGCTATCGAAACGTGGTAGAAAATGACCGCGAAATTTAAAATTGTAGCTATGATGGTATGCCTGTATGGGCTAGAGTTAGACAATGTTGATGCTATTGTCATTAAGTATAAAGTTATAATATAAGTTAATGACAAAAGCATTACAATTGTTTAAATTGTAGCTCATTCAGGCATTACTTACCATAGGTACATTTTTGAATTTAGCGATAGTTTTCAGTATCACGTTTCGACGGCCAGACTCTAACAGCATTGTTTTACTGAGGCGCTAGACAAGATGCATTACGCTAACGAGCGTTTCTATTCGTTTCGTTTTTAAACCAATTGCGTCACTGGTAGATCACGTGACTTTTCGTATCACGTCATCTCCCGTGACGCGGTTGGTTTAAAAACGAAACGAATAGAAACGCTAGTAAGCGTAATGCATCTTGTCTAGCGCCTCTACTGTCAATATCTATACATATAATAAAGTTGTAGAAGGGAAAAAATCTGTACATTCGAGATATTTACTCAAAAATACTATAGGGGCCCTCAGAATGAGCAGCAGAACACGTTTCTACAATTTTTAGAGTTGGTGTCTGTTTGTCTGTTTGTCTGTTTGTCTGTTTGTCTGTTTGTCTGTTTGTCTGTTTGTCTGCTTAATTTTGTTTCTCCTCGCATCAATTGAAAACCACTGAACCAATTTTAATGCGGTTTTCACTAAAACATTTCAGTAAACGGTGACCAGGTTTATATATAATAAAAAATTAAGATATGACAATCAAAGTGGGGGAAAAGAGGGGTTAAAGTTAGTATGGAAAAAAGTTACCGGATTGAGCTGGTTACTTGAAACTTTGTATAATTACTCTTCGTAACAAATTAAACAATACCTGTTTCAGGATTTCTCGATTAAAGTTAAAACAACTAGGAAATTATCAAATTAGGCCAATTACATGTATTTCTTTAAAACCCTATTCGAGGGCCGTCGATCACTTTACGTGATTACAAATATCAACATTTTATTCTCCGTTTATTACATAGAAACTAAATTCAAGGATTTTTTATAATTCAATGTACAAAATGTTATAAAAAGACAAAATAAATTATTCCAATACGTTGTTGTAACAAATGAGACGCCATGATGACGTGCATCAAAGAAAAGGACAACCATATCCCTCCCATAACTGGAGAGATCAAGACAGAAAAGCACACGATCATAGATAAACGTTATAGAAGCGAAGTTGTGATTGAAATTTACATTGTCGCGTTGGTACTTGAAAACATTGTTTTAATGCGTAATAACGAAAGATCAAGTTCGAATACATATTTAAGACAATATTTGGACAACCAAACTCCTATTTTTAACCGCCGGAAAAAAAGGAGGAGATTATACGTTCCACTGTATGTAATTTTTTTTATGTATGTTCCACGATTACTCCGTCAATTATGGTCCGATTTCAAAAATTCTTTTTTGTTTATAGAATATACTTCCGAAGTGGTCTCATTGTCACCAAATTGTAATCTGATGAGCGGATCCATGAGGAATTGAGGGAACTCCTCAAATATTATAGGTAGTATTTTTACTAACAAGTCCAGCATTTGCATTCAGATAATATCATTTGGTGAACTGAAACTGATGATGAAGACCACAGATGGTCAACGGAACTTCTCAATGGTACCTATTTCAAGGGTGGCGATAGTTAAGATATCTTGATTAAGATAGTTGAGCGACTATAACGTAGAACATTTAATTGTTGAAATATGACTATGACTATGACTTTCCCGTGGACTTGCGGTGAACTTGAAATGTCTAAAAGTTTCATATCAACTAAAAAGTGGGACTACATGACAGCTTACTATGATCACTAAAAAGTATAAAATAAAATAAACGTTTTAAAAAACACAAAACCACGTTCAAAAACGCATAAAACATATTTTTTTTAAATGGTAGGTAACTTATATGTCAGTGACTTACAATATTTTTAACCAAAAGCCGACTTCAGTTTGACTGACCTATATGTACCTACCATTTTAAAAGAAGGTATTTTTTGCGTTTTTGAAGGTGGTTTTTTTATTAACTTAGCTTGGGTTTAACAATTTCGATCATTAATTATTCTCTTCTTTGGGTTCCGCAGCATTATAGCGAAAAGAGAAACCGTACAATTTCGTCATGTTCATGTTTATCTAAAACATATAATATGTCACATATACCTAAATTTTTTTGGTTATAAACATTAGTAATACTACTATCTAATCAATCAGATTATGAAATAAAAAAATAATTTCGTTAGTAGTAAAAAAACAGTACCTACTGAATAAACTAACTCTAATAGCGCAAACTTGCAATGCATTTATTTCAGGATCATAGAGTTCCATAGATTATTAGTAACATTAAATCTTATTCTCTATTAGTAATTATTTGTCAAAAATGTACAATTGATTAACTTATTTTCTCCTATGGCTTCTGCCACCCAGTGTGACAACCCATGTTGTACATTCTGTTTTGTTAGTCTATGTCAAAATGAGCGATGTCAGATTGACGTTGACATATCCGGATTTTATATTTTTTTCCGCCATTTTCAAGACTTCGTCTCCTGACATTGGTGGAATCATCGATAGTATCGATGGAGCTACAAACGAAAAATTGAATTGAAAATTGTCCGGAGTTCGTCAAGGCTTCTCAACATTACCATTTTTACAGTACTCCTTATTCTTAGTAGCTCTGGGCCGGTTATGGCTATCACACTTGCACTCGCATCTGACAATATGTTTGTCACTTTTTTTTATAGAAAAACGAAGATTGCCCAGTGCTATTAAGAAACTGGTCGTACTGCGCCTCTATTCCCGACGGTAAAAACGATATCGTAGTTGACCTGTTATGGTATTGTTATGACGTCAGACGCCATTACTGTCAAGTAAATAAGAGCTATCAAAACGGTGACAATACGATAACAGATCAAAAACGATATTGTTTTTACCGTGTTGAATAGAGGCCCTGTACAGTTGTTATTTAAATATTAGGGCGGTTAATATGATCATTTGATTTTTTACGGGTAGTCACATAATTTTTGGCGGTTGATTAACTACTGTGCTACTATGAAAAATATGAGGGTAGTTTTGCTTGCGGAAATTAGCGTTAAGGTCCGTAGAGACTACGTTAGTAATTTAGTCGAGTAGCGAGTATTTTAGTTGTGTTTTAGTCGAGAAGAATACCACTCGACTAAATTTTCGTTGTTCAGACAGATTTAGTTCCTAAAATACTCGCTACTCGACTAAATTACTAACGTAGTCTGTACGGGCCTTTAGTTTTAGTTATAGATTTAAACGATTACACGTTGTAAAATCAAGTTTTAAGGAAACGAGCCGGGGGGTGCGGGGCCAAAGTGATAAATAGGGGGCTCGGAGGCGCAGCCCCCGCCTTAAAGAAAGGACCTTACCGACATCCTTAATAAGATAGATAGGTAAGTTTTTTAGTTTTCATGTTTCCTCTAGAGCAGATAATAGGAGCTCTGATGATTTTTCGTTCATTTCGTTTTGCGTGCGGAAATCAGCGTTAGTTTGAGTTAAGTATTCGAGTCTAAACGATTAGATATTACATTAGGCATTGTGAATATTAGGTAAAGTCAAGGCAAAGGTTTACACAGGAGGGGCTCGAGGCCGTAGCCCCCTCCTTTAGAAATACACCGTACCGACATATTTATATGTTACTAGAGGACGCCCGCGACTTCTTATGCGTAGAATTAGTTTCCCACTACTCCCCCCATTTATTCCCGTTGGGGGTCGATTTTCGGGAAATCCTTTCTTAGTGCTCACTTACATCATGAAAGGAACCCCTGTACCAAATTTCAAGTTTCTAGGTACAGTAGTTTCGGCTGTGCGTTGATATATAAGTCAGTGAGGTTTGCCTTATATATATATAGATATAAGATAGATAAGATAGGTAGATTTGAGCTTTCTTTTGTCTTTCAAAGTAGAAAATAGGAGTTCCGTTGAGTTGTCTTTAAAACACTTAATTGGGCCCGGTTTGACGGATCTTACCATAATATTATAAACTGGCCAGAGCCACGACTTCGTCTGCGTTGATTTCGATTATCGTTATTCCCTCGGGAACTTTTAAATTTTCCGGGATAAAAAGTAGCCTATATTTTAATCCATTGTATAAGTCATCTCCATTTCAAATTTCATCCAATTCGGTCCAGCTGTTGCAAGAGTGCATAATGTACACATACTTACTATGAATTTTGCGCTTATAATTATTAGTAAGGATGAGAAAGTTTGGAAGTTTGTTAATTACGCTTCAACCACTGAACGTATCCAGATTAAACTTGGCACACATATAGGTTAGGTTCTGGAATAGGACTTAGGATAGTTTTTATCCAATAAAACGTCTCATTCCTACGGGAAATCAAATTAATCGTTAAAAGATGTGAATTTGCTCACAATGTTTACATGGACGAGTATAAAAATTAAAAAGGTGAAATCTCAGGTAGCCATGTGTGAGTAGTGTGTTTTTATTTCTGTTTACGTTTGTCATCCTGTAATCCTTTCAGTTGTATCCACTGATGTGTGCGTACACGGAAGTTACTAAAGAAACACACTTTTAGTGTATAGATACGAACTAGATGGCGCTAGCTGGGTATCGAATTGTTGCTCTGCATGGTGTGGTCAAAGTCGCTGCCCGGGGTGGTTGAGCGATTTTCCCTATACAGCGCAATTATAAGCTTTATGGTTAGGCTAAATTTATATTATTCAAATTCAAATTCAAATTCAAATTCAAATAATTTATTCAGTAAGTAGGCCCTGCAGGCACTTTTACATGTCGGAGTCTACCAGCGCTTCCAAAGAGACCACTGTTGAGAAGAAGCGCCGCAAGAAACTCAACAGTAAGCCGTTTTTTCCAAATAAATCACTTATTACAATACTAAACTTAAGCTACATAATTTAAATGTCACAGGGATGTACAGGTCCCAGTAGTAATAATAATTAAATATATCTAAATGTCAGATTATAATAAATAATACAATTTCGGAGATGTAAACAGTCTCCAAATGTCAAATTAAAATTAAGAATTAAATATAATTTAAAAAAAAACACAAAACAAGGGAGATGTAGAAAGTCTCCACGGTCAATTTTGGAGATGTAAAGAGTCTCCAGATGTCAAATTAAAAAATAAGGGAGATGTAGAAAGTCTCCACGGTCAATTTCGGAGATGGTAAAGAGTCTCCAGATGTCATATTAAATATTCATCCTGGTAACATCAAAATTTGAAGTCCACGCAGACGAAGTCGCGGGCAGAAGCTAGTTATCAATATTCTGTAACTTCATGGTTGTGTCAGGGCCTCTATTCTAGACGGTAAAAACCATATCGTCTTTGATATGTTATCGAAATTGTCAACGTTATGACATTAGCTCTGATTTACGTGACAATATCTAATGGCGGCCGAGAAGATAAGATAACATGACATCTTTAGTGATTCTTCTCTTAATTTCTACTGTGATAGTTTAAACCTGCGCATTTTTTATTATTCATTGACGAGGCTTCAGGTCTTTTTGATACTTATATAATTTAGTATAAAGTACTCCTATATGGCATTCGGATATGACTGTATGTGATCTAAATAAATTTAAATAATTAAAAGAAAAGAAAACAAAGATAACCTATCCAAAGCATTTAGTTTTATAGAGCAGAATATAGCTCCTATCTGTTATCGAGCGAGATGTAAATTGGTCCAAGCTCAAATGACCTTACCTATTTCAAAGCGAGTAGTGTATCAAGTGACTCACAAATGATACGAACGAAGTACAGGCGTGTATAGAAATGATAACAAAGAAACTAGACTATCTGCCGCACTCAGAGACGTCACAATCACAAAGGAGCTGGAGCTATATTCTATTCTTTAAAACAATATTGCTTTTGACATGTTATCGTATTGTTTTTAACTCGACAGCCATTACTGTTGAGTGAATCAGAGTTTTTATGACGTTGCAATAATAATTTATTTAACAGAATTCCATATAATAAGTACCCTTTATTTTTGAACGAACATTAATTTGGCAAACTGAAATAATTCCAGAACTGAATTAAGTAGGTAGTATGGAGAAAAGGAATATGGAGTCATATAGGTATATTGCCTGCAACAAACAACTTGCAAACAATTTTTCCTGCATATAATATTAGTTTTGATGACAAAGTTTCACAGTAACAAACGAGAACCTTTCACAGCAAAAGCGCAAGTTTATGAGTAAATAGGTAATGCCTGGGAAAAGTGATTAATACAAAATGAATAACGTCTTAATCACCACCATTGTCATCGAGCGTACTTACCACTAGCGGTGTTTTTCCTCCAGGAAGATCTATTAAACTGTACAGCAAGACTCACCGGTGATTTCATACATTTTGTCCTCAAACGTAAGTCGTGTATAAAACCTCATTGCTAGCCGAGCAACCGTCAGTTGTTTCAAACCAACCATAGAATCACCATGTATTCCAAAGTACTCGTTGTGTTGGCTTTAACGTCGTTGGCGTACAGCCACGACATACTCCTAGGAGAAAACAACACTGGAAATCCATTTTACCACGAGCACTACGAAGCCAGCCCGGCCATTTGGAAGCAGACCAAAGATCTATTCATCAATGTGAGCGAAAGTAAGGTCATCAGCAAAATCAACATCACGGACCTGAGGCCAGACAAGGATGGTGAAGCCCAAATTGTGTCCGGTGGAGTAGGACACAGCAACGTTTCTATTGTGCTGAAAAGCCCGACAGTTTTCCGCGGTTATGACTTCTTGGTTGAGGTGTTTACTCTCGAAAGTGAAGTGCAATATGTGCCCGGAGAGCACCATGGAAACGAGACCCAGGAGACCGATGGCAGCACAACCGCGGATCTGGGAGAATCTACCACAGGAAAAACAACTTTTGCGACTGGAACACCTACAAACAGCGCAGTAACTGGCCACCCTACTGGAGTTTCGTCTACTTCAACTACTACTGAAGCACCTAAGCCTGAGGGGGCCCATTTACCTAAAGAATTCGACTCGAAGACTGAAGTCCCCACGGAAAGTGAAATTCCCGTGGAAGTACAAGGATTGAAGATGCAGCCTTTTGATGGAGCCCACTTTGAAAATACGGAATAAGTGTTAGATTCAAACCGTATTATTAGGTTTTAGGTTAAGTTAGGAAATAGTGTTTCGGCTTTAAGAATATTTTAAACCCAAAAATCATTTTTACAAGTGGAATTTTAACCTTGTGGCGCATTTTAATGTTTCTCGGTGTTAACCTTAACGCCTTGTTTCAAAAAAGTCGTCACACAAGTCAATGGCAACTCAAAAATTACTGCCCTTTTTTCCCTTTATTTTTAACCGTGACGGATTTATCCGTCGTTGGCGTTTGACATGTGCGGATATCCATCATAGGCGTAGAGAAGGTTAAAATATTGTATTTTTTGCTAAAATAACAAGTATTTTGTTACAAACGTGATATAAACTGTATTACTTACCAAAGCTTTAAAGTATTAAATAAAACAACTACATAAAACATATATGAAACATTATTTATTACCAAATTTGTACTCACATAATACATTGTAATCGGGTAAGCCCAATGAAAAGACGATTACGTCGATGATTTAAAATAATAATAAACTTCATAATAAGTTAATTCTATTTATTGGACTATGTCAAAAAGTCACTCATTAAGTGAATTAAATGTCAAAGACAAACATAAATAACAAAATTTGAGTCTTAACAGTACTGACTCTCTAAGCTTATTCCTCGAAACGATTTTCGAATGAACATACATTGTTAAAACTTGATGTATCCCAATTATACCCTCGTGAGGCCTACTACATCAAATTTCATTATAAAAATGAATCTTGAGTCACTCAAGTAAAGTATTTACCCTTTACTTGACGAGTTTGTGATGACACGTGGATTGATATTCATTATTCATTATCAAAAAAGTAAAAAATTGTTTGCAAAAATTTGCACGATCAAATAGGCTCGACCGGGAAGGGGTATAAGTATGTCTAAAAACTCGTAAAAAAAGTCACCTTGACAAATGTCCTAAATTTAGGCCGTTGGGCGTTACGAGGCTAAACCCATATAAAAACATTACTAATGAAATGACTATAATGCCCTGCTAAGCCAAATAGCAGCATCTCAATGATCTCCTGTCGCAATCACAACCTTAGTACTAACAGGAACAAACAGGAGACGATTATTACTCAATACTCAGGATTGAATCTACTTTGGCATTTGAACCTGAGATACTTTTGATTGGCTTAGGACACTAACATACTTTTGTATACTTTCTGAGCACATAGAGCAGTTAGTGATGGGCGGCTTGTAAGTTTTAAAAGTGAAACTTTCACCCAAAAATTTCATGCAATATTCTGAAAGTTACCAAAGTAAATTCGTTTAATTTCTGAAAAGTTTAGTTTTGACATGTAACATAAGTAACGGAAACTTTTCATGAATTTTGAATGAAATTTACTCAGTCAGAATCATTTCCATCTAATTTTGTAACTTAGGAGCTGTAATTTTCGCAGTTAACGAAAGTTTTGCAATATTTCAGAAATCACCCATGACTAATCACAGTGTACGTCCCATAAAGATCACTTAAAAAACCATTTTTATACTGATTCAAAATCAAAATTTAATTGTATTTAAACTAACCGATTTTCATCAAACCTAGCTAAGGACCAACCAGTTTTAACTAGCTCCTTATTAAAAAAACCGCACCCGTTTCGTTATAATATATCCATTTGGGAGCTACGATTTCACACACATACACACATTACGTCGAGGTTAAAAACATCAAAAGTAAGTCAGTACCTACCTTCTACTGGCCGTATGTATACACTGTATTCGACAATCTACAGTACATTGAAGTTATTTTTGTTGCGACGTTTTACATTAAGTAATTTCTATTACTATCTATCTATTTCATAATTCGTTCGCTATTATCGCATGTTACTCACTATTTAAAAACGTTGATTCACAAAAAGTTACTAGTCTGATTGCATCATTAGACGAAACACTCATAGCGTGGAAAATTCCTGTGTTTTACAAAAATGAAACTTACTACTACAGTTTATACTTTTAGGTATTTAAAAAAATGTTAACAAAACAAACACGTGACATAGTTCGTCAGCCAATAGAAGCAGAACACTGATACGTCAAAGTGCGATAAAACAGTTTTGATTGGCTGTTTAACAATGTCACGTGGTTTAGATTATTTACATTTATTTAAGTACCTAAACAAACGGAGTATAGGGACTAAACTCAAAATGTTGGATGTGCTCATCCCCAAAACTCCAGAAATTCAAAATACCAGATTTTCAATATACTGGTTTAAACCGAACACAAAAAAACAGGGCAATTGTACACAAATTGATCTAATCCCAAACAAGACTTATGATTAGGTCTGAGACACTACACGGTAGAACATTATTGTTTTTGACGTGTTTCCATATTGTCAACGTTTTGATACCTCTGAATTTGTTGTTCCTGTAACTTGACAGTAATAGCGGCCGAGTTAAAAGCAATACCATAACACGTCAAAAGTAATATGGGTTTACCGAGTTGAATAGAGGCCCAGTGGTCGAAATAGGTAGTGCCTAATTACTTAAACTTGACGCATGTTCATTTATGCGAGAGTAAGATGGGAATACGTTATTGAATGACGATGTATTAGGTCTGGTTACTCAGACCTAATTGCCTATTTACATAGGCAATACCTATTCCGTGCATTGTTAATGACAGCGATTTGCATACTAGATAAATAAGTGCTTGTAATTAAAAAATGCTTTACAAAGTTGTAGCCTACAAGAGAGCAAAGTTGGTTTTCGCTGCGAGTGTTGATTTAGAATTCCGAATAAGCGAACGATTCTATACTACACGCTACACTCGTTTAGAAAGACACGAGATGCATATAACTTTGGTCTCGTGTTGCACATAAAAAATTTCACATCGGCAGCGAGAACGTAATACCTAAAGGTAAAAAATACAACGTTCTCGGCATTATTTTAACTAAAAAGTTACTTTGTCTCACGCTCGCAGCAAAATCGAATTTTGCCCACTGTCTTTAAACATCAAAAGCTGCCTTTTTGAGGTGCTGAGGTGAAATAAATATTATCATGTTCGTGATACTCACACAACTTTTTACTCATACGGCGTTCAATCCCGGCAACGTTAGGCCGAGTTACCTACTATGTTAACCGCGTCTTCAAACAATTTGCGACTTAACTTAGATTTAACGATAAGCGAGGTATATGTAGAGTACTCGTAAGAACCGGAATGACGAGATTTTATATCACAATAACATGAGCCAACAATTATTTATTATGTAACAGACCTTTATAAACCTTGTCGGCCCAACAGCCAGACCGACACAATAAAAACTTATTATTCGATTAGTACTTAATAGAACATGTTACAAAATCTACTATACATATATGAAGATCCGACCTAAGCTCATGTAGAAAAATACAGCGGCAGGAAAATAAGCCGTTTTAGCAATATTTTGATATCGGAAAAGTTTTCTCATTGACAAAGAAAAAATATGAAACGTTTTCAATATTTTTTAGCTCGTCTCCTTTAGTACCGTTTGGTAACCAAAATTGCGTAACCAGCATTAAATTTAATTTGATTCTGTATCTGGTTAAGATCTACTAAAGGTAGAAATCCGATGTACTTTTTATTAAATTAGAGGACGCTCATGACTTCTTAAGTGTAGAATTAGTTTTGGTACTCCCCCTATTTCGCCCCATAGGGGACGAATTTCCAATTTTAACCTTTTTAATGCCAACGAAGGATAAATCCGTCACCGTGGACAGATCGTAATAAACCTTCATTATGTTCCCATAAAGTTGAAATTGGTTGTTTTTAGTTGTTGTTTTCATTATTATGGCTTTTAAAAGGTTAAAAATAAGTATATACCGCGGGTTGAGGATTAAATAGTCATTAATTGCAAGCATATGGAGCAACGTACATTTCTGTGAAACGAGTATTTTGAGGACCACGTTCTGCGAGTTAAATGCACATTTTATATTTCTAACAATATTATTTGTTAAAATGGCTGTTTCATACTTTAACCTTGTAAAAGACAATATGAATATATTGTTTCAAACATTTAATGTGTAACTTAATCTTACCTAAAGGGCATTGGGTAAGTTTCTATGAAGAGTATGAGTTTTTTCAGCGGCCATGTATAATTTTTACATAGTTATTTAGAGGACCTCTAAATATACATAGATATATATAATTTATGGCGTTAAATAATATCGGAGCGGAGATATTAAAGATTTAAGTATTCAGTTTTGGTAGTAGGTAATAGAATAGCTCGCCCTGGTATGTATATTTAAATATCTCAGCTCCGATGCACTTAAGAGTATTACATTACATAACAAAATATGTTTATTTTGAATAATTCTATCATAATATACCACTTTTACGAATGGCCGCTCACCTTGAAAATGTATGACTTTTACCCCTTTAACAAAATATAATTTTATCAAATACAAAATACAAAAATGTACCTACTTTAGATATTTTGACTATTTATATTTTATCAATTTAATCTAAATAATATTTCACATCATTTCTAATACAAGATAATTTAATTAAACTTAATTCTTGTATTTGACATGGCGTTCAAAACGTTTATCAACAAAGTAAAATAACAAAATTATTAAAACGCGTAATATCTATCTTATCCTAAATTGTACAGATGGGTCAAGTCAAATATTTATTTATGTCACATTACACAAAACAACAGATGTAACAAATACAAAGTTATACATGTGATGTTTGTATTATTTCTAAACCTATATTCATACAGGGTATATGCCCTTATGACCCTTTACACGATGGCGATCATGGACTAGCGTAAGAGACGGAATAATGCGTGAGAGGGAGATACAATAATATTTTACTAGTGAGGTGTAAACGCGTCTCGTTGCACTTACACTTCGTTCGCGTAATCACATAAATATCAGCATATCTTTACATATATTATTGCAAAGTGGCCAGTAATAGACGATTTACCCTAATTATCTGTCCAGAGTACGAGCGTCTCATTCTATTACATCTCACGAATCCCACAGTCAATCTGTGAAAACAGATTTGCGGCACGTTGTTATACAACAAGTTTGTTAACATGTTATAATAAATAAATAAAATAAAATCAAGTAAGACTGCTATTGTTAACGGGAATTGCGTAAAAAAAATGGCCTGTGTAAGTGTAAGTGCACCTTTGCTCTGGTTCATGATGGCGATCGTGTAAAGCGGCCTTTACACACGCAAAGTATAGTGATTTAGCCACTATACAAGTAACTAGTCATATGTCATTCGGGCCAAAATGCACATATCGTGCAAGGGCCATAAAGATGAAAAAAAAAAACTAGGACGATAGAACCAGTAATGGACACTTGATTCTTATTTTAGAGGAAGATAAGGGTTATTTTAGTTTTGTAACAATCAATTTAGGACCATATGAAATTTGAATTAAGAGTGAAGTGTCCACTACTGGTGCCTGTCTTTTAAAAATGTCAATCATTGGTGCCGTCTCCCTAGTCATATTTTATCAAGGAATGTACAGGAATACCTTCAGGAATGTTATTCCGGCCGCCAAGGGAGTCCAGCTCCATGATGACCAGGCAGCCTGCCACTTCCGCTCCGCAGGTCTTCAACAGTGTAATGGCAGCAGACAAGGAACCCCCGGTGGCTATTAGGTCATCAACTATGAGGCACTTGAGTCCAGGGCGGATTGAGTCTTTCTTAATTTCTAGGATGTCCTGTAACATGATAATGTTTTTTTCAAAATCGGTAGTTAGTGGTACTGAGGCTGTAAAGGAATTCACAGTTAAAGAAAAGTTTTCTTCAGGAAAATAATGTATTTATGTATGTTTGCATTGTATAAGAATAAAAGAGAAATACAAATACAGGTAATATAACAAAAAAAACAAGTACTAAGGCGAACTTATCCCTTAAAGGGATTTCTTCCAGATAACCCTTGTAGAAAAAATAAAAAGTGGTTAAATAAGTGACTTTTCATATAATCATAGAATCTCGCCTTTCCTCACTACCTAACAAAAGCAATAGAGGAATATAGCCGGTATTTTTGAGAAAAGCAATTAACAAACTTCAACCATAATTAGGATTCTGACCCCTATATTGAAATCTGATTCAGAATACTCATCCAGGATGGCCCACTTACGCTGTCTACAGTAATGTACTATTTGTAGCATGTGGAGTTTCAAGCATTACCGGGACAGGAACTGAATGATTACTCTACATCTCCATACACTAATGATATAAACATGTGTCTGTTGGTTTGTTCTTCCACACCAATGGTATGATGAATTGACCTGATTTTTTGCAGAAAGGTAGTTTAGAAGGCTGGAGAGAGACAAAGGCTATTTTTTTTGTAAACTATATATATAAAAGGCTAAACTGACTGACTGATGTATCAACGCACAGCCGAAACTACTGTACTTAGAAACTTGAAATTTGGTACATTTCATGTTCCTGTTCCTTTCATGATGTTAGTGAGCACTAAGAAAGGATTTTTCGAAAATCGGCCCCCAACGGGAAAGAATAGGGGGAGTAGCGGGGAACTAATTCTACGCGTACGAAGTCGCGGGCGTCGTCTAGTTATGTATAAATTCTTGAATGTAGGATCGGCCTAATAAATAGCTGAACATTTTAGGGACCAACCACACTGGAGCTTAATGGTGAGCAAATGACGGTCTGTCAAAATTGACGCCATGTAATTACTACTATGACTGACTATGACCCATTCTTTTGTTTACGCAACGTCAACGTATTTTACGTGACGGTGTGGCCGGCTCTTTAGTGCTGTCACCTTAATGTCCCATTTGAACTGCTGCACTAATCTGTCAAAGGTGTTAAAGTGACAAAGTACTAAAGTGTGCAGCTACTTTTAAGGCCAACTGTACTAAAACAGTAAAAGTCTACATAACAGAAAAAATAAACAAATTAATGCAAACCTAAGTTAAGGAGTCTTGCAATGTACAGAATTCTTACAAAAAAACTATTATTGTCAGAAAGGTCATGTAATGTAATATAAAGTTTTTTACCGGCCAGACTGTGGTAATAAAACCACTGTTCTATGACTGACTATGTTCTAAAAATGAATATACAGATAAGATAGACAGACACGGAAAGCGACTTTGTTTTGTACTAAGTAATAAAAAGATTACTCTTTATCATATTGTGGGACTTTTACAAGTCATATTAGCCAATCAAGTTTTATCAATTAATCAAACAAGTTTATTTTGTTATCACAGTTATCAACACGACTTAAGAACTATTAATAATTAAAAAAAATATATGAGCATTTTTCTTTTTTATTCTAAGCATGACCTTTAATAAGAAACAAGAAGCTTTTAAATGGGCGTTTTCCAAAAAAAATGTACATGAACTTTTTTCCAGAATTCGTTTTTTTTAGTTTTTCTTACTCGAAATTGTTTATACTATCAAACCTCAAACAAGAAAAATGTGTCGCAGATTTTACAATGTAATGTTTTTCTTACAGTGCGTCACGACCATACAAAATAAAAAAAGACTGCATACAAAAATGTGATGATCTGGAATGGAATATTTGGGAAACTTTTTTTCATGTATGAGGATCGATAGTATCAACGATTCTGAGTAAGAAAAACCAAAAAAAAAAAAACAGAAAAAAAAGTTTATGTACTTACACTTTTTTTGGAAAACGCCCAAGTGTGCATTAGTTGTTAAAGATTGTAAGAAAACAAAAATAAATATCAATGAAAATGCTCACCGATCCATACTCCAAATTATATTCATGTGACACAACCTCTCCCGGCAGTTTTCCTTTTTTTCTAACCGGCAAACAAGTGACTCCGAGCTCCGCAGCCAGTGAGAACGCAAACAGGAACCCTCGGGACTCCAGCCCCACCACTGCATCTATGGTGGGAAACTTGCTCCGGACTGTGTCAGAGAGAATCCCTTGAAGGAGACAACAGGTCGGCCCGTCAGATATGGCCGAGAATATATCCCTGCAATTAGAGTTAAATTTTAGGACAATATAATATACAAAGGTGAAAATGGACCTCTAAGATTGTGATGGAAGCATGAAAATGCTTATTGTTTAATTTTACAGGAAAGGGATACACAGTAATGTGTTTAAAAAACACATGGTCAGTTGGTCACTTACCAGAATAAGATGCCCTTTTTAGGGAAATCTGGATAGCTCTTGATCTTGCCTTTAAGTTCTTCAATTCTTTTATTGTAATCAGAGTCCATTGTAATTTAATGGTTAGTTTATAGTAAATAAATGAAACTAACCAAAGGCAGCGGAATTTTAGCTCACTAATAGATAAATATTTTAACAGTTCAGAGAGGTTATCGGGTGGTTACTTAAGAAGACAAGCTTCTAGTCAAGATTAAATAATTTTAAATTTAATAAAATTGCGCCGAGCCAATACTGCCTAAGGAACTTGACGTTTATCGTTTGTTGACTGACTTTTCTTTGACGTCTTCAAGGTCATATTATTATAGATACTCTTAAAATCTTTGTAAGAAATTATTTAGCTTTATCTCAGTACAAAATACTTATGTTATAAATATATATATTTATTAAAATGCCTCTTTTTGCTATTTATTTACAGTATTAGTTTAGCTTGATGAATTCAGTTATGACTATAAGTTTGATGTAAGCCTAATACGTTACCCGAACAGTCCCATGGCCCAAAAAACCCATGTCAGCCAATCCGTCAACTGTCAAAAAATGACAACAATTTTTGAATGCACTATTTATCTAACGTCTTTATCCATAGTTTATTTTATTTACAAATCACAGGTTTTAACTAAAGATATTTTTTAAAGGAGTGATTAAAAAGCTACAAAATGGATAGTATTTAATTTGACTGAAATTTCCCTCCGTTTGCATGTGAAACTTTAAGACTTTCGCGTTCGATACAATGCTATCTACAGCGGATTTAGAAAGGCTAATTGCAGTGAAAAGGCGTGAGATTGAGAAAGAGAAAACGCGATTGGGGCTGGCGGCGCGATCAGACGTAAGTTTGCTTTACATAAGTTTGAAACTATCTCGTTACCGCCAACCACCTGTTGTTTTTGTTTCGTCTACCATATCGCACAGGCACTATCGATTTTCCTCATTTCCAGCCAGTATAAGCCGGTGTCGCATCGTAGTTACCGCATTAACCGGCTACTGTACAAAATTGCAGCAATTTACGTTAATTTTGCGCAGTAAAGTATAATATTTAGTTTAAAGTGGTGTATTTAGTGGAGAAACTATTAGTGTAATTGATTGAAGTTTGAAATAAGGTTTGTTTATTTACCGTCAAGTTGCACTTAAGTTTTATTTGCATGCACAGTTAAGTGAAACCTTGCTTGTTAACTTACCTAAGTATTTTAAGTTATTAAAGGGTGACATGAATTTTATTCATCTATGTTCAAGTGTAAGAAAAGGAAAGGGCTAAATTTATGTGTTAGATATGCTTTACTTGACGATTGTGAAACAGGCCCTTAAACTTTTAAAACAAAACAATATGTCATTATTATTGGTTAATTACGATGATTCAAGGGGATGCACACGAGGCAATTCAAGGGATAAAGATAAGAAGTAAACACAATTCATAGAAGCATATTCCATTGCACTGCCTACCCCTCTGGGAAACAGGTGTGATTTAATGTATGTATGTATTCCATTAAGTCCTATGCAATAGTATATTTTTCAAAAATGAATGTCAATCTCTAGCTACAAAATGGAGGCAGATTGCCTCTTAAAGAGTGATGGGGGAGGTTGTATGGATCTTGTTCCCACCCTCAGTCACGGGACACATGTCAATATGTTAATTAGAACCCAAAAAAAGGCCAAATATCTATTCAAGTTGCAAAATCGATAGGGTGTTTATTTTTAAACAAATTCCAGAGATATGGTTATGATTTTTATACATAGGGTGATTGTAGTCATTGTAAAAATACAGCATGTTGCCGAAATCTGTATACTGAGACATGGTTCTTTTTTGTTGGTGAGTGGGAACATTTTTGCCCATCGCCCTTTGACACCTGTGTAAAAAGCCAAGTTTTACACTCTTCATAAAATGGATAGGGCAGTACTTTGAACGTGTTATAATAAGCCTTTGTTGTTATTTGTGTTGTGGATTTATTGTTACAATAAAATAAAATAAAATAAATAATTAAGTTACCCTCTAATGTTGTGAACTCTAAAAGTGTTAACCAGGTCAAAAATAAGGTTGACAAACATTCTAAATTAGTGTGACATTTCTTGTAGTGAACAAAGATTTAAACATCAGTGCCAACAGCCTGTCTAAAATAAAATAATAATAATAATAATAATAAATAATCTAACTGGTTTGTGCACTTTCGCCTGCAGGCCAGATAACAAAAACCATCTAACCTTGAAACAAAATATTACAACACAACCTTTTATCCACAACTCCATCTGTATATTTTTTTTTCGAGGGAGTTTCATAAATATTGTTGATGGTTAAGGAATTAAATTAATTGAGATAACTTTTACTTTCTTCCATTGTAAAGAAAACTAGCCTATACAGGATGTCCCAGAAACCATCGTCAACCCGCTTAGGGCTGATAGAGCAGCTAAAAAGCTATCGATTTAACCCCTATGTATGTTCAGCGATTTTTACTAGTTTCGAAAATATTTATCATTTTAATGTGAATTTTTGTAATTTTCCCTTATGTCCATGTCACGAAAAATCATTAATTTCATGTTTTATTTCATACGTTTTTCAGTAGTATCTTACATAATTAGAATCATTATGAATCAGTGAAGTTATTAAACCTATTTGCCCGTTTTTTTTTTAAATTATCAATGTCTATTATAAGAGTAAACTATCTCTGTACTGAATTTTTCGTCAATATCGGTTGATTAAGTCGTTAAACTGCGGACCTAGTATGGTTGTGTTTATCGCGTGACAAAATATGGATAAAGCATCCCTCACTCTCGTACTTATAAACGTGTCAGAAAGTGACGGATGTTTTATCCACATTTTTGTCACGCGATAACTATTAGATAAAAACCCTCTGATATAATGGCGACCCCTTCAAACCGATATCTCTTAAACGGCTTAACCGATTTTCATTAAATCTAACTAACCGTCCCTATTAAACTACCTTCCTTCAAAAACGCATCCAAATCGTTTCACCCGTTTAGGAGATACGATGCCACAGTCGGATACACAGAAACAAAGACAAAGCAAAGGTAAACTTATAACAGCCCTGTTTTTTTTGTCGTGGGATAATAAAAACGCATCAATGAACACATTTTTGCATTAACGTTGGTATTATTACATATTTTTACGGATAATAGAATACATAAACCTCCTTTTTACATTGCCCATATGTATCCTACTTACCTACCTTACATAAAAAAAAAATCTTTACATAGTATAAAACAGTCGCTTCTCGCCGTCTGTCGCTCTGTATAATTATACGCTTAGACCTTTCAAACTACGCAACGGATTTTAATGCGGTTTTTACCATCAGTTTGATCATTTTTAACGGAATGTTTTCATATATTAAATTCTGGTTTATGTACGGGTGTTACGGAAAATTAGCATAAACCGAAGCGAGGCGTGGGCTGGTCGCTAGTAAGTAGGTACTAAAATACTTTCGCGGTGCGCCAGCTAGCCGGCGGCCACGAAATCGCTGAAATATGCCTCTCGTCTCTCCTTACTAGTGAGCTCCTTACTCGCCTCGCTTACTAACTAGTGATAACTACGTACCCTTTACCTAACCTGAGAGGCCTGGGGCTCGTTTTATAAAGCTACAAGTTACGATTTTACAGGTCTAAAACTCTAAACGGGCCTCACTGCTCAAACGGCTGGTCGTCATTGGTCGAGGTTTCAAATGGAAACTTGTAACCAGTGGCGTAGCGTGGGTTTTCGCCGCCCGGAGCCGACCAGAAATTCACCGCCCCCTATTTTTAACCGACTTTAAAAAAACAGGAGGTTCTCAATTCGTCGGGTTTTTTATTAATGTATATATTCCCCGATAATATAATAATATAATATTTTCCGTATGCCGCCCCCTTTTGTTTGCCGCCCGGAGCCATGGCCCCATCAGCCCCCCCCACGCTACGCCACTGCTTGTAACCTGTAAATTCCAATTTGTAGCTTTATAAAACAGGCCCCCGGCCGAACTAATAAAACATTGACCACCGAGCTCCTGTGGATAATTCATCAGCTTTACCCTTAACCGCAAATGCCAAGACGTATTGATTAGCCATTAAGAGTTCGTCGGTCCGTTTCCACGTGAACTGAGGAGTTACTTATGACGTTACTGGAGACATTTGGGTCGTAGTAATGGTAGAGTTTTACAAACACGATGGCGCGCCGGCATTAGGCGGGTTATGTTGACATAGCTATGCAGTTCGTTATACCGAGAGCGTAAGGGCGGCCACATACATTCGGAATACCGTTTCGGAATTTCGGTTCGGAATTCCGAACGCAGCTAATCCATACAAAATCTATGACCCTACCACACACATCCGTTATTTTTTTTTCGGAAATCGGAAACGGAATTCCGTATGTTTGTGGCCGCCCTAAGACAGAGCTATAGCATAGCAGTGATATATACTTCTGTGCTTTTCTCTCAGCGTGAATTGCATAGCTAAGTATGTCATAATAATAATAAAATGTCAGGGGAATGTTTTTCCCCCGGCGAGGCGATACGAAACGAGAAGAGAATTTAAATCTGTCTACACTAATCTACACTAATAATATACTTAAATAGGAAATATTTGTATTTTTTGTATGTTTGTTTCGAATAAACTCAAAAACTACTGGACTTATTTCAAAATTTTTTTCACCATTAGAATGCTACATTATCGCTCGTTATTCAAGACCTAATCGAGAGGAACGATAGCGCTTAAGTAACGTCGAAATTCGATTTTCAATTTAGGGTCTTCTGTGCCACGTTTGCAGCCAACTGTGGCTTTCAAAAGGGTATTGGACACACCTTTAATAATGATGTATTTCAGGGGCAGCAACAGCATGAGACATCAAGCGAGAGCAGACATGTGAGCGAAGAGAGAGCAGACGAACATGATGCGGCGGAGGTGGAGAGAGAGGCTGAGATACCAACTGATCTTGAGAGATACATAAGGGTAAGCCTTATTTCTTAGAGATACCACATAAGGTTAATCACCTAATTGGTTATCATTGAAAATACCAGTTATTGGCACATTAGTACATACATACATTTATTTATTTAATTAATCTTTATTGCACAAAAATAAGTACAAATGGCGGACCTAATGCCTAATGGCATTCTCTACCAGTTGACGAATAACTAATCAGAAATATACATATTATGGGTGCACAGAAAAAGAAGACAGAGTTAAAAACTAAAAACTACATTAACTCACGCCTGTAGAGCTATTGTGTAACGCACTCGCAATCGCAATCGACTTCAAAGCGGAACAATTGTTTTCATTTTGTATGCAGACAAGCCTTCGATTTTCAAACTGAAAACGATGGCGATTGCGAGTGCGTTAGGCAATAGCCCCTCTGTTTCCCAGAGGGGTAGACTAGACAGAGACCACTTCTTTCCACCTGCTACGATCCTGACAAATCTCTTTCGCTTCTTCCACATTCATACATCGAGTCACGCACGTCGGTTTCGGGTACTTAAGATTCGGCACTTTTCCAGTATTTCTCCGATTTGATTCGAAACAGTACGTCTACTCTCTTCCTACCCTTCCACTCACTTCCGCTCTTTATATCTATTTCGTCAATCTTCTTTCATGGAATAGCACATAGGTTACTTTTTATCCCGAAAAAAGAATAGTTCCCGAGGGAATAGCGATAACCGGACAGGGTCGCGGACAACAGTTATTAAATATAAATGTTTGCTCTATACGCCACCAAAGTGTGAATATTTGATATATTCGTGGAGGTTACATTAATTATTGAATATAGCCCAGGTAAATTAGGGTTTCACATGGTTTCACCTCGGAATTAGAGATAATAACATTTCGGCGTTCTAAAAGTGACACAAGCAAAATTACTTGCTTAATAGGAGGCTCCAACCTTGTCTATTGTTAAAAATCTTCATAACCAAATGAACTTTATACATTTTCATTTTCAAAAATTGTCTCAAAAGTCAGGTGCAAGTATACGAGTTTCCAGCGTATTGTCACTCATTCCGAGGTTGACCCCTTTTTTCTCCTAATTTGACTGGGCTATAAAGTCCACTGAAAAAACTGTACTTAAATACTTTCATATATTCCGCCGCGTCCATAATTTATCACTTTTATCAGGTGACTAACAGTAACTAGTTTCTAGATTCTATCTATACTATACCTACTTAACAACACCGTTGTAAGTTGTCAGTTAAAACGGTGTTGTCATTTTAGTTGTGTTGTTTTTACTCATGTGACAATGTTTACTATGGCGATCCTTAGGCGAAGGTTAGACGTACAGTAGACAGCATAAATAAGTGATCATTTCTTTACCTTGACTCTTTCAATCGTTTCACAATTTTGTATAACATTTCAAACACGACGTTAAAGTGACAAGGTACATAAATGATCACTTATTTATGCTGTTGACTGTACAATAAATACTTTTGTCCATCAATATGATAAATTTTGATGGATTACATTCTATTCACGCAATACACAGGCAAGGTTACACGTTCAATATTTATCACGTCAGTACTTGCAACGTGTTTCGTAGAGTTCAGACGTATGGATGGAGGCAAAAACTATACTGACATATCCCAGAATTTACTGATCGTGTAATTTAGTAGATTGACGGATGCCAATATTTATCACAAACTGCGATTTACTGTTATTAGGTTCAAATGGAAAATCGTTCACTTGAAATTATACGTCAGTTCAGAAATATTACCATTTGAAATACAACAAAAAGGAAAATTGTCCATCCTGAATAACGTCTAAAATTGAATCATGTCCCATGGTAAAATTGTCCAATATGATATTGGTCGAAAAAAATATGTCTATTTGTATTTACTTACACTCAGAAATATGACCAATTGTAAATACCTTCTACCTGAAATTTGTACAATTTATATTATATTTATATGGTCTTAATTCATATTACACTACATTCACTTGTGCGTATTTCATTTTGGTCATAATTTATAATGGACAAAATTCCATTTGGACTTAATTAATTTACAACGAAAATAAACTTTTCAGCACAATTACATTTTAATTAAATTCACTTTGGATACTATTACTTACTTTTGACCCATTTTCAGAATGGTTATTTCACGTGGACGATTTTCCATTTGTACCTAATGACAGTAAATCCAAACTGCCATTATGGAATACAGAAATTTAGATTTCCGTGATAAATACTGACATCCATCAATAATACCTATAGGTACACTAGATTAAACGATAATTAAATACTACGATCTTTGATAATGATCTGTAGATCACAGTATTTGTTGTACGTTCTATCCTTCGCCTTACAGAGAAAACAAATTCTATCTTAATTGTTTTGTTATTAACATGACATCACTTTTACTTTATTTTTTAACTTGTTAACCTCATTAAGACTGTCAACTGATCTTAATCTAAGCCTTAACTTAGCTACCTATTCTGCCCTGTTAAACCAAATAGTAGCATCTCAAAGAAAACTCCTGTATCAATCACAACCTTATTACTAACAATAGAGGATTGAATTTACTTTGGCAATTGTATTTGACATACTGTTTATTGGCTTAGGCATGTGTATTCTTATACCATGGCCAATGCCGAATCAACTAAGGCGATATAAATTGAGTGTCTGCCCACGCGCAGATTTTAAATATAACAATATGATATACTAGGTGGTAATGTTAGTTCACTATGGAAAAACCGTCGCTTGGACTTGCTTTATGACATCAGTCTTTACATAGTATAAAACAAAGGCACTTCCCGCCGCCTTTCCCTCTGTATGTACAGTACCCTAAGACAGTACCCCAACGAAAATGTTAAGCACTTTAGTGCGTTGTCATAGTAATCTTCAAACAGAACATCAAAAGACACACATGACAATGACAATGACATTCACAATGACAAGGTTCTAAGTATGCTCAATTTTTTTATTGGGTACGCTTAGATCTTTCAAGCTACGCTGCGGATTGTGATGCGGTTTTCATCAACAGATAGAGTGATTCAAGGGGAAGGTTTTTATGTATAATAAATTCTGAATTATTTACGGGTGTTACAAAAAACTTATATAAAATGAAGGGAAGTGAGGGCGGGGCGCTAGTAATATTATAAATGCGAAAGTTTGTGAGTGTGTGTGAGATAGTATGTTTTTGTAATTTTTACGCTTAAATAGCTAAAAGTGAGATGGTCAACGCGGACGAAGTCGCGGGCAGAAGATAGTAGTACAAATAAAACTTTTCCGTGGCTGACTGACTGACTTTTTTGCTCTTGTCACAATGTAAATATAATATATAAAAACCGGCCAAGAGCGTGTCGGGCCACGCGCAGTGTAGGGTTCCGTAGTTGCCCGTCACAATGTGCGTCTTCTGAGTACGTAGGGGACTACCACTACGAGAATAACGTTTGACGGTTAATAACGACTGTTCTATTCAAAGTTATCATATCATAGGCGATTTTGGTAGGTATAAACACTTTAGTCGCCTGTATCTCAGGAACCAATCATGTCTACTTAGCCGTGATAGTTTTCCTTTAAAATTCGTTATATGCGCTTTCGTTGAAGATATTTTTCTGATTTTTAGTATTTGTAGTTTTGGCTGTAGGGGGGGGGGGACACTTGACTCTAACAAAAAATAGCGCTTTAAAGCTTAATATTTCATAAACGAATCCCTTAATAGAAAAATGGTTTTAATAAACCCGCAATATTTTTGAAAGACCTATCCAACGACACCTCACACTATGGGGTAGACAAGAAAGAAAAAAAACATCCCCACGTAACGTGTAGGGGAGGTGCACTAAAAAAAAATATTGTTCAACATTTTATTTTACCACTTTGTTGGCGTGACTAATATGTATATTCATGCCAAATTACAGCTTTCTAGTACTAAGAGTCTCTGAGCTAGACTGCGGACGGACGGACGGACGGACGGACATGGCGAAACTATAAGGGTTCCTAGTTTGACTACGGAACCCTAAAAAGGTACGTCTTTCAGTTTCCTTTACTGTACATACCACCTAAACATATAGTGGTTTAGTTTCTTTAGTTTCTCTGGTTTAGTTTCTTAGTTAAGAAATTGTCATTTTTTTATATTTTTTTTGTGCTTTTTATGGGACCTGTTTTCTGGATTAAAACTATTTCATTTCATTTTCAGTCATTTCATACCTAAGACTAAAAGAGAATTGCCAACTTGTAAGAAACTTGCGAATTTCAACCGTCAAGGTTATGCCAAAGTAAGCCATTTGTCAGACTAATGGCCTGATCCGCTGGAATATCCCCAGCTTAATACCGTTGACATTGAACCTTCTGGCTAACTTCCAAATATAGACAATTTTAACGAGGCTTCGCTGAAAAACTCCCTCATAGCCAAATCTATTTGACATTACAATATACCCTACTAATATCAAGGGAAAGTAATTATGTTTGTCGGCGAGATACTTTTAGACACATACTGCCGCACTCAGAGACGTCAATTAAATTTAATGCCTGATTATAGTTGCTACTGTCACTTTCTTTGCTATAGCAATAGAATAAAGCCGGGAATACACATGCCTGTCGGTGGCACACTTGCATAACAGCTCGTGCCATCTACTTTCATTTGTATACACTAACTGGCATGCCTGTATCTGGTAAGCAAGTAGATCGCACACGATTTGATTAACTAGCATGTAATATGAGGGAGGGGTCGCGGGGGGCTGCCAAACCGTATGTTTATGGCATGTGTGAATGGACGCGACAACTACAGGCATGCCTGCCTGGATGAAATGGCATGCAAGTTAACTTGCAAATGTATTCACTGTGTGCCGGTTACTTGCACATGCCAGTATCTAACATACAAGCTACTGATCCGTATGGATATATGTTTTCCCGGCTTAAGACAACAAGTCACTAAACAAGCGTTAGGTAAATTTAATTGACGTCTCTGAGAGCGGCAGTTAGTTACAGAGGAAGAGCCGCTAACTAGCTCATCGTCGGTGGTACTGCCTGCAATGCCGCGTAACTAACAAAATAGATCCGTAGATTTTGATTATGTATGTATGTAAACACTATCCCCCTTACTAATAAACGTTGAGTAACGGTGGTATAGCTACACAATATTTTGTCCTTATCTGTCAAATTCAAATGTCACAATGACAGATAAGGACAAAACATTGTATAGCTATATCACCGTTACTCAACGTTTATTAGTAAGGGGGTTAGTATATTGTGATTTTTTATAAAAACTAACCTAACCTAACCTATAGGGTCGCCTTTCAGCACTGGCTGGGGTAGTATCCGCGGGAGTTTATAACTTCATTCACAACAAGGGGCATTGGTGTTTTTAGCCGGTGCGAGCCCGGCAGTACCTGGGCCCTCCATTCCCAGGTCTCCGGAAGGGATTTTCATCTCTGCCCCTTTTAAATGTAAATTTCAATATCCTGCTAACAAAAGCAAGGACTTAAGTCTTTGGCCCTTCAGGAGACAACCAAAAAAAAAACCTATGGGGTCTACACAATGGTACAAAAATAAATCCTGAAATATTTGCAGTTACAGAAATATAAGCGGGTTGGGAAATGAAACAGTTGCCAAACGACTCATTCGGCCAAACGTATTTCGGTCAAATGAACGGACCCCACCTTATATGTTAGTTAGTACATAAGGCTGAATCTCTACTGTGACGTGTGATGTGTGATCTGTCAGCCTGGTTTAGGGTTAGAAAATTGGACTATTGTTGCAAGCAAGGACCATAGTAGTATAGTTTTACTTTAACGTTTGTAGGATTCTACCTAGTCGCACGTGCCTGGATTGCACAAAATTAATCTTCAACTAATTAATCATTTAATAAAGTTATCCTTGCGTAGTAGACTGACTGTTTATCGATTTTTACTGATATCAGAGATAATACACATACGCTATACGTCCCTTTATTTGATACGCAAAACAGTGGCGTAGGTAAATATATAACTCCACAAAACGTGCGCGTTCGCTTTCCACTGCGTTGTATAGTGACATGTCGTTATGAGAATTCATACTATACAACGCAGTGGAAAGCGAACGCACACGGGCACAAGCACGTATAACCGTTCAAAATAAAGAATCAAAATCAGCATTTAAAATTATCTCAAGTGCTGATACTCTACGACCTAAGTAATACTTCTCATACTGCAGTCCAAAACGAAAAGGCAGTAAGTGCATTGTCTTTATGCAAGTTTACTGCCTTTTTCTTCTGTGGGGCAGCGTTCAAGAAGATCCCGTCTCCCACACACGCGGTAAAATTGTGTTTTGCGATCCTAATACCAGGCTCGCAGCAATGCGAGGTGACCTCGGTCACACAGCGTAGTTAGTCACAGAAAGTACAGGGCCTCTATTCTACTGGGTAAATCAATATTGCTTTTGACGTGTTATTGTATTGTCAACGTTACGTTACAATAGCTCTTATTTACTTGACAGCAATGGTGGCCGAGTTAGAAACAGACCGTTTTACCTTGTAGTATCTTAGCCGTGTGATCGTGTTAATTTCTAAAAGCGTCGGGTCCTAGTTGATTGAAGTGTCGACTCGAAACCGCAAAAGAACTGATAGCTGAGTAATTCTGTGTATTCAATGTTTGGAAAAGTCAGCGATTTTTACTAGTTTCGGAGATATTGATCATTTTAATCAGATTTTTTGTAATTTTCCCTTATGTCCATGTCACGAAAAATCATAAATTTTATGTTTTATTTCATAAGTTTTTCAGTGGTATCTAGTGGTAGTGGGTGGTGTAGTTTTTAGTGGTATTATTAGAATCATTACGAATCAGCGAAGTTTTTAAACTCATGCTCGTTTTTTTAAATATTTTTTTTAAATAATCACATACAGTTATTTTTTCGATACAAAGTGGAAAGCAAACACTGGGACACCTAGTATGGAGAAACAAACTTTACGTCATAACTTGAAAAAATGATTTTAAAAAAAACGAGTAAATGAGTTTAAGAACTTCGCTGATTCGTAATGATTCTAATAATGTAAGATACCACTGAAAAACTTATGTCATGGCCGATAGTGTAGGGGCCCATTAGAAAATAAAGTCGCCCACTTCTGATTCTGCCCAATAAACATAATTCATTATACGTATGTATAAGAGCTGTCTGCGCATCTGCAGACTGAACCCTCTGTCCTCGCTGTATTCTGTGTTTTCGAACAATACAGCCAGAAACAATGTGAACGCCGCGTTAGGAGCGTGTTTCGGACCGAAACAACGCTAACTGGCCGCTTGGTGCTTACATGTTTGTGATGTGAGTTTGAATTTGGAATGGGGAATTTGGAACGTTTTTCAAAAATGTTGTTTTAAATTTCCCACGGCTGCGGTTTGGATGAGTGGTTGAAAAAGGTGAGTTTGAATGTGTTCAAGTGTATCTATATTGCACTGTTTTTATATTAAAGTGAAGTGTTAATGCGTCGTTTGATGTAATAATGGCCGAAGAGGGTTTTTTATTTACATAATAATAATTTAAGTTTTCTCTGTGTATTTACCATTGGCCAATAAAATGATAAAATGACGAGAAATGACAAATGATAAATCATAAATTGTAAACATACTTAAAGCCTTGTCATTGTGATGGTTGTCATTGTCATGCTTGTCACTATAGAGTGACAAATGAACGTAGGTTCATTTGGAAGTTTATTATGACAAGATACTAAGTGCTCAACATTTTCATAATTATGTACTATTATGATATGAGTTATAATTATAAGATAATAAGTTACCAAGGTTTCAATTGAAGATTTATTTAAGCATCACACGGAAACGGTTATAACTTTACTTTAATAATAATATTTTTTTATAATTTATTTATTTATAATTAAAAATACAAATAATATATATACTTACTAATATATAATACTTTACAGTAAACACCAAGTCACCTATTATGTTAGTTTACATTTCATTATTAATCAAAAAAAAAAACGTCATACGCACCTCATCTTGATCCACCCAGGTCTTGGACCCCAGACGACATTTAACATTTCAATCGCTGACATTAGACATGTAACATTTCAATCGCTGTGCCGGTGGACGAGTTCCTTGCGTTTTAACTTTATATGTGTATCTGTGGCAACGTAGCTTCCAAATGGTTGAACGGATTTGGACGCAGGTTTTTTTTTTGTGGAAGCTGGATTAATCGGGATGGTTCTTAGCAAGATTTCATGCAAATTGGTTGGGCCTTTCAAGAGATATCAGCTCTGAAAGAAGCGGCAGCCATTATATCAGAGGTTTTTATGTGTTTAATAGTTATTTCTCATTAGAATAATACTGCCCTCGTACGGAAAAAAGGCACAAGTGCAATTAATTCATTAAGCATATTAAACTCTCAATATATAAGGGTGGAAGTGCAATACAATTCATAAAGTAGATGTGCCTTTTTTGCGTAGGAGGAGGGCAGAATAGGTATTCTATTTGCAGATTATTAAAAAAAAGGGAAAGGTCGAAAGAAAAAAATATTTATTCGTGACAAACAGATAAACAAAACGAAACAAAATACTCAGAGTTATGCTGGCGTTAAAGCCAGCGCTGTTCTTCAATTGGAACCATCCAGTGAAACTACGGCAGATACTAAACAACAAAAAGAAAAACCGCAATACAAGTAAGCAAGTAACAAACTCTAGTCAGTACCATACATGGGCTCTACTTTGAAATTCGAAGCCCCAAGTAGCCTAACCCTAACCTAACCTAACCTAATGATAGTTGACAATTCGGTAAACATTGCAAAGTTAAAACGCTGATACATCAATGGGTTTCATATAAGCTGCATCATGTACACTGAAATGATTTACTGTCATTAGGTTCAAATGGAAAATCGTCCACTTGAAATTATACGTCAGTTCAGAAAAATGACCATTTGAAATACAACAAAAAGGAAAATTGACCATCTTGAATTACGTCTAAAATGGAATCATGTCCCATGGTAAAATTGTCCACTATGATATTGGTCGAAAAAAATATGTCTATTTGTATTTACGTACACTCAGAAATATGACCAATTGTAAATACGTCCTACCTGAAATTTGTACAATTTATATTCGATTTATATGGTCTTAATTCATATTACACTACATTCACTTGTGCGTATTTCATTTTGGTCATAATTTATACTGGACAAAATTCCATTGGGACTTAATTAATTTACAACGAAAATAAATTTGGTTGTAAATACTTTTCAGCACAATTACATTTTGACTAAATTCACTTTGGATACTATTACTTTTGACCCATTTTCATAATGGTTATTTCACGTGGACGATTTTCCATTTGTACCTAATGACAGTAAATCACTGAAATGTTATTGTCGGTCGGCCCCTTATTTCTAACTTACGAAAATTCGGGCAAATTTAACAAGGGATCGAAAATTTGAACTAGTACCTACCTAATGGTAACCAACAAATAGACATATCTAAGTATAAACTTACATTAATAGTATTCATATTTGAAATTTGAACAGATATTGTATAAAATTGAAAACCAGTGCTGGCTTTACGGCTAACGAATGATGAGATGGGACCATTTCGCAACAATTTCTCTGTGTCTTGTTCTTTTTGAATCTATGTTTATGTAGTTTTGTATTGTTGCGAAAAAATTTCTCTGTATATTTATCTTTAAATTTCCCTATTTAGCTAATACACTTTGGTAATAATATTTGTTTGAATTATATAGATATCGTTGCCCTATTTAGCCAAAACACTTTGGTATTAACTGATAGCATTAATTAGCGAGATGTACCGCGCCCGCGCCGGGCGCTCCTCGCCGCGCCCTCTATTGTTCCACATCGGCATCACGACAGGGGCTTGGCGAATGTCGACGGATTATCGGCGAAAAATATAGCAGAATATTGAACCCTGAGATAGACCTTTTATAGTCTGTGCCAATTGAAATTGGCAAAGATGTAAACACAAACAAACGAACAGTTACCATTATTACTCGATAATCACGTGCTTTTAAAGATCAAGTGAGGTCTTAGCAATGACTTATACACTTGCCCCCTTACTAATAAACGTTTAGTAACGCTATTATAGCTATACAATGTTTTGTCCTTATCTGTCAAATGCAAATGTCGCAATGACAGATAAGGACAAAACATTGTATAGGTATAACCCCGTTACTCAACGTTTATTAGTAAGGGGGTTGATCTTTACTTCTACATTACTTAAGGGCCTGTTTCACAATCGACAAGTAAATTTATGTGTCAGTTAAAGTTAGCTCTCTCCTTGCCTATGTTCAAGTGTAAGAAAAAGAAAGGGCTAAATTTATGTGTCACGTTACTTGACGATGATTGTGAAACAGGCCGTAAGTCTAAGATTAAATAACTATTAATTATACGTTATTTTAAATAAAAACTAGCTTGATGAATATTTGAGGTTATGTGTCAAACAGTACTGATTTGTTTACATCTTTGGCAATTTCAATTGACACAGACTATATATCAATTTCACGAATTAAAACGATAAGTATTTCCATCAAATCCAACTTAAAAAAATGAATAAAAAAAACGAGCAAATTAGTTTAAAAACTTCGTCGATTTGTAATTATTGTAATAATGTAAAATATCACTGAAAAAATTATGAAATAAAACATGAAATTAATGGTTTCTCGTGACATAGACATAAGTAAGGGAAAATTACAAAAAATCTGATTAAAATGATCAATATCTCCGAAAACTAGTAAAAATCGCTGAACATAAATAGCGGTTAAATCGATAGCTTTTTAGCTGCTCTATTAGCGCTCTCAGTTTTAACGTTGGTATTAGGGTCGCCTGGTAGAGCCTCTGCCTTAAGGGTTAAAAGCCTGTTTCACACACAATCTCCAAAAAACAATCTAACAAATCGCAGCTCGTTCTTTTCTTTTATATGACAAAGAAAAGAAATGCAATAACTTTGTAGCAGATAGACCCTAAGGCTAACATTTTAAAATATTACCTATTGACTAAGTTACCTTTTAACTCACGGAACTATAAAACAGTTTTAACGTCCGCTTGAAGCCCATTACTGTAATAGCCTGCAACACCTTACCTTTACAGCCATAACAGCCATAAACCATATAACCTCTTAACCTAATAACCAGCCGTTGCCAGGAAATTCGCTTTTAGCACACATCATGCGTGTTCTTCAGTAAAATATTGGCTGAGGACCTTGACATAGTTAAGTGTTATAAATTACTATACAGGGTGGAAACAACGACGTGGACGGCAACTCCCTTATTGGAAATATTAGGTCCTTACCTATGAAATTGGCGTTTTATATGGAGAATTTTATGAAAACGGTGGTTTTCATACATTTAATTTTGCGGATTATTAAGTAACATCAAATGCAAACGAAACAAAATTCTGTCAGGAATATTGGACACTTCTAAGCTATATTATACATATCTTAATTACTTTAAAATGTTTAGCTTCATAAAACTCTGCGTAATTGAAACACTTGAACTCACAGCACATGAAAAGAGTTGAGTTCACACTTTAATTTTAAACACTAAGTAAGAAATTGAACCATATTATTTGTATCTAAAACCTTTGTAACGTACTGTATTAATGAAATTTAAAAATAATTTGTAAAAATAACGCCAATTTCATAGGTAAGGACCCAATAGTAAATTCTACGCAAAGGAGACTTACTTTTATTTTCGAAATCATTAAATACTTCATTTATGGATTTTTTATTTGTCTGCCTTAACCGAGATTCGAACTGGTTGAATATGACAAAATAATAAAGTAGGCTTTTTTACGGTCTTTATTTAATTTAATATTAAATTCAATGACGTTTTCAATCTGTAAATTAAAAAATAACTTTTTTGTTTTCTCATATTCGACCATTTCGATTCCCGGTTAGGGAAGAGGATTTAAAAAACACCCCTCTTTTTGCGTCGGGGGTTAAAAAAACAAGAATGCAGTTTTTATTGTTTTTAAAAATAATACTTAGTCTCTTTTTCGTAGAATTTGCCATTTCCAATATTTAAGGTAGATGTCGTCCATGTGGCATTAGTTTTTTTCCACCCTGTATAACATCCCTTTGTTCCACCCTAAACGGGTAGAACGAAAGCTGGCGCTAAGTTTTCTTTGTGAAATTGGGACACTTCGGAACTTATGGGCAACCACAGTAACAGTTTGCCGGCTGATTTTGGCCTATCGATTCATTTAATTAGTACAGAAAGCTGCGACTACGGTTTGCAATCCGGATACCCGGATATCTGTCGCAAATTTAATCCGGTTCCGAGGACTCTTTGGATCCGAATATTTCGTAGCCTAGCTAAGGACGGATATTGTAACGTGTCTTAGAAGTTTGCAAAAAAATAAAAATAAACGGTGAATTTGTGTCGTCGTCGTATATGTATGAGTACGTAATGTTTGTTTATAATTGTGTGGTTATTTATATTATAATTTATATGTATTTATATTACATTATTTATATTACATACATTAACTAAACTCATATCATAATTATTATTATTTTACCTAAATCATCTTCCATCTTTTTCTCACCGGAGTCGTGATAGTCGGTAGTGGTACTTAACAGAAAATCAATTATAGGATCACCTAACGCTGTTATTTACAAATGGTTTTACTTATGTTGACGAGTACATTCACTTGGGTTGGATGGGTATCCATTATTTTATCAAAACAATCATTAAATTAACGTATCATTGATCATTGCGCAGAATGTTTTTTTTTTAAATATATATTTATTTATCAAAGTACATTTTTAATTAACAGCTAAGTGCCGAAACATTACAAACTTAATCATTATTATTAATCCAGCCGTCCATCTCCTAGCATTCGCTTGCTTTCTTCGATCACTACCCTTGGCCGCGAGGCAAATAGATGTATATGCTGGGTGTAGGTCTCTTCCATTGCACGCCATCTCTTTCGTCTCTCAGGCCATCTCATTGGTTGCTTCCCAACGTTTCTTCGGCCGTTACGAGGTCTCCACTCGAGCACTCCTGTACCCCACCTGTCATCCGTAGCATGGCTTACGTGACCCGCCCACCTCCACTTTCTCTGAACTACGACTAAGGCAATGCAGCTTCGTTCTTCTCCGGATTTCTGTATTTCTAACACAGTCGCGAAGAGAAAACCCCTAAAATAACAAATGATTTGCCGCAACCGGCTCCCGGTTTAACCCTCTTGCGAAGCAGGGCGTGGCGTGTGGACGGGGTCGGTTACAGCCGGCGATGGTCTGATACCGAGCCGCAAGGACGCCGAAAACTTTCCTGATATTATCTGTCTTGGGTTTCGGTAGACAGGCCGGTTGGGTATTTGCTAATGTCTTAAGGTATCAGGTATAATGTCGTTTTTGTTTTCGACGTATCTAAATAATAATAATAATAATAATAATTTCTTTATTCAGACAACTAGATCCACATTTTGTTAGTATTTTTCTTATGAATAAGTTAGTATATAAATTTAGCCAGCGACAATGTGTTCTTAATTAAGTGTTGCATCATCGAGCACTCATTCCTAACGGCTATCGTCCTCAGGAGACTGTTTGGGCTGCCACGTATTCTGGTCAATAGGGAAGCCATCTTTTTTCGTAGCACAGCAGTAAAGCTGTCCACTCGGGCTTCGGCAAACATGACGGAGGCACTGCAGAAACGCGGCAGCCCCAACAGTGCCCTGAAGGCGTTGTTGTATTGGACTCGCAGAGAGCCGAGCGAGCGCTGCGAACAGCCCGCCCACAGGGCACCCGAGTACAATGAAGTGCAGTATGCTCTAAATGGTGTCAAACGAGACCTTACTGTTGATAATTTGTTGTCCGTCCATCCATTCTGTATCTTTGTATCGTTTAACAGATAGCTGGTTTTTTTCCCAGATTATGTGTCATAATATAACGGCCGGTTTCCTAATAGAGAACCTTTTTTTTTGTTCTACGGAAACGTTTTTTTTTTCGGTAATACATCCAAATAAACATGAAACAAAACCATAGGAGCTCTATTCGCTAAAACCATTTGCTTTTGAAATGCTATCGTATTAATTCGTGTTATTTTATTGTTTGTTGTTCGATTTCGACCGCCATTACTGTCCAAGGAAATAAGAACTATCATAACGTTAACAATACGATAACATGTCAAAACCAATATGGTTTTATAGACTAAAATAGAGCCCCAAAGTTTTTGTTTAAGATCAAATCGGCGCTTAGTGTTAGCTTCTAGATGTCGCATATCGTGCCTTTACTTTCTGAATCTCTTATCTGATCGATTATTTTGATAGGAAGTAGTCTTTATAAACCTTGGAACATGAGAGTTTTTGGGGTTCCGTACAAAAAATGAAAAAACGGAATCCTTATAGGACCACTCGTGCGTCTGTCTGTCCGTCTGTCACAGCCAATTTGCTCCGAAACTACTGGACCGATTGAGTTGAAATTTGGTACACATATGTAAATTAATGAACCAAATATAGACGTGCAAAGTATTTTTTTTTAATACGAGTCATTTTCTGGGGACAAATTAGGAAATTAAAAAAATAATGCAAACTTACCTTGTCATATATCAAATGAAAGGGCTCGTTATGAAGATCTCAAATATATTTTTGTTATTTTTGTAAAATAAATAGTTTGATTATATTCACGAAAGAAGACGAAAATTGACCATTCCCCCCCCCTGATCTCCGAAACTACTGAGCCTAAAATTTTGAAAAAAAAATACAGTTTCTTGTAGATTACAGAAAAACCTATAAGAATTCTATAAAAAAAGGAAAAAAAATGTAGTTTCGGAACCCTCTCCACGCGAGTTCAACTCGCACTTGGTCGGTTTTTTCTATCTAACTATTTGATCAGATGAGAGGTTGAGAAAAGGGACGATATTTCTCAATGAATTCGCGAACGTTCACGTGACAGGTACAAATCAGTTGCTACGACGGCGCACGCGAGCGAGCTAATTGATCAATCATGTAAACAAGGCTCGCGTGATGCCCGTCTGCTGCACCATAGACGGTGAAGGGTTCCGTGCTTGTAATGGCGTATTTATGCGTTTACTTAAGAATTCCTATTCCGTACGGGGAAAATCGTTTCCTGGGACCTGTTTTATAAAACTACAAATTACAATTTACAGGTTACAAGTTTCCATTTGACACAACCTCGACCAATGACGACCAGCCATTTCAGCAGTGTTGCCAGTTTAGACCTGTAAAATTGTAAAACGTGCCCCTGCTATTCTTCCGTTAGGGGTTGAACTTTGAAAAAAATATTCTTAATGCATTCGTTGCCAGTGGCAAGTAAAATAATAGAAGTTATATTAAGATTTATATCTGTAAGTAAGTGGTAAGGAATAGTTAATTGCCAGCTCATTTTAAGATTAAAATCGAGGAAGAAGAAGCAATACGTCCTATCTACATTAAGTTGCAAAACTAAATAATCCTAACTAAGTACATAGTCTTCCTTTATGTAGTTAGGATTATTTCGTTCTGCAACTTAATGTCGATAGGAGGTGTTGCGTTGCTTCTTGTTCACCGAAATCAGTCACTAGACATGTTTCTTCCGTGTACGCGCTTTCATATTTGTACATGCTTTTACATTAAATTATTGCAGGCATATAGCATGCAATAATTTAAATATATCTTTATACCTAACGGTATCCCATAATTTTATCAAATTTCACTATAGATTGTATCATTTCATTTTTCTGCGGAAGCCATGATGTTTTCAGGATGGGACTTGTGACTAACCAAAAAAAACCATTCGACAAGAAATGCCTTTCAATTAATAAATAATCTGGTTAATAATACGTTGGTTGAAATATCTAGATATTATTTAACCAACCACCCAAGGAACACCTTTCTACCAACCAAGGAACCTAGGTTGCTGATTATAGTTGTACCTAATTGCCTTTCAACTAACTGAGCTATTTAGGTTCAGTAATGAGTAATTTATTGAAATATCATAATAACATAATGTTACAAAGGTCTTGTATTTAGTAGCTCTACTATTTCAACAGTTCATAATTCATAATGAGCAATGTAGTATTAGGCAGAGGACTCACTGTACCTAATTACACCTTCTCACATGGCAGTGCAAAGATAAAATGAAAATTGATTTTAAAGAGCGTGGGTTAATGTCAGCTGATTATATGGCGTATATGGATGGTCACAACCAACCTCATTGGTCTCTAATACTAACCCAGTTAATCACGCATGTACGTCTGGGCACTAATTGGCTCTGTCGCGCTTCGCCGGCCAAGCTGCCGATGGCAATATTGATAAAGTGTGAAACAAGAATGCATCCAACGTTTTTTGCCATATTTCTAAGAGGCTGACTTTAGTTTTTACTTGACAACTGGCTGAGGTTAATTTATTTGGATATTTCTAATAACTAGTTTGTTTGATTTAGTTTCATTAGGTACAAATAGAAAATCGTCCACTTGAAATTATACGTCAGTTTAGAAAAATTACCGTTTGAAATACAACAAAAAGGAAAATTGTCCATTATGATATTGTACGAAAAAAATATGTCTATTTGTATTTACGTACACTCAGAAATATGACCAATTATACATACGTCCTACCTGAAATATGTACATTTTATATTATATTTATTTGGTCTTAATTCATATTGTCTACTCTCTGTCAGTCTATTATCTACATTCAGTTGAGCATATTTCATTTTGCTCATAGTTTATAATGGACAAAATTCCATTCGGACTTAGTTAATTTACAACGAAAATAAATTTGGTCATAAATACTTTTCAGCACAATTACTTTTTGACTAAATTCACTTTGGATACTATTACTTTTGAACCAACTTCAGAATGGTTATTTCACGTGGACGATTGTCCATTTGTACCTAATGACACTAAATCGTTTGTTTTTTTATCACTTAGAGACAATCTTACACAAATTGACCTAGTCCCAAACTAACAAACTAAGTTTAAGCTCGTGCTGTAGTTACGAGACAACGATAAACATGCAAACACTACCAAGTGCCGCCAGAAGTTGTAAGTTATAGCAAGTATAGTCACGCAACGGGAGCAGTGTTACAAACACGTATACCAGGTGAGCAATCCAAATGGATTAATAGTGGCGGATTCTGAAACTCTGAAGTTATTAGGTAGTCATCTGGTCTTGAGTGGTCTCGATTAGGGAGGCAAATAAAGGCATTTAAATATAAAAAAAAACATAGATAGGTATGGGAATCTAACCTAGCAATTGTGTTTTTATTTGTTTTTTGAAATATCGAGATTTATTTTGGACATAGAGCTCCAACGTTAATCGTTTTTTACCAATTACAACATTAATTAATGTCCCTTTTCAGAAAAAACTTCTTGGGTCCACTCCCGATAACTACTAGTACCTTTTTTTTAAATCTTTAAATGTAGTTTTCAAAATCCAGTAAAAGCATGCCAGTAGAAGTACATTGCGTCGTTACAATAGCTCTCGCCTCAAACTTGAAAACCAACTCGTCAATGTACTTCTACTGGCATGATTTTGCTGGACTAATGTAAATCAGCCCTTAGTTTGGTATTGCCCGGTTGCGTCGATGTACGTAATCATTATTATTTATTTATCCGCTCAGTGTTTACTGCTATTTACGTTAATAAATATGCGTTTCAAAAGTATTATTAAGTAACTTTATATCAGTGCCGAAATAAATTGTGATTATTTTGTTCCAGCGCTACCTAGGCCTCCCCGAAATGCTGAAAGCTGGTGAATACTCGCCCAACAACCCCTTGATTAGGGCGGAGCGGCCCGCGGGCGACGCGCTGCTGGGACTAGGAGAGTATGAGCGCCGTAGGAACACCCTGCGGAAACTGCGCCAGCAGCAGTACAGGGAATATCTGGATCAGGTCTCTACTTGGTTATAATCTCCTGGTACTTGTGTCATACAGTTACCTTGATCAATTCAATTAAATAAGTATACGAAACGATTGATAACATTAACTCTCAGTAAAGGCCTGTTTTATCTGACAGATAAATTATCAATTATTGTTCTTTCGTATGAAAAAAAATGAAAGCGATAAGTTTAATTGACAGATGGTATATATCAGTACATTGTGAAACAGGCCCTAAGTTCAAGTTCAATTATAATTTATCTATATTTCGAAGAAATCAACTTTATATCTCGTCGCTTTCCCAACTTAACATGTTTATGGAAAATTCATGTTATAGTACCTACGGTTTTTTTATTTAGTGAATGATAGCTTTAAATGCTATTGATAATTAATCAGTAACCGTCTCATCATCGCCTTATCCTTATCTAGGGAATGCAATTTAACCGGTTATTAACCGTTTTTGTATGAAAATAACCGGTTATAATCGGTTATAATCGGTTATAACCGGTTATTTGAATTCCCTATCCTTATTCCAATCATTTGAGGTCGGTGCAGCGCGCCTTTTCCCTCCAAACATCCCCATTAGCCATCTCAGTACCCCTTATTCACACACTATGTAAAACAATTGAATACAGCAAGCAAAGAAGAAACAAGATGAAAAAGAAGAGGCAGAGCGACAGAGAAGAGAACGGGAGCAGCGGGAGAAAGAACGAGATGAGGAGGAGAGGGAGCGCCAGCGGATAGAGAGAGAAAGAGCGAGTCCCGAGCGTCCCCGAGCGTATACGAACACCGTGTTCAACCCTCAGAGCTTTATAAGGTACTGCTCCATTCATCTTAAACTTCAGTTTGTGAGAAGTAAAAAAAAATTGTACGCGACTACGCGTAGGATTAGATTCCCGCTACTTCCCTTATTCCCCCTTATTTTGATGAGGGAATGAATTTCCAAAAATCCCTTCTAAAGGACGATTGCTACCAAACGGCCCGCAACGGATCGGAATGGAAAGAATTTTATAAGAATTCTATATTACCAAGCCGCGCACAGCAACTTGACCGCGGGCGTCTTCCGCGACACGCGATCGTAGCCGAAAGTATGCTGCGACGCGATTGGCTCCGTCATAAATAGACAATAATAATTTTAATAGACGCGATCGGCTGTCGCCGCATCCGTCCGTATCCTTTCCGATCTGATGCGATGCGAGCCGGGTGGAAATCATCCTTTAGTGCACCACTAGGATATCCAAGAAATATTCCCTCCAATTTCATGTCCACTAGCTAGGGACCTGTCGTTTCGGCTGTGCGTTAATCGATCAGTCAGCAAGTCAGTTAACGATTAAGATATCAATTTTAAAAGATTATAACCCTTTTGTTGACTGAGTGACCGAACATTGAACTACTTACAGCTAATAATGGATGCGTCTAGATATCGCGTGTCAAATGTGGATAAAGCATCCGTCACTGTCGTACTTATTTACGTGTCAAAAGATGACGGATGCCTTATCTAAACTTTTTCACGTGATAAACGCAGCCATTTTAGGGCCCCTGAAGCCGTACTACTACTTACAAATACAAAAATGTTTATTTTAACCAGAAACTGGCATGCAAGATTTATACACGGTGGGGCCTGTAACTAAAGCAAAAAATTAAAACGTAGATTGTACTCCTCAAACTACACAACGTTTGTTTGACGACTTTGAAAAAAAACTTGCGGTTTGAATTTTATTACATTATAAAGTTAATTCGAACACGCAATGTACTATGAAATTGGTTATGTCTGTAGAGTGGCTAGACTGACAGGCGATGTCAATTAGACGGAGTTTTAAGTACATTGAAAATACTATTTACATGGTTTGAAAAATGAACAATCTAAAAACTTTATGATTTTAAAAAGTTGCTAAACAAAAGTTGTCTAGTTTGAGGAGTACAATCTACGTTTTAATTTTTTGCTTTAGTTACAGGCCCCACCCTGTATGTCAAATAAACTCTAAATTGAGCTGAGACCGCATAACTCACCAGAATAGACTCTAAATAAATAAATAAATAAATAAATATAGTAAAAACTGAGCAAAAAAATCAATTAAGAAGTAAATAATTCACATGTTATATTTTTTATTTAAAATAGTCAAAATATTTTTCGACTGAGTAAAAACATTTCTTTATCAATCATTTCTTAAGTCTTACCTACTACGTACTACTTGCAGAAGGCCCAATGTGGGCAAAGTGATTAGTAACACAAAATTTATAGTTCCATTGAGTAAAAGGGATATAGCTATAGGACGTATATCTGACCCATTTTACTTATGGCAATATTTTGCACTAAACAAACACGCTAACAAACAAGTTAATAACATTGTATAACAATATTGTTTGTGAAAACAATTTGTTCAATGGTAGTTAAATAAATAAACAGTAAACGGTGCGGTGTCCATTTTGTAAACATACCCAGCGGGATAACAAATGTATGGTTATAAAATTATAAAAGGAGAAACAAGTTTTCTGTCCGTCAGTTGTAAACTACACTTAAAGTGTTTTTATTGGGCTCAAAATGTCGGACATAGAAATGTAACACGAAAGGTGTTAACTTAAATAAACACGTCAGAACATGTTTATGAACGTTTTACAACGACAAACTTCATTAATTGTGGATGCACAGGAAATAACTAGTGTTGTACTCACATTCGGTTGCATGGCAATATTTTGTGTGGGTGCCATTTTTGCATCATATAAATGTATTTCTAGGCATTGTAGCCTATTGTAGTGGCCTAGAATTCCACTACGTCAAAGCGACGCAGCTAGTTACCAAATCAAATCAAACTTATCAAAACGTAAAACGAGGTAAATAGGAACTAAGGGGTAAATAGGGACTAAGGGGTAAATAGGAACACAACTTAAAATGAAGCATAACTTGTTATAAATAAGAATAAGTATGAAATGAAAATAACGTTACGTTCTATTTACGCTATTTCAGTCTTATAATTAGTAACATATGCTTCATTTTAGATTGTGTCCGTTTTTTACCCCTTAGTTCCTATTTACCCCGTTTTACAGTAGTGGCCCAGAAGTTCGACTGTTTAAACACTTACGCGAAATAAATATTTAATATTATATTTTTACATATAACTCATTTAAAACTTTCTTCTGCCTCTACTTTGTCCTCGCTCTTGCTTTCTGTAAGTATACTACATTTTATCAAAATTAGTTAACCGTTTTAACCGTCAAGGCGTACTTATAATAATAATATAGTTGTTTCGGCGAACGGTCTCATAGCGAAGAGTCTCAACCAATACCTTAAGACACTCGCTAGATGGCTAGATCAAGGGCCAGATACAGAAGGCAGTACTCCTCGACACGGCACGTACCTATTGTGAGGAGGTTCCTCTCTCTGCAGCCCTAACCACCGGTAGCTTGAGCCCTTGCGCGCTGCCGGCGGCACCTGTAGGTTAGGTTTTTTATAATGTTGAATTGTATGTAAAAGTATTGTTAGTTTATATTTATTTAATACTTATTTATTGTAAAAAACGTTACCTGCGGAATTAAAATAAGTAGGGTAGAGTAATTGTAAGAATATAAGTAGGGTAACTGTATTTCTTCCTTTATCTTTTCAGCAAAGTAGATACGGGCGTACAAACTATGTCAATGAGCACCGCTCTTTCTGTCGCAGTTCAGACGGACGATGCCGAATTATACAGGGTAAGTTTAAACCTAATTATTTTGGTGAAATTTGCTTGAGCCCATTTCGCGTAAGTGAGATGCCAATATGTCTCGCAATAACGACATAAAGATGACGTTGGAGTTGAAACTTTATATTACGCTATCTCGCTCGCTCAAACATGGAGGCCAAAAATTTAAATAAATATGATTTCTTTGTTTATTTGTACTTAAAATGTGACTTAATTTTGTTTTGAACTATTAAAGCACTTCAAAAACGCGCAATACGGCATGTTTTATTTTTATTCTCTTTAGATCGTACAGTGTTGACAGGTCAGTGGCGTACAACTGACTCGGATTAGGTGCTCGGCACTTAAAGTAAGGTGCTCAAGTCCGCGCGCACCATACAGTTCTCGACAAACTTCTTGAGAAACGGTTGAAACAGAAATAAATTGTAGAAGCGAATTTTGGGTCTATTTGGTGTCGATACTTGCGCGAACTTTCCCCCACTACGTCACTACATTCTTAAGAAGTTTGCCGGGAGCTATGTGTCTCTTGTTTTTGTTTTCATCTAGGAATGTAACTCTTTATTCCAGCTGCCGCTGTCGACATGTGCGCGCACGCAGGCCGAGCGCGAGCTGTCCCCGCGCACCGTGCAGCACGCCGCGCCCGCGCGCCGCAGCTGCGGGGACCTGCAGCGTAAGGACAGACACACACAAACACACAGTGCAAATTAATTAGTGAAAACTTAGAATGCCCAATGTACCGTCGCGTCGGATTAAAAATGGTTCACCTCCACTAGACCGAATATCATTAAAGCCATTTCATTAGGCATACCAACGTTTGATATATTTTCATAAACCCTAATGTCATGATCATGACAGTTAAACTTAGGTATATAGTCTGTGCGGAAAGGGAAGAGTCTTAATAGCGGCAAAGGTAGACGCTTGAAATATTCACAGAATATTTAGTTGTATAAGTACTCACTTAAAAATAAATAATTAAATTAACATTAAATAAATAATTAAGGGGGGGCTCCCACACAACAAACGTGATTTTTTTGCCGTTTTTTGATAATGTTGTATAGATCGCACTTAGCCGGTTTTTTTTTTCTAACTTAATCGTAAATTTAATGTAAGTACTTAATGCAAACAATGCAATAATTCCGCTTAACTCAATGCATCGTACTTATTCGAAACTAATCGGAACTTCTCTTTGACAATTCCCCTGTACCCCGACATTGACAATGTTAGCGATAATATCGTTTTGCAATAATACACAGCGCCTCTATTCAACACGGTAAAAACAATCTCGTTTTTGCCCAGTTATCGTATTGTCAACGTTATGATAGCTCTTATTTTCTTGACAGTAATGGTGAGTGGGGTAGGCAGAGCTACAGAATTACCAACAACTCTAAAAACTTGTTGATAATCCTGTAACCACATTTTGCACAATCAGGCTAAGATATTTACCAGTGACAGGTTGCAAGCCCATCGCCTAACAGTACTACAAGCCTCTATTCCCTCAGTCGCCTCTTACGACATCCACGGGAACATGGAGTGGCACTATTCTAACCTGGCAACCACACTGGGAACTTTTTCATTGGTTGTTAAAATTGAAAAACCATATTTGTATGAAAAAGAAACTACCACCTATGTATGTGTGACATTTTCCCCTGATATTTTATTGAAGTATTGTTTTTTTTCAGCTGAAGAGTCGTTTGTGTCAAAACGTCGCCAGTCCGACTCGCGGCACTACAAGTCATCCCTGTTGGACGCGGACTCCATCTGCCTCCGCAACGAGCAAGCAGAGCAGGTACAGTTCCTTTTTTATGCGACAGGGAAGGCGAATGTCAAGCCTACAATTAAGACGATTGTAAATATTAAAATTTTCAAACAAAATGTGATAACGTTTCTCATCCCCTAAATAAATTCCGATTATTCCGATTTTTAAATATGTTGTAGACTTTATAGAAAACTAGGTCTGTACGTTTTCCTTTGCAAGAAAATATGTCTTGGAAAGAAACAACGTAAGGTGAAGTCTTGTAATTGCAACTATCTGGTTATTGCAACTAACTTAAATAACTCCTTCTAGGATCACTGTTTTGAACAACGACAAGCGTGATATTGTATTTCTTAGTAAGAAAGAACGATATCACGCCTGTCGTTGTTCAAAACAGTGATCCTAGAAGGAGTTATTTAAGTTAGTTGCAATAACCAGATAGTTGCAATTACAAGACTTCACCTTATAGAAAAAAAACAGAAACGTACAAACGTATTTTTTCATAATTGCTAGAACATGTTCAAAAATCGTGGAAATCGGCCTTAATTTAGGGGGTGAGAAACGTTATCGCCCGGAGCAAAATTTTGTATGAAAAAGATTTGACAGCAACGCGATTTAAGCGTCTGTTCACAATCCTCTTAAGAAATATAATTACATACATACAAACATAAAATAAAAGGGAGCTCTATGTTTCCCATAATTTTATTGGTCATGTCTTAAATGTCCTTGTTGACATAATTATTGATAGTCATAATTTTTATATCGCTGAAACTTTCTCAGAATTTATGAAATACCTAACTTGTAGACAAGGCCAGATTAGGTTAGGTTAGATTTATAAAAATCCTGAATAAGTAACAGTTTCTTAAAAAAATACGTTATGACTTGCGACGATTATGACCTAAAACACATTATGACTAAAAATAATTATGTCAGACGATATAGACCCAAAATAAAATCACGCCTGTTTCCCAGAGGGGTAGGCAGAGACCACTTTCCACCTGCTACGATCCTGACAAATCTCTTTAAGAAATATAATTAGTTAGCCGTTATTTTATGTATTATTCCAGGAAGCGACGGCCAAGCGTCAGTTCTACCAGCAGGAGCTCAGGAACCAGATACAGGAGCAGCGCCGCATCCGGGAGGAGCGCCGGGCCCGCGAGCAGTGAGTACCAGCTTCTATTGACGTCGAGTCAGCCCACCTTGCTTCTATATCGCAAACAACCGATTAAATTACTAACTAGAGGCATTTTCCACTCCGATCAACTAAACAGACCAACCAATCGTACAGAATGTTTTTTTTTTTATAATAGTGGGCGGCAAACGAGCAAGTAGGTTACCTGATGGGAAGTAATCGCCACCGCCCTTAAACACTAGCAGCTCAAGAGGAGTTGTCGGTGCGTTGCCGGCCAATTAAGGAAATGTAAGCTCTTTCCTTGAAGGCACCCATGTCATAACTGGTGGGAAATACAGCCGAAGGGAGCTCGTTCCATATTTTCACTGTACTTTTCGCCATAACATAAATATGAGGTAGGATTAGGTTATGTTAGTTCTTTAACTGGCCCCAAGGGTCAAAACACTCAGAAATAGGAGCTCCGTCGACTCTGTTAAGGTTGAGCCGTTGGGAAAAAAAATAGTTGACCTGTTTTAGTTGGGTATATTCCGTTTGGCCAAAATATTTTTGGTCAAATTTTCATTTTCCAAAAAGTTGTATCTCGTCGCAGTTGTTTTTTTTTATGTAATCACAAGTGTAACCTAACCTAATAGACGTAGCAAGCGGTTTCGACATCCCATATATACAACAAAAATAATACAAAATGCTTTTTGGGAAATTAACATTTGACCAAAAATATTTTGGCCAAACGGCAGTCTCCCGTTTCAGTTGGTTTCAGCTTAGTTTATTTGATCGGAGTGGAAGAACAAATTCCATCCTCGTCGTCACAGTTGGCAACGCATTTGGAGTCTTGGGATTGTACAGTCAACAGCATAAATAAGTGATGATTTCTGTACCTTGTCGCTTTCAATCGTTTCACAATTTTGTATAACATTTCAAACACGACGTTAAAGTGACAAGGTACATAAATGATCACTTATTTATGCTGTTGACTGTACTCTTAAGACTTTAAATGTCTACGTATCCCAGGTTTCAATTACCATAAGTTAGCCTGTGTGCTTAACTCTCAAGAATCCAAGTTATCTGAATGATCTTGCAGGATGCTAGAGCAGGCGGAGATGCGGCGGCTCGAGGAGCAATTACGCATGTTGCGTGTCGCGCAGGAAACGGAAGTACACAAGCAGGGACACCTCTCCGACCAGGTAACTGGACGGGCCACGGAATAGAAAAAGCAGTGGAAGTGGCATGAGCTTCGCATAGTATCAGACCTGTTGTCACCAATACTCAAATTATCATAAAAACAACACGCCACCATGGAAATTTGTTTGGTGCGGCTATCGTTTTTACACTCCAAAATAGCACAATAAAGCATGCTTCTGGATTTATTTCCTATTTTAGAAATATGGAAATATTGAAATAAGCGATCGCGGCAAAAGTATAGGGGTTATCAGCCGAAACTACTGTACCTAGAAACTTGAAATGTGAGCACTAAGAAAGGATTTTCCGATAATCGACCCCCAACGGGAAGAAATGGGGGGAGTAGCGGGAAACTAATTCTACGCGTACGAAGTCGCGGGCGTCTTCTAGTATTCTATATTGTATTATCTTGTAAGAAAAGATTAACTATCAACCATTAAGTAACTATCTACCAGCCTGGGTTTGGCACAAAATACGAGTATCTTAATGTTTCATATTTGATAAATCGTGTGCTTTAACATTATATTATTATTTTATTTTCAGATGAAAGAAAACGCCACAGACTACGAGAAAAAGAGAACAGCTCTACAGAAAGAAATAAACCTGGAGCAGCAAGCGTTACGCGCTCCCAAACCGGCCGCCAGACACACGCACACCGCGCAGAGCGACCTCCCCCCCAAACAACTATACTACCCCCCCATCCACGGACGAAGCAACGCGTTCACTCAATCAGGGAGAAAACCATTCTCCACCAATATACCGGATAATTCCATTTTCAATCCAAACTATGACGTTGATAGCTATTTAAGAAAGAATCTAAACCCTAGTAAAGATATCTTGCTTAGTAATAGACTAGACACGGCTAGTTCTGAACTGAGTCTTAGATCTAAATATCTAAATAGATTAGAAAGTAGCGATAGGAAAATGTATAGTCAAGATAAAGCCGGATATGAAGAGAAGAAATCTGTGTACAATCCGATCGATAAAAACAATCGATTCAATGATGTAAAATCTGATACTATAAGTTTAAATAAGGCTGCCAGTGTTTCGAATATAAATGAAAAAGCTACGGATGTCGATAAAAGAATAGTCGTAGAAAAAGCGCTAGTACATGACCGTCCAAGGGAGAAATATGAACCGTCCAAGAGAAACGGTTTGGACAACCCTATACCAGTTCTAAGACATTCGCCTGTAGTTGTTAGGGACATAGAAGAGAATAAGGAATTAAGTGAGGCGATGCAAGTGGTAGACGATAAGTGGAAAGTGCCCGCGGTACAGAAGAATATATTGAAGAGTTTGCCAAATGAAGACGGGAAGAATGTGAATATATTGACCCAACTAGGGTCTATCCGGAGGCAGTTGCAGCTGGAACAGTTGAAATTAGATGGATTGGTGACAAAAGATGATCTGTAAGTTGAATTTTGTCGTTAGCTATGCTCATTTTACGCAAAGATTGTTAAAGTCTGATGATATAAACAGTACACGGATCAGGAATTGTAGGAAATAAGTTTCTGTCCAAAAGAATCTATCTGACTGTGCTTTGTATGCACAATCATCTACTTATCGAGACCAAACTAAAGACTATAGTCCAAACGTGATGGGTCTAAGTTAAGTGCAACGAAGATCCTGTACCACCTTGCGACTCTATTATCATCAGATCCTTGGCAATCATAATATAGCATTGTCATTGAGTAAACATTATGAATTTAATATTTTACGTTCAATAGTCCTTTTTTAGTACGTTTTTTTAATACTTATTAAACACACTGAAAAAAAAAACTTTTAACCTTTTCAAAGTCATTGACGGATTTATCCGTACTACTGGTACAATCAATGACGGATATGACGGATATGACGTCATGATTGCCAGAGCAAAAGAGACCCGAGTGTCTATGAGGCAAGGTTGACATTGGCTCTGGCTTTAGCCTGTCATTGGTGTCTGAGGGACAACGTTTGTATTTAACTTAGTGTTGAAAAGGTTAAAAATATTTTTATTATTTGTGTAAAATAATGTATGAATAGAACTGTCAGTTTGCTTCATCTGATGCAATAAGAGTTAATAGAGTTTAGGGTCTCCAGGAGTCTTATTTCTAACAATTCCTGTTAATTTGAACATAGCTAAGGACCACATTAATCTCATCCAATAACTTCCAAGCTTACGTAACGGCCTATTATACAAACGTAGCAAACAATACCACAATAGGTTAAGATCTCATTTTATTTTATGTTATGATTACAATGTTACTAAAATTGGTAGATATATTTTTTATAATTGGAATGAATGCTTTAACAAATCGTCAAATAAATAGGGCTATTAATTAAAAAAACACAGAATTAATACTGAATCTGGCTTCGCTTGTTAACTTGTAGCAACATTTTTTTATTATTTTGAATCAATATTATCTCTATTTCCTTTATTTTTATTTTTATTTTTATTTATATATTGTTTATTTACTTAGAATAATTGGGACTCACCATATTTTAAGTTTGTACAATTATTAAAAAAATACATTTACACAATGCTAAAGATTGTTAATGTTTTAGTATTTTTAACAAAAAGGTTCCTTTAGATGTGTCCCCGTTTATCTCACTATTAGTTTCATTTTTACATGCGAAGTCATAGGAAAATGCAAGTTTGGAATAATTAGTACATACTTTTTTATTTTATCGAAAGATCTGTAATGTTCTAGTATGTAATTTAGTTCAAATGTATTTTAGTAAAGGAATATAATAATAATTTGTATAATCTAAGTTTTAAATATTAGTATTAAGTTGAAGTTACAATGCCAAAGTTATCAGTATGTTTATTGAAGGTTTTATTAAGTTGTTAAAATGTTTTGTGTAGGAATTGCATTAGGGATTCATCGGTGTAGCAACGCTATTACTTACTATAAATATAAAAAACCGTCCAAGTGTCTAAAAAGCGGGTTACTTGTAACTTTGTTCTATTTTCGGTTGTTTTAGCAGCTATACACGCTGAAAAATTAAAGTGTCTAGCTTTATTACGGTTCATGATACAGCTCGCAGACAGACAGACGGACGGACGAACGGACAGTGGAAGTCTAGTAATAGGGTCCTGTTGGCACCCTTTGGGTACGGAACCCTAAAAAATTGTCTTAACAATTTTCGTGGCTAGAATTTCAACCGCAAGTCTACACTGCAAGTTTTAAAATGACAACAACTCTACTTTACACATATCGATGATTCCCTTATGTTAATAAATTAATTATTGTCTATTTGCATGGTTAACGTTAAGTTTTAATTTTAGTTAGTAAGCATGATCCATCCATAATTAAATTAATACGATTTTTAAATTAATTTTATCTAAGGTAGGATTCAAACTATTTTAGATCTGAAATCGACTCTTTGACAATCCTCGTCTTATATTATTGTGTCACATGTATCTTTGTTTCCATTGCTTATGAAGCAGTGCCAAAACATGTTTCTTCCTATAATCCTGTTTACTTCCTGGCTCATACCTTGCCGGTACTCAAAATACGTTCGTAAGTTGTTGAAATTGATTTCTTGTGGATACCAAAAAACGGTGTAGCAAAACCACGTAAGAAAGCACTTTTTCTACTTACATTTGATTAGCGTTCAGAGCGAATGAATAAGTGTATTTTAATACCGTTTTAACCTTTAACAGCGCAGCGCCTAAGGTCAGAGTGACGAAACTGTCATACTGCGACTATACCAACTAAGAACTATTATGCAATGAATTGTGACGGATTTGACGCTGGCGTTGTTATGAGGATATATTCGTAATTTTCTTTGAAAAGGGTAAAAAAATTTTTGTATTGTTAACGATACGGGCCCTCTATACTTTCAAATAGGAAGAGCTATAATACCGTGAACACGACAAAGGTAATATTAAAAAACCAATTTTGCTTAATTTCAATTATTTATTTGTCGTCTATGCGAATACGTGAATTTGTTACCGTATTCAAAAGACAAATAATTTGGACGCAGTCAAGTTTGCTGTACATTTTAGTACCTTGTCTCGGTAACCTATTGGGTTAGAGTGACTTGAATTTAGTAATATCAATAGCTGCGACAAAGTACTAAAATGTATGGATACTTCCGAGTTTGACCGTACTTTCGCTGTTATCTTTCCTATATCTATCAATAACTTAGTTTTTAATCCAATCTTTGTCTTTGTGATCCTTAACAATAACTAAGTGTGCCTTGGAATTTTGAACATGGTGAAGTCATGAGTTAGAACCGCATTCTTAGAGTTTTCGCTTTTAATACGGAATTTAACTTCAAACAATACGTCTTCTATTGTAATCTATTGTAAAGATAAATTGTATGAATTTTGACGCCACAATAATTTTCGACAACGCTTATCATTTGGTTATACTTAACAATTTCAACGCTATGAAAAATACATGTCATTATCATTTGGTTTTACTTAACAATTTCAACGCTATGAAAAATACACGACAATGACAGTTGCAAATCAGAGCGAATTGTAACCTTACGGATATTTGTTGACGGATTAAACCGTCGTCGGCATTGAACCCGTGATGCGGATATATCCGTAATTGGCGTTGAAAGGGTTAAACGTAAAAGTTCTTGTAAGGAACTGTGGCAAGGTAATATTACCAAGTACTTCGTAATATTGTCTGATATTGATATCGATGCTTAAAAACAAATGTAGTTATTGTAATTCGTAAATTGATCAATCTATTTTAACGCACATGTATAGGATACGGAAAGACTGCTGTAGGTATGTTAGTCCGAGAACACGAGAGCCAAAAAATGAATATTATTCAGCCAGATTCGCAAAGTTGTGTCAAAATAAAAAAGTTGAGTAATGTAATCAAGGCCTATAATTAAAACATATTCTATTGCATTTGCGGGGCTATTGTAACTTTTCATACTAATTTTAAAAGTAGGACACATTTAGTATGAAAAGTTACAATAGCCCTGACCTTACATGTTTTCAATTCAAGCCCTGTCCACGGGCCCCGCCCTGTCAAACTGACGTTACCCGGTTGATTGTTAATAACATAACAAATTTGAAAAGTCATTGTTAATGTCACCATTGTTAATATCATGCCATACAAAGTATGGTATTAATATTGTATGGCCATATCGTTCAAACGTTACGCTCGGACTAGATGATAAGATAACGCACAGAGCTTATGGTAAAGTGAGACTAGGAAGCTAAGCTAGGCTTGTAATGTTCGACATTATTTTTGTAATTTGCTAATTGGTAGAAACTAGGAGAAAGTTCACTCTTTGACGAGGCCAAAGTGTATTTCACAAAATGTGTTTTAGTACTGCCTTCCTTTTAGTAAAAGGCGACTAAATCAGAAAAGCAAGATTTTTAAGTGTAATTAATTATCAGACCGTCTTTTTATGGATTTAGTAAATTCTTGAGTTTTAGACAGTACCGTAAAATGGGGTGAATAGGGTTCGCGGGGTGAATAGAGTTGCAGCCTAAAACCAATCATATTCTACTAATTAAAAGACTGAGATTTTAACGTAATTTTCCAAAAGACTTGTCAATGTAATACTAGTTCTTATTAGTAACAAGTTATGCTTTGTTTTAGGCTGTAACTCTATTCACCCCGCGAACCCTATTCACCCCATTTTACGGTATTTTCCATTGTGAACTTGAGTTTGAAAATATATAAACAGTTTTTGCACTATCAGCTTGTATCTTAGCATTTTTTAATATTGTAATATCTATTCAACAGTGTCCGTGCAATAGGTGAGTAGAAAGTATAATTTAATATAAATAAAACGTTTAAAAATACTTCCATAGTTTTCTTCTTAATTATAAGTCTAATGGGAATAAATGAAAACACAACTAAAAGTTTAGTTAATTTACTTACACACATGAGACACTTTTATTCTACGGTCTCATTTCCATTTGGCAAAAAATGCAGAAATATGCATCTTTACAACATAAAAAAAACCGAATTTGATGTGACATTTGAAACAACAATATTCTCAAGTGGCGACCATCACATAATGCAGCAGTTTTTGAGACACGTTAAATTGGATCATGATGCCATTTTTTTCCAATAAACAGTTTTTCAAAATCTATTTCGTTACAATATAATTCTTATTTCAACACATCAAGGTACTCACAAATAATAATAAGATACATATGCTCATATTAACTTAAATTTATTGGTAACATTTTAATATTGAGTATATTAAAATAATATTTGAGCAACACTCGCATACTTTGAACACTTAACGTTTTCAAACACGAAATATAGTCCATTTTTAACTGTACAGTCAGCAGCAGAAGTAGCTGCGCAACCGAAGAGGTCAAAATGATCTGCACTCGTCTCTGTTGTCAAAAGAATACGTAGTGTCTAGATCATTTTGAGCATGTTATTTTGCTTAGCTACTTTTGACGCTGACTGCACCTATGACTCCTGCTGGCGTTGTAAGACAACTCATGACGACTAGTCAAAACGTTAAATTGTCAAGAACCCTGCATACAATTCCAATTTGAACATTTTTGAAACGTTAAAACGGAGTCAAGGTTCAGTTTTCTTACTGTAGTACCCGTAGCCTCCTCTTTAATACAGATGAAATATTTTGACCCAGTATAGATATATCTCAATGAGTGTAGAAAACTTTGGTTGCCAAACATTATTTCGACGGGAACCAAGTAATATGGTATTAAAAGTTATTCAATTTTTATTTGGACGGTGGCCGACCAATGCGAAAAGAAAATAGTGGGTGGTGTTTACGCTGTTTCGAATGTAGTTTCCATGTTATTCACATAACAGCTTTCATAAGAACAGGATATCAGCCAGGCACCAGTCACTTTTGGCTTGGATGGACGGCAAATTGTTATTATAATTACAATTTATAAATGAAATCTATTACGGCCCGAGACCTAACACTATTAAAAAACGATAAAATTAAAACGAGTTCCAAACGTAACATTTTAAAAATCAGTATTCGCCAAAAAACTTTTGAACAGTTTCAACATAAACAAATATGCATACAAATTTGACAATTCGACAAAACTACACTTTTGCCCATTGCAAATTAACACTTCACTTATGCTGAAACTATCCACATATAATTATCCATAAAATTTATATAAAAATATTGGCATTTATAACAAAACCCCGTCTAATTGGCATGATACATTTCAGGCCATTCAGAAATAGGGACATAACTGTAAATTACATAAAACATCTAAATCTGTCACAAAACAGTGTTAGTTTGCGGTTACCTCTAATGCCATCTATTGCATTGTCATTTTAATGAATACAAAAATCTAATAGTATAAGTAAAATATTTTATATATGAACTAAGTTTCCACTTACCTGCTGTGCCAAAGTGTCCTTTATTTCACCATGATTATGAGATATTCATGCATGACTCAGAATAGTTATGAAAACGCAAATAAAAGCACTTTGACAGATCTATTAAAAAAACTGATATACCTTTAAGGTATTTAAGGAACTCAAGCATTTATTTTGTTTGAAAGAAAAGCAAAATTAGATGTCTCAACATGAATTGTCTCGGAAAACAAGGTTCATCACTCATTTTTAGATTGGCATCATTATTTTGTTAGCAATATCATATCAGAAAAAAAGTACTCTTATATCATGTGGTTTTGTGATAATTAGCCCATTATAGGCTAGCGGTGCCATTTGGTACCCTGTGTCGTTTGGCACTCTATGTCGTGTTTAGAATTTGTGCGTTATTGTTCTAAACATTAAGGTTCAAAATAAATTTAAATAATCAAACAACTGAGCCTATAATGGTTTAACGTTAAAATTTTACTTTTGGCTCATACAATTCAACACAAGCACATTTAAAATCTTGGGAGAATACCTGGGGATGCTGGTGGTCATGTAAATTCTAAAAATGCTCCCTACGCCAAGCTATGTGGATGTAAATGCTCCGGGTCAGCATGAATGCCCTACAAATGATCAGAGTTTCTAACAAGATCTCAAACTCACACAATCCGGATCTATGATTCTGTTGGATGTCATCATCACATCATATCAGCCAAAAGACGTCCACACAGTTGTTACCAAAGATTTTTAACATGATCAGGGAGGTTTGTATGATATGATTGTATACAATATTATTGAATTATTGATATTGATTATATGGAGAGCATAAAGGACACAGCTATAGCAGTTATATTGCAGTCCTTTTCTCTCAGCATAGACTGAACTGCAAAGCTGTCATTATATCGCAGATCCATTCTTATGAAACAGTCCTGTAATAGATTCTTCAAGTAGGACACACTGTACAGAAAATTTAATTTTTTTTGACACAATATCAGACAAGATTTTTCTTTTAAAGGTACCCTGCATGACTCCAAGTTTTCCACTGCACGCTACACTATAGTTTTTCACTGCACACTACACTTGCACATTTCACTGACTGTCATGACGGAGGAACGCTTCAAGTGTCGGTCCGTTCCTTCCCAGCGGATCCCGGGGGAACATCAGCATATCATGAACCCAGGTGAACGGGAGGAGTCTCTTCTCAATGACTGGCCGCCAACGTGGATTTTCTAGGAGAAGGTCGCGGTAGTTGTCGCCAGAGACTATGACGCCGTCAAACTCGGCTGCGCATTGGACGATGTATCTGGAAAAAACAGGTTGAAATTGGAGCAAGTACAACCAGCTCACGGCTCAACTTGCGGGGCCTGTGGATGCACAAGAGACATAGCGAACCTTAACTGCCAGCAGCCTAAAGTCTATTCCATCTTACTTGTCTTAAAAAAAGGTGCATATTGTGAGAAGTGTTTACTAATTATTATTTTTCTGGTTTGTTCTTTTCCATGTCAATCTGTGCAATGGCACAATAAGCCTCTTCTTTGTGTATTTTGTACTCGTCATCTAATTAGGGGATACTCCATTGAGTTCCACTTAATCGCTGTCTTCAAACCTGCCTGACAGTACAGACAAGCTGTATCGTTTAAGCCTGTGGTGAGTCACACTCCCAGCTCCCTCTAGTTTGCTTGCCAGCTCATTCACATGCCTGGATAGTCTCATGCCTGACGGTGTTGAGGTTTAGATCCAGATGTGTAAGTTACTAAATAAGAGAAGTAATATGGAATGGACTTTACACGCTATAATCAGATCTGATATACAAATATACAAACACAAACGTCAAACCATAGTGGTCCCTACCGCCTCTCAGGCGCATGGACGCTTAAAATATTCGGGGGGGGGAATAGGGGGTGCAGAAGCTGTTCAGGCAGCGCCGGCCTGTATTGATAAAATATAAAATAAAGTAGAGTACTTTACTAACAAACTTTAAATCGTTATAAATCCTAAATAATTGATAATTCAAAATGAAAAATGATGAAATGATTTTTAAATACCTATTCAATGATACCCCACTTTACTTCGTCGACTTTTACCACCAGTTAGGTAGTTTATGTCACTTTGTATATTGTTGGGGGGGCAGCGAAATAATTTTGTGATGCTGCAATGGTCGGCCCAAAGTTTAGAAACCTATGCGTTAAACCTGTAACCCCCACCCCTGTGTACCTGTCGTCGTAGGAGGTGATCATGCGGCCCTGCACCTCGCGCGACGGCGTGTACACCACCAGCCCGCGCCGCTCCAGCTCGTCCAGCAGCCGCGGCTCCGAGCTCTTGCCGAACTTGCACCTGGATACATACAATACACTCATATTATCTAAATGTCCATACCCTCGTCAGATTGTATTGGGTCCTTACCTATGAAATTGGCGTTATTTTTACGTATTTTATTTCGTACGGAATTTATTCATTTCAATTTTAACTTCCAAATTATTTTTAAATTTCATTAATACAGTATGTTACAAAGGTTTTAGATACAAATAATATGGTTCAATTTCTTACTTAGTGTTTAAAATTAAAGTGTGAACTCTACTCTTTTCATGTTCAAGTGTTTCAATTACGCAGAGTTTTATGAAGCTAACTATTTTTAAGTAATTAAGATATGTATAATATAGCTTAGAAGTGTCCAATATTCCTGACAGAATTTTGTTTGGTTTGCATTTGACGTTACTAAATAATCCGCAAAATTAAATGTATGAAAACCACCATTTTCATAAAATTCTCCATATAAAACGCCAATTTCATAGGTAAGGACCTAATACATAATACAGACATTGGAATAAAGATCCTTTGCAAATGAAATTGTTCTATCCACTTCAAATTATTATGGGCTCGTAGCGGAATATTACCTCAAATCTCTACTCGTCTGTCTTGTTTTGTTTGAAATGACATTCGTACACTTTTACTATCTTAAAATGCTAGATATCAGACATGATATTGAGCCGAGGTTTTCCATGATCGCTTTGTGTAAGACTTGTTACCATCAGATAAAAAAAAACCTGGGTCACTATTATAAACACACATAATAGGGAAACAAAGTATGTTACAAAAGATTTGTGCAAATGATTACCTGAAGCGCGGAACGAACGCCTTGACGGCGTGCCCTCGATTTAAGAAGTAATCTATGCAAATTTTCAAGCCTTTGACAGAGAAGGACCTGCCTTTGCCATGTCTGGAATGAAAGAAAAAATGGGTCTTTATTGTCTGCCACATTAATTTTAAGTAATAATGTGTCATTATTATCGCAAATCATACCTAATTTATTGAAGGAACTGAAAAATAACTTCTGGAATTTGATTAATCGAACCACGTTAGATATTAAAGAAAATATAAAAAATATGATTCTCAATAATTTAAAGACACTACACAAAAAAAAGGGAAACGACGGGCTCCCAGAAATTATGCATAAAAACCTTAAGAATGACACATGATTGTAAATTTCAAAGGAATATTTAGTATTTTATTATGTGAATAATCTTTATGCATGTCGCTATCGGAAAATCTTTGTTTCAAGTTACGATTTCCAACCTTATTGGTGGCAAGTTCTTAGATGAATGCATAACTTCTACTTGAAACTTAAAATTTCCCCTATATTTCTCTCTAGTGTTTTCGCCCTTGTCGCTCAGTTCGTCTCTTTCTTTTTAGACTAAGCAGAAAGGGATTACCAAATGCCAACAGGTATGGGTATCTTGCTCCAGCTGTTAAAAGATGCTAACAACTAATAAAAAAAAGTTGACAGAGCCCCAAATTAGTAGTCTAGGCTATTACTATGAGTACTAGACAGTGATAAACATAATTAATTATACATACAGAGAAACACGAATTCGCCAATCGCAAACATTACACAAATATAATTCGTTGCTTAAACACAAAAGCGACACAAATCAAAAATAAATATAGTTGATTTAAAAGTAAATAGCATTCTGAATTTAAATGAAACAAACCCATTTTGATGTGTCGCTTTTGTGTCTTTAAGCAACAAATTATTCAAAGTCTAAATGCGACGTCGTCATAGGATATGTACTCACTCCATGGCAACGTTACTGCCGTCAATGACCACCATCCTGAGCCCTGTCTTTACAGCATCCTTCTCAGGATTGTAAATATTGCTCCCTATACTGTTCCTGGAGGGACGTTGACCGAGGATCACCTCTTTAATGTACGTGTCTTCAACGGTCTCTGTTGCGCGAGATTCCTGGAATAACAATAAAAGTCTGGTCAGTTTTCAGATTCAAGGATAAATAAGAACACAGTAAAATCAGTTCGCACCAATGCGGCAATCTACTAATCTCTTAATGTAAAATAGTATCTTAAAATCTATAATTTTAGAACCACTGTTAGTTTAAAAATTACACTGACAACCTCGTTTAAAGGTTAAAGAAGAAAGCGGTTAACCAGAGAGTTTGTTGTGTTCTGGTTTGGCGGTGTGAAATGACTAGCATCAATAATAATCTGGAAATTGCAATTATCTATGGGCCTCAGAACTTGCTAATTATTAAGTGACCTGTACGCTTAAAGAAGGTTAAGTTTCTAAGCATTTCAACTTTTGAAGTACACTCAACCAATTTGATTCTTAGGCCTCTGTGGAATAAGTCAAATAATATGAAGTCTCTTACAATTCAATTAGTTACATCACTTTGATACAGTTCATAGAGCTCAGGAATCAAAAGGCTAGGAGGATAAGTTGACTGTACCTTTCAGAAGGATTTTATAATCATTCTATTGATATCCAACAACTTTATAACTAAACATGAAGAAGATAAATGATTGAAACCTTTTTTCGTTTCCGAGAAGCCAATGTCATGTTGAATTTAACACAAAAATACAACATCAACATCAATTGTCAAAGCCGTAACAAAAAAACCAAAGAAAAGTCTTTGAACTTTTTGCAAATAAGAAATTTAAAAACAAGCCAACATTAAAATACAGTTTTACATTTGGACCAATTATGAAGATCAAAACATACTTACCCTAAGGTTTTCTTTTAACCTTTGCGGTATTTCGCACCCGCTGAATATTTTCTGGGTTATAAGCTCCAAGAGCTTTCCTTTAGAGGAGGCGTCTAGGTTGGCAATACCGTTAGCAAACCTACGGATTTTCCTTTCCGCTGCCTGTTTACTTCTAGCCCTAAGCACTGTGACTTCCGAAGCACCACTTATAGATGAACTCTGACTGTTATTCTCCGATACTAATATACAGTCTTGCGACTCTGATACAGTATTTAAATCTATAAAAGGGAAAAAGATCTAGGCATAATAAATGTGTAATAATTGATTCTATACTACAAAAAAAGAAAGTGACCTGACTAGCACTTTTTCCCGGTTTTTACAGGATAGTTTAGTTGTTGAAAAACAATGTGTCTGCGACCACGGGCACCAGATGCAGTAATCTGGGACTAATACGATACAAGGTGATTAATAGAGGAACACCTTAAAATTCCGAATTACATTTTTCCGAATAATAATTTGTCTGAATTTACCATTTTTCCGAGAGCTATGTTATGCTGGACCTATTTTAGATTAAATAAATGAGTTAATTGCTAAACATAGGTTAGGTTTGATAAGACCACTGTAAGTAATTAACCATCGACATAATGGAATAGTTTAAGAGCTATTTCTATAAGTAATGATAACAGATATTCTTAAAACTTACCGATAACAGTGTCCCGTTCAGGTTCCAAACGTTTACTCGCTCCGCTTTCTGCAGTCAGATCTATTGTCAAATACGAGTCTATATTTATCTCCTTGGTCAAGTTCTCCACATCCCTGTTGAAATTCTGCTGGAGACTATTGTTGTTTTTGGTGTTAGATATACATGAAACGTTAAGTTCATTCAGTGCAGTGGCAGAGCCGCTTCCAATGGGGGTTGAGCAGTGTATCATAGATATAGCTTTACGAGGAGTACCTAATGTCTGGGAATCATCATCATGTATTACAATTGTAGATGTTGTAATTGTTGCATTACTGTTGGATTTTTTTATTTTAATTTTCTCTGCTGAGTTTGCTGGTGAGAGTTTTCTCTTTTTAGGCGTTTGTACAGTATCTTCTAGATTGATTACAGTTGAGGATGAACTTGATGAACACGAAGTACTTTGATTTCTGAGTTTTTGAAATAAATTTTTGATTTTTTTGTTCTTTTGGGACCATTTTCGTCTGTTTATTTTCTCGCCTTTCCGAGAACTCGCTGCAACATTCATCTTGCGTTCGGATGAATTCGAACGCAAGCTATGTATCGTTTTGTTCTGAAATACACGAAATATATTACACATATGTTTGTAACGTTTATAAATCACACTTGTTAAGACTTATGCAAACAAAGACAAGACGCTGAAATTGTTAGTGGCACCAGATGTTACGAAGCAGCAATCAGGTAAAGAAATCCGCTTTACACTTAAGTTTTAGTGGTGTCACAAAAAACAACAACAAAAAGTTAACCCTTGGAACAAAAGCATGCACGTAAAACGCACAAGTAAAGGCAGTAAAAAGGAAATATTGACGTGCTGCTTAAAAATAATGATATGAATAAAAGGTTAAAAGGCCTTATAGTCTTTCCCAGAAGCCACACACCATGCTAATACTTATTTTTTACCTACTTTATCGTATCAAAAATTTGTATGAAAACACCAAGTTTAACTAACAGATTTTTGTGACGGCTTCCCCATTCGGCTTCTTTGCTGTTACGTAACTCACAAAAAACACCAAACTATAAAAATTTATCGCACGAAGGGAAGGAATACAATAAGATATGGTGATGTTTTGTTAATGATATTGAAATACAATGTTGAAATATCGAAAAGCAGTGCAACTGCAAAAGCAAGATGGCGCCAATGTGTCATTTTTTTTTCTGGCGTTCCATTTCTAGCTTACATAAAAATTTGAAAAAATAATGTTTGTGTTTAGTCAATTAATGATATTTAAGATTACAAAATGACAAATATACAGTAATTTCGTACAAATGTAAAGTTTTGTCGGAAATCCTCTATGTCAAGTAGCAAATGTTTGTTGTATGCGAGTAATGGAGCGCGGTGTTAATGATTATTTTAATGATGTCCACAAATCATTTGAAAATCGAAGTTCGAAGTTACGTTACGTCACCCGTCACTCGAGACTAAATCGAGAGAAAGGGATAGAGCTAACGTAACTTGGAACAGTTGGAACTGATTGAGAATTGAGATTACTTTAAAAATCTCAATCAGCCTCAGTGACCGGGAATTTGTCGAATTTGGCAAAAAAATTTTTTTAATATTTTTAGAAGAAGTATTTTTTAGTGGAATTAAATGCTTGTGTATAAATAATGTATTATTTCTTACTTTGGTAACTTATACGCTTATTATTTCTAAGCTGAGGCCCTACTTTGAAAATCGAATTTCGAAGTTACGTTAGCTCCATCCCTGTCACTCGTCATTCGACACTAAATCGAGAGAAGGGGATGAAGCCAACGTAACTTCGAACTTCGATTTTCAAAGTAGGGCCTCAGGGGCTCTACTTTGAAATCAGTAATTCGAACTTCGGATCGCCCTGTCACTTTCTTGCGAATTAGTTACGCGTCGAGAGCAAAAGGGATAGCAATAGACGAAGTTCGAATTACGGATTTCAAAGTAGAGCAAGCCTGTGATACGTCATTCATTTAAACACTTTTTAGAACTGGCAACTTGTAAACAATATAATAAAAAAATAGGTTTAAATTTTGACAATGGAACTCTTTGCCAATATTATTGAGTATGTATTTCAATTTCATTCATTTGTCATTTGTTTTACAATTTGGGACGTTTGAAAATTGTGTGTATCCAGTGGCGGATTAGAGTTGAATTAGAGTCTGTCTAATGAAAGCTGAACCTAAAAAAAAGCGGCATATTCAAAAAATCTTCATATTTTATTACCGATCAAAGTAGGAATAAACGATTTTGATACTTTTCTTATTTTGTTTATTTTGGTGGGCACTAAGGGAGAGAAAACGCGTAAGTAGTTCTATTTTATTCCTACTTTGATCGGTAATAAAATATGAAGGTTTTTTGAATTTGCCGCTTTTTCTCAGGTTCAGCTTTCATAATGGTTGTGGGCACGATGGGCATGCCCCCAACCCTAATAAGTAGACTTGTGAGGTTACACTTTCACGTTCTATTTAGACCGATAGGCTGATTATAAATATATCTTGGTTATGATGACTTAATAATATTTTTTTAATGAATCGTGCGTGATTCGGAACGCAGCAAAGTACGTCGTGTTCCTAAATATGTGTACTTTAGTACCTTGTCACTTTAATGGCTGTTACAATTCATATACCTATGGTATTTGCTTCGATGAGGTGACTCTAATGCTGTGTTCGACATAGGTACTTACGGGCAACGAAAGCTGGATTTATTGTCATAAACCCGATACCTACCAAAAGACAGTATGCTCCGTGGGTGTTTCCTTCCGAGGAGTTGCCAGCTAAAGTGCTGTGAAGGGAGGTCGAAGCGTGGGAAAAAAGATGGTGGCCTCGTTCCTCAGAAGGACAGAGGCTCTACTTTGAAAATCGAAGTTCGAAGTTACGTTAGCTCCATCCCCCTCTCTCGATTTACTCTCGAATCACGAGTGACAGGGATGGAGCTATCGCCTCAGCCTCTGGTCATTACGCAACAATTGTTTTAGAGGATCGAATAACAATTACTGCAGAGTGGTACACTAAAAGGGGTGATAGACGGTCGAGCTTTAAAATCGCGATCTTTAAGTTCGCGAACTTAGGTACTCGGCTCGCGTCAGTGACAGACGCGGGAGCTATAAAATCGCGATCTTAAAGTTTGTGAAATATCAGATTCAGATGAAGATTAGCAAATTAACAAATCTCGTTAAAGAGATAACAATATAGAACAAAAGGACCCTTAATAAAATCTTTAGATATGTATTAAAATAAAACAATGACTCATTATTGAATTTAAACGTTTATTTCTAAAAGGTAGGTATATCTTTATAATTTAGGTTCATCAATGCAGCTACACTGTATATGTATAGACATATAAAGCTTTTAATATTATAAGTAGATAGTTCATTATTATTACTACCATAAATTATCCGAAATTAAGAGAGTACTTGACATTAAAAACTTATTGAACTATATCACTGAGACTTAAATTATTTTGACATTTAATAGTTATTTATGTGACTGGTGCATAATGACTAATGAGAGGCATTATACACGAGTGTGGTTTTATGAAACGAGCCGTAAGGCGAGTTTCATAATAAGATCACACGAGTGTTTTAATGCCTAATTATGCGTACAGTCGCATACATAACTTTATCTACATACATATCATAAGTTTTCTACAATATGTGAGAAACCTGTATCCGTCGTTACCCTGCATCTTAATATACTTACCTGCATCTTAATGTTCACGTTAAAGTGCAGGTCATTTATACTGTAAAGTGAACATTAAGATTCAACTACAGCGATAACCGATACTTTATTGACATGTTATACTTTAATGTTAACATTACAGTGCAACCACAGATACAGGTAACATAATGTAGGGCATTTGCTTATCGCTTCTGAACATATTATATTGAAATTATGATATGGATGTAGATAAAACACTTTAATGTTTATCTTGTATTCTTCGTTTAAAAGTAAGATAGGGGCATGTGTGGCCTTGACAATATCTTATTTTATTAAATATATTAACAGAGATTCTCTACCAGACAAAAAATTAAATACCTAAGTTTTGGGGGTAATATGGGGATCATCCACATATTACGTTACACGTCATAGGGGGGGGTGATCCACAAAGGGTGGAATGGTGTGACAAGTGAAGATGGAGCAGGGTTAGTGACGTTATATCTAAAGGAAATGTTAAAAATCTTAGGAATGAATACTCTAAATCATTTTTTACAATTCTTTTACCTAATGCCTTAAATTTGGGTTTTTTATTTACCGAGCATGCATCCATACCTACTTGGCACGCTTGTGCGTTGTGTAACATAATTAATAAATATATATCAGTTTCGTTAAAAAAATATGTGAAAAAGGAGGCAGGCGAGTAATGAGTCACCTGTGGCCTGTTTTATAAAGCTACAAATTACAATTTACAGGTTACAAGTTGTTTGTTTGTTGTCGTGGGTTACGTCATTGGTCGAGGTTGTGTCAAATGGAAACTTGTACACTGTACATTTTTTAGCTTTATAAAACAGGCCCTTGGGGCACGTTTTATAAAGCTACAAGTTACAATTAAACTGGCAACACTGCTCAAATGGCTGGTCGTCATTGGTCGAGGTTGTGTCAAATGGAAACTTGTAACCTGTAAATTGTAATTTTTAGTTTTATAAAACAGGCCCCTGGAGTTTCAAAACTCTCAGTGGCAACAACTGCATTTAAAAAAAAAGCAAGCTCCATTTTACCAAGCTATAGGTACGTTGGGCGGTCTTGTATAGTACCTACCTATAGGTACAAAAAGTTTGACAGCAACCATGTCGTTAAGTCCTTTTAGAGCTACTTTAAAGCCCTTTCTGTTAAATCAACTTTAAATAAAAAATGATTTCGTAAAATTTAAATAACGTTTGTAGATGAACTACAGCTACAGCTATTTAAAATAAAAGTCTAGAATTATTGAGCCTCATTGTTCAAAAATATTTACAAATAAGAGGTGCCTTTTAATTTATTCGAACTTACATTTTAAGAATAAATTACTGTATTTACATTATGACAAGAATTTATAACTGGCAAGTTTACATAAGTCCTAGGTCTAGATAATAAGTTCAGCGGTCCTAGACAAAATGTTTAGTACTAACGTAGGCATACGATTTTCGAAACAAACCAAATACACGCAATAAACATTTGAATTTGAATTTTAAATAGGAAACATGCGTGGATTTTTTTAAATCGCATTTCTCAACAATATATGAAAATATGGTAAAAGAGATCACCAAATGTGAAATTAGAATTTAAATCGGCCAAGAAATGGGTATTGTTCCACTTTTGTGGGCGTAGTTTTAAAGAATTGGGCGTATATTTTGATGCCGTTTTTGGATATTTGTCAGATGTCCGGTAAACTTAGAAACCTAGCCAGAAACGAAATCGAAATCTGCAGCCACTTCTTCAAAAATGTGACCACGGAAGTGATTCGGAACAAACGCCCAAATAATGGCCCAAATACGGATGATACATTTTTAATATTTAAAACGATTATACATTTAAAACTGCTAATTAGACAGCGATTAGACAGAGATCCGATATGCACAGTGACGTCATGAAACAGGTCGACCATATTAAATTCTGTTTTGCCATATTAACTCCATGTTAAATTCTGTTTTGCTAGATAGGAACAAATGTTTGTTGGCTTATATCTTGGTTATTTTTATAGGTAGCTAATCAAAAAAATAATTTTCTCAACTTTTTTTTACATGAATCAGCTTTTATTGAAGCTGTGAATAATATTTCCTATTTTAACGCTCGACGTTAACGTAAACGTTCGGCAGCGTACGTCAATCTACACATTTTCGATAACGATTACGTTTGCTGAGGCTCTACTTTGAAATCAGTAATTCGAACTCCGAGAGCAAAAGGGATAGCAATAGACGAAGATCGAATTACGGTTTTCAAAGTAGAGCCTCTAAATGCATCTCGTCTAGGACCACGACACGTTCCATAATAATAATAATAATCGAGGATAATACTTAGATGTTAAATTCCGTGTACAGTGTCACAATTATACACAAAATGCAACTACATTTTTTAAAAGCATTTTTTTTTCAAATATCTAAACGTACTTAATACACACACATTAAAATAAGCTTTTAGCTTTGACAAAGGGTTGCACCGTTTTTATTTTGCTTTTTTTTATTGTACCCAGTGCGCCTCAAATTATAACGTATTCGTTATTGTCTAAAAGTACATTAAAATCCAATCACAACTACATTAATGGCGGATTTCACCAAGCGAGAATAAGGTCTTATACCTAGATTAAACGCCTACCTACCTAGGTACAATTCGTTGAATATCAGAAACAGGCATGTCATGTGACTTGTAAAAGTGCCTACTAGAGCTACGGGGTCTACTGATCCTACTGGTCCATAAGGAAAGTCTACTTGCAAGTGTAAACCTCGACTGTCTTCACTGTCTTGACGCACATGTATTGCAGTCGACGCGGCAACACCCGTGGAACCGACACTCGCAGCGCTCTCTGATGGTCCGCTTTTTGGTGTTGTAGCACTTGGATGCTTCATTGCAACGGTATTCAAACTGCAATTCTGCAACTATATTGCAGTTGAAATGCTTACCGTCTGTGTAGAGCCATAGTGTTGCAAGCTTTAGTAGGCCGTACCCGTTCTCAGTATTAAAACCTCTATTTTCGCCCTAAGTAACCATTTGAATATCAGGAAAATGCATGTCATGTGACAAGTGCCTACTGGAGCTATGGAGCCTACTGGTCCTACTGGCCCTTGGCCCATAAGGAAGTCTACTTGCAAGTGTAAACCTCGACTGTCTTGACGCACGTATTGCAGTCGACGCGGCAGCACCAGTGGAATCGACACTCGCAGCGTTCCCTGATGGCCCGCTTCTTGGTGTTGTATCACTTTGATGCTCCATTGCATCGGCATTCAAACTGCAATTCTGCAAATAGATTGCAGTTGAAATGTAGACAATTTGTCTAGACCCATAATGTTGCAATTGTTGGTAGACGCGTACCCGTTCTCAGTATTAAACCCTCTATTTTCACTCCAAGTAACTATTCTTTGTTTGAATATTAGGGCATATACAGGCATGTCATGTGACATGTATTAATGCCTACTGGAGCTACTTAGCCTACTGGTCCTACTGGTCCTACTTGCAAGTGTAAACCTCGACCGTCTTGACGCACGTATTGCAGTCGACGCGGCAGCACCAGTGGAACCGACACTCGCAGCGTTCTCTGATTGTCCTCTTCTTAGTGTTGTAGCCGCGGCCGCAGCACAGCAGCGAGCAGCCGTCCATGCCGGCCGAGGAGCGGTTGCACTCACGCCCTGAAGTGCCGAGGGCGCCCTGGAAAATGAACGGAAAAAATTGGGGGTATTTTTCCGACCAGAAGCCCTTGCCAAGATGCATTACGCTTACTAGCGTTTGTATTCGTTTCGTTATTAAACCAATCGCGTCACTGGTAGATGACGTGATACGAAGAGTCACGTGATCTACCAGTGACGTGATTGGTTTAAAAACGTTATGCATGTTGTCTAGCGCCTCAGGGATTGATTTTCAGGGTTCCGTGCCTAAAAGGTCCCAATGGAACCTTGTTCTTGCATGTCTGTTGTCTGTCTGTCTGTCAGCGGGCTGTATTTATGAAACGTAATAGGTAGACAGTTAGTTTTTTCCGGAGTGACTATTTCTATTGCCGCTAAGTATAACAAATATTAAAAATAATAAGTAAAATTATTTATTTGGTGTATTTTGATCGGCCTTAACAATCGCTGTATGTCGTGAACTGTAATAACTAATAGGTAACCACGTGAAATTTTCAAAAAGTTAGAAGTACTTACTATTATTGCAGCTTTAACAACAAATAATAAACAGAAAAAAGAGGCCCCCTATACAAGAAAGAAAGTTTTTTTTATTCAGACATCTAACAAAAGGACGAAACAACTAACTTAACAAAAGAGACAAAATACATTAGGCTGAACTGACGTGAATTTCATAATAGTACAGGAACATTAAAATTTGGAAATACAGCTGTTACAGGAATTATCCTTTGTCGACCCACTTAGAGGCTAATTATTTGTCTTCATTGTATACCGGGTTTAATTTAGTTTAAGAAATAATCGGTTTTAGTGTTATGTTTTGGACTAGGTTAATTTAAGAGATATCCTCTTTTATTTCCTATCCCCATTTAATTTGGACGAATGACAGGCCCATAACCTGCTGCCTTAAGTTTGATGCGGGTGCAGTTTTGTTTTTTAACCTACTACGTACATACAACACATACATTAAATCACGTTTCCCAGAGGGGTAGGCAGAGACAACTTCTTTCCACCTGCTACGATCTTGACAAATCTCTTTCGCTTCTTCCACATTCATACGTTGAGTGTGCATGAACGTCGGTTTCGGGTACCTACTTAAGTACTTATTTCTCCGATTTGATTCGAAAAAGTACGTCTAGGGCGGCCCCTTCCGACCCTTCCACTCACTTTTGCTCTGTACATCTCTTTCGTCAATCTTCTTTCATCCATCCTTTTCAAATGACCTAACCATCGAAGCATGCCCTTCATAACTACCTACTTGGTAAACAGCAATAATTCCCGTGATATAATTTAAGCTGTAATAAAAAATGTTCCCTTAATGTTCAAGTTTTCTTGCGAAATAACAATAAATTCCGATAAAACTGGCTTAGTCACGCAAACTATCAATATTGTACTCAGGTACCTACTTAATTATCTAATTAACCTTCAGTTAGGGCATTATATCTTTTTTATTCCAAGTTCTTTAGCTGAAGCCGGCGAATTGTATTGGACGTCGTATCAAAAATACTTATACGGTTATACGGTTTGCAGTATCAACGACGAATTAACTTTAATCTTGTACTCTAGTGTCTAACCAGCAAGTCGTGACACGATCTTTTTTTTCTAATTCTTCACATGGCAACAATTTTACCTATGAAACAAGCTGTCACATTCTGCGGACCTATCCAGTCGTTATTTATACATTTCGTGTTACCAGCCAGTGATATTATGAATTTGCCGCCTTTTTTGTGTCACGACTCATGCGCACTGGTCAGACTCTAGACTTCTAGAGAATCTATGGTAAAGTTACCAGCGACTCGTTCTTGACGCAGTAGTTGGGCGAGTCCTCCAGGTACACGAGGTCCTGCGCAGTGGGCAGCCGGTAGCGCGCGTCGCGCAGGCGCAGCTTGCCGCGTCTGGACACTGCCACCTCCGTCGCGCCTTCGTACTTGTCGCGGAGGTAGTCGCCTTTAAAAAAAGAGAAGGTTTAGCACACAAATAGTATATCGACGATGAGCGAGAAGCGAGTAGAGCCAGCGATCAACTATTAATATATGCGTCACTTTTATCGACACGGGATCTATATCTTTCTTCGTTTCTTGAGCGAGAAAATAGTCGATAGCGAATCGCTTATCTCCGGCGGTGGGACAAGTGCCTTAATGGGCCGTGAACTGCAATATTTCACCTGTATTGGGTAAATTGCACCAAATTACATCTACTTACGAGTATTTATATTGATCAGGGCCTCTATTTTAGGCGGTAAAATTCATAATCGTCTTTGACTTCTTATGGCCGAACCCTATATTCAAATCGCGGACAGATAGGCTTAAGTACTTCGGATTCAAATTTGACACACTTTGACACAGGCCCATAGGCCCATAGGCTAATGTCAAATTTTAACCCGAAGCAAAAGCACCCGAAACCGACGTAGGTACGTGCATGAAGAGATTGATGAATGAAGAGGAGGCGAAAGTTGTATGTTTGGACCGGTGCACCTGGCGTTCCATTGGGAGACAGGCGTGAAGGTATGTATGTGTATTTATGTGTAAGCCTTATCTATCCGCGGTTTGAATATAGGGTTCGGCCGTTACTAGGCCGCCATTACTGACAAGTAAATAAAGAGCTATCAAAACATTGAAGATACGATAACAGATCAAAGACAAGGCTTTTACCGCCTGGAATAGAGGCCTAGGACTGTGTAATTAACACTGTGAGCATTTTGGGATGGCTAATGAGAATTTTAAGTTTTAGAATTATAAATTAGTCTTATTACTAATGGGAAAAAAACTGGAAAGTCGACCCCAATGGGAAGAAATAGCGGGGAGTAGCGGGAAACCTATTGTACTTGTACTCCTCTAGTAGGTACTAAGTACCTACATTATGTGGGTAACAACATTTTTTTTTACTATACTTACACAATTACACATTTTTGCTAATATGGCTGCGTTTATCGCGTGACAAAGTTTAGAAAAGGCATCCGTCACCTTCTGACACGTAAATAAGTACGACAGTGACGGATGCTTTATCCACATTTGACACGCGATATAGACGCAACCATACTAGACCCACTGGCATCATATAGAGATAAAGATTTATCCAAGCCCAACATCAAAACGAAATAAAATATAATTACAGGCTTCAGACGATATATCAAACGCGACTAATGGAGCTGTTTAGTGTTAATAAATTCCGTTTAATTATACCACGGGACCGCTATTAGCATGTTTGGACGATAAATAAAAGTATAACTTATGTCTTAAATCAGCGGCTCTCGAACTTTTTTAAGGAACCCATTGAAACATAGGTAAATAAAAATATTAAATACCTGGAACAATCTCACTCAAATTTTAGTCCCAAACTAAGCTCTAGGCTTTTACTATTGGTACTAGATAACGGTATACATACTTCAATAGATAATACATACCTAGTTATATACTTATTAATTACCGTAAGATGGGGTGAATAGAAAAACAATCAAAAATAAGTCATGACTTGAATTAGTATTAAATTGATATCTTAAAATTATTAAAATATACTTTATTTTACGCTGTACCTATTTCTATTTACCTCTTGAATCTGTATTCACTCCATTTTACCCAGTACGTAGAAAACCATCCGAGACTCAGGAACAATAACCTTGTCGCCAAAATAGGCAAACCTGGTTTTATACTTAATTAATATAAAAATAAATACCTATATCTACCTATATTTTCGCTAAGCCCTTGCAGAAACCTTACAGAACCTAGGGCTCTGTGGAGGACACTTTGAAAATAGCTGACCTTACACGTCAATTATTATCTCCATTAAATAGGTCTAACTAAACAAACGATAGGTTAAAATAGCGATGCGTAAAAAAGGTACAATATGTATTTGATTAGTTGTTGTGCACTTGACATATCAATGCAATGCAATTATTTGCATAAATAAATATTGAAACCCGCTATTTCATTACGCGCACGTAATTTATTAACTACAACGGACACCTCGAGTAGGTTGTAAGTTGAGTATCATTCGCAACGCAATACTTAAAATGACGTTTGTCCTTAAGTAACTGGTTTTCAGCAGAGTTATACTGTATAAGTTTTCCAAGAATATCAGCAGTTAGACAAGGGTTACACGATCAGTTTGGCGTCAGTTCAGTCCGTGCTCGAAAGGGACGCAGCTATATTAACATAATAGCTGCGTCCCCCTCGATCATGATTGAACTGACGCCAGACTGATGAAATACTGAGCGTGTAACCGATGTCTTAGGTTACGTTAGGGTTGTATTTAGACAAAAAAAAACAGAAACGGTTTTAGGATAAAAGAAAATTTGGACTTACGACGCATTAGAACAAATGTCGATTAATATAAACCATTGGATCATCATTATTTTTATTAAAATTTGTTTTACTAAACTTTTTTCTAACAATAAAAAACAAAATTAAAAAAGAAATTGTCCATGGCAACTCTACGCCCGTAGGCGTGTGATTTACGCGCCCACCCGAGAGATGGCGCTCTTTGTGTTTAAACCGGTAATTACAGAGTGAGTCAATACAACGTATAATTTAGCTTTCTGATCTATGGCATGTCATTGTGGTGTTTGGTGCGTGATAATTTTTGTAATGTTTTTAATTAGCGTAGTTAATTATAAAGAACATGTTTTTCTATTTGATGCAAACGTATAATTACGTCATTAATAAGTAGTGGGTGCATCTTCAAGGATTGCGAAACTAGGTATAAGTTATCTTTTAAAATTGCAAGTTCAAGACAAAACAAATGTACAAAAATGCCATTTTGTTTCAATATCGCTTTAACATTTCAAAACAATTGGTTCAGGGGTAGCGTTTGCCTTGTAACGTTAGCTAGATTTCTCAATATAATTAATAACGCCCAAGTAACGTTTTAAAATATTTCAATAATTCCGAATAAGGAACGGCGTTTTAAAGTGGTTGAAAACTTGAAAGTGTGACACACCTCCCGTTAAAATAGATATCAGTTTAATTTAAATACGCCTTTAACCTAAATAGAAATATAAAGCCACTTTTTATTAAGTTAATGTCGCAACGGCATTAAAAAACTTTACCGCCATGACACCATAAAGTCGGATGACGATTTTTTAATTCCTCCATTTCGGAAAGGCGAAGGCACTATCGTTAAATGCTTGATTAAGTCGCGTTCACGAATAACTTAATTTATTTATGGCTCAATAAAGAACTTAGGAAAGTTTACGAGTTGGAAACAGCGGCATATTTTTTAAACGTTCTTCGTGTACTAGTTTATTTTTTATGAGGGGAATACTTTCGTTATTATAGACTTGGGTGGTCTGATGTTTTAATAATTAAGGGCAAAATGTTATTATTTAGTTGACAACTGAGAAATGCCTTATATTATTTTAATGGCTTATATTATTTTAAGTTTTATTTTATATATACTAGTACTATTTATAATTAAAAATGCTGAATTATACACTAGTCATGCGATCCAACCGCTTGAAAAGTTTATATCTAAACAAATGCGATTGAAGTTTTTTTTATATGCGCTAATGCATGTTGCATTACTGATTATGGTTTCTATTTGCAAGCATTGCAATTTACGGTCTTACACTGTGCAATATCCATTTAATTTATTTGTAAAGTAGTTTATTTAATAACGACATAAATTATTAAAACATTAAGTATAAAATAATAACTGAAAATTAAAACTAATATTAAATAAAACTAAATCTATTATTAAAGCTAGAAAAATAAACGAAAATATTAAATCTAAGAATTAATTTGTAAAGATAAAGAGCGTAAAGTAAACGTATCCATCGATGTTATAAAAAGCTCTTTTTTATAATAGATTATTCTATTTGTCATAGACAGAACACACCATCGTGCATTTTCATTAATAGAAGCATTTACCTACATATAAGTTCTTCAACAGTAGGTAACTTACAAAAGTAATAGTAAATTAGGATCAAGCCGTGTTGTGTGATGTCATTAAAGACCCCATAAAGTCACAGATTAAATAAGAGCTACTTGCAAAGTCACTAACGTATGTTTAAATAAATACACTAATGGCCGGTTTTATAAAGGTCCGTTAGTAAATATGTCAGATCAAATTTTAGTAACTTCATACAAGTTTTGACATTCCTGACCGAAATTTGATCTAACGGATCTTTATAAAACCCAGCCTTAGTATGTAGTGTACGAGTATGTGTAGTTAAGAGAGATACAAAAACAGAAACTAGGAATGGCGTTTCCAATCCCGGTGCCCGCGCTGTATAATTAATTAATGTATATTCAAACCCCCGCAATCTCGCGTATACAGTCCCGATTAAAATCGGGGCTCAAAACACTGACACTACCAAATCACTATCATAAAACACTATCACAATGAACAATTGAAACTAATAACTAGAAATTTATCTACCAGGGCCCCAGAACTCGTAGGGTATTAATACCCATCGCGAGCACTCGTGGGATAATTCCACGTCTGAGAAGTCAATCATTTTAATTACATGCTACGGAACGTTAGTTTTTGTGTGGAATGGAGCGGGAGTGTGAATAGATTTGGCGGTTATTTTAAAGTGGTGGGTTTTATGCAAATTAGTGGCTCAAAGATATCCTTTATTTCTGGTTTAACTTCTAGTAGTTCTTAATAAAAACTTTTTGCATGCCAAAATCTTTTTAATTTTACATTCACTTAAAGCAATAGGTACTGATGCCTACAAATATTATGCGAAATAAAAGTTGTCTATCTGTGTGTTGGTTATTCTTTTACAGATAAACCGCTCAAACGAGGAGAAATAGAAGGACAAGTTATCCCGAAAAAAATGATAGTTCAGGGGAACCGATAAGATAAGGGACAAAAATTTACACTATGCAAAACTAAGCTCTAGGCTTGTGCTATGGGTAGGTACTAGTCAAAGATACCCAAACGTATATAGAGAAATACACACTTAATTAAATAGAAAACATCCAAGAATCAGGAACAAATACTCACGCTAATCACACAAACATTTACCCTTATTGGAATTCGAATCCAGGACCGCTAGCTTCGTAGGCAGGGTCACTACCAACTAGGCTAAACTAGTCGTCAACATAATCATGCAAGGTACCAACATAACATAACATACATACACTCACGCCTTCATTCCCAGAGTAAAAATTTGTTGATAATTCTGTAAGCACATTTGGCACAATTAGGCTAAGATGTTTACCAGTGTATTAGTGACGGGTTGCAAGCCCATCGCCTAACAGTACTGCAAGCCTTTATTCCCTTAGTCGCCTCCAACCACAAATACCAACATAATAGCCAATAATATAATATAATATGTAAGGGAATCCATAATGGTTTTTTCGCATAATGTAGGTATCATATGGCATAAAATACAATAGAAAGGGTTTTATTTTAACAATTTTAAAAACTTACCTAACATAACCTAATCTACACAATAAACGTTTATTAAATTCTGCAATGTCAGCCTAAAAGGGTGTTATGCGAAAAAAATTATGCGATAGGTACAATCGTTAGGACAAACAATCCATTATGCCATACGAATGAGTCCCAATATGTAATTGTGTAGCTACCAACTTAAATTCCGATTTCCGAAACCTACTCAAAACTCTGGCAAATGATACAAAAACACTTCTCCCTATTAAAATAGAACGGTCACATTACCATAATAATACTATCTACCGTCCTTTGTGGACCACACAAAGCGGGGAAATTATGTCATTAAACGAATATCGTGCGGCTGACATGGTGATGAAAGAGATTTATATTTACTAAGTTAAACCTCGCTACCAATGTCTTTTCTTGTAGTATGCTAAGTACGGTCGGCTTTTTTCTCAATTGCTTTTCACTCCGTTTCGCCAATGTTGAGTTTTAGTCACCGTGGACTTATTAGTCCATGGATATCACACGCGAGGACAATAAATTGCGGGCCGAGTAAATATTGGTTTAAGGCATTCACTGCCAGGGGGCGTGGCCTATGAACAAACTTGTATGACAGTGAACGCATATATGCGTCGGTAGCAGTGAATGCGTTAAACGGACGAGCATGCGAGTAAAAAAATGCAATAAAAAAAATGTGTTGGAGTAATATCTTCATCGCTTGAACTCATTATTTGAATTGCATACAAACAGAAACTTCACGTGAAAAAAACCATCAGGCTTTACCGTCTTTTTGTTTATGACAAGGAGAAAGGCAAGCTTTTTTTAAAAAAAAACAACCCATTCCAGACACCGATAAAAAAGTTATGTTTCCAATAAAATATGGATGTATAAGACTTGTGCCCTCATTTTATTATTGCCCTTTTCAGTTTTTATAAAGTTACAAAGTAGACATTAATGAAATTTGAATGCAACATTGCGGGCTTGTCTAGCAAGCCCGCAATGTTTTTTTTTAATTTGATAACTGTCAGTAAACTATGTACTTCGCATCTCAATATGTAGATAGTTATGTCAACTTTTCCAGTCATTTTTAAGTAAAGAGTAGTTACTCTTGTGGACTAAACAGAAGCATATATGGGGTTAGCTCAACGCGTTTTTGCCAAGTCCACGGTCGGCCTTACACTCGTAGTATACACACTACGCTCCACTTTACACTTTAACGCTTTGTCACTTTTACATCATGTAAAAAAAGGTCTAATATTTTTTAAAGTAACCTATACTTTCAAAAATATTTATGTTTGGGAGCTTACCAATCTCCCGGAAGGTGGCGAGCTGCTGCCAGCAGGTGATGAGGCTGCAGGACCCGGAGACGCCGTGGCACTTGCACGTCACGCGGGACTTCTTGATCACCGCCTGCAACAGATAGACGAGCTATAACAAGGGCTATACTGTTATAGGGTAGGTACATAACTCCAAAGAGTCATAATTCCTAATTGACCAAATGTTTTTATATCGCTCATTAATCAAACCTCACCAAACCTATTTGTCCTTATCTGTAGAATTCCAATGTAATAATGGCAGATTAGGACAAAACATGCCTTAGTTATTCCACGGTTACTCTACGGTTAGTAAGGGCAAATATCTACAGACATAAGAAAGCTTAGACCTGATCTGTATACGTATAATACTAGTAGATATAATAAAGGCCAGACAGTCCATCGAGTTAATAAGCATTACTACTATTACCTACCCGCAAGGATTATGTCCTCGGCCGGCTCAGCCCACTAATGCTTTACTTAGTAAAAAGGTCGTGGCCAGGAAACAGGCTTAAAAAAGATTTACTGTCATTAGGTTCAAATGGAAAATAGTCCACTTGAAATTATACGTCAGTTCAGAAAAATGACCATTTGAAATACAACAAAAAGGAAAATTGTCCTTCTTGAAAAACGTCTAAAATGGAATCATGTCCCATGGTAAACTTGTCCAATATGACATTGGACGAAAATATTATGTCTATTAGTATTTACGTACACTCAGAAATATGACCAATTGTAAAATCGTCCTACCTGAAATTTGTACAATTTATATTATATTATATGGTCTTGATTCATATTACACTACATTCACTTGTGCGTATTTCATTTTGGTCATAATTTATAATGGACAAAATTCCATTGGGACTTAATTAAATTACAACGAAAATAAATTTGGTTGTAAATACTTTTGAGCACAATTAAATTTGCACTAAATTCACTTTGGACACTATTACTTTTGACCCATTTTCAGAATGGTTATTTCACGTGGACGATTTTCCATTTGTACCTAATGACAGTAAATCGAAAATAACAGATAGCTGTCATGCACAGACCTAAACAGAACCTCATAAGATATACAATTATATTTAAACGTAATATCAAGTTTAATTTAGAGACATCATCCCTACCATGGGATGCTACCTGTGGGGGCACAGTACTTACATCTAACTCCCGTGTTTTATTGCTACCCGCGTGTTTCGTGGCCGCACGGGCTTCTTCAGAACTACATAACTCCCGATTACATCGATCCGAGAGTGTACCGTGTTTACGACATCTCATACTTATACCTATTCTGTTGGTACTGGATTAATTCTGTTGGTACTGGAGCAGTTTTAAACGTAACGGTTTGCGTTTTATTCGACAGTGGTCAAAGGTGCTGGTTCCTTATGTTTACTGCACGGATTTAATATAGTTTACCCAGGTACAGTGGCATGCAGAGAAAAGTAACATAATTTACGGGGAACACCAATTCAGTTTTTTTCCGAATATTAATGTGTCCGTTTTTTTTTCGGAAAAACATGTTATGTTGGATCTGTTTTAGATTAAATGCATAATAATAGCTACACGTAGGTTAGGTTAGGTTTGATTTATAAGCGATGTCGGAAAATAAAGTGTTTTCATTGTCTATTCTCAAAATCAAAACATATTCTGAATTATGAAAATTCGGAATTTAGATCAATTCGGAATTATGACTCTTTGGAATTATGTAGAGTAACCCTAATTTACGATATAAAATTACTTATAAATTTACTTTTACAAATTGTGTATTTGTATTGCCGCTAACCATAAAATTATAATAATAATAATTGCGTGAATGGGGTAAATGCATCTTTCAAAGAATAAAACGAAATACGAAATGTTTTAAGCGGTGCTGCCCTCTCATAGAGTAGTTTAGTACTACTAAACCACCACCACCACCACCAACTCACCCGCCGCCCCGCTTCGTTGTTGTGCCGATTCATCAGCTGCCGACCCTGCTCGCGGCTGCCTCTCTTCACCTTTCTTTCTCTCTCACGAATGTCCACAAAGCCCTCCGTAAACCTGCGAATAATAATAGTAGTTAAATAATATTAGTTAATCTATACTTAACCTCTAGTGACATAAACTGCTTTGTCGTGTCCCATTGTTTCACAGACACTCATTTCATAGAACTTAACTTCGCAGAATTTTCATAGAAAGGTATTTTCTGCTGAACCCGTGCTGATTACGGGTTATCTTAAATATGATTCACACTTTCATTGCCAAGAGCTCAGATTTTCATACAAAATGGACTCGCCTAGCGGGTTGGCGGCAGTTAAAGTGTTCACGTAGGTTAGGTTAGACTTTTACTATTACACTTGGACTTTTACAAGACTATCTCAAATCAACTCGGGTTCGGCAGAAAAAAAGTTTCTATGAAACGAAAATTCTGCGAAGTTACGTTCTATGAAATGATTGTCGGTGAAACAAGGGTAACCCACTGCTTTATAAATAAGGAAGAACGAGCGCTTCATCAACAAAATGTTGTTTTTAATTGTTAAGTATTTTTAGCGCGCCGTACAGTTTTCGCGCCAAAAGAAGTTACAGAAGGTGAAAGCGCCCCGATTTGCAGGGTCCTACTTGCTTGGGTTTGTTGACAATATCATCTAGACTTAAAACAAAACACAAAGCATTAACATTTTAGAGATTTAAAGTTTATATAATTAAATGAATAGGATTTTAATAAAACTCCCTTACCTTACAAATGTAGGTTATACGCGAATATTTACGAAAATCTTAACGTTAATTTTATAAATCGATAGATACACCTAGGTACATAGATGAAATGGAGGATTTCATTAAACAAAATGCTAAATCCTTTAAACGCTTCCTAATAAAATCATAACCGCCGTCGTGATTAATAGTATTTTATTCATTTGGACCTACTAAAAAATAAAAATAAACTGTACTTATGTACTTAAATATACTTTAATCAATTTTTGTTAGAGACTTGATGTTTACTAGAAACGCCGTAAAAGTTTCAAATAAATAATAATAAATTCAGCATGTAACAGATTGAACCCTTATTAAGGGTAACATGAAGAACCCCAAAATAGTTAGAAAGAGATAGCCGGCCCTTGCGGGTTATGAACGAGACAGCCCTATCGCCGTTATTTCGTAGACGTCTACGCCCCTTGCTACGAGGGGACTACGCGGATTATCGATTCGTAGCGGGATGGATAAAGCCGAGTTATCAAATTTCATCCCTGCATCAATGACATAGAGCGTAAATTAGTTTGTATAGCTAAAGAATTGTGGGAAAAGCTCGATTCACCCCTTGGTTGTCCTGTCTACTCCTGGTACCGAAGCTTTCAATGTTTAGTCTCAAATAAATAATTTTCTCACTAAACAAATATATATCCTAACTGACGTGTTATTTTTTGTCTAAATTTTTTATTTAATTTACATGAATCCGAATCATGTTTTTTTGTGATTTCAGCTAAATATTTTTCCTACCGGCAACACTGCTTCAAATCCGGATTAAAAGACCGCTTGAGTTTATGTTACCCCGGTGGCTGGTAACGGATTTAAGCATGCTTAACGCGCTAAACCCGGGTAAGAGTTATCCGTTACCCGGCTTTGGACCGGAGGATATCCTACACAGTTATGTTGCTTTGGTTATTTGTACCTACTTAACTTGAATAATTTGCCTTATCTTTTGGACCTCAGAAAAAATTACGAACCAGAAAATTCCAGTTTTTGCTATACTTTGTTGAAGCTTTGGTTTTTTGAAAAAGTTCTGCTTAGTATTTTAAAAAAAGTAGGTTGATTTTTTTTACTGATATTTCGAATAGGAAATGACTGGCTGCATAGTAAGTTTTGTGTCAAATTTTACAAATCAGTTTTTCAGTTTTGTTGCATTGTTTTGTATATATTTCAGTGGTAATAAAATTATGAAACTGAAATGATAAAAAACTATCAAGTTTTTACTTTTTCCTTTGAAAACCCAAGGTAGGTATAAAATAATGTATATTTTTAGTTTACGTTTTCATACCATCCACTATCCAGTCCGAATCATAGCAAAGCACATAATTCATAAAATTAGATTTCCTTCAGACAGGAACACAATAAAGACGAATTCAAAGCTTCACCTTTTATCCCAAACATTCCTAAAATTTCGCAGGAATTCCTGCCAACCCTCACGCACTCATGCGCGCCTGGTGAGAAAAATACTCGAATGCGGGAAAATCTTCTCTATGAAGAGAGCGCCATTGAGAAAAGGGACATTTTTCCTTTACAGTATTCTCAGATCACATTCTTGGCCGCATACCGATCATTCTCGAACTACTCGAAATCATGAAACCCGAGTGGAGAAAATTCAAAGAGACAAATCAGAAAAGCTTTTTTAAAACGTGCCCCGCAAAAAAACTTAAAAAGCTCCTACTCTCGTAGTGTGGGTGCGCTCCTCCCATTTTCCGTACACGGATTTCACACTAATGCAAAACGCGCCGTTTTGTTCCTCGTTGCAAACACCGAGCGATGATGGCTCTGCGTGTTTATAAGCTCCTAGTATCCAAGGTTTGGATTTTTCCAAAGCTCCATCTTGAGTCGTGGCTCTTCTTGGCTCACGAAGCTTTTGCTTTTCCTACGCCCTCTATACCAAATTGAGAATAAAAGCTAGCTTTTCCGCGGATGTTAGTCGCTTTCGCTTGGTCGCTTAGCAACGCTAGCAGTATTATAACTCCGCTTGACTTCTGATACCCTAGTAAAACGGCCTCGAAGCGATGACGTGGCAGTGTTTCGAAACGCTACGTTGCCATAACGACAACTGTCAAAAATCCCACCGAGTTCGGAGTACTCGTTTCTCTTGAAGCTTTTGTAGTCCTAGTAACGTTGCCTCGAAATATGCAGAAATCCCGTGTTTTTGTGGGAATGCCGTAAAGAAAATTAATAAAAAACAAAATATTATTTTTCCTTCAAGTAACTCTGAGGCGTCTGAGGGTATCCGGGGGAGGAGGAATTTTGCATGCAATCTACAGAAGAACTCGCTGGCGCGTTGTACACATTCATTATTTCCTAGTATCGTGAAGTAAAATGAAAAGAAGGATAAAAGCAAAAACAATGAAGAAAAGATACACAAATTATGTAAACGGAGGTCGCTAAAAATCAAAACATTGTAAAAAAATGTGCTTAGTTGTGTTCAAGGGGTAGCATTCATCTGGCATAACTTTTTTTGGCATAATCATCATTTGGCATAGTGTTTTTTTCTGAAACCGTATATTTTTCAGGATTGTTATATAATAAACCTAACTTAACCTAATGGGTTCTATGCAATGATATTTTAAATAATCCTGAAAAGCATACGGTTTCAGAATAAAGACTGTATGCCAAATGATGATTATGCCAAAAAAAGTTATGCCAGATGAAGGGAATCCGTGTTCAAGCTGTAGGTTTTAAAACTAGATATAATTCATCAAGAAATATATTTTTTTCAAGTCGACAGTCACGTTAAAAGAAATGTTTTAAATAAATCACTTGGGCATTATTCAATTTCTGTTAGCACGGCCCATATTCCTCTGGTTGCCGTATTACCCTTTGCGTCTCTATCTATTTTACCTTTATTGTTTTCGAAATCGTAAATTTGTTTTTTTACGGCACTGCTGTCTTTACTATCACTGTAAAGAGCTACCATAATTTTAGCTTACCATAAAAATGTGGTTCAAAACAAATAAATAGAGGCTCTGCGGGTAATGATTCATTTGAAAATGAAAATGAAACCATTGTTTTTTGAGACAGCTTAGGTGGCGGTTGTAAACGTTATTTTGCATAACATTAATTTTCAACAGTTCGTCGGTCGATCGAGCATTCGATTTTCTAAAACCGACCTGGGGGCCTAATGTGGCTGCGTTTATCGCGTGACAAAATGTGGATAAAGCATCCGTCACTTTTTGACACGTATATAAGTACGAGAGTGACGGATGCTTTATCCACATTTTGTCACGCGGTAAACGCCACCATACTACGCCCGCTGCTGATCGCTTTTATATGTCGTATAGCATCGTCTCATATAGCCTTTTTTTTACTTTACAACTTGCAAAACCTTCTTTAAAAGCATTATCATCCACATATTAGTGTCATCATATTTTCCCGTTAAAACTTGCATTTCAGAAAAAAAAAACAAGCTAAGTTTGAACTCATAAAAAGTTCATGAGTGTTATTATAGTTCGGTCAGTTTAGGGTTATTCCTGTGACAGCTGTTTTCCGTAACTTCAAATATGCACAAGGAAGGTAATTAAAAATAGCTGTTTTTAATTACTATATGGCGTCGTTAGATCTATGTATATTTATAAAAGTGAATGAAATTATTTATTTGCAAGAATATACACAGGTGTTACAAATATATACATGTCAGTTAAATACATGAATGTATGCTCTGCCACAATTCGGCATGCAAAATCTTAATCTAACTTAAAAATAATACTACTTTTATTTATTCATAAAGAAGAGTAATACGCGTGTCTATAGCATATACGAGTTGTCACAGGGAGAATTGACCGTTCAATAAAACTTATATATATGTATGTATGTATGTAAAACCGCTTAGTAAAACTAATAAAGGGCTTTCTATATATAGACACCTCGACAGGCGTCCTGGTTTCAAGTGTTAACAAATCACATGATAGATCGCATATCAAATATGCATCGCATGGTACTTATTTGTTTTTCGTGCACGGCTGTACTAACTCAAATATTAAGTAATATATTTTTTTTTAATCTATATAAGTTCATTAAAAACATTGTCATCAGCATCACTACCAAACCTTAGACGTTTTCACGTCAACATGAGCAAAATTCAGGAAAAAAAACCCACGTGAAACGTTTTTCAGCGTAACATCGGTCTAACCCTTTCAGTGCGTGAAAGTGTACCAGGGCCGCACGCTCACGCAGGAGGTGTTCTACGGTTTTCACGTAGTTTCAGCATAACTCGGGTGGAAAATTGGGAAACTTACGTAATATAGGTACAACACCTATTTAAAACAAATGAATTAAAATTTATTTGGTAACACATTATTACATTGTCATATTTGTCATTCAATTATAAGCTATGTAAAGTAATTCTCTAGCCTTTTAAGTGTAAATTTATGTTGCATTAAAACCTCATGTTATTTGGTAGATGGGTCAATGCTACCAGTATGCTTATTTTTAATCTAAAGCAAAGTTGAAAGGATTTTTTCTGTGGAAACAAGCCATTGAAGATAAACTCAGTTTATTTTGTAAAAAAATGCTCAAAAATACATAAGTAAACTGTTCATCTCATAACCTTGCTTTTTGCTATGCCACAGTTGGGTAATAAAACTTAAAGATAATTAATACCAGTAAATGTTAAATGAAATTTCATATAGTTAATAGAATGGTTAGTTGGTGATTTTTCGCATGTTTCCGACATCTACGCCACTAATCGTGAACCTTGTCATACCACAGTTGATTTTACCAAGCGCTCTTACATCTCTTTGAAGCCCTGGTACCCGACCTGTCTGCAGCCATGGTTTGACACCCGTGAGGATCTTTTGACAGTTGATTAACGATGGTTGATTTTATTTTGACAGCTATTTCACGTGATAAGGCTGAAAGGAATCGTACTACGAATGAGGAAAAGCTTACGCTTCGTTTCTTTTTCGTTAGGTTTTTCTTTTATTATTTAACTTTATTGACGGTCTGGTATTGTATTTGATAATTAGTTTAATTATAAATTAATGTGTTTTGATCGATCATAATAACAGTTATGATGGGACCTAACAGTAACCGTATTGAATTGTAATCTTAGCATTCATAAAAAATATTAATGAATAAACTTAGTCATTCCTTAAGCTTAATTATCTGATGCTCATTAAATATGAAACAATTTTTCAGGTAAGAAAAGCCGACTGAAAAGCAAAGGTAAATTTTTCACCTGTCTTACCGTCCACCTGAGTACTAGGGTAAAAGGAGGTTACAAGAGATCAATTTACCTTTTCACGTGAACAGGAAAATTTTAGGTACACTCACACTAGCAAAACCCACCTTTTTGAATAATATTGAGTTACCTCTCGACGCACACTTAAACCGAACCAATCCGGTGGCAATTGAAGAGAACCGTCGCCGCTTTCTCTCTCTTCCGGTTCAAAGGGGAAAATATCATTCATTTACCTTGTACGCTCACCACCCTCCGCTTCGATTTTTCCTCAACGTTACGCACACACACGCAATGAATTCTGACGATTTACTGTGTGGGTTAGCCACAACCCCGACAGGTAAGATTTACTTCACCTGTTTCGTGTATTCCTGGTATCCAGGTGTGGCGTGAAACAGGTGAGAGCTACCTGAAACTTTCAGTAGATTTCAGGGGAACCCGTTAAATAGCAAGGTAGAGAAGTCCAGGGCTCGGAAACGTTATTCAAAATAACGTTTTAAAAACGTTTCGAACCGTTCTTTGTTCAACATTTTGTTCGGAACGGAAACGAAACGAGAACGTTATCAAAAACCGGTTTAATCCACGGGACGCGGCCGCGCGCGGCGTTCGGCTGCAAAGCGGCGACAAGCATGAACTTGTTTAGTAATCTTAGATCTGCCCTACCGTATGTTTTGATTGCATTTTCATTTCATCTTTCATCCCGATGCGTGTCGTTGTCGTTTTGTGCGACTTGTGATTGTGAGTGATTATTTAATTATTGAGTGGTGGTCCTTTTTAGGGTTCCGTACCAAAATGGTACAAAAGGAACCCTTATGGTGAGACTTCGTTGTCTGTCTGTCTGTATGTCACAGCAGGTTTTCTCAGCAACTACAAATGCTGTCAACTTGAAATTTGGCATAGTTGTACAACTTGCTTGCCCGCATCTATTTGTAGTAAAAAAAATATGAAATTAATTTTATTAATAATTGAAAAGGGGTCTAGAATGGGGGGTTCAAAAATGAAAGTGGTTCGAATATAGCAAATGGGGTGTCATATGAAAGGTCTTAATCTGCACATTTCAAAACTATTTTTTTGAAAAATTTCTGTTATGTACTTTTTGATTTATAGTCAAAAATGTACAAAAAATTACCGATCCCCCCCCTTATCTCCGAAGTTTATTAATTAAAAATTCTGAAAAAAATCCTGACGTATAGATAATTACTTATATTTTCTGGGAAAAAATAAAAAGTTTTCATTATTTACAGTTTTCGAGAAATAACAAAAAAACGTAAGAAAATCTGTATTAAAATTTAGGCTAGTCAAAATCGACCTTATTGCCTGGAAAATAAAGCTTATAACAAAATGAGTATTTTCTTTTGCGGTTACCAAGCATATTATTATCTTCAATACGGAACCCTCGGTGCGCGAGACCGATTCGCACTTGACCAGTTTTTTTCTCAAAATTTAAAATGGGACGAAAGAGAAAGAACATGGTTTACGCTTATTACACTCATATAATGAATTACGCATTATTATGTCCTTCTCATCTTCAGTAAAAAATGGTTGACTGTCTTGTAAAGTGATTATTGCATTCTCATCTGAAATAAATTTCATATACCTAAGTAGGAACATCAACATTATCATCATGAACTCGTTTAAAATTTTGCTTTAATGATGCTCGTAATGGACTAGTGGTACCTGAATCATCCATGCTTATTCACCAATTATGTACTCCTCACAGAATAATGGTACTTTCTAGGTGTCCAATAATAATATAAGCTCTAAAGAAACAAGCAAAGAAAACCGCGTCGCGTGGCTGCTAAATACTAACTGACTGGATGATATTTGTAATATTCCTACCGAACCCAGCAAATGGGAAAAAAACGGTTAAAAACGTTATATGGATCAAAAAAGATTTCAATTTCGTTCTTGTTCAAAAACGTTTTCTATAACGTTATTTGCGAACGAAACCGAAACAAATCGTTCCTTAGGCATTTAAGACGAAACCGTTTCGAAAAAAATACCGTTTTCCGAGCCCTGGAGAAGTCATTCAAGGGGAAAATTTTATCCGTAATTTGCTAGATGGTAGTAAAAATAAATCATGCAGGTTACGCTTAGCATTTGTTTTACTGTAAATACTATGTATACTTTATTGTAACATTTTATTGCAACATTTTGAATTTTCTTCCACAAAGCTTCTATGTAAAATTTCATAATATCAGGTATGGAATATTTTGCTTTAACTGCGGGGAAATTTTTCGTCATAGTGGGGGAAAAATACTAGGCTCTCATAAATTGAAGAAGCTGAGAGAAATACTTTACCACGGGAGCGCCGGTATTTAAATAAAATAATAATTTCGCGCCAGGAGAGCAGAACACGAAGGCGGTGTTTTGTAGAAATTCTAGAACTATTCAAGAGTTATCCATGTATTTCAAGTTGAACATAGTGCTAGGTACGCGGCGCTCATAGGTAGGCAGGTGTTGGTTTGTAGAAGTTATCCTTTTCTGAAACTATTTAGTTTCCCTAAATTTAAGGTTTGGTATTCAATGACCTGTTTTATCTTTATTCCGATGCAATGCAGTTTTATGAGATGCAGTTATTCTTTATGACGTTTTCGATAGCTCCCATTTCGATGCGCTCTTTATGTAGACGATGCAGCGATGTTTGCGCTAGGTTGAGTTTCGAATGGCCACAACAACTACCATTGGATAGTAAGCTGACGAATAAAATATACTTAGTATAGGTCCAAATGAAGCAATATTGAAGTGCTATAAACAGCATTAATAAAAAAAAAAGCAAGAAATTAATTTTACTTTGAATAAAGATGAAGATGCTGTTATTTTTATTTATAACCTAACAGACAGAGCGGATCATCTACGTAAGTTTATTCTCACTTTACCCATATTCGAGGTTGCCCCCCGAGGTTTTGTGTTGTGTTAGAAATTTCTCATGGTTTAAAAAAATAATCCGTTAAGTTTTAATAATTATCTGCCGCACTCAGAGACGTCAATTAAATTTAATGCTTGATTAAAGTAGCTGCTGACACTTTCTTTGCTATAGCAATAGAATAAGACACAACGTCACTAAACAAGCGTTAAATTTAATTGACGTCTCTGAGTGCGGCAGTTAGACTACTTAGTTCATTTGATAAATTTTACAAAAACAAGCATCTATTATTTAAACTTTTTTCAACTTGGAAAGCGTTCTCAAATACCAGGAGAACATAATTCTCAAGCGTTCTCTTATAGCCATATACTCACTTGTAGCCGTAGTCGAGGTTGTCCCCGCAGCCGGCCCAGACCCAGTCGGAGTGCAGCGAGCGGGGGCGCGCGGCGCGGCTGCACCCGCAGCTGGCCAGCCGGCCGTCGCGGCAGGCGCGCGACACCGCCAGCGAGACGCCGGCTGCCGTGATGGCGTTCGTGAACGCGGTCTCTCTTGAAGCTGTTGATTAAAACAAACTTTTTCATAACGAGGACTAAAACGAGGTTTTATGCTCTTGTCAATTGACAACAGGGGCACGTTTTATAAAGCTACAAGTAACAATTTTACAGGTCTAAACTGGCAACACTGCTCAAGAGGCTGGTCGTCATTGGTCGAGGTCGTGTCAAATAGAAACTTGTAACCTGTAAATTGTAATTTGTAGCTTTATAAAACAGGCTCCAGGATTTTTTTAAAAGGTGTTCTCTGGTTCTGAAAAAATCATGCTTATGCAAGTTGGTCTCAAAAGCATACTAATTTCATTTCGCCCACTTGTCCAAAGCGGGCGTAGCAAACACTGATATGATGACATATTCAATTTAAAAAAAAGTAAACAAAATAAAAATTTAAATAAAAATAGAGTATGCTTTTGAGACAAACCTCTATGATATTTTTCAGAATACCTTTTAAAAAAGTTTGGTGTCAAATGTGCATAATAGTAGATTATTCAACAAGAGACTAAAAAACCACCATTGTGACTGGAAATAAGCGCAGGCAGATTTACTGTCATTAGGATCAAATGGAAAATCGTCCACTTGAAATTATACGTCATTTCAGAAAAATGACCATTTGAAATACAACAAAAAGGAAAATTGTCCATCTTGAAAAACGTCTAAAATGGAATCATGTCCCATGGTAAAATTGTCCAATATGACATTGGACGAAAAAAATATGTCTATTTGTATTTACGTACACTCAGAAATATGACCAATTGTAAATACGTCCTATCTGAAATTTGTACAATTTATATTATATTATATGGTCTTAATTCATATTACATTACATTCACTTGTGCGTATTTCATTTTGGTCATAATTTATAAAGGACAAAATTCCATTGGGACTTAATTAATTTATAACGAAAATAAATTTGGTTGTCAATGCTTTTGAGCACAATTACATTTGGACTAAATTCACTTTGGACACTATTACTTTTGACCCATTTTCAGAATGGTTATTTCACGTGGACGATTTTCCATTTGTACCTAATGACAGTAAATCCGCAGGCAACATGCCTAGTTACAGTTACATAATGGCTGTTTAGTATCGAGATAAAGTTTGATTTTCTCTTTGATTGCAACAATTAAATCGGATATCAAGACGAATACACACAATAAACTTTAACAACCCGTAGAAACTCAGCACGCCGCCATCTTTATCTATAACGCTCTTTTGCGCTATTTTATACTCTTTATTTTATTGACCGACGTACTCAGACTCATTTTTAACCCCCGACGCAAAAAAGAGGGGTTTGACGTGTAAGTGTGTGTGTGTGTGTGTGTGTGTGTGTCTGTCTGTGGCATCGTAGCTCTTAAACCGATGAACCGATTTGGATGCGGTTTTTTTTATTTGAAAGCAGGTTTTGTAGCGGTGGTTCTTAGACATTTATTTATTTATATCGAAATCGGTTCAGCCGTTTTTGAAGTATTGAACTTTGAAATGTCAGTGTCGGGGGTTTTCCAACTTTTTGTTGGTTAGGTTATTAGAGACAAATTAACTCGTTTGTTTTTCAAACTTGAACATGAAAAATCGTCACCAAGAAACGACTTAGGGCCTGTTGTTTCGTTATAAACCGTAACTAATGGTTAAATCTCAAGGAAATGTGTCAAATTTTCGATTCCTTTTTCGAATTTTAACAATTAGTTGAGTTAAATACTGATCAAACAACGGGCCCTTTATCTTCATTAACTGACTCTGAGTGCGATCGTTAGTAGCTAAAATTTATTTCCCTTTTGCGTTCTGTATGATCGAATAGTTGTTACTTTAATCTACTATAAGGTAGGTACTGACAGACGTGCTCATTACTAGCACGAAAGCATGCTTTTATTGAGCAAGTGCTACTAATGTAGCACGTGTGTCGCACCATGCAATGGCACAAAAGCATGCTTTCGTGCTAGTAATGAGCACGTCTGTCAGTACCTTTATTTAGTAGGAGATCCGAATAGGAGACGACCTTTACCCAGCTGTTTATTTGATAAAAAGTATTTTATATCAAATTTAATATGGTAATTGGTAAGTAATATATGGCGAATGGTTGACTGAAAAAAATCAGTCCAGTACTTACATCATTAAGTATTTTTTTATTAAAAATGAACTTTTTTTTAAATTGCAAATTCTTTTTAAATAGACAAATTACATACTAATCGAAAGTATGAAGCCTATAGAATATTCAAACGTTAGGTTTGGTGCAAATTATTAGTACCGACTTACCTGTTTATACCTGCCTACCCAATAGTTTGACGGGAAAAAAATAGTGAACCTAACGTTTGCATATTCTATAGGCTTCATACTTTCGATTGGTATGTAATTTGTCTATTAAACAAGCAATTGCATTTTTTTAAACATAGTTATTTAAATATATATAAGTTTGTACTGGACTGAAATTTTTCACCCTACCTATTCGCCATATATTACTTAGCATATTAAATTTGATATAAAATACTTTTTATCGAATAAACAGCCCGGTGCACATCGTCTCCTATTCGGATCTCCTACAATACGAGTAGGTACCTATAAAATGTTAGTTGGGCCGTGAGGTCATCCATAAAAAAAAAAATAGAGTCAAACTTTATCTATATATATAAATGGCAAAACTGTGTGTACCTAGAAACTTGAAATTTGGTACATGGGTTTCTTTTGATGATGTAAGTGAGCACTAAGAAAGGATTTTCCGAAAATCAACCCCCAACGGGAAGAAATGGGGTGTACGAAGTCGCGGGCGTCCTCTAGTCTTGTTAAAAAATACGAATGTTCTTAGATCCCGATCGTCTCATGAAAAGTTTTTAGTTAATAAAAATAGCCTGGAGCAAATTTTTGGTGATAATCCCCGTAGGTTGTGTTTGTTGATATGTTTTATTGTTTAAAATACAGGGTGTCCCATAATTGACTCGTAACCCTGACACCGAAGATAGCCCACCACTAGACCTACCAAACCAGCCTAATTTTTATTTTTTCTAATTATTTTTTGTTTTGGTAATAATTTTCATACGAAACTAATTATCATTATTGGCAATATCTCGAAATCCGTGCAACTTTTACTGAGGTCATGTTAGGCTGGTTGGTTAGGTCTAGGGGTGGTCTATCTCCGGTGTCAGGGTTACGTGTCAATTATGGGACACCCTGTATATTTCGCTTATAAAAATAGTGGGGGGTCCACCACATAGATCGAAGCAAACAGAAATTTAATGAATTTGGTATCTTAAAATACCCTATTAATTACTGATTTCTTCAGGGTATCGTATCCGTAATTGAAATGAATCCGTAATTGATTAATTGGCTGCTGTTTCCTAATGAAGCGTAGCGTATTGTTTTATCCCTAGTTTCATAGCTACTGCGGGTAACAGGAGATCATAATAAGCTAGGTAGTTAGTGGTTTTCCGGGGAACTGGCGTAATTGAGCATGATTGCATTTGCCGTGAGTATAGGGGTGAAATAGGATGGGCAATCATAAGCACATAACATATGAATTCACTGTAAATCTCATCAAGTAGGGTGTGACGTGTGGTGTGTGTGCGCATCAAATGTGTACTAAATAATTGACATGTTACCCACACTAACATGACCTTACTTGTGTGTTTGATATAGATCCAGGGGGACAAATACTACGAACATTTTAGCCTCAATGTGCTTCTGTATTCCTAGTACAATTTAACGATTTGTATGAAATCTAACAGCATACATAAAACAAAGGATACATAAATATTGAATATGATATTGACACTTCATTCAAATAAAACAACTAGCTACCATATGTATGGATGAATGAATGAATGAATGATATTTATTTTCCAAAGTAAGTCACAGTAGGTATACATTGCATGTTATGTCAAAGACACAAGAAATTACCATTGGAATCGTCAAAAATATACACAAACTTTAATATAATCAAAAATATAAGAAGTCAGGATAACAATAACAATACAAAACTAAGGAGTTATCACCTTTAAGGATCGTCTTGAAAATAGCATGCAACCAAATTAGCAAGTTTTTTTAAATAAGTAACATATATATAGTATGCATATAAGCGACTGTACTACAAATAAATATATGACAACAGACTGCAATCTAAATTCAAACAAACTAGCATCGTGAGATGTGTATACCTACGTCATTTTCATTCTAAATCGGATCTCTGCCCTTTGGTCAAATGATTTTTCGTCAAATGTATCATTTCGTCAAATGTATCATTTGGTCAAACGCTTTTTTTTCAAAATTGTAAATATATTAAGGATTTTTATAAAACTAACCTAACCTAACCTATAGGGTTCTACACGATGGCTCTAAAATAAATCCTGAAATATTTAAAATTTTGGAAAAAAAAGCGTTTGACCAAATTATACATTTGACGAAATGATACATTTGACGAAAAATCATTTGGCCAAACGGCAGTACACCTTCTAAATCATTGTTCTTTTGGTTTTTGATAACACCCTAAGACAGCTGATTAACCTAAAGCTGCTTCACATCCTCATTGTAATTACAAGACATTCTATTTCTCGTTTATTTTTATCTCCGAACATAAATCAAAATAACAAGATCAAATCTACATCGTAAAAACGTTCGCAGACAGCGAAAATAGTTCCCATTTTCTGACTAAAAGAATGGAAGTATCTAGATAGTAGTCACTGTAAATCAGTTAGTGTCTGTTGCAGTGGACGTTCGAGATTTAAAGCTTTCACGGCTTTCAACATGGCGGAGATTCCTGAAACGTGTTTGCGGTTTGAAGTTGATAAACGCCTCTGCATTTGAAAATGGAAGAGTTGAAACTTGTTCGAGTAAAATGCGAATGGGAAAACTGACCGAATTGAGATTTTACAACTTTTGTTTTTAATGTAAGTTTTGGTAGTACCTATTCGTTGTGTATAAGTTTCGCTGGTCTGTTTTCCAATGTTATGATATTGTCGTCTTTACTTATATACGGGGTGTGATTCTCTCAACAACGACGGACGGATGGACGAACGAGTGAATGTCCAAGCGGCGAGTTTAAGTAGTTCCGTCAGAGCGAAAAAAACACATTTTAGCGCGTGTATTCAATCTGGCAGCTTGGCTTCTCGAACGTATAAGGCTCCCTAATTGAGTTTTGTTCGCTCGGACGGGACTACTTAAACTCGTCGGTGCGATTTCGCTCGTTCGTTCGACCGACCGCCGTTTTTAAGAGAATAACACCCGTGTTTTGTTAAATTCTCATGTCATACTTTTTAATCAGCCATTTTTTATGTCCAACCACAAGTTGATACTTAAGACGAATGGAACGACCGACATGACACCTCGTTAGTTGAAATAAGGCCATCTATTCAGCCTCTACGAGGGCACAGAGAATCATACAAACAGACATACATACATAATTAAATACATATTTACATCAATACACGCTTTTAGCAATTACGTCTAACAGTCCTGCTTTTTGTGCTGCGCAATACATTTTAAATAAATACAAAAAGTTGAGTTAAGATCTTTACCCGCAAATTATTTTTCTTTCTTGCTTTCCTTCTCATTTGCTTGTCAACTCATTCAAGATACTTATTTACGGTTTGTATGTATCTTATTCTAAACTTGATACAAATAACGTAGCTATAATGTATACTTTTATTATGTTAAGTTCAACTATGGGTTTAATATCTGTAAAAAGGATTATAATTACCTATTTGTCAAAATATATATAAATATAATTTCATTACTTTGAACGACATAATGATGTCTATAGCACCACGTAGTACCTTGTATATAATCTGTGGCACTGGCTTATAATACCCACAAATTTCGTTTTATCAAAATACGCCTACCTTTTTAGAGATATTCAGTTATGCTAAAAGAGCTCTATTTTATCCCATTGAAGAGGCATAGATTTATCAAAGAATAATACGGCAAAGCTAAAGTAGACCTCTATATTCTCTCTGATCTCGCGGAGTTGTCTTTACGATATTTTTATTAGACCCTTGAACGGCGAACGTTTTTGCTCTATGGTAATTTCTGTATTTTATCATGCGTACTTGCGTCGGTTTGTCGCCGGAAAAACGTTTCATAGACAACTATGTCGTGTCGTGAGTTTAGCGATATTATTTTAATAGATGTAGAGTCATAGATAGCGTTAATAAAAGCGGAATTGATTTAGATTTGTAAGTTAATAAATACTTTCAAGCTAAGGTTATCAAACCCTCTTTTTCATATGAAAGAAAAGGATAGAGAGGGAGAGATAAGGATAGTTATATTAAATTAAACATTAAATTGAAGACATTTTCGAAAATTTAATGTAAATGTTAATTTTAGAGAGTCAGAGGCAAACGAGCGTGCGGGTTATTTAATGGAAAGTAGTGACCACCGCCGATAAACACCAGCAACTCAAGAAGAGTTGTCAGTCCGTTGCCAACCAATTAGGGAATTAAAGCTCTAAATACGTATGTTTATCGATGTCTAGTACCCATAGTACCTACAAGCCTAGAGTTTAGCTTGGGACTAGATCAATTTGTGTGAGATTGTCACCTAATATTTATTATTAAAAACAGGTAGTCGTTGAAATAAAAGCCTTACCGATCAAAGTCAAAGGTCCAAACACAGTCTCATCCCCAGTCACCGTGCAGTTCCACCTCCTCAGTTTGAACTGGTACTGGCACTCCCGGATGCCCGTCTTCACGCCAGCACTGACTGCAGCCATATGGTCTGTGTGTCGGCGGCACACGCGTCTCTGGCCAGGAGTCAGGCCTCGGAGGCGGGAGCATGCGCGGGCTTTGCCGGAGAACAGGTCGGGCTGGTTGGACCATTGCTCGAATTCCAGGAGGCCCATATTGCTGAAACAAAATGGAGTATGAGGTTGAGGAATGTTCTGTCAAATGGCTCTTAGTTTCTAAGGCAAGGTGGTTAGTCTAGCATGGAGGTAAGATATCCTGACTAAGACGACCTATGAATTTTTTCCTCCTGCTATTTGTGGTCACGCCGTTTGATGTGAGTGTAACTTGGGCTGTGGGCTGTCGCATCACGCCTATCAGCCTATGAATGGCAGATAGACATCCATTAGCGGGTTCGTCGAGAGAGAGATGAAAGGCATTGGACTAAAGTAGTGAGTGGTCCCTAATTTTATTCATTCCATTTGATTGATTCGATTGGACCGATATGATAGTCCCTTTTCACCGGGCGTTACGTCCTACTTGGCGGCTTTTTCCATCCGTATGAGCAGTTAGTTTAATTTATAATAGTTGTAATCCAAAATATTTAATTATGTAACTCTCATTGAATCATTGATTCTTAACGATTTCTAACTAACTACGATCAGAAAACTGCCGGGTGCTACGCGAAGGTCAATAAATCGTTCACCTTTGATTTCAAGAAAATAAATAAGTTTATCGGAAATCAACAAAAGGGCTTCATACTCGTAAGAGTGCCAAAACAAATAACGGTTGGCGAAAGTATTTTCTTTTATATGTATTTTTTTCCCGTTCATTTCTCTACCGAAAATCATAACAAGGTACCAGGGTAGCAGCATTCAACAAAGGTAGATCTAGAACTTTCTTGCCTTGCGTCGCATATCTTCGCGTGATGGCCTTATCAGGCTAAATAATGAGACGGCTTGACGGATTTGTTTGTCCTGTCGCCACGTTTGTTCTTTCACAAAATGTAAACCTAACGTCCGGTATAGGCAAATATATGCTTAAGGAAAATCACGCGTACATTCTTGTTCTCTAAATTAAAACGTCGCATGTGCTATTTAGAAATTCATGGTAGATTGAATCGTCAACTCTAGTGATAAAGTTGCATACGCAATACTAGTTTTATGTGTTGTGTATTTTTTCTGAGAATTTTATTGAAGTGGTCGGAGAGTTGATTACTTATTACATATTTCAGGGTAAGGATAGTTAGACATAGAAAATAGCGGATAAATACTGAAGTTAATGCGATTGGCTCTGCGACTTGTTGCCTTAAGTAGGTACTTATGTGAAAAAACGTTAAAAAAAGACGGGCGATCAGAACGCTGTAACAAATCCAATAAAAACTAAGATTCGCAAGAACCCAAATATTGCTATGTATGTCTATATATATGTATGCGCTAAATACTTAGGTACATGAGTAAGTATAAACATACGTCTAGAGCTCTATTCTACTTGGCAAAACCATATTATTTGTGACATGTTATCTCTATTCTACTAGGTAAAACCATATAGTTACATCAACATAATAATATACCAAATCATAACAACCCTAGACCTAGTTTTAACTACCCTTGACTCGTTACAAGTGTACGGTGCGAGTCCTTTGAGTAAAATAGATAATTATTTACCCCCCCCCGCCTTGTTACTGATATTAATTTAACTTTTCTTACAACCCTTATCCAAAAACGCCAGAAGCGGCTTGATTTTAATAAGACGAATTCAACCAAAATTCAAATATAGCTTGAAAAAAATTATTGGAGGCACATTCTTTCATCAAGTGATGTGAATGATTGCGTAGATAGATTCTACGAGATCTTAAATGAAAAAGTCACACAACACACTTCAAATCAAAATTTAATAGATAATAAAAAAAGACCACTAAAAATGGTCGTCTTAAATTTTACAAGTAAAAGATAAGTATGTATATTGTAACACAGGGATTCTGGAATCATGAAGATTAAATATTAAAGTCAGTTTAGAGCATAATGAGATTCGATTTGCCTAGATCAACTTGATATAGATACATTATGAAACGGTAATCTGTAATTTAAACTGGATGCTGCAGATTGCAATCTGCTTGGTACTATCGCAGGTTTCAAAGCGAAAAGTGAAACACATTTGCAATATCGATTATATTGCCACCATTTCATATTCATATCATCAGGGATTTTTTTATCTTCAATCAACTTCTGGATAACTGGATAAGTAATCCAAGTTTATGGAGCTCGCAAATAAGTTCGAACCGCGCGGTAAAACCTTTTTGTTATCGAGCGTGACCTAGATCAATCAAAAAGTCTGAAGAGGTTGTACTTCCGTGATGACCAGACAGTGATGGCTTACACAGGTTGCATTTCATGATTAAAGTTATTGTTTCTGATTTTTGTGGACTGATCTATCCAACCCTCAGATCAAAATATTTTTACTAACCGACTTAAAAAAAGGAGGAGGTTCTCAATTCAACTGTACTGTTTTTTTTCGTTGGAACAATGGATTTACGCCCATGGTTGGGGGCAAAAGGCTCAGACTATGGTCTAACTAAAGTAAAGAGCCATCTTGTCTGTACCAAGTTTCTATACTTACGAACAGATAAACTACAAACAAATTTAAGTTATACCTCACTATCCTCTTTTGACGCGAGGATATGAGAGGAACCTTTAAACGGCGGGTCCACCGTTTCCATCAACGGTGCAGATGGGCGAATTTGAAAAACATTACTCTCCTTTTTCGGTAGAAGGTTTAAGATTGCAGAATTGGAATTACAGAGACGAACATACAGTAGCTTACATTAATCTTATAGTTCCTATTGTTTGAATTCTAACGTCGTTAACATGTACCACCAAGGACTTTAAACGTTGATCTACGTTAGAAACTTGTCGTAATAACAGCGTCAAGTGACGAGATAGGAATTACATAGAAAATAATCGTTGGTTTTATGCGACAGGGTTCTGTAGTGGTTGATCAATTTAAGTCCGTGTTAACCAACTGTACCGTCATTCGAAGCCTATATAAATGAGAGTGGCAACACTGTTTTCTTAATCTATGACGGTTAAAGTACCCTTTTTTAGCTTTGGTCACCCTAACTTTCCCGCGTTTTTTTGGTTTCCCTCCAAATGCCCCACCAGCAGCAGAGCCTTCAAGTTGTGTGGCGACGATCCTGGCCTCATTGGCTTTTTGTTTTTCGAGCTATACGGTTGTGATCAGAACGTGTGTCTACGACAGCAGCGATCTGGTAACCAAAGTATCCTTATTTAAAAATATTATTAACGGTGTAACCGTTCGTTTGAAATTAATTATATTGTTATTTCAGTAATTATGGAAGAACGTGAGAGTTGTGATTCCACTTCATCCTCGGATACTGAGAGCGTGGACTCACCCACTCCCGTGCCGCCGCCGCCTGGGACAGAATCACGGAAAAGGAAAAAATCTCACAAAACTGCGAAGGCTAAACGTAAGCGTAACGACGCTGTACTTGATCTCGCTAAACAAGTAAGTGAAATGAGACGTTTTCTATCTACGATGTATCCACAGCCCCCGCAGCTTGTACGGGCTTCCAGGCTTAGTGATGATTCTGATGACAATGTCAGTCTTAATGTTAGTGGAGATTTATTTCCGGGCGATGGAACAAATAGTGTAATTAATAACCCCGCTCTAGATGATTTAAGTATCAATCTTCCGTTTAACACGACTGTAAAGGAGCCAGCTGTTCCAAAATCATCCCAAAATCATGTCGATTTTTTAAATTCAATTCAGCATTTTGGCTACTCTGACTGGGCCGACATACGTTATTCGGAAGTTCAGAAAGGTTACTGTTCTACACCAGGCTTCATTGATACCGAATGTAACGATGAATTAAAAGCTTATGACAGAGCGACTTCTTTAAGCGTCACTGAAAAAGGTTTTGCGGCTATTACGCAAGCCCTAATTAAACAAAAGGAATCAATGCAATCTGGGTTAGAAACACTGCTTTCCTGGGTCTCGTCATGTGACGATATCACTGTAACAGTTTAAAAAAATAAGCTGAACGAAATATTTATTGATGGGTCGTATAATAAAATATCTGTTGACCTTCTTCAAATGGTATGTGGACATAGGGCCGATTTGATTCAGCAAAGACGAGACAGTGTTTTGAGATATGTAAAGGATAAATTTACTCGTGGTACTTTACGAAAAATTCCACCTACTTGTGATTTACTTTTTGATAAAGTGTCATTATCTACTGAGTTAGAGAAAAATGGCGGGATTACCAAAACTTTTTGGCCAACGCGTAATGCGTCATCATCTAAGCCTAATTGGCCAGCTGCGCAAGCTGGGCCATCGCATGCCAAGTCGCTCGCGCAGGGCATACATGAATACCCGAATAGGGGTTATTTCGGCAGGCAGTATATGACGAATCAGCCTACGCAAGGCACTTCTTTCCACCCTTATCCTGCGCAAGGATTCCAGGCAGCCCCTTTTTATATGCCAAAACGATTTACGCAAAATCGAGACGGCAAACAAGGCAACAAAACCAATTCCAGTAAAACTCGTCCCAGAACTAGATTTGATGAGCACTCGGGCAGGAACAAGTCGAAAAACAATCCTGAAAACAAGAATTTTCGCGGCAAGCGTAAATTCTGACTCGGAACCGCTAACCTTCAAAGCGGGCCGACTGTTGGAGTTTATTCATGTTTGGGAACAAATGGAGGCTCCCGAGGCCATTTTAAAAATGATAAGGGGTTACCGATTGCCTTTCAAACAAACAGTTCCGCTTTGTTACCCCAAACTCAATCACAAACGTCGAACAATATTCTCTCACCAAATGGAGGTAGTTATAAAATCATTGATAAAAATTGGTGTGCTAAAAAAAGTGTTGCCATCGCAAAGTTACATTTCCCCGATGTTCTTGGTTCCCAAGTCGGACGGAGCAATGCGTCCGATTTTCAATCTACGCAATTTAAACAAGTACCTAATTCTGTCGAAGTTTCGACTAATAAATGTACAAAAAGTGCCCGATTTTCTACAGCCTTACGACTGGTTAATAAAAATCGATCTCTCAAACGCGTATTTTCATCTAAGCGTTGCAGAATCGCACAGAAGGTATTTGAGAATAATGTTCGACGGCAAATTATTGGAAATGACTTGTCTCCCTTTTGGTTTGGCCACGGCTCCCAAAGTTTTTGCCACCTTGTCAAATTGGGTAACCCAGAAATTGCGGGAAAAAGGTTTCAGGATAATAGTCTATCTAGACGATTACCTTCTTGTCCACCAGGACAGACACGTGCTGTCTGTACAGGCCCGCGAAACTGTGAGCATTCTAAAAAGTCTGGGTTGGCAAATAAACTACAAAAAATCGATGCTATTTCCACAAAAAAGCTTAGAGTATCTTGGGATACACTGGGACCCTTGGCTTGGGATAAAAAGCCTCCCACAAACGAAATGTACTCTCCTAAAAGACAGACTAGTGTACGTACTTTCACGAAAGACAATTCAGTTGAAAGAAATTCAAAGCCTAATAGGTCTTATGAACTTCGCAAGCTTTGTGGTGCCTCGAGGTCGGTTAAATCACCGCGACCTGATAAAATTCTCATTAACTCTGCCAGACAACAATGTCCGTTACTCAGTCCCTCAGTCATGTCTAAAAGAATTAAGGTGGTGGCTAGGACATTACAGTCTCCCATCAGTCCTTCACAAACCACCGGTCAAACACTTTTTGGCGACAGACGCGTCCGACCAGGCCTGGGGCGCCTGCCTAGACAAAATGAAGTTAGCAGGCAGTTGGTCCCAACACGAGAGACGTCTCCACTCCAATCAAAAGGAGATGCTCGCCGTACTTCACGTTTTAAAAGAACAAGGTCCTTATCTGAAGAACTCTTCAGTCGTGCTACAATGCGACAACAAGACCACAATCGCGTATATAAGAAAGGAGGGCGGTTCAAAGTCAGCCAGGCTGAGGAAAGTATTCAAGTTGGTGGACCGATTCAACATTCACCTGACAGCTCACCACTTACCAGGAAAATTCAACAGAGAGGCGGACCATCTATCTCGCCTGAGAATAAAGCCGGAGTGGCATTTACTCCCCGAGGTGACGGAGATAATTTTTCAAAAATGGGGAGTACCGTGTGTCGACTTGATGGCATCGAAAACAGCCCATGTAGTACCCCGATACGTCAGTCTGGATCTGTTAGATCAGAATGCACTATTTCACGATGCTTTCAGTCGAAAATGGGATTTTCCTCTAGCGTGGATACTCCCCCCTCCGTTCCTGATGCCGAAAGTACTGTCTCAACTAAATTCCGCCAAAGGAATTTATCTCATTGTAGCTCCCAAGTGGGAGAAAGTGTTTTGGAGGCCGGACATCAGGAACAGAGCGCTGTGTCCGCCTTTCACAATACATCGCCTGCACCGGGTTTTAGTGGATACCGTAACGGGAATACCACCACAGAAAGTCCACGAAATGACCCTTCAAGTTTGGAAATGTGGGGGTGGACGTCTAAGATAAGTGATTGGACCCTAGAACAAAAGCAGCTTTTACAGTCAGGCTGGCGTCAGTCATCCTTAAAAATTTATAAATATGCATGGGGTAGATGGCTAAAATGGTGCGCATTAAATAATGTAACACCCCCTGATAATCCAAATGGGTCACAATTGGCCAGATTCTTATCAGATTTGTTTCAGATAGACGGATTGTCATACCGCACAATATTAGTGTATAAATCTGCAATTTCTACTTTATGTAATCCAGACGTATCAGACAGATTAAGTTCGAATATCCTAGTTAAGAAGGTACTTAAAGCTATAGCAATGCAAAATCCTCGCGAATCGTGTAAGCCGCCTATTTGGGATACTGATATATTGTCAAATTATCTTTTAAATAATACATGTGACGAAAACAACTTATTTCAGTGTTCCAAAAGGACGGCAACACTTTTATTGTTGTGTTCAGGGCGTCGCGTTCACGATTTGACATTGTTGTCAGTAAAAGAAGATATGTGTGTGCTCAAAGACGACTCTGTTATTTTTTGGCCTAAGTTTGGGTCAAAAACTGATAACGAAACATCCAGGCAATCAGGGTGGCGTCTATTGCGTAATAAGGATAACATATCCGTCGATCCAGTGCATTGGATTAAACGTGTTATTAGTTTGTCAGCAGGCCGGCGCGGTTTGTGTCAAAGTGATAGTTTATTTTTAACTGTTTGTGGGCCACCAAAGGCCGCATCGCGTACGGTAATCGCAGGGTGGGTAAAGCGAACCTTAGGTGAGGCAGGTATCAAAGCCAGCCCAGGAAGTGTTCGCCCAGCTGTTGCGTCAAAAAATTGGGTTTTACAGTTACCCTTGGACGACATTTTAGCGCAAGGTAACTGGCGGTGCCAGGAGACATTTACAAAGTATTATTGTCGCGAAATACAGCCTGTATCTTTAAACACTGTCTCCCAAACACTTGGGGGATCTTCCTTTATACCTATATAAATTATATTTACTGTAAAATATTATTGATAATTTATAATTACCAAATCAATAATAGTGAGATAAATAAATCTAGTTATTTGATTTTTTATAACGTACATCATGGTATACTTACCTATTCCATATGCTATTAAGGCTTCATTTAAAATGCTTTTTGTTGTTTTTATGCAATATATAGAAAGTAAGTTGTTTCTTATATTTTTAGTAACAAATAACTCATGATTGTTACTTGTAAGAATTATGGACAGGAGATCTAAATTTCCTTGGTATTATTGCCACTGTAACATATTAGATAATTTAATATAGGGAAACTATGATTGTTAATTTGTTGTCTCTAAGACTGAAATACAGTTAGGTAAAGCAGTTTGATTATACTTAAAACTCCTTGGTGGTAAAGATTACTTGCAACATGCATTAAATATCTGTAAAGGTATTATATAATTAATAACTAATAGCTGTTATTAGTCAAAATAATAATTGTGACTTATCTTATAATTTCATGTGCTATTGATCTTTTTCTTTTCATTCAGTATACACAATGTTGTTATGAATGTTTACATGTGTTTGATATGTTCTATTGATCATTTTCTTTTCATTCAGTATACTTATACACAATGTTGTTATGAATGTTTACATGTGTTTGATATTATATCAGTAATAAACAAAATCTTGCAACATTTTAATGTTTTTATTTGAGTGGAACTTTACCTAATGAGGATTGAGTTGAATGTCCCAGTTATGTACCAAATGGTCAATATTTAACTTAATAATAACATAATATGTGGGCCTTCAACTCGGACCTTAACTACGGCAATCTGCCCATTGTTGGCATCCTTCTGATTATTGGCACCATGATCTTATGTGATTCTAATATGACTATATAGGTGCATAGGTTTAACTAGTACCTATTTTGGATGCCAAAATTATGTGTTTTACTTAGTAATTTTTAGTAACTGTGTACATTAACACTCACTGCCAATGACAATTGATAATACCAAATGGTTTGTCAGTTAATTATTTAAACAATGATTTGGATGATTGCTATAGGATTTATAAGCAGTGAAAGTGTTAGAATGCAGTTACTAAATTATAGTAATCATTCACATTGGCTGTTAGTTACAATCCTTAAGAAATACCCCACCAGGCGATAACAGACACGTCTCATTTATATAGGCTTCGAATGACGGTACAGTTGGTTAATACCAGCGTTTTACCTTCCAATAAAACGCTTATTAAACAACTTACCTCATTCGAAGCCTATTTCTATACCTGCCTGGTGTAAATGAGCTATAATGAGGCCAGGATCGTCGCCACACAACTTGAAGGCTCTGCTGCTGGTGGGGCATTTGGAGGGAAACCAAAAAAACGCGGGAAAGTTAGGGTGACCAAAGCTAAAAAAGGGTACTTTAACCGTCATAGATTAAGAAAACAGTGTTGCCACTCTCATTTATATAGGCTTCGAATGAGGTAAGTTGTTTAATAAGCGTTTTATTGGAAGGTAAAACGCTGGTAACAATTGTTGTATTTGTAAATAACACATTGTTTCAGAGCCTCTTTTCCCCTTTGTTTTTACATCTATTGCAATCGTATTTTTATTTACACAACTCTATCGCTATTCCACTCAAAAATAGGAGCTATTGTAATGATAATAAATAGAGTAATGACAACAGGTAAAAGAGGATCGAAAAGATTTCCATTGTAGAGTTAATGCTAAGTAAAACAACAAAATTTAACTCATTCTTACTTTAATACTGAAAACAATATTGCAACAACGTTATAAATACAATTAATTATAAGCTTAATATTTACATGTACCAGGCACTCATACGTGACGAGGGAGTTAGTATCTTCCATAAATAGTTATTGTGAAGTTGAAGCCGTTTCCTCGCTGGCTTTTTAGCTTGATTTTGACGAATCTTTGTCCGATGCCGCCGGCTGAAATGGTAGGGTAGCCGCCTGAGCCATCGTGGTTGTTGTCCTTGACGTGGATTGCTCGTATATAGGCGAAGTTATGTGCTCCTGGTTCAGGATACTGGATGATACTCGTTCTCACAATAAACGGGAAGCCATATTTGTACTCGTTGACTTTATGAATCGCTATATCGCCGTAGGTAGTCTGGCCAAGAACCAAGTCGTGGCTTTGGCAGGAATATCCCGCGAAAAGGCAGAGAAACGCTATGATAGTGATAGCACGCATTTTGCAAGGTTCGTTCGTTTGTGAGGTGCTAATGAGAAGCCATTCTTTTATATAGAATGGTGATGGCGTTATGCGAGAGGGAGCCATTAATTAGGTTCGTTGTTAAATCTGTTTGTTAAACATAGTTTTAAGTTTTTAGTTAGGGAAGTAGACATTAAGAAATAATTAAATATTTTGAAATATAATTCACTAAAAACTAAAAACTAAAACTTTGCTGTACATAGCATCCATGAAATAGTAATCGTTTAATGGATTTTGAGAGGCACCAAATGAATATGATAAAGATAGGTACCTAGATCCACCGCAAAAAATCTCGGATTTATATTTTTTCTCCTGTTATGAACACTGCGTTAAATAGGTAGTTTAAATCAGTAACGAAAAGTTAAATAAAATTTAATTTGGTCCAGTACGATCGTAAAGAAAACAATGTTTCCTGTACCTACTTTTTGTAAGAAATAACTTTAAATTTAATTATGATGTAATGAACCTTTTTCAGATCGATCATCGTTATAATTAGTCTTAAGTCTTAATATTGAAGAAGATATACTTTTCAGAAACTTACACGCCCTAAAACAGATTCCTATTTCTATAATTTAACCTCATGGTTCGTTATTACACAAACCCATCCGCATAGTGTCAACAAGGAGTCATTCTACATCCATCATAACGCTATCATATGACGTACAATGTCATAAACGAACAAACAAACCTCAAATATAATCCTGACTTCCTCACTAGTGCCGAAATTGACACTGGTGTGTCTGTTGCAAATTGTAATTGCTGTCATAATATACACACGAGCTGTTTTAAGAAACTTACCTTTCGTTTACACTTTGACCAATCAAAAGCAAAATGCAATCATCGCTACATAGTATAAAACCAAGTCGCTTCGCGCTGTCTGTCGGTTCCTATATGCTTAATCTTTGAAACTATGGAACAGATTTTGATGTGTTTTTTTTAATAGATAGAGTGTTTCAAGGAAGGTTTTTATGAATAACTAGAGGACGCCCGCGACTTCGTACGCGTAGAATTAGTTTCCCGTACTCCCCCCATTTCTTCCCGTTGGGGGTCGATTTTCGGAAAATCCTTTCTTAGTGCTCACTTACATCATGAAAGGAACCCCTGTACCAAATTTCAAGTTTCTAGGTACAGTAGTTTCGGCTGTGCGTTGATATATAAGTCAGTAAGTCAGGTTTGCCTTTTATATATATAGATAAATGCTGGTTTATTGTACAGGTGTTATAGAAAACTCAAATAAACCGAAGCAAAGCGAGGGCGGGTCGCTAGTCACGAATAATGTGCAGGTCCGTCCAAATCGTTACCACCAATTTACCCGGTAACTTTCCACGAAACAGCAGTGATCTTAGTTCCATGTACCAGGCACTCATACGTCACGAGGTGTGGGGGTAAGATCGGTGAAATATAACATATAGTGGAATGGACACATTCCATTTTAGTCCATAGGATTTTGCAACGGATTTGCAAATATATCTATGGAGCCTGTACCAAACCAGAAGGTGACTTGTGCCCTCGTTTGTATTTTATATGGCATTAAAATAGTAACCAAAAAAAGTCTCTTAACAAATAAATTGTATATAGATTTTGGCATTGCCATTTTCATTGCCTGCTGTCCAAAATTGTACAGTTTTCTCGACATCAAAGGACAATGTGAACCGCCGTAGCCACAGAAACGTGCGAAATTTTGTAAAAATGAAAAATCTAGGGAAAACACTCAATAGCCGTTCGCATTGCCCTGTGATATCGAGAAAACTGTTAAATTTTGGACAGCAGGCAATGACAATGGTAACGCCAAAAAATTTAGAAGTGAACTGATCGTGATGTTAATTTATTTATAAACGTTACTAATGTTTCGCAAAATCATAATTTAGTAAACTATCATTTTACAAACTTTCATTTCGCAAGGACGTACTTCCCGCCGCATTGTTTTACAATTTCTTGTGGTCAAAAGTCTAACCTATTTAACTTATTTAATAAGCCATTGTACGAGTATGTAATTGTTTAAGCACAAATACTTTTTTGCAACATGAAAGTTTTAGAATGATAATTGCCAAACAAACTTTTGGTCAGATGAAGGAACCCTGGCTAACGGCTGGAAAACTACATTAACGACAACAATTGCTGCAGCCTGGAAACAATTGACAGAGAAACAAAGTGTTACTTAATTTAATAGTAATTTGCTAGCTGACTATAACTAGTTGGGGGAGCATACAAAAACTCACGGAGCTGTTATGGAAAGATTTTGGCAACGCTGTAACTTATATTTAAACATTGGCAACGACTTTGGTTAGTCGGTAAGTGATTTTCTTTATTTATCGTGTAGCTCTTGCATTAAACGTGCCATTTTACGCCTTGGCGTTATAATGATTTTTATGCCATGCTTAATTAATTTGTAATGTTAAATTACTTCTTAATTTACCGCATTTACTGATACGCGTTACGCGCATTTGCTATTTACTTAACTGCACTATAAAATTAAGTTGTATTGTTTTGATAATGTGCAAGATGGTGCTGATCAACTTGAGCACATTCATTAAAATGTATTTGCTGTATTTATTTTTGTTTTGAATGTATCGAAACAAGAAGACAAAAAAGAGCAACCGAGTCCACCTGATGCTAAATTTCTCAGTGAAAATGAAAACACTAAATACGGTCAAGAAAAGGGTATTATTATAGTAAAATTATTCGTTTATTTGGAGGTAAATAAAACAAATCGGCCAAAGTACCAACTACATTTATATTATCAAATACCAGGCATACATAACTACAAAGCGTAACATCAATATTGTCCGTAAATGGTAACTGTGAAATCGAAGCCAAAACCCCTTTGGCTCTGTAGCAGGATCTTCACGTATTTCTGGCCAATACCGCCGGCTACAACCCTGGGATATCCTCCAGTATGCCGGTCGTTATCTTTGATAACGATTGCATGTATATCGGCGAAGTTCTGCTGCCCTGGTAGCGGGAACTCGACAAGAGTGGTTTTGACCAGGTACGGGATGGGATATTTGAGTTCCCGGGACTTATATATTTGGACATCGCGATCGGTAGGTGTTCCCAGGATCAAATCGTAAGTTTGACATGAATATAGCCCGATCAAACAGAAAAATATAAAATGTGTGATCACACGCATGTTTTAGGTTCGTTCGTTCGTAATTTTAATATAAACAATGCGTACGTTTATCTTTGGTCGCTTTTTATACTCATATGTACAGAAAATGGATTGACCGGGTTATGCAAAAAGGCACAGTTATAGAATATGTATTATTTGTGCATGTGACGGTTAGTGTGGGAGCCATCGTTTAAATTGTAAATGTTCGTTCATAAGTCTTTTGGTAAATAAATGTTTTTTTTTTATTAGTGTACAAACCGCCTGTTTCACAATCGACAAGCATTTGACGGATAAATTTAGCCCTTTCTGTCTTACACTTGAAAATAGACAAGGAGAAATGGCTTTCTCAAGTTGGCACCTTAAATTACAGATAAATTTACTTGTCGATTGTGAAACAGGCCCTAAGCCAAATAAATAACAATTCTGAGTCAAATTGAAAATTTGATAACTTTAATATTCCTTATTCTATATTTCCTTGTAAATTGATCGGCGACATCGTTTCCGTTTCTAGAGTACCAATTTCCTGTTCGTTTCTATTATCTCCTAGTGGCTTTTTCTATGACTAGTATCAAAGTAAGAAAGGCACTGATGGATATAATGGAGAGGAGATTATCTTGTTAAAGTAATTGTTGTCTCGAACAAATGTAAAAAGTGGCATGAGCCACAGGCCATGCGAACGAAAAGGTGACCTTCCCAATGGAAATATTTTACATAACGCGCAACTTTTAAATTTGGGTGGCTTACTTATGGCGTTCTTGCTTGCCTCATATAAAAAATTGTACGTTGTAGTTTTGTTACATTAGCTTAATCTAAATTTCAGTTACTTAATGATTAATGGCACAATTAATGATCTGATCCGTCGTTCGCTTGCCACTGCCTCTGTCTGTACCAGCTGTCCTGGAACCAGCAGGTTTACATAGAGACGATGGCAAGCGACCAGACGAAGCTACATTGGTGCCGTGGAAACTGGGTAGGGCACTGGTGTGGGACGCGACGTGTGTTGACACATTCGCCCTGTCCCACGTCCAGTCAACCCGTAATCGGGCCGGTGCAGCAGCTGATCAGGCCCAAACCATCAAGCGCCGCAAATATTCATCATTATTAATTATTTATGAATTTGTGGCGCTTGCAATGGAAACCATTGGACCTTGGTCAGCTGATATGAAAAGCTTTATTAAGGCCCTGTCATCCCGGCTCATAGACACCTCCGGAGATCCTAGAGCTGGTGCTTACCTCTCCCAAAGGATTGGGCTAGCTATCCAGAGAGGTAACGCAGCCAGTGTCATAGGGACCATGCCGCGAGCGGACCTGCTAGAGGGGGTGTTCTTTTTATAGTGGTGATTATTATTTACGTCTTTAATATTTGAGTAGCTTAGTTTTTATTTTAATTTAAATAAGTTTAGTTTTAACTTTTAATTGTATTATATTACATATGTATCTACTTATGTTTATACTGTTGAATAAATTTGAGTTACTTAAAATATTTTTTTGAAAAATAATATTTAATTAAACAAGCCGCTTGTTTCACTATAGCATAACGCCGTCCACACACAGTGTCAACTCAAGACTATCTGTCAAACAACATGCCAACTATGTCACAAACTGAGTCAGTTTAACTGACATACGTATGAAATTATAATCCGTACTTCTTTGCCTTCGCGTACATGTGGCAGATTGGAGCTAGAAACGTTTAGTATACCCATGGTTTAGGTAAAAAAATTAACTAAAGCCCCTCGTTCATGTAGTTGAAACACATAGACAAGATCGTTGTCATTATCGAAAATGGATTGTCATAAGTTGCCAGTCGGCCGCGTCGCGCTTATGTGAATTCCAAACATATTGACAGTTTTCGAAAATCGTTTCACGTTAACGTTTAGCGTCTTATCTAGGGCCATAGGATTGTTAAACAAACCTAACCTAACCTAACCTAACCTAACCTTAACAATATATCTTTAAATATTTTTTCTACACGCGTACCCGTTAATATTGACATCCTTAACGATATCAGAATACCACCTATTGCGTAACCGAAGCGGGAAAACAATTCTATAATAAGCGTTGCCATGGTGATAACAGTTCTATAATAATTATTAAAAAGTTATTTGATTTAGGTACCCAACGCACGTCATTTTTGCATTTTCATTTTTATGTATCCGTAAAGTTTATGTAACTTAACTCAAATTAACATGCAACATCGATTAGAAGCATCATATCAAGTAGTTTCACAGCGTCAATAAAAGTTGATACATGTAACAAACAGTTGAGAAAAACATTTTTTGAATGGCTATAACAATAACCAAGATATAAGTCAACAAAGATTAGTTCCTATCTCTTTCTAGCAAAACAGAATTTAACATGGAGTTTATATGTCCGACCTGTCACATGGCGTCACAGTGCATATCGGATCTCTAGGTCTAATCGCTGTTTAATTACCTGTTTAAAATGCTTGTATTATCCGTATTTCTTGGCCGAATTTAATTTTAATTTCAGTTTTGGTGATCTCTATTACGGTTTCTTCATATTTGGTTGAGAAATGCGATTTAGGGCCGATTCGACCAAACTGGAATAAGACTTACTCCGAGATTAGTCCATACAAATTCGGCGTTTAATCTAGGTATAAGACATTATTCCAGTTTGGTCGAATCCACCCTTAAAAAAACTATGCATTGGATGTCCCTATTGTAAAAACCATTTTCGACCAAGCAATACATTTCGACAAACAAAGATTTACTACTCGATATAGACCCAGACACAATTTATTTATAATGTTTTCTTTAACATGTTATCGCTGATTCATATTTCTCGGAAGAACACTTTCTTGGAATTTCCCTTATCATGTGTGTTTTTATTGCGTAATGTAACTGGAACACTTAATCAGAACAAACATTGCGTACTTATTTATTTAATTGTTTACTTTGCATTGTTTTCTCTTTACATTACTTACACATTTAGATAATTATACTTTAAAATCCCCGTCAATAGAATTTGCGAACTATGTAAACAAAACCAAACAAACCAATTCACCATGATTACTCGATAATCACGTACTTTTAAAGATCAAGTGAGGTCTTTGTAACAATGTATACACTAAATCATTATTTTCATATTAAGTTTAAGATGAAATAACTATTCATTATACGTTATTTTTAATAAAAACACGCTTGGTGAATATTTGAGGTTATGTGTCAAACAGTACTAATTTGTTTACATAGTTCGCAAATTCGATTGACGGCGACTTTATGGGATACCGTACAGTCGAATACAAAGATAATATGTAAACACCTTTGTCTAATTGCAATAAGTTTTTTTTTTTTTGCGATCGTATTATTATTCTAGCTTGACGGACTTTGATAGTTTCTATGGCCACGTCTCCATCATCATACCTTCCTACCGTATTATAAATTATTATATTGTCATCTGATTCATAAACGAACTATAATGTACTATCAGCACAATGGATCCCTGACCCACCATAAAACTGCGTCACAGTGACTTTATGGTTGGCCACTTTGGTGGATCAGAGTTCCATTGTGCTGGTACATACTTACGCAAAATGAACGAGTATCCGACGATTAGCCAAGATGCATTACGCTAACTAGCGTTTCTATTCATTTCGTTTTTAAACCAATCGTGTCACTGGTAGATGACGTGATACGAAGAGTCACGTGATCTACCAGTGACGTGATTGGTTTAAAAACGAAACGAATAGAAACGCTAGTCAGCGTAATATTTCTGGCCAAGGCCTTTGAAGTTGGTTAAAATCGACTTTCATGATTTGTTTTCATACTTTAGTTAAGAAAATTGTGAGGTAACGACGCTTAAATCGCGTAGCTGTCCAAAATTTTCCGTACAAATTTAGATTTGGGCGGTAAAGATTCTCACCTCCTAAATGAAGTCCGATTTCCACGAACGTGTTGTAGTTATTATGAAGATCTTGGTTTGTACGTTCCAAAAGAAACAAATTTAAAAAAAACCTTTCCTTTCCAAGTAAATATGTGATAAGTTGATAACAAACTTCTCAATATTTGAATGAGTGAAGATAGGTAGCTACTTGTTGAATAAGTACACATGGCAGTGTGAGTAGAGTAGTTATATTGAACTGTGTAAAGTACCCATGGGCAGAGACGTCGTCAGGGACGCATGCTGTTGCTCTCACCGCTCGTTTTTGAAGCACAAACACTCGATGCCACTCCGCGGCTCCTGCCCAGAGCTCGGTGCCTTATGAGATGAGCGCAAAATAGCAATTCTTGAGGGCCCTGCCAAGATGCACTACGCTAACTAGAGTTTTTATTCGTTTCGTGTTTAAACCAATCGCGTCAACTGGTAGATGACGTGATACGAAAAGTCACGTGATCTACCAGTGACGTGATTAGTTAAAAACGAAACGATAAGAAACGCTAGTTAGCGTAGCTAAGCAGGACCCTCTGACGACGTCCCTGGTCGCGGTACTGGCGAGGCGCCTTAACGCGTAGCATGCGCTGCCCAGCCTCGCGCACAGCTGGTCGATGTGCACGTCCCACCTCAGACAACTATCGATGGAGAAGCCCAGTAGTTTTAATTCCCTCACCTGATTGACTGTGTCGTTTCCGGCATACACGCTCATAGGCTGGGATGCGTGACCATTTAGGTTTTTTCTTTATTGAGGGCTAGGCTATCGTTTGGAAACAATGACAGAGCTGTTGAAGTGTATTGTTGATGTTTATTTCCAACTGCGACTAAGATGTCCCGGTAACAACAGCCGGCACGTCATCGGCATACATTATAATATTGCATCATTTTATAACTTGTTGGAGATCGTTTAGGAGGATATTGAAGAGTGTTTGACAGGCATGAGCCTTGCGGTACCCCTGGTAAGTAGGTTCTTCATTTCGTCAGACTTGGTTCGACCACCATCACCTACAACAAATTGACATCGATCTGACATAAAAGACATCAGCAGTGCCATAATTGTCTTAATTATTTTCATACAAATAAAGCTAATATAGTTAAGCTTTATATAACTACTAAGTACTAAGGTTTTACATTTTATACTGTAAATAGAATATACATAATTATGAATATTCAGAACCTCTTCCAGGTAAATGATGTCATTTCAGTGCACCTTAACAATCCATTCACGCTACTTAGCGCGTTACGTAGTAAAATTCCATTGTCCAACAAAGGCGTAACTACATAAGAAATCACACCATTGCAAACTTTATTTTATAATAGAAAAGTTCCAAATTGCTCGAACAACACAATGACACTTGTCTTTTTAGCTTGGAACAATAATAAACATATTTAAAACTTGTTATAGTACTATGTTCACATTACTATTGACATTGAAATGTCCCGGCCATTGTTGGATTAATATTTAACGAGTACAATAGACAAAAACCCCCGATCTCTCCTTCTAGAGTGAGGATAGAGTCAAGACAAGTTGCTTAACGATATCGTAAGCGATTTTCGAAAACTGAAAAAATGTATGGAATAGACGTATGCGCTCGACGCGACCGTCTGACAGCTTACGTCAATCCTATACATTTTGGATAACGATAAAGAACGCCGAATGCATCTCGTCTAGGGCCTCTGTTATCTTTTAAACAGTAACGCATCATTTTATCGAATTTCACTTCATCGATTGTATCATATCAACGAATTTCATTTCACCGAGCGCAATTTTCCGCTGAAAACATGTTTTCATGATGTTTTAAACAATAATTACGTAGGTTAAGTTAGGTAAGATGTGACTACCAAAAAAAACTCTTGCAGCGAAAAATGCCTTTCGATCATTAAAAATTCTGCGTAATGAATTAATTATACGTTTGTTGAAAGGCCTCTCTGGATCTTGACAGGTTCAAACAGCTAAATACAGCTTCTGTACAGTTCAAGCTCTTAACTGACATCTCTATACGTTTAAAAACATTATTTTCACTTTCCAACTGTACTTATCAAGCACTTTAACTGTATGATGGCAGGAAATTGAATTGGTTTCAATTTGTTCTTGTACCTTTGATGAATCGATGCCGACATTAAGTGTTACTCAAATCTATCTACATACTTACATCAATAGATTATAGCTATAGTCACGCTATCAAAAGGTTCGTCACTTTTCAACTCTATTTTAATGCTGTAAAGATCCAAAACTATACAAGTAAATAGAGAACACGCATGATATCTGGCTTGTTTATTTGTTATTTGTTCTCTACTAGCTGCCCGCGACATTGTCCGTGTAGAATTAGTTAATCTTCCATCCCATGTTGCGGGGGATTTCGATTATCAATGTATCTTTATTTCTTCGGGATTTTTTAAATTTTCCGTGATAATAACTAGCAGGGTATATTCTATCTCCATTCCAAATATCATCGAAATCCGTCCAGCCATTGCTGCGTGAAGGAGTAATAAACTAACACACATCACACAAACTTTCGCATCTTTACATAGTAAATAACTATTAGATAATAGTTATTTATGTAACTGGTTCATAATGAAGCCTCTTAAGGTACGAGAGCCGAGGTTAGAGCGCGAGCTTGCGAGCGCTCTAATTACAGGCACGAGTACCTTAAGAGCTAATTGTGAACCGTTGCATACATAACTTTTTCTACAAGCTTAAAATGATAATGATAAAAATAAAGAATCGCTAAATTTTCTCGTATACTTTACTCGATTTTTCTGCTAACAAATTACTTATCATCAAAGAATTTTTCACTATTCCGATGCGCATTAATAGTTTGTGAATTTTATTGATAAGTGTTAACAAATTTCACGCGTATTTTAATAGTTACTAAAAACAGTTCTATCAATTTATCATAAACAAGTTGGAATGCCAAACGAAACGCCATTTTGTTGATATCCATATTGAACGTAACCATGGTAACCAAATAACAAATCGATGGATATTAACCATCTATTTTTAGTAATTGAATAAAAACACATTATTTAGTCTCAAAATTAATTTTATTTTTAATATACGTAATTTTAATTGGTGTTAAAATGTTTTTAACGGTTTATATACAAATTATTAGGATGTCAAGTGTTAACTAAACGCCAAGACTGATATCCGGAATGACCGTTACCATGGTAATAACAATGCTATAATAAATTATAGCACTGTTATTACCATGGCAACGCTAATTATAGAATTGTTTTTCCTCTTCGGTTACGCTATAGGTGGTATTCTGACACCATTAACGATATCAATATTAGCGGTTTATAGTACGCGAGTAGAAAAATAAATAAAATGTAATACTGTTATACCGTAATACTGTTATACCGTAATACTGTTAGGCGATGGGCTAGCAACCTGTCACTAATTAATATACACTGGTAATGAATATCTTAGCCTGTTTGTGCCAAATGTGGTTACAGAATTAACAACAACAAAGGTAACCCAATTTTTTATCAGTGTTTAAGGATTCCGACAAAAAAAGGAAACAAATATAACAAATATTACTTTATTTCGTGTTTAGGGGGGAGGGTGGCATTTCGTGTTCAGTATAAAATAATTTTAATTATGAATCTGCACTACGGATCGGTACCTATTAGGAAGTAGACAAGTCGGGAAAAAATCTCCTAGAATAAAACGAAAACGAAAACAACAAATAATTTTAATAATTTATATCACGTAAATCATAATCACCATTTTCTTCCTACCTGGCCCGAGTCATACGTTTTCGCTAAATACTTATACGGATCCGATGCAAACACTTCAATTGAAAATTTATAACCTCTTAGCACACTAGGACTTTTTAGAGCAATTGTCACCATTTGCAAGCCAACACCGCCGGAAATTATGCGCGCCTCGCCATCTTTATCTGGTCTCAAATCAGTGACGTATATGGCATTAATCACATTATTTCCAGGTGCCACAATGATAACTTCATCTGTTCTCGTCCATAGAGCAGGATTTGCTTCTTTTATTTCGCTGTAGAACCTCGTCGAATATCTCTCTGGTGAGCCAAAACGTAAGTCATTTGCGTTTGCCAATGTTGCCAACGCAACGAATGTTAAAACTGACTTGAGCATTGTAAGTTTAGAAGAAGAATGGAGGAGGTGAGGGTTGACTTGTATATATATGGGAGACGTGTACCATTTTGTGACATCAGCATGGTTAACGATCTACTGTTAAGTCGTATCGCTAGTTTTGATACTATTGTCAGTTTTATAACAATACTTGTACTTCATTTTAATTATATACTTTGAGTTCTGTACGTTAAAGTCGCAATTCTGTAAAATACCGTTTCGCTACACCTACGTCCAAAAAACGACTTTATTTTACATCATTTAAAGCACAATATTGAAAGTTACGTCGATCTCAATAGACATGATGGCATAGTTAAGTTTTTCTCAAAACATTTACAATAGTTATGAGATTTATTGGAAAATGGCGTCATCGACACGAGTCACAGAGCGAGATGGCGTTGAAGTAGGTTTTCGAAACACAATGTCAATAAAGCCATAGTAGCGCATAATTGCAAGCGCATAGTCAGGGCTCGTATTATGATAGCCTTTACAACGGTGGTTGAGGCATCCTTCACTCTCGCACTTGCAAACTGGTTAGACAGAGACAGATGTTGTGTCCACGTTTATCCACACGGCGGAGTTCTCCAGGCTCTTTATTGGCCCAACCCATTTCCATCAAAGGCTAAAGAACACCTTGGCAATGTAAGTACAGTAAAATTATACATGTTCTACAGGAGGCCTTTATTCAAAATTCAAGTTTTCGACCTTGAGGTGCTGCCACTGGCTCTGCCATGTCCAACAATTTGTTTTTTGCACGTGTAATACAGCAGAATATTCTCTCATGCGTTTTAATCTTGACAATCGTGAACGAGAAAATTCGCGTTTATACAAGGTAGAAGGTAGAAAAGGTAGAAATGTCTATAAATAAATAAGTAAAGTAGCACAGAACGAAGAAATATTTAAGATAAACTTCGCATACGGAAACCAACTTTAATTTACACTGGATCGTCATTTTCACACGGACATATCAGCACATATCAACGTAAATAGCCCATTCATAGAAACTATTTTACACCTACACGCTAATTCATACATAAACATAACACATGAAAACCCTGGAAACATATTTTATCGACAGATAAATTTGGACTTCCTCCGAAATCAGACGCTGCTACCAATTCTAATTTTGAACAATTTCCAAAATGGCGTCATTCTCTTCAACGTTATTAATTATTTCTTTAATATTGGGAGCGAGTTCTCACGATATATTTCTCGGGTACCCTGATATGTCTTCAAAATTGATATACAGCAGAGTCCACCAAGAAAATCCAGCAATTTGGGTGAGATCCGAAGACGTCACAGTCAACTGCTCGGGGAACGAAGTGATCAATGCTATCAAGGTTCTGGATTTACGTCAAGACAAGTGGGGGGAAGCCTATATCAAGCATGGTGGTATTGGGGAGAAGTCTGTCACCATCGAACTGGATAGCCCTTCGGTCTTCAGAGGATATAACTTCTGGGTGGAAGTCTATGCCATTGAAACGAATAGTTTCTTATATAACCATGGCAAGTGACTGGAAAGTGAAGTGGTGGTGTTTTTATGTGTTTTAAAGATGTTAGTTTAGTTGTTTTGTTTTTTTGGAGTTCAATGTTGTTCGCTTAAACCAGGGATTCCCAACTTTGTTTGCGTCAAGCCTCCCCTGTTAGTTAATTTACCATGCCCCCTTTGATTTTTTCAGTGACCTAAAACAAACGTAGGTACATTATTTTGACAACGTTGACTGACGACGTTACGTTGTGATATGATATCTGTACCCAAGACACATTGTTACATTTTGGCACCCAAGGTAACACAAAATGTAACACAGCTTTTATTATGTGATTACCGAAGTGTTGTTGTAACTTGACAGAATTTCTGTCCACGCTTGTTGTTGGGCCGTGGCTGATTCAGCTTCGGAGAGTCGTAGATTCTTGAGCCAGTTCAGTGCGAAATCAACTTACCATAAAATGTTGCACAAAATTGGTGCAGAAGATAAGAGAGTGAGAAAAAAGAGGGCGCCATTTGTTTTAATCTATCTAAACTAACAGAAAGATGGAGTTAGATTTTAGATGTAAAGAGAGATTAAAAGCAAATAAACATACCATGAACCTTGTAAACAGAGTTTTATTTTCGTGTTTTGTTTCGATCTCTGGACCGAATGTGTTATTAAGTATATTAATCATATTATATTTACACAATAAAAAACAAAAGACTTTCGGAAATTTAAAGCATTCGCCCCCTTGCCATCATTCTACGCCCCCTTAGGGACCGTCCCACTGGTTGGGAAACCCTGGTTTAAATAATTCGCTAGCGAATTTATCTGGTATGCAATCCGACCAAGTTCCAAACATGTAATTTATACACACTAAGTGTAAATTTGTTGACGAGCGAGCAGTCCAAGAGTACAATAAGGAGCGCATGATTTGTTACGTACATAAATTATTTATGGAAAATGACGTGGGTATTTACCTATATATGAATATGTTGATTGATTATATATTGATGTTAATATAAAATGTACATTTGCAAACGCCGTTTTAAACTTATTTTGTCAAAAATAACATGGTTATTGCAATGACAGCTAAGTTCAGTGGAACTTTCCAGTGTGATCTAGTTCAGTTCAACTCAAATTAGTGTTTTAACTGTCACGTACGCACAGAATGAGTTATAGCCACGCACGAACACCTACCGCCCGCAACGCATTTGAAGTGCGCGCCAAACGGACCAACAAGGGGTTTATGTCCCTACAAGTTCGCCTCTGATCGGGGCGGCGTGCCCTGAACTCATTTTTATGCGTCCACATGTATTTGGCTACCTCAAGGATATACAGACTCGGAACCGTGAGTATTTTCAGCCTTATAAAGTGCTCCTTGGTTGGAGAAAGAGGAGGGATTTTAGCTAAAATTCTCACGGCCCTCTTCTGCAATACAAATACTCTATCCCTATCAGCTGCAAGACCCCAGAAATCAATTCCGTAAGATAAAATTGAATTTATGTATGCATAGTAAGCCATGCGGAGATTCTCCTGCGATAGTATAGGGGCGAGTCGAGACAGAGCGAACACTGCCCGCGCCAACTTACCCGACAACACATCTATATGCTTAACCCACTTCAAACCATAGTCAAAATGAAACCCCAAATAACATGTATCCTGCACTTGTGGCACAGCTATGCCGTTAACGATGATGTTTAAGGGTGTTTCATACCGTCCCCTAAGCCAGAAGTGCAGAATAAACGTTTTTGACAAGTTAATTGCAAACCCGTTAGCGTTGAACCAGTCAGACAACGTTTCAAGTGTCCTTGTGACATTTCGCTCCAGGTCAGAAAAAGTGGTACCAGACACAATTGCACAGCCATCATCCGCGAACATTACGAAATCACCATCCGGGAACATGCTAATTAGGTCATTTACCATCACGAGAAACAAGATATTTCCCGTCGAAGATCCCTGGGGAACAGAACAGTCACCCAGTGCCCTCTCTTCAGACATCGTGCTACCCCCGTCAACAGAAACAACTTGCTTCCTCCCGTGAAGAAATGTTCGGATGAAACTGAGAAAGCTTCCCTGTATTCCGTAGTACTGTAACTTCAACAATAGAAGAGAATGATCAACTGTATCAAAGGCACGCGACAGGTCACAAAAAATGGCAGCAGTAAGTTTTTTCTCATCAAGGTATTGAAGCACGCGCTGGTGCACCGCGCGCGCAGCGTCAACGGTGGAGCGGCCCGGACGGTACGCATACTGGTGTTTATGGAAAAGGTTGTTGTTTTCAAAGTGGCACACCAACCTATTGCTTATACCCGACTCGACCACTTTAGATAAGGCAGGAACTAACGAAATTGGACGAAAATTTTTAATCTCCTCTTTCGATCCCTTCCCTTTATACACAGGGCTAACTTTTATTATTTTAAGCGAACTAGGATATTCGCCTATGATAGCACACTGATTTATAAGAGCACAGAAAACATCTATTATTGCATCCGGTAACTTTTTTATTAGGTCCGCTGACATGCCATAATAATCAGATGAATGCTTACTCTTTATTGCTGACAACAACTGTTTTATTTCACTAACAGTATATAATTGAGTATCAACCTTAGTTACAACGGGGGCAATATAATTATTGAGACAAAGTATTGCAAGTTCCTTTTTAACATTATTTCCCGAGTATATATTCTGTCCTATATAAAAATCATTAATAAGTCCCGCTAAACTTGCCGGGGCATCACTCAAACCAGTTTTGGCTAACATAAGAGCTACAATTGGATTCGGCCTGCTTACTTTTCTGCATGTCTCAGTATTTATAATATGCCATACAGTTTTGCACATATTTTCAGAGTTACTTACACATTTATTTATATGCTTACGCCTCTTTTGTGCTTTTAAATTATCTAGAAGTGTTTTATAGTCATTTACAAAAATAGTTAGGTTTTGGTTATTGGGGTATTTTACTAACAAGCTGCTTACATTGTCATAGAAATCCATCTTTATTTTTAGTTCATTATCTACCCACATAACCTTTTTATTAATTTGTGGGTGCTTTTTAAGTGGAAAATGAGTATCAAATGTTATTTTTAACAACGTCATTAAACTATCCATCTTATGAGAAGGATCAAGGCTAGATCGGACTATTCTTGCGTACGACTGATTTGACAAATCTTCCAAGAAATTGTGGATGTTCAGACTTGAAAAACTTCTCCTTAACACAGGCGGTAGGTGTGCATCATTCTTAAGAGTGTATATTCTAAGTATCTGAGCATCGTGGTCACTTAAGTGGCCCGCTATGAGATGTATGTCAGTGGTGCCCTTTTTGCAATTTGAGTACACATGGTCTAAACACGTTTTTGATGTTTCTGTGATCCTTGTTGGGAGAACATGCATTGGGTTCAGGTTATATTGTGCCATCAAATCTAACAATTGGCGCTTTTGTACAGTATTTCTTAAAAGATCAACATTAAAATCCCCCACAAAAACAATCAGAAAATCCTCAGTAAATTCCTGAAGTAAGTAGTATAAAAGAGTTTCAATTTTATCAATACATGTTTTAAATCTTTTTATGTCAGAACAATATAAACAAATTATTACCATTTTTAATTCATATAAATTCACAGCACAAAGTTCAATGTCTAATTCAAGAGACATTTCAGTAATAAGATTTATTTCTTTAAATTTAACATTCTTAGACACATAGATACATACTCCTCCATGTTCATATTGTACTCTACAGAAACTAGATGCTAGGCAGTAGTTTAGTAAATTGATTTGACTTAGTTCATACTCCTTCATCCAGTGTTCCGAGAGACATACCACATCAGGGTTATCGTGCATCTGAAGACAGCATTCCAAAGACGATACTTTATTGTTGAGCTTCCTGATGTTCTGATGGAATATGGAAATATTATTATTTTTACATTGAGGTTGCCTAAGCAATTCCCTAATTTCCTTGTTCTCAGCAGCTTGTTGATTGTCATTCTTATCTCTCTCACTATTTCCCGATATGTTTGGCATGTTTTCTTTTACGAAAAAACTTACTCTCCGTTTGTGTACCTACTGAGACTTTCGTGACTTCAGCGTAACTTTTCGTACTGGGCAGGGGAAGATTATTGTCCACGTTGCAGGTCACCAATTTGTCAATCACATTTGCAATTTGTGAGGCCGATATGGATCTCGTAAACATCGGTTGAATGTAATTTGCATGTTTAAAATGTGAAAGGTAAAATCTCATTTCACTATTTAATTTTGTTTCATTTAAGCTTATGTTTTGCACAACACCAGGGATAACAATATTAGTATGTGAGAGGCCCCCTAAGTGGTATGCCAGTTGGCTCAAAAATAGTGTGGGGTTCCTTTCATTACCACCGCAAATGAGCACAATATAATCATTTTTAACCGACGAAAAAAAACGGAGGAGGTTCTCAAGTCGACGCGTATATTTTTTTTTTTTTATGTATGATCACGCATAACTTTTAACAGCGCGGTCCGATTTTAAAAATTCTTTTTGGGTTTGATAGAGTATACTTCCGAGGTGGTCCCATTGTCACCAAAACTGAATCTGATGAAGGGATCCGTGAGGAATTGAGGGAACTCTTCGAATATTAAATGCATACATATAGCGATTTTAGTATTTTTAGTAACAAATCCAGCATTTTCATTCAGAAAGTATCATTTGGTGAAGTGGAACTGATGATGAAGACCACAAATGGCTACTATGGCTACCATGGTTGATCACGCATAACTTTTTACTGAGTTGTCTGATTTCAATAATTCTTTTTTTATTGGAGAGAGTATACTTTGAAATTGGTCCCATTTCATTTGGAACTCCCCCCCCCCCTCCGTCATTGGTAGAAATATAGGGATTCATAGTTGAACCCATGAATTTCCTTCTGTGAACCGATAATGTTCAAACTTAGCACACATATGTAATTCTAATGACACTACAACATGACGGAGACTTGATGTTGATCTGATAACTGAGACGGAAAACAGATGAGGGAAATCTTCAACGGATTACAGCAGCTACCTCTTGATTTTTCTTATTCATGCATCTCAATGTGAACTTTATACCTAACTTATGTATGTTGCACGGATTATGACTACCATCGAGGGTCTGATGATGGGGTTTGATGATGGAGTTGGAAGGCTATCGAGAGAAGCCCTTATTTGTTCGGAAACTAAGGTATAAGGGTATACTTTGAAGTTGCTCCCATTTAATTTGGAACTCCCCCCCCTCCGTCAATGGTAGAAATATAGGGATTGTTAGTTGACCCCATGAATTTTTATCTGTGAACCGATTATGTTCAAACTTAGCAAACATATGCAATTCTATTGACACTACAACATGACGGAGACTTGATGTTGATCTGATAACTGAGACGGAAGATAGATGAGGGAACTCTTCAACGGATTACAGCAGCTACCTCGTGATTTCTCTTATTCGTGCATCTTAATGAGAACTCTATACCTAACTTAAGTATGATGCACGGATTATGACTACCATCGAGGGTCTGATGATGGGGTTTGATGATAGAGTTGGAAGGCTCTCGAGGGAAGCCCTTATTTGTTCGGAAACTAAGGTATAAGGGTATACTTTGAAGTTGCTCCCATTTAATTTGGAACTCCCCCTCCCCCCTTCTGTGAACCGATTATGTTCAAACTTAGCACACATATGTAATTCTATTGACACTACAACATGACGGAGACTTGATGTTGATCTGATAACTGAGACGGAAGACAGATGAGGGACCTCTTCAACGGATTACAGCAGCTACCTCGTGATTTCTCTTATTCATGCATCTTAATGAGAACTTTATACCTAACTTAAGTATGATGCACGGATTATGACTACCATCGAGGGTCTGATGATGGGGTTTGATGGAGTTGGAAGGCTGTCGAGGGAAGCCCTTATTTGTTTGGAAACTAAGGTTTTTAAATTATTAATCAGAGTGTAACAAACCTATTGCGACGTAATTGTGTGTAGTGTGTAAACCTCTCAGTTTCTGCATTTCTGCTAAAGCTCGTTCATCGTGTGGCTTTTGTAATACCTAACTTATTTCGCTCTAACTCAGATACCTTCAAGTAGGTAGTTTAACTATACTAAGTGCAACATAAACCTGCCCCTTGGCAAAAAGTTAGTTTCTTTCCGAGGTCGATTACAGCTTTATCAAGTGTTGTTCCCATGTTGTTGTTGTAGCTAACCCCATGTGTTTCTGTTTAGTCCACCAGAGTAAATTTCTTAACCGAACAATTGTCCTCGCGTGTGATATCCATGGACTTGTTTCTCTAATAAGTCCATGGCGATTGTCTAAAACTCGATACTGGCGAAATACACCTTGTTAAAACAAGGAGTGAAAGCCACTAATTAAGAAAAAAAAAACACCATTGACGAGGCCCACAGGTATATGTTATAGGTGATATGTTACCTCTAAGCATGACACGGGATTCGGTAGCTAATTTTAGCTCAGACAAAAGACCGCCACAGTTGTTCACATCTTTTGGAACAACATTATCGGGAGGTTTCTTCCCATAGGTAGCAACTTCACGAGAGTCGTCTATGGAACGAATTGTATAGACACGGTTGTGTTTTGTAGCGAAACAATGAATAGTTAAAGTAAGTAATCAAAGAATAAGTATCTATTAACAGAGAAAAAAAACTGAAAAGTGAAAAATAAAACTTTTTAACAAAAAAATTAAACCGCCGAAAAAAGAAAACTGAAAAGCAAAAAATAAAACAGAGCCTTTTAAGTCTAACTAAGCTCCTACACTAATGTTAATACCTTAATAAATAATTTTGAGTCGGCGCCAAACAAACAAACAAGCATGGCAGGCACCGACTTCAAACCACTCAGGAGGTAGTACATACCATCACACACGTATACATCATTTTACTTTACGAAATAGTTAATTTGCTTGTTTGTTTGTTTGGCGCCGACTCAAAATTATTTATTAAGGTATTAACATTAGTGTAGGAGCTTAGTTAGACTTAAAAGGCTCTGTTTTATTTTTTGCTTTTCAGTTTTCTTTTTTCGGCGGTTTAATTTTTTTGTTAAAAAGTTTTTTGTGTACGATTCACACATTGTGCCCACCGGCTCAAGCAGATCATCCAATTTGGCACCCGGTTTATACCATGTCGTGATCAGATATTCATCACTTAACTTCCTGTGTAACCATTTGCCAAGTCCCTGACCTTGATCATCACAAGCAACAAATATTCGGTGGCGCTTCAGGGGCGACTCAAGACCGGTACATGTCCTGTCAGTTCCGAATTGTGTCATTTTAGAAGAGTTTGGCCCCGCCCGTTCCACAGGCTGAGGCTGCTCATCAGGTATGTTTCGTGTGGTTGGTACATTATGCGAAATCAGCGCGGAGTTGGAACAGTCCGGCTTCATACCATTTCTCTCATGTAGGTTCAGGCATGTCCGCGCAACAACCCGAGGCCGACGGGCAGGTTTGCTATGCGAAATCAGTGTGGATCCGGCGATAGGAGTGGCCATCAGAGTAGGCGCCAATGCAGCAGTATCATTACACGCTATATTCGTTAACAAAGGTTCCGGAGACACAATGACGGGGTTACTAGTAGATTCAGCATAGTTAATGTCGCTATCATCATTCGAGCAGTCTGACGTTGCGCCGTTTTTCACACAAGGCACCCGAAGGGGTGAGAAATCTTTATAACTCACTTTTTTATAGAGATCAACAGTCGTCTTGCTTAGGTTTAGCTCTTTTTGTAGTTCAGCATTTTCCATTTTTAAACTCTCAATTTCCATATGAGCCCCGTCTAACTCCATTATCAACTGATCCATTTCAAGATTGATTTGAATTAGTTTAACAGCCGGATCATCCGATAAACTTTGAAACGAATCAACAATATCACTATTCTGAGATTCCATATTAATAATTTTTCACTTGGATAACTATGCCACAAATGAAAAAATATATAAAAAACGAATAACAATAAACACGTAACTAGACGTCAACATTAACTCAACCGGGGATCGACCTCCAGTGCTATGCGTCCGTGACCGGCCAACAAACCGCTCAACCAGACGTTCCTTACAATGTTATGCAAATTTTGGTAACACTTATAAGAAAAGCCGTTACACCGCGAGGATACGATGAGTCACCCGTTGTTCATTGCTCGCAATTCGTAGGTAGATTATCAGTCTCGCGTCAAGCACTCACCACAGTGATCACATATTATGTGTGTAATTCATCATAACCATTGTTTATTTAATTTTGTGTTGAGTAGTGGCTGTTACTCCAATGTTTATTGTGTACCAGTGTTTAACCACGATCAAAGTGTCAAATGCTGTTACTTTCAAATAAAAACAACAACACCACCATGTAAGTCCACTATTTACCACATATAACGTATATCACTTAATAGTCATAACACTGGCTTTATTTTGAACACACTTGTAAGGTTTATAACTGCGTATTATTATTTATAAATAATTATTCAATCCGGAGACTTGTAATGTACACCTAGGCAACATCGGTTGGTCTCGCTTACCACCGCACGGAAAGTATGGAAAAAAAACATTGGTGAATTTTGATAAAAAATATATAGGTATGTTACGTGTCTTGGTCAATATATAAAAATACTTGGTGGGCAATAAAAACCTAGGACTAGTTTCTGAGAAATAAAATATTTAGTAAAAAAATATGTGGATTATTGGTCCCATAGAAAAAATGTAAGTATGAAAGAAAAAAAAGTGGCTTTTTTTCCATCCTTTATTTTGTCGAGAGTTCGATGGTGGCCCACAAATTCGTCATGGTACCTTTAACAAATAAAACAGATTATTTTAAGGGATAAATTCGCGTTTGTACTTTATTTAAATTAAATTTTGTCGTTATTTTTTTGTGCAGTATAGACTTTACATACATTACTTTCTCCCTGACTTTTAATCAAGTCTAGTTTACTTTTTTCTATAAAGGTACCTGATTACACTTAAGAGCAATAGTCTCGGTACGAGTTTTAATACTTTGCTCGTACGCAATGACCAGAGACCTACTTCGAAAATACCTTAGTTCCGTCCCTTTCTCTCGATTTAGTCTCAAAAGGTCAAATATCTTTTCATTTGGCACAAAAACGTTTCCCAAACTGATGATTCATTTCCCAAACATATGACATTTTATAAAAATCCTAAAATATTTACTGTATCGGAAAAATATGCTATTTTTGATAAAACATTCAGTTTGGGAAAAGTTTTTGTGCCAAACAAGGGTAATCCCAAATGGGCAGTGTCGGGATGAAGTTAAAATCTACGAACTTTGATTTTAAAAATTGGGCCACATTTTTCAATGCTCTTTACACCCGTATTCACAAACGTCACTATGAGGTCTCACAGTGCTCACGAACGCACAGGGTGGTTCAAATCGTCTCATAAACAAAAGGTCGGGCGAAAAGGACCAATCACAAAGCTGTATTGAATTGATACATACAAGAACTCAAACGTAATCTTAAATGTGGGCTATGTCACTAACATTTCCATAACCTGAGAGGAAAATAACAACACAAATTACGCATGCGCTTTAATAGCCTCGATCATAATAAAAAAAACATTATCGCTTTATGTTTTAACTTTTATAATATAACACACGAAACAAATTTTACGCAAGATGAAACAAAAAGGAGTAATTAGGGACAAAAGGGAACAATACATGTATAAACAGAATAACCTAAATTAAAGCCTTAACCTAAATTAAATTTTGATGAAATATTAGGAGAACTTTAAGATCGGAATATAAAAAAAAACGGAAAGGCATAAACAGTTTCGTAAAAAATACATTCGAGTTATTTTAAACCAAATAAATATACAGTATTGGATACTCGTTCAAAAACACGATAAAACGGTATAAAGCATTTAAAAACACAACAAAATTCTACAAACTGGGTATGTGAATGTGGTCGTGTTAAAAAATGACTATTATAAACATTTTGTAACCGCAGGAGCACTTTTCAATCACAAATCACGCGTACACTTCAATGAGAAACTTGTAACCGGAACCTCGTTCACTCTTCAACTTGATATCCACAAAGTTAAAACCAAGTCCGCCCCTTACTATAGATGGTTCTGCCAATCCATTCTCCAGGTCTTTCAAAGCTATCCCCTTGATTTTCTGGTCGCCTGACGGATATTCAAACTTTATTTCCTCCTCTCGTTTAAAGAGAGGGATAGCGGTGGCTTCGACTGTCCTTTCGTAAACTCTTCTGACCAGTCCGCTTTGGTCATAGACTTGACCAACTACCACAGTTTTAGAATGAGCTACAGCTAAGATAGCACAGAGTATAAAACATTTGAGCAACATGTTTGCAGGTCTACTCAGAGCCATGGAATGCGAACGACTGCGGACTGAGTGTGAGGTCAAATGTCTTGCAAGCGATTAGGAATGATATAGTTATAATGTAAAGGCGAGTTTACATGTATAACTGCCGCACTCAGAGACGTCAATTAAATTGAATGCTTGTTTAGTGACGTGTTGTCTTATTCTATTGCTATAGCAAAGATAGAGACAGCAGCAACTTTAATCAAACATTAAATTTAAGTGACGTCTCCGAGGGCCGCAGTTAATGTTGTTTTCCTGTACGACGAGGCTAAATTATGCGTGGTTTTGAGAGTGAGGTTAATGTTTTTTTAAGGAGAATGTCAAGGTTAGGTTAGTTCAATTTGTATAGTACCTTTTTAAATTATCAAATTGTTTTAATAAATAACTTGATAAACTTTTTCTTTAAATAAAAATGTAACCTACAATTGAGGTCTATCTCACCTGATGATAAAAATAAATAGAATAGAATAGAATAGAAAAAAGTGAAAAAAATAACGAATGAACTCGCGGGTGGAGTTTACTGTATCAGTAACAACAGCGAATCCAATCTATAACTACTATTGTTTATTACATTGGTACGTTTAATCCTTCAAGGTATTATATAAATGAAACTCGCATTAAAATTCATAATGTATCAACATTTTCTTTCATATTTTATATGTAGTTTCTCACTTTAAAAATATACTTTCCTTCCCCCCACTTAAGCCCTTCGTAACTTGTCTCACTTGTTTCTGTCTTTAGCGGCAGCTCCGTCTTTGCGTTGATAAGTCAGTATGTCTGTGTTTTTATTTCATTAGTATAGATATAATTTGGAGCTCGCAAGCTCTCGCTCTAACCTCGGTAGTCATCTACATATATAAAAGGCTAAACTGACTGACTGACATATCAACGCACAGCCGAAATTACTGAACCTAGAAACTTGAAATTTGGTACAGGGTTTTCTTTCATGATGTAAGTGAGCACTAAGAAAGGATTTTCCGAAAATCGACCCCCAACGGGAAGAAATGGGGGGGAGTAGCGGGAAACTAATTCTACGCGTACGAAGTCGCGGGCGTCCTCTAGTACCTTATAAGAACGTTCATTATGTACCAGTTACATCAATATATAGCAACATTTTTGGAGGTCTCGGAAACATACATGGACTGCGAATGAATGACTAAGGACTGAGCGTGAAGTCCAGGAAGCAATTTGAATTTGCAGCGTTGTTAATGTAAAGGTGAGTTGACATGAATGTTTATGTTGTTTTTCTTGTTATGCTGTGTTTATTGGTCTTGGAAATGTGAACAGTGCATGATTCGTCCGATGATGCTAACTGCATTTCCTACGTTTTTTTTTTGTTACATTGCAAGTATTGGTAAAAAAATTGCATGTGTAAAAATAAGTATTTCACTTCAAATGTGTGAATGAAGTAATATTTTACCAAAAAAGTTCAAGAAATAAATAACCTAACCTTTGATTGATAATATAATCTCAATTTTAAGCTTGGTGAAATCTCAATTTTAGCCTTATAATACTCGTGACTATTGTAAGAACACTAAATATAAATAACTATCACAAGCCAATAAATAATGTAAGTAGGTAGTTAAAATAATTTAGTAAGTTTATCTAATTTATCAATAAGACAATTCCCTTCTCGTGTATATTCGGTAGGATTAGTTTTTACTACTTTAATTAAAATCTCGTGCCGCCTTGTCTTGCCTTGCCTCGCTGTTGGAAAAGCACCTTATGGCGCGTTCCCATACTTAGAAGCGCGCCCAAAGCGTTGCGGAGGCGTTTTTAGTATTAGACCGTGCCGTGCCCCGGCTTTCACTACATTTGCGGCTTGAAGGGCTTTTAAGCACAAAATCACGCTCTTAATTTTAATATCCACAAACTTAAAACCAATTACACCTCCTATTATAAGAGGTTCTGCTAAGTTGTCCTCCTTAGCCAAGTCCCCATCGTATAAAGGTCAAGGTTAGGGTTAGATTTGATTTAAAATAACTTCTAAAATTATTATTATAAAAAGTTATACGCTAACGGATTAAATAAAAGCAATTCATTTTGTTACTACTTGTAATCACCGGTTTGATTTGATGTTTTTTCTGGAAGTATTTATTACACTTTTTTGCATATACATATTTATATTAATGCTGCGTTCCAGCATGTTAAATGTAAAAAAAATACACAAGATAAGACACGAAAAAATAAGATCTATAACCAAATCGATTGATGCATTAATCAACGCCCAAAAATTAAAATGGAAAGGGGCAGGACATGTATCTCGTCTTAAAGATCGCAGATGGACCAAAACTGTCACAGAATGGAAAGGCCCACTGGGCAAACGCAACAAAGGGAGACCGTACGCACGCTGGGAAGATGACATCAAAAAAATAGCTGGACCAAAATGGCGACAGATAGCCGAAAACCGAGATAAATGGCAATCGTTGGAAGAGGCCTTCACCTGAGAGGGGTTCCTGATAAAAAAGGAAATAAAAAATAATAAATATTAAAATTAAACAATCTATATCAATAGGGTAAATTTAACTATTTTTTGTACTTTTTGTATCAGGAAATAAAGGGCTTTTTTATTTATTATTTATTTATTTATTTATATTAATATCATTTATAAACAAAGGAAACTTATCTTAAAGGAACTGTCCTTTGCCCGTTCTAGCCGTGATATACAAAAACGCGAAAAAAAAACTATGTCTTTCTAAACCTTTAAATTACTTACATTTCATTTCACTTCAGTTTATTCCATGTAATCCAACCTTGCTTACACATTGAACTTCACAAGAGGTTACTCGCGATACCAAAGCAAACACATTAAATATGACCATGCTCGGACCATGCAACAAGCGACCGTACTAGTTGACAATAAAGGCGAATACGGGAGCAGGATGCTATTAATTAATTGTCATAGTGGACTCAATCTGAGTATTTGTCAAATATTTGGTACTGTGGTTACTTTGAGCAGCGCTCGGAGGAATATTTAGCAGGAAATGTATAATTTTCTGGAGTGTTCCAGTAACTGTTTGCACGGTGTGGACATGTGGGCGAAGAAAATGTTTGGATAATAGAATTATGATGATTTTATACTAGCGACCCGCCCACGCTTCGCTCCGATTTATGTGATTTTTTTTGTAACATCCATACTGGTCTAAGAACCGAATAGGAGACGACCTTCACCCAGCTGTTTATTCGATAAAGTATTTTATATCAAATTTAAAATGGTAAGTAATAATAATGGCGAATAGGTTGACTGAAAAATTTCATAATAAAAATAAAAATGATCTTTTTTTAGAAATAGAGAAATATAAATAATTAGCTTATTCCAATAAAACTGTTTAAATCTTGACTTGTGAGATGTTATCCAAGCATAGGTACATACTAACATACAAATTAAGTAAAATTAAGCGTGTAGTCCGTAGACATAGCGCACCGCGCCGAGAAATAAGAATGCGTTGTTATTTTTTTGTTAAAATATTTACTTCGGCCGTTCGTAACTTTTTATCGAGAAGACACAAAGTAAACATGTATGAAAACTTGGATTTTTATTTGGACCCCATTACTTAACAATATGTATGTATGTACTATCAGCCCAATGGAACCCGACCCACCATAGAACGGTGTCACAGTGACATTATAAAACAATTTGTTTGACACTTCTTATAACTTGAATCATAACGTCTCTGTGACACAGTTCTATGGTGGGTCAAGGTTCCAATGGTCTGATAGTATGTACTATCAGCCCAATGGAACCCTGACCCACCATAGAACGGTGTCACAGTGACATTATAAAACAATTTGTTTGACACTTCTTATGACTTGAATCATAACGTCTCTGTGACACAGTTCTATGGTGGGTCAAGGTTCCAATGGTCTGATAGTACATAGATAAAACAAAATATATGTTCCACCTTTTGTAAAGAAGAAACCCCTACAGACTGGACTAAATATGTAGTTTTGTCTGTCATATGAAGTACAATCTGACGAGAGAGGGAAATCTTATGTTCGAATAATGACGTTGACTCTAATGGAAAATTTTCAGAGGCACGTTTGTTTTGTTTGTAATTAGTTATTTTTGCGACCGGGCGCCATCCATCACGTTCACGAGCTGCATACCTATGCATTTTATCATTGTGTAAAGAACTTGATGCATGATATGGAAAAAACTGCAACAACATCATAAGATTGACATTTGGTTGGTGATACTACAATACTGCGTAACTAACAAATTCAATAGGTTGCAAAACGTGCCTTACTGACGTACTAGCTAAGGTGTATATTGCACCTAATTTAATTTGTTTTTTAGCCGTATTGCAATATCAATATCACCGACAATTTCTAAAAATTATAATCAGTTGTGTATCGTGATTATTATACATATAAGGTATTATTTTGATCAAGACACATTCTGTCGATAAGATCGAACTTATAAATAAGGCTGCCTAATTGAGAATGCACGCGCTAAAATCGCTTTGTGCGCTCTCACGGGGCTACTTAAACTCGCCGGTATGGCGCGTTCACTCCGTTCACTCGTTCGACCGACCGAGTGCCGTTTTTAAGAGAATAACACCCCAGTATAGCCGGAACCTGATAAAGTTTACACAACTCCCTTAATGGTGGTAGTACTTTGTGCAGGCTCCATCCGGATTGCTACCACCATCACCTTTAACCTACCGCCAAGCAGCTGTTGTATTGTTGTGTTCCGGTGTGGGGATAAGACAACCGGTAAAATCACTAGCATGAGGTATTCTATCTCAGTCCTCAGAGTCGATAACGCTATAGCAGTCTTAGGATTGTAATCTTGAGAATGCTAACATCTATTGGTTTAAGATCCCACTTTCCAACAGGTGGCCTGAATGCTCGTTTGCCTTCTCTATGGATTTTTTGTTATCAAAATAAAATAGGTTCTCCTAATAAATTAGAATAGCAATAACATTTTTATTATAAAATCATCGTTTATTCGCTTAAATTAAAAGTAAATGTTATAGAATTTTATATCTAAAAGGATACTCGTATCTGGGTCGGCAAGTCGTTTATAGACCAAAAACAATAGAGGGCCCCAAAAACTACCCTGTGGGACACTTGACCATATACAAGACGTTTTCTTATTTCTTATTAAATTCTTATCTTAAGAATTGAAATTTCCATTATAATCTTTTTTATTACCTATATTAGAACTAGCGACCCGCCCTCGCTTCGCTTCGGTTTATGTGAGTTTTCTGTAACACCTGTATTAAACCAGAATTTATTACACATATAAACTTCCTCTTGAATCACTCTATTTATGAAAACCGCATTAAAATCCGTTGGGGATTTTGAAAGGTCTAAGCGTGCATTCAGAGGGATAGACGGCGGCGGGAAGCGACTTTGTTTTATTCTATGTAAGTATAGATAATAAAAGAAAGGACTTTCACACATTTAATAGCAGTATCATTCTTTTTTACAATCTAACCTTATAAAGAATTCATAGTTACTAATGAAAGTAATAAATAACGTTTTCTACCGCGTTTAAAAACAATAAATCACAGGTATTTGTACCAGGAGGCAATAAAAGGCAGGAGATATTTCTAATATCGTCAAATAAATAAGAAATAGATACATCGACTTGATTTGTGAGATCGGACGGCTTAGGTTACGACGCGGCGTTATATAGAGTTGTTATTACTGCACTAACGTTAGTAAGGCATTCAGTATATAGTGAATAGTTTGGTTGTATTATACGGTACTGCACAACTATCTTGCTTAATGTAAGTAGTTAAGTTGTTTTATTTACCCGTTAAGAATAAAAAGCTCAGAGGGATGCTCAGAGGGCTAAGTCTTCATAACGATGAGTTAACGATTTTCGGAAATCGATAAAATGGATAGGATTGACGTAAGCAGATGACAGATCGCGTCAACCACCAATTCTATATTTCGAGTCGATAGAAAACAGAAACTCTGGCAGCGTTTGAATCTTGACTAGGCCTACAGTGGTACCGGACTACTCAGTGATCTTATACAAGATGCATTGCCTTGCCTGTACCCTTACCATTAGTTACGATTATTATTACTGTACTCGCTAGCGAGTCGAATGCTCTGTCCCTCGCACTCTATAAGAATACTGCGAGGTCAGCGAGTGACAGAGCATTCCCGGTATGGGCAAATGTTTGTGTGATGAGCGCGTATTTTAAGAGTCATGGATGTTTTCTATGTATTAAAGTATGTATTTCTCTATGCGATATAAGTATGTTTATAGTGAATTAGGACAGACAAGGGTAAAAATATATATCTGCACAAAGGTACAAAAGTATGTATACATAGACCTAATTGTTATAGCAATAAGGTCTATTTACGTATTTTTGAGCCTTTGTGGTTATATTTATTTTTATCCTTGACTATCCCAATTCACGACAAACTATTGGTGCCCTTGACTGTACCTTTAGTAGATAGAAGCTTAGTTTGGGACTAAATAATTGCGTGTGAATTTGTCCCTGATATTTTAATATTGATACTTGTAGTAAAGGATAGGTGTTTTGGGTTTAACAGCTCTTTATAAATCCAACCCCAACCAAAAGCTATAATGGCCTGTAATAGTATTTAAGTAGGCCTAATGAGGGATTTCACATCGAAAGGGTGTCGGACGGACCGGTTGTAAGACCATTAATTAACTTACAGTGTATTACAGATACCCATAGTCATTGTATTATCAACTTTATATTGTAGCTACGAAAATCCAAATCAGTTTGATAAGGAACACTGACTTGTAAAAAAAATGGGCTACGGACCTATCGTGAATTAAAATGATGCAACTCAAAATAAAACGATTTTGCATTTTAATCTTAAATCGGAAGGCTTAAGATTTTAATTAGAATAACGTTACATTTTGAGTTGTTACGTTTTTAATTGGTAGAGTATCTGGAGATAAGGTTGGAGGTAGATCGATGGATCTTTAAAATAAGAACCCTAAAGCCAACCTTAGGGTCAGTGAAATACATAGGTCTTAAAGGGTTTTCGGTTTCGGGTTAAATCGGTTAGACTCGCGTAGTAGCGTATGAGAGTGAGTCAGAGGGGTATAAACCCGAAGGGCGTTTTGGTTGTTGTTTTCAAATCTGAGACAGTGCTATTTAGTGCGAAGTAGTTTGTAAGAAATCGGAATAATGGCGAAATATCCGGTCTGAAAGAAGAGGTTACAGGAAAGGGTTAAATTTATATGTCAGATATGCTTTACTTGACGATTATGAAACAGGCCCTTAGTGTTTTCACATTTATTTATTCAAATTCAAATTCAAAACATTTTTTTCGTCCATCTGGGATCACAGTTCAGTTAGTTACAATTTCTTAGCCTAAATTTAGGAAATATTATAACCTAATTAATACAATATAAAAACTATTTAAAATAACATGAAAATAAAAAAATATGTATAAATCAGACACATAATAATGGGTATGTTGCCTAAATGCTTTTAAGAATACAATTAATCATAATTATTAAAAACATTTCACGCAGGCTAATCTTGGCAGAGATAAGTAGATTAAAACAATGTCATAGATCTCAATCAATTACTAATTATCAAACAATGTCACTCGTTTATCAACCGTCATTTTAATCAGTTAAAATAATCATTATTGATTCCTTACATTCAATACAGTATGTAAACTAACTAAAACCATCTCTTTAAACCAGTTGATAGCCAAGTCGAGTTAAGTATTTTAACACATGTTTTGCTAGTACGGGTCGAATATTTTTAATTTTATCATTGTTTAAAAATTATAAACACTTACCTTTTTCAAAGTCGGTTAACCCTAAAAGTATCACCCTATGTGTAATGTTTACGTCGTGACAGATTTATGTCATTCAAATTTCACTGGTGTCACTTTATTGTCAATTATAAGGGCGATTACCAGACTGCGTGACAATGAAAGAGCGGTTCCGGTCAGTACCGGATAGTAGTAGTAGTAGTGGTGGGCCTCGTCCTCGTATTGACGTCAGAACGGAAAAAAGGATCTACAACCATTTTACAGAAAATCTTGGCTTCAGCACTAGAAAAGCGGGGAGTTGTATGATATGGTACGTTTGCTGAACCCCACACCTCTAGACTATTTCTTCTGGGGATGGGTGAAACAGTTAGTATTTAAAAAAAGTGTCGAGAACGGAGGAAGAAATGAGGCTGCGGATTGTACAAGCTTCGAACATAATCAAGCGACGTGCCAGGCAAAATCCAGATTTGATGCGTAGCGTTCACTTGAAACAACCATCGTCGCTTGGTTCAAATAACGGCCACATTTGGTCTAATCTACGTCGTATTTAATCGGAAGTGTGCACATAGCCTTACTTTAACTGACATTGAAAATGTTGAACTTGGCCTTGACCTGACAACCAGATGACAAATGTTACAATTGTAAACAAATAATACAGGATGTTATTGAATCATGAATAACTAAAATGATATTTTTTGTATTACAATTATACATTATAAAAAACGTTAGAATTTCAATAATTTATATACGAAGACCTTATTTATCGCCTATACATGCCCGGATTCAAACAAATGGTTTTAGTAAGTTTACATACTGTATATCTTGAACGCGTAAACAAATTTAAAAAATACTATGCGCGTATTTTTGTTTTTAATTTTATCTGTGGTCAACATTTGTGGTGTGCCAGTGACATTCGATTTAAAAAGCCAAGAAGAGGCAAAGGACAATGTTGGGTTTCAGCCAGTGGCGATCTCTCCAGCGGAGAATGAAATGCCAATTCTTGGAGCCGGAAGCGCAAACGGGATGTTACTAAACGGCCATCTTTTTAAAACTGTCAAAAGATATTTCTGCTGGCTCTCCCATTACGATAATCGTAAGTATATATGACACTTATTACTGCTTAAATTGCTCCTGTTTTAAATCGTCTCTCTCTAATTAGACTAACGCGAAAGGGACGGATGCTTGCGTGTGAAATACTGGCGTTCTTATCTAATAATATTTATGCTATCTTACTATTACTACTATAAGGCTGTAACCACAAATAACATTCAATCAATAGCGGGGTGCGGAGGCGGTGCGAAAGCGAAAGCTCTTCTCTCTTCTTTTAATGAAAGGAATCTCTCTGGGAAAGGCATGGCCAAGGCGGTCTTCGTACTTCGAATTATTAACCGATGAGTTTAAGTTGTCCTGTGAAAGCGTATGAATAATATTGTAATACGTGCTTTTTTACATAGGTAGCTCGTTACGTACGACACGTCGAAACAATTTGTCGTCTTGGACGCACCACACAACGTCGTCGTCGTTTCCTTTCCGCCCCGCCGCCGCCTTGCGTTGCTGTTTTAATCGGTGATAGAATATTAGTTAGGAAGGTACCTACCTACTTAAATATTCGTTTAAGTAACAAAGACTACGGAAGCGTTTGCAATTTTAGCAGATTACATTTACGTAGCAGGTACTTATTGCAATGATTTACTGTGATATGATGATTTCAATAAATTAATTTGTTATTCGTAAGAACTCAATCGTAGAGAGGAGAGATGAATAAACAAAGCGGATCATGGAAGCATAGAAAGTAATAAGAAAATCTGCAATAATATTATATTGAATGCTTTTGATTTTATTTTTCGCAAATCGCGAAATTTTCAATTAAGTTGGCTTCTTTGCAGATTCCGACATCTTACTGTACGGAACCAATGGATGGATATTTCCTGAGCAGGACGTCAATCTGACTTTATCGTACCCTTCTGCAAATGTAAGTACCTAAGATTCCGTTTCAGAGAATGTTTTACTTCGCCGATTATTCATTTCATCGACAAGCATTTACACGTGCAGGAGTTATAATTTTTTGGTAGTCACAGGTCGAACAGATGTAACCTATGCTTATGATAACCTATAAAGTTCCAGCAGAAACGAAACGATTACATTCGAAAAAATGAGTGTCGGTGATTCAAGGAGATCCCAAAACTTTTAACTATAATGTTGTGCGCTTGAGCATTCCTACTTTTTAATAATAATAATTCACCTTGTAATGTAATACCTACATTACAAGGTGAATTATTATTATTAAAAAGTAACTTTTATTTTAAGTATTATTGTGTATTAAGATTGAAAAAATGAGTTGCTGCTGGAGTTTCTTGCGGCGCTTCTTCTCCGCAATGATGGCCTTGTCCACTTGTAGATTCACTCCATATTACCGACGCGCGACGTGTAAAAGAGCACTCAAGTGGCCAATTTCCTATTATTTTTTTATTTAACAATCGCTCAAGTAGATGCTCAAGTCTATCAGCATCCTAATAAGGACTTGTCTTCCCTAGCCGAATGTCGAAGAGATCGAGGATCACCTCATCATCGGGTACCAGGTCATCATGTTCACCGACGGGCCGAACAGCGCCGGGTTCATCACCGGGGGAGGCCTGTTGCAGGTACAGTCAGACACAAGTGTTCAGAATATTGTGAAGCTAAAAATTTCCATACTAAATGCGATAACGCCGATAACATTTCTCTCCCCTTAATATCAGCCCGATCAGTCCGTGTTGGCTTTAAGAAGATTGTGAAGTAACGTTTAAATAGTTTAGCTGTCATTTTTTTCATATAAAATAATTTTAACTCCGGGCGATATCGATTGGGCGTTTTCCAAAAAAAGCGCACGTAGTTAAGGACTTCAATTAACAAACGGTAACTTTTTCCATTACGTCACAATAATTAACTATATTTCTCATTAAAAAAATAGTGCCATCTCAGACAAAACTCCTGTAGCAAATACAACCATTTTACTAACGAGTGAGGATTGCAACTGCTTCGGTTATTGAATATGAGATACGGCCTAGTGGCGTATGAGGGCAGTACATAAATATTTAACTAATTATCGTGACGTAATGGAAAAAGTTTGTTAATGAAAGTTCTTAACTACGTGCGTTTTTTTCTAAAACGCCCTTTTAACCCCGTAAATCAAGTCCGATTTTTCCAATTTTTGAATATGACCGTCTGACAGCTAACTTCAATCCTGTACATTGTTGATAACAAGAACGAACGCCGAATGCATCCGGCCTTTGATCCTACATTTATTTTGACATATTTCAACAATCGTCCACATAATCAACTTCCACAGATTCAATCCAACGGTGTCAAATAACATTATTTTCACCATCTTTTGCAGGACCACATAACCCTCAGCTTCGTGATGAGCAAGATCACGATGGTGTCGTACGAGTTCTGGCTCTACGGAGTCCCTGTGTCTCAGATCTCGCCCGCAGCGGGCGTCAACTACGAACTGTGCTGAGGATGGGTTTCTCTTGAGGATAGGGTCAGTTAGGTACCTGATTAAAATCCGGAAAAATTACCAACAATACGCAGCAGGAACTTTTTTTAAAGGCGTTCTGAAGAAGGCAAATGCATACTTTTTTTTTGTTCAGTATTTTGTGAGAAGATAAATAGGTACCTAGACGAAATTCTGCTAGTGGCTAAAAAGTTTAAACGCCACGTGGTAATTTCTACGTCACAACTAGTTCTACGTAACGCGGTTACAAACAAAATGACGTCATTCCGCCCACAAGTCCAAAGCGGACTTTCTACTTGTTTTCTCTGTAAATATCAAAATAAATTGAAATATAATTAGGTAATAAACTTTTGAGATAAACCTCTATAAGCACTTTTCAGAATACCTTTTAAAAAAAAAACCTGTTCTCAATTGCAGAAAGACCCTAGACAAGATTCTTAACGCTAACGTAAACGATTTTCGAAAACTGACAAAATGTATGGAATTGACGTAGGCGCTCGACGCGACCGTCTGACAGCTCACGTCTATCCTATACATTTTCAATAACGATAAAGTTCGCCGAGTGTTTCTTGTCTATGGCCACTGGACATTTTCAATCCGACACAGATGTGTTAAATTACTACAAGATGATTACATTACTTTGATTAAATTAATAACTATAATTTGACTTTCATTTCTCTTTCTTCACTTCACAAAATAAATAATAAGAAGGAAGGCGATCAACGAAAACCATAATCTGCAAAACATTATTTCAGTGATGTAAATGTCTGCTCTTTAGTCTATGTTCACACTAATTTATAGCTTCACTATGGCTTTTAACCTTAAATGACCTTTAAACTATTTTGCATAGATCTGGCCTGCGACCTATCATTGCATCATGGTAGCTCGTGCGTCTATGGAAATATCTCTATCCTACTATCTTAGATCTAACAACGCTCTATGGCTTCTTAAACCGATTTGTGATTCAAAGAAAATGTATTTAGATACCGTTGCAGTCTACGCATTAGCCCAAATCAGAACAAAAAATCTGATACTATCAGTAAACGAAGCCAGCCCTAATATTGTCTATAGACACACAATATTATCTTTTATCAGGTCAATCAAAATAATTTACTAAATTTAAAAACCCCTTATCACTGGCAGGCGACAAGACTAATCATTTATAACTGGTCACTGATTGAATAACACCTCGTTTGTTATGAAATTAAAAAATAGAATTAGCAATGCTTGGATTATACTGGCGGGTCATTTTACTTTTTTGCTCTGTGACTAATGTCAGTGCGGAGTTCCAAAATTTTTCGAAATTCAAAAATTTAACCCAGCGCAAAGAGATCCAACCTATTGAGGAGGTGTTGAACTCAACCCCAATTCTAGTGAATGGTGTCCTTTACAAAACTACTAAGAAGTATTATTGTTCTTTGTGGAATGATGAAGACTGTAAGTATTATTTTACTATGTTTATGTTTGTGGATAACAGAGATGAGTTTATAATAGACTAGGTCACATCAGTATTTCTACTCAGTACTCATAGTAGGTATAAGCCTTTAGCTTATTTTGGGTCAAGGTAATTTTTGTGCGAGATTGTCTCCAGAGAGTCGATTTTAAAATATTTTGAAGAGGGACAGGAAAAGAAGTGTTTTTCTACTATACATTTGAATACTGTATTTTATGTTAAAAAAAAGAAAAACAAAGGAATGAGAAGCCATTAAAGTTTTTACACAAAGAAAATCGAAGAATTTTTTAACTTCCCATTGACCTCTATGAACTTGAAATTTAGTGACAATGTTTATTATTACGTAGTAAATTTTACCAACCAGTACCGATATATTGATAAATCAGATAATAGGCAGGATTCAATTAAGTAATCAATTTATCATTTACCAATGCAGTGCAGTGTAACGAGGGCTGGTACGGAGGATGGACGATTGATCTAATTCCCTTTCCGATCACCAGGTATCCACACCATAGTGTTCGGTCAGAAGGGCTGGACCTTCAAAAGACAGGATGTGAACCTCACACTGGCCTATCCTTCCGAAGAAGTAAGTTGTACTTACCTAATACTGACGTCCTGCCAAAGAAGATGGCTGACTGTATAGTAACCCCCTTACTAATAAACGTTGAGTAACGGTGGTATAGCTATTTATTTATTTATTTATTTATTTATTTGACATGCCAACAGCACATAAACATTACAAATTGAAATAGGTACAGGTAGGGATGTATACAGTACCAGGCGGGTGACACTCGCGCTTATTGCCTACAAAATTTTCGGCCGCCTCGAAGATGCTAAACAGTTGAGTGTCATGCGCGCGCTCGTCTTGACGCGCGCCGCCGTAAGCTGCCAAAGCTCCTAATTCCGGTTTTTGTAGAAATGGCTACTCGAAAAGCCAAACGATACTGCGCAGCATACGGGTGCTTGAATAGTGATAGGAACGTCGACCTGTCATTTTTTACACTGCCGAAGGATATCGAAAGTTAAGATTATTATTAATATTATTTATAACTTCGATCTAGGTAGGTAATTACGAGTAACTGTACTTAATTACTGACCCAATCATTACAGTTTTGAATCCTCGACGCAAAAAGAGAGATATAATTATTATTTATTTTGTTAACGACCCGTCCGTAGTTTTGCAGCTTTCAATAACCTACCTACCTTAAAGAGCGTTCAGTGTAAGTAGATCTCCCAGTAATAGTTGCTGCCTACTAAAGCAAGGTCAGCATATACTTGTTTTTAGTTAAACACTTAAAAATATTAAAAATTGGCAGCATTTCTCTTTGCCTCTCGTTTATTAGGTATTAATGTCGTCGCGTGTCGCATGTTTGTATTGTAAACGCCAAAAATGTTAAACGGAAAATACCTAGTAGATAAGTTAGCTAAGTTTCCAAGATGTTCAAAATTTATCTCGACTTTACATCTTGCAAAATGTTAATTATTACCTAAAATAGGTAGTTTATTATTTCAGTACGTCGGTCTTACGTACAGTCGAGTTCATAAATATGTATAGGTACACTTTAGTACCTTATCACTTTAATCGTTGTGACAATTTATATATGGCAGTTTAAACATGACATTAAACACAGACAAGGTACTAAAGTGTATACATATTTATAAACTCGACACTCGGGATCAATAAAACTAAAAACTAGGCATTTATCACATTACAGAAAAATGACCAAGAAAATATAAAAATAGAATTAACAAACATTTTGAAGTTTAAAACAGCACAAAACTACGGTAAAACTAGTCTACGTCTTATTACGTACCTAGATAGAAAGGGAGATCCGAGCAAACAACAAACAAGTCACGAAAAACATTTGGGATGTACTATTTTTTCTCGTCATTTAACTTAAGCGAACTACATAAGAAAACTACAATTAATAATAAATTCATTTTTTTTTCTTACAACTGCCACAGAACAATTCATAATACAAGTAACTGCCAACCCTGCGAAGTGGGCGGAGTCAGTTAAGCTCATGACGGGCGAAATAATACAGATTCTCGCGGCGCAGATTTAAGGTGCATTTTGCCTCGTTATGAGCGCCCCCACTATCGATCGCAGAAATGTAACCAAGGTCACTTCGTGCCGTGCACTTATATTATTATCGTTAACGCGTTCTGAGTAGGTTTAAATTAGCATGTTTGCTGTCACAGAGAGTCGCTTCTGTACTTGTACTATTACTTATTCTGTGACAGTACAAGAAAAGTTTATGCGCCAATAACAGGCACGCGCCAGCAATCATACAGTCTATTAGGGACTAACGCTAAAAGTTAAAACAATTAATCTTGAATGAATACAATAAAAAATACAATCTTAGAATTACATGAAATAGCTATATAGCATAGCTATGCAATGTTTTGTTCTTATCTGTCATTGTCTCATTTGAATTTGACAGATAAGGACAAAACATTGTATAGCTATACCACCGTTACTCAACGTTTATTAGTAAGGGGGTTATAGTTTAAGCGGGTCTATATCATCTGCCATAATGAATTTTAGTCATAATGTGTTTTAGGTCATTAATCATTATTATCGCTAGCCATAACGTATTTTTTTAAGAAACTGTAAACTTTTCATGTTTTTTTATAATGAAACCTAACTTAAACTAGCCTTGTCTACACTACTAAGAAATGTTGAAAAGTTTACTGTTCATTATGACAAGAAAAATTATGGGAATCAACTTATGATGCTCAATTCGTTTTAGATAACAACTTTTTTTACATTGGTCTACAAACTGGATGGTACAACAAAACAATTTTACAATTAGGATTACGCTACCTATCTGTACATCCTAAAACAGTAGACACAGCATGCATACAACTATCAAATAAAAATTTCTTTTCTGAATACTCTCTTGCATATTTTGCAGGTGGAAAAGCTTGAAGAATATGTAATAACAGGCTTCCGAGTGGTGCTGTTTACAGACGGAACGGAGAGCAGAGCCTATATCAGCTCTGGCGGTTTACTTCAGGTAATAAAGTCCTTCAATGCATTTAGAAACTAATTACTACAATTCGGTTCCCATGTGAAACTTAAGAAAGAAGTATATGGTTCAAAATATCTTTGACAGTTACGTTACACCCGCCCCAGAATTTATTAAATATAAAAATCTTCCGTGAAAATATCTAACTGATGGTGAAAACCACATCATCCGTTGCGTGATTCAGGGGGAGTTAGTGGATATAAAGACAGACAGACAGACAGGCGTGGAAACCGAAACGGAATAAAAAAAGTTAGCGTCTAAAAATAATTGTCAGCCACTTTAATGCGAATTATGTTACTAGCTGTCTTTAAGTAAATTTTCAATAACCTTATCTATTATTTTTTCTGTTATTTCCAGGATTCCATAAGCTTCACATTCATATGCAGCAGTATAACAACTGTATCGTATCAGTTTTGGTTGTACGGGACCCAACGCAGCACGTTGCCTTCAAGGGAGCCGGTCGACTTGTGCGAGTAGAGTAGGGCTTCCCTGTCCGGGTTTCCCGGATTTCTCCACGTTGACAGGTGTCCGGGGGGTTCTAAATGCGTCCAGATCCAGTAGCAAAAGTCAGTCGAGACCAGGTTGATTATTAGTACCATTCGCGTAGGGATATAATGTATGTTCTAGTTTAACATGAAGACGCACATCAACTTCAATAAGGACCTATCATTGAAGCCCTACGTTTCCTAAACGGGCAGTCTTAATACTCTATGAAAAATACATATACGTGTGAAATGGGCATAAATAAATATTTTGTTTAGTTTTTTATTTATTTTTTACTTTAGACGAAAAAGACTCCTATAATTTAGGCAAGATTTTTTCCTGCTCCTAAAAAATTCGTTATATTATGGGCAATTTAATCTGTTACAAAATGGTTGCTTAAACTTAAAGCATGGTAGGTGTTATATAGAGCCTTATTCTTCTCGGTAAAACCACATTGCCTTTCTCATGTTATTGTATTGTCAACGTTACGATAGCCAAGTTAAACATAATATGATAACATGTCAATGGCAATATGGTTTCGTACAGTAGAATAAGAGACCCTGTTATTATGGCATGCCTAGAAAAAAGCGCAGCAAACCATCCTGATGCAAGCTGTTCTGTTTTGACAGCATTGCCGTCCAACTGACCATCGCAATTTGGTAGCTTGGGTTACGTTTGTAGCTTAAAGTCAAGAAGCTTACATACTGTGGAGAATGCAAACTTTGAAGTGAAACTTAAAAAAATATTTAACCTTGAATTCGTCACGTAAGTTTTGCATCTATTTCTTAGGAATTAAGAAAGGAGATGCGAGATGTTATTGTTTCTTTTTAACTTTCTGGAGAAAGAGATGCAAAAGATACCTGACGTAATTCATGGTAATTTTTTCCTAGCTTCGATCATTCATTTGCTGTGTACCTACTCTCTATAAGTTATAGGCTTCTTGGATAAAGTGCGCTATATTTCCGACGCCTAACTCGACTCGAACGCAACTTGACCCGTATAAAGTAATTATACTGGGCTAAAAATTTACTCAGGAGAATCTTTAGCAGAACATAATACTCAATTATACAAAGTAAAATTAGATAAAGAACATAAATGATTAATGATGGTAATTCGATTTTCGATGTTTTTTAGGGTTCCGTACCCAAAGGGTAAAAACGGGACCCTATTACTAAGACTCCGCTGTCCGTCTGTCTGTCTGTCACCAGGCTGTATCTCAAGAACCGTCATAGCTAGACAGTTGAAATTTTCACAGAAGATGTGTTTCTGTTGCCGCTATAACAACAAATACTAAAAACAGAATAAAATAAATATTTAAGGGGGGCTCCCATACGACAAACGTGTTTTTTTCAGTTTTTTGCTAATGTTGTATAGATAATGGTACGGAACCCTTCGTGCGCGAGTCCGACTCGCACTTGGCCTTTTTTTTTAAAATTGATTTTTAATAAAGTGTGATATTGAGAACTTAAAAAAATGCAAGATCAAATGACTTATTAACATTTTAGTAAGTATCTATTACTCGTAAATAAACTTTAAACGGACTGCTTCCAAGCAGTTGATAAAAAAAACACTGTAAAACCTTTCGAAACTTAAAACGGAAACATTAAAAACAACACTGAAAAAATATTACTTGCTCTTCTTTTATTTTATTTATAAAATACTAAATAATTCCTGACATTTCTCCTTTAACAACGAACCAGCATCTGATATTTTTCTCAAGGGTTATATAAAATTTAATATCTGCGAGGGCCTTGTTATTATGAGTTTATTATTTGGCTGTAAAGGCACCTGAGCCTTCGTCTAGACGGGCTATGAAATAAACTACGACATAACTAGGGATCGATAGTGATGTCACTGAGCAGTAAGTTTTTAATATTCAAAGCGCGGATGTAATGTAACTTAAGAATTTTTAGATTTGGCATTTGTAGTTGTCGTTAATGTACATAGTCTATCTTTTTAGATCTGCATCTGCTTTTGGGAAAACATTTTTACCGATCATTTGTAACTTCCAACCTTGACACTGCCAGAATTGTCCCACTGGACAGTAGCCATTTGTCAAAGAATTGAACTTGAACATTGTAAGATAAGATAAAGATAAAGACATTTATTCAGTAAGTAGGCTGCACGGGCACTTTTACACGTCAAGAATCTACCAGCGCTTCGCAAGAGGAGACCACTGCTGAGAAGAAACGTCGCAAGAAACTCAGCTGTAGTGGCTACTGTCACATTTAAATTCGGAATAATTAAATTTATGTGTTATTCGAAAACGGAAATTAAAATATTGGTAGGTATAAGTTATTAATTTACCACTAAATCAAATTTTTATTTATATTTCCAGTCACCGTATGGAACTCTCTGATTGTTATTTTAGAAAATAGCCAATAGACTCTTATAGGATTTTCCATATTTCTTGTACAGGTAAAATTTTGAGTTTTGGAATAGGTAAAGGCAAAATTGAAAATAAACCGCCCTTCAATAGATGTCTCTGTGCCCGAAACATTCATACCTACCTACCTTGCATTGTGCGTCTTGAGTAGTATGTACCTATTTTTTTAAACGCCAAATTTGGCTTTACCGGATATCTTTATGATGTGAAAAGAGGATTGTGTTGTGAGGCTGAAAATATACATACAAAATGCGGTATTTTTGAATATGTTGTAGACATTATTAACAATTTGGGTCTGTACGTTTTCTTTCCAATAAAATACTAAAAAAAAACGTAAGTAAAAATAAATGAAGTGTACAAACCTAGTTTTTCATAATATTTGCATGTAAAAAAAATCGGAGCTAAATTTGTATTGAAGAAAAAGTGTTCACAGACGGTTAGTAAGATCAATGGAACTAATCCAATTGCCATCAATCCAGACGGACGGACACCAAAATTTAGCCCGCTTACGATGTCAGTCCAATGGCTTATACGTCTCGGTCGATGAAGCCGCCAATGGATGTGGGGTTGACAGACCGTCAATGACCACCTTTAGCAAACAAGGTTCACCATTGACGAACACAACAATGACGATATTATAATATAAAAATCAGCAGTTAACTAAATCAAAAATCTACCCGCACATAACTACTTATCGCTAAACCTACATACATGACCTTATTAATGAACATGAATTAATCATGGAGTAGCTAATCCATGTTCTTTATCTGTCGAATTCAAATGTCACAATGACAGATAGGGATAAAGCATGGCTTAGTTACTCCACGTTTAAATAAGGCTGAGAATAATCAAAGACTACTCACAACCAGCTCCCATTGGTCCATGGCTCTCGCCGCCTGCGCTCTCCGCCCACCAGCCCTGCCGCCAGCAGTACCAACAGCGTCACTGGCGACATCTTGACAAAATGACCGTCACATCGCACAAAATGGCGGCCCGTTGGAGGTTATGTTTCACATTGCTGTTTGTTTGGTATCTGATTGGGGAAATTGTGCGCGTTAAGTGAAAAAAATTGGTTATAAATTAAAACAGAATAAGCAGTTGCGGTGATATGGGTAATGTAAAAGGGAGCGGCAGGGTGCTATTCGATTAAACTTTAACCCCCTTACTAATAAACGTTGAGTAACGGTGGTATAGCTATACAATGTTTTGTCCTTATCTGTCAAATTCAAATGTCACAATGACAGATCAGGACAAAACATTGTATAGCTATACCACCGTTACTCACCGTTTATTAGTAAGGGGGTAAAGATATATGTATACATTTATTTACATATTATCATGGTTTTTTATTTGTACATTTCTATTCAAACTCTCCCGAGGTTGTGACGTGCTTCTGTCCATGACATCTATATGTTATTTTCAGTCGTTCCTATTTTAAAATATCGGGCCATAGAGAAGACGTTGAGTCTTCAACCTTCACAGTAGACTGGGAAAGAGCACACAGACCACGTGTGCCAGACTTGTCTGAGGCCATTAAACATTTTCAATTTATAGAAATAAAAATAGAAACTTCTAGAAATAGAAATGATCTCAATGCAGCACATGCATTTGCCAACCTTGAGGCACTCTCAGATGGAACACCTATACGTTAGTCTTTTGACCGATGATCTGACACCGGAGCACAACAATGCGGCCACTGGGGGTAGGTTGAGAGAAAGGGACAGAGCTATAGCAGTGACACATCTCTGTCCCTTTCTCTCAACCTAAACTGAACTGCTTTAGTATGTCACGTATGCTACCCCCCTAAACTGAGAAGCAACTCTGCTTAGCGGCAGATTAGAGGGTGAAATGGAGGTCGTTATACCGACGAACCCTGTAGAAAGTATGTATGTAAACTGTTTATTGCCCATAAACATTTACAAGACATGTGTGCATCGATATAGGTAATGTACATAAGCGAACTATCCCATAAGGAATCTTTTAGTTAACCTCGGACTAGAATAAGCAAGGACAATGCTGGAGGTGAGACAAATTAACAAAATAACAGAAAATCAGAGAAACAGAAGAAGAACTGGAAATATACCAACATAATTATACTACCATATACGTAAACAGTAATTAAACCTACAACAGAGCAAACAGAGCTAAGGATCAACACTCAGACTTATCTTGTCGACAGCCACGACTTCTTTAACCTTTCCTTCAATGAACCGACAGATCTATATTGCCATACTAGCTTCTGCCCGCGACTTCGTCCGCATAGATTTCGATTATAATTATTCCCTCGGGAACTTCTAAATTTTCCGGGATGAAAAGTAGCCTATGTGTTATTCAAGGGTATAAGCTATCTCCATTCCAAATTTCATCCAAATCCGTCCAGCCGTTGCATTGTGAAGAGGTAACAAACACACACACACACACACACACACACACACAAACTTTCGCATTTAAAATATTAGTAGGATTACCTCAAGTACGGTGGAAACTCATTCCACAATAAAAGTCCCACGTCCACTAAAACTGTAGGAGGTTTAGCCCTTTCTGCAGGGTTCATATGGCAAGTATTAGTGGTTTCCAACACGTGTCCCGGAAATTATGTGGTACCACAGAATAAGTAACAGTAAAGGTAGTGGTACACCAATGTATAACTTACTGATGCGTTGCGGTTGAACAAATCGTCGCAAGATAAATGTAATGTCCACAGTATCCAAGCCTTGAACGATGTATGTAAAGATACATGTTTAAATGAAGGTATCTGTGAGGCTAGACAAGTTTCTTAACGCTAACGTAAACGATTTTCGAATGCTGACAAAATGTATGGAATTGACGTAGGCGCTCGACGCGACCGTCTGACAGCTTACGTCAATCCTATACATTTTGGATAGCGATAACCACGGAATAGAAAAAATCGGTCAAGTGCGAGTTGGACTCGCGCACGAAGGGTTCCGTACCATCGGTACCATTACCTAACAAAACAACATTAGTAAAAAACGGCAAAATAATCACGTTTCTTGTATCGGAGTCCCACTTAATTATTTATTTTATTCTGTTTTTAGTATTTTTTGTTATAGCGGCAACAGAAATACATCATCTGTGAAAACTTCAACTGTCTAGCTATCACGGTTCATGAGATACAGCCTGGTGACAGACAGACAGACGGAGAGCGGAGTTTTAGTAATAGGGTCCCGTTTTTACCCTTTGGGTACGGAACCCTAAAAAAGTAACAAAAATAAAGGAAAAGAGATGACATGTTACTGTTAGTGCAGTGTTCACCAACAATTAAACGGACGGTTAGCGGTTTAACGGCTGTCAAATGTATTGACTAACAGCTGATTAAAACTTAACCATCTGTTAAATTGGTAGGTGAACTCGACCATTAGGCGATGGGCTTGCAACCTGTCACTAATACGCTGGTAAACATCTTAGTCTGATTCTGCAAAAATGTGGTTACAGAATTATCAACAAGTTTTTAGAGTTGTATGTAATTCTGTAGCTCTGCCTACCCACTCTGGGATTACTGGCGTGAAGGTATGTACGTATGTACCTCACACAAATTGACTGCTAAACTTAGCTCATAAAAAAAACTTTCATCATCATCATCCAAGACTTAGTAATAACAATAAAGCGCTTGAATTACTTCCTACTTATTACATGGATTCTAAAGTCAATCTTTAACAAAAATCGTTTCAAACAGAGACTTAATACGGAATTACGGATTAAACTTAACGTTTTATTCAATTGTAGAAGGGAAACAACAATCAACTCTCAATAAGTTTCAAAAATCCTTTTGTTGTAATAATAATAGAGGATAAGTCGCTATTATTATTAAAAGAGTCTTTACACTTGACGATCCGACCGTTTTCTCTAAGAAAAAACGTGTACCTATATTTATATTTTTTACATTGGTACTTAATTACATTATGGTAACTTGTGTTATCAAACAAAAAAGATAAGTACGTAGGTACTAATCATTTCTAAATCCATGTGGCAGATGTGGCAATGCTGCCAGCGGTTGTCTAAGCTAGTTTATAAGAATAGGACTCGTAGAAATAGGACTAATGTTATATCGCGTTTAATATCGATTTATCTTTACTATATGCAATGAAAAACCAAATATCAATGAAGACGTATACATCAAATGCATCAAAGATTCTACACAAAACGTTATGGTTTATATTAGGTACACCATAAACAATATTTAACTGAACGCAACAATTAAAATTAACTTAAAAAGCCAAATAAGTAACTCATTTTCGTTTAAAAAAAACTTTTTTTTTGTTACCTGTGGCATACAGAAGGCAAACGAGCACACAACACATCCAACCTGGGGCCTTAATATGGCTGCGATTACCGCGTGACAAAGTTTGGAAAAGGCATCCGTCACCTTCTGACACATAAATAAGTACGAGAGTGACGGATGCTTTATTCACATTAATACTAGGCCCGCTGGGACGAGATTCTAGGCAGTAAAAACCATATCGTCTTTGATCTTTTATGGTATTGTACCGGCCTAATACCGTCAAGTAAATAAATGCTATTAAAACGTTTACAATACAATACGATAACAGGTCAAAGACGATGTGGTTTTAACCGCCTAGAATCTCGACCCTGACGTTTTTCTAAATCGTATCGCACCCGTCTCGTCACCGCTAAACGCCCTCCGATCCGCTCCCATATAGAAATTAGTTACGCTTTTATGAGTATTCTATTGTAGTCCGATTCAAATTATACGGCACCGTGACGACCGCGCCGACGGGAACCTACGAGATTTAATTTGTCCACAATAACATTGGTTGAAATATATTAAAAAAACAACGAATCCCACGTCGATGTTTTTTTTAATATATTTTTATACATACCTGGTTTAAAAATAATCACGTAGGCGTCGTCAGTGAAACGCAAACTAAAACAAATAAAACAATATTTTGAAATTTTTACGAGACTTCTCTTTCTTACTGACTCGTATGATTATTATTATTACTTAATTGACGCACGCTTATGTTTTTGAATACCTACTTATATTGAAAATCATTTTGCATTTTATCACTATAATTTAAGATTTCGAAACACTTAGGTACTTACCAATTTTTTCTGCGGATTCATTTTTAATATCAAGAAACTGACACCCAGTATTTCTTTTACCCACGTTCGAGGGGTTAAACAGGTAGGCAATATTTTAAAATGAATAATTTAACTGTAAAATGTATGAAATCGATTAGAAGTAGGTAATTTTGTATGTTTTTCGATCTCAGTTTTAAAAGTATTTTGTCACCAGGGGCCCGTTTCTCAAAAAGTATTAGTCTAATAATATTAGTGTTTTGTCTCACTTTTTGATTTTATTTACGAGACAAAACAATAATAATATTAGAATAAAAAATAATAAAAATTATAGTATACATGTGTATTACTAGAGGCATAAGTCAAATATTTTTGGGTACAATGTTGGATAATATATTATCGCTGGTGACTGTACTCGTCAAGTAACATTTCTTTGAGGTGACTCTATCTATTTAACTGATAGTTCTAAGGAGATCGGACCTTTACAAAATTCTTTCTTTACTTAACATATTTATCCAGTAGTCTCATATATTTTTATTCGTAAACCGCAAATACCTTTTTTAAATCTAGGTTATCCCATATAAAAAAAACGCAACATTTCAACTTTTTTGTGTAGGTATGTTCTATAAAACCGTAACATAATAGTAACAAAATAGTAAAAAAAATTCTCAGTACAATTAAATAAAGCCTGCTAACAGTGAAATAACTTGGCTTTCGGTTGTAAATTATGAACATACGTGCGCGTTCTTTTACCGATCAAATATTTAATAAAAGTTAGGTAGGTAGTTTTAATATAAGTAGCTATAATATACATTTACTGATATTTAAACGGAACGTACAACTCTTTAGCTTTGATCACATTTTTTATTCACGCCAGTCGATATCTACTTTGTAGCTTAGTCAATAATAAATAGACTTAGATTGATGTCGTTCCCACGCAAGAATAATAGGCATTGCATGATAATTATAATTACTTATCAACCCAGGGACTGCCTCGAAAGTGTCAGTCTTATACGTTACGCAAAAAGGGGACTGAGATCAAACTGGTACATACCTTTGGCCTTTGATTTTGTTTGAGCTATGTCATACAACCAGGCCCTACGTCTACACGGTAAAAACTAATTTCTTTTGACGCATTATCGTATTGTCAACGTTCTAATAGCTCTTGTTTACTTGACAGTAATGGCGGCCGAGTTGAAAACAATAGGATAATAGGTCAAAAACAATAAGCTTGTACCATGTTGAACAGAGCCCCTGCATACACTAACAAGGCCTTATCTAATAAACGTTACAATTTACAATTATCAATGTATTTTTACAATTTTGTTACTTTATAAAAAAGTTTGTTGTGTTACTTTATTAAATAATTGTCGATTGTAACGTTTATAAGATAACGCCAATTATTAGAACGCCTCCAATGATTTCGTTAACGAAGTCGCCAATGTGTTAATTAAGAGAATATAACACTCAGGCGACTGCTCTGATTGAACTCCGTTAATTAACCGTCAGTTTAATTATGTAACACAATTGTGTTTGTGTAGCTGCATCAATTTAATCTGGATAATTATTTTAATTCGGTCATTAATGTCATTAATCAACAACAACTACCTAGCGAACTGTCCAGGCTTTTCATAAATGATTTAGAGATGTTATTATAAACCATCCGGAATAAATTATGTACACCTACTTACATACTCGTATAAAGAGATAACTATACTTATATAATATAAGATATTGAATATCTAAATGATAGTGTAGTGTGTAAGTATTTTAAATTATTTATGCTTTGTCAAAATGCAACGCATACACCAATTTTGTTTATAAATTTGCAGTTTTTCCATTGTGTTACGGTTAAGCTGTGTGACTTAAGTATTATGTATAAATATTGTTCAGCCTGTTCAATTGTATATAACGTAAATTAATTAACTTTCATTAAACATTTAAATTGACGTTTAAAATTAATGTCCCTAGGAGGCAGTGTCTACCAAATAACTAACTAGGTATGGGCCGTGTGTAACAAAAAAGCTACTAATAAACTAAAGAGTTTAAAATAAATGTTAAATGGTTCAGGCAATTTGCGAACTCCATAATTTGAATAAACTATAGTTATCTTAATTAATATCTGTACCTTTTGTGTACGGGTAAGGACAGAGTTTATTAGCAGTTTAGGGTTAATCGCCTTTTAACGGCCTCGTTCTAGAATGATTGACGATCTTTTTGAATGCAGACCGATAAAAAAAAAGTGTTAAAATAATTGCTAAAGAGTCTAATTATAATCCTCTAATTAATTTGAAGTTGTCACTACATTGAAACCTAAATAGTCTGAATATGTTATGTAATATTTTGCACATGCGTGATTTTTTTATTGCAGTTTACCCGAAATAATAGATCTACATACGTAACAACGTTTATTTATGAGGTATGACGTCAAAATATGTTTTTTTGTAGGTACTGAAATTGTTTTAACTGAAAAAATATGCGTGCGCGTCTGTATGTGTTTGACATAACAACTCTATCCTACACTCAAAAAAATGAGAGCCAACCAAGAGGGATTTTCTCTTAGTTGACAAAAAATGAATACAATAGTTTTGATATTAGCTATATCAACCGAAGCTGATAGTAACCAACAGCAAGTTCTTTAGCGATTCAACTAACATCTTAGTTGATGTATCCAACGTCTTGTTTAGAATTATAGTGAATTATATTGGAATCAAGAGTTTTAAACACAATAATCATAATCGTGTTAGAAGCGACCAATTATTTTTTCAGTGTACAGGTAAATATATGATTAGGTATATGTATGTATATTGAACCACAATAAAAAGGTGAACATTCGAAGACTAACTTAAGTAATCTAAGTCAAACAATTGCACCGCATCAAAACCACTTTACAAATTAATTTCCAATAACAATAACAATCCTTGCTGACCGCGAAATAAAACCAAAAAAACACAAGATTCGCTCGCGCACCACAACGAAAACAAAAAGAAAGCTGTCAAAAACACACGCACAATTTCCCTCCAAAAACCAAACCATCGATAGACACAAACACTAACTTTTTAAAACACGACCGTTTTTCACAAACACAGATAAAGTTACGAAAGTTTGGATTAAATAAAGGGAGCCACAGACGTGCGTCCTCCTTCAAGGTCCGAACCAGACTGGTTTGGGTCCGAATTGTAGTAAGTTAGGATCAAGTTGATTGTAAGCTCGCAGTAGTCGTTTTTTTACGAGCTTTTTCCTTCGCGTGTTTGTGAATATTCGTGATTTGATCTGGTCTTGTATGATTCTGATTGACTGTTTTGTCAGTACTTATTGGCTTAATAGGAAGAAACAAAGCCTTTGCTCGATACGGTTTAAAATTTGTTAGTGGTTGTATATTTACATTATTTTTAATTGAAATGGTTCAGTGTTTAAATTATCAATGAACAACCAAGCTCGTTCATCATGGATATTGTATTAATTACGACTGGTACTTTTTTTATAATAAAGTAGGTGGTGGTGGTGGGTTTTTTTTTTGGTATGTAGAGGAAGCGAAAGTTGTATGTTTAGACCGGTGCACCTGGCTTTCCATAGTCTCTGCCTACCCTATTGGGGCGACAGGCGTGAAGGTAGGTATGCATATGGTACTTTTTTCTTGTATTTTTACCGGCCTATACCTACTCAGACTTTTTAGACTATAATTAGATTTTTTACAAGCTTTTATTTAACTTGCAATGTATGTACATATGTATGTATGTATGTTAGGGTCAAATCTTGCAAGTTAAATTTTACCGATTTCCCGTCAACGGAATGGGCTGAAATTTGGACCACATATGTAATGTATGACAATGCAATACTATGGTATCTATGAGCAGGTCTGATGATGGAGTCGGAAGGTGGCGACAAGATCTCCGCTATTCTTACCGTAGACCCACCGTGTTAGGACTCAATAGTTTAGTCTTGATAAGCAGATAAAGATTTAGCAACAAAAAAAGTACAATCAGCAACAAAAGCTTGTCCCAAAAATATTTTTTTTGACAGAAACTTATTAAAGTTTTGGGTGATGTTTGAAAGGAGATTGTCAATTAACCCACTCTCTCGCTTAGGTACTTAGTTAAGGAAACACATGAGGCTTTTAAGTTTAACCGCTATCGGGAATCAAACTCGGGGCCCCTATACTCTGATTATTCTAAGATGATGCTTGTGACATATAAACACTTATTACACTTATTCCTTTAGCTTTTGGTACAAACCCAGCGACGCCGTCCAGGAATTTAAATAATTAATCACCTTTTCTTAAAAACCTCGGTTGTGAGTATAGTAAATGATTGAAATTACAAAATACGACTGTCACAGGGGTGCCTGTCGGATCGATTAACGTTTTTTCTCCAAAAAATATTTGGCTGTATGGCATACTGTTGAATGGCATACTACTCGTTTGTCCTAATATGTTTTTGCGCATACTCATTTAAAGTCCTAAAGCAAATTTGTCCTAATATTGATAACTCTAAAATCTAGTTACCTAAAGCAAGTCTGAAAATCTGAAAATTATTTTAAATGAAAGCACATAATTATATGTAACGAACTTAAAAGAAAAACTATCACGACTAATCGTAAATAAGTATACAGAAATCAGCTAAGACAGCACCAAATAATTTTAAATAGAGAATTTGTACATTCTATTTAATTTTGGGATAGTTTTTTGCGTTTGTAGTAACGGCTTCGGAACCCTACACTGAGTATAATCCAACATGCTCTTGCCCGGTTTTTGAGAGAATCACACCCGAGCTTTGAAACATGGGCGTTTTTCATAACAACTTTACTATATTACAATCAAAGCAACAGGCAAAAGCGATGCAATTTCCATCTACTCTAGTTAACTGGTCAGTGTGACAGACAGACTGACAAGTGGCTGCATTAGCATTAGCATATCGCGTGTGTTGTGGCCATTGCCTTCGTTAACTTTGATTTAGACTTCTAGCTTTGAGTGATTTAGGGATAGTGATAGACAGACATACAGTAGGTAGTAGGTAGGTATATAGTTTCTTTATTTACTCAAGCGCGAGTGAGACTCGAGCACCGAGGGTTCCGTATTTAAGATAATATGGTTGGAAAACGCAAAAGAAAATAAGTACTCATTTTGTTATGAACTTTATTTTCTATGCTTTATTTCTAAGATTTTTAGTTTTTCGGATAATATTCCCATAACTGTTTTGCCAACTTCATTTCATTTTCGGCGTAAAATATAAATGATTATAATTTTCATTTTCAGAGACAAAGGGGGGTGAGGGGAAAAGTTAATTTTTGTACATTTTCTGCTACAAATCAAAAAGTACGGCACGGAAAATTATAAAAAAAAATAGGTAGTTATTAAATTTGCAGATTGAACTTTTTCATATGAGGCCCCATTTGCTATAATCTAATCACTTTCAATTTTCAACTCCCCATTCTAGGCCCCTTTTCAAATGTTTATAAAAATAATTTCGTATTGTTTTACTAAAATCTAATCCGGCCAAGCGATTCATTCAACTATGTCAAATTTCAAGTTGATAGCTTTTATAGTTTTAGAGAAAAACTGCTGTGACATACAGGCAGACAGACAGACACCGAAGTCTCACCATAAGGGTTCCTTTTTTACCAAGTGAAGTGACTTGTGAAGTGTCCATTACTGGCGCCTGTCAGGTAAAAGTGTCCATCATTGGTGCCGTCACCCTACTGTTTTTCACGTAACTGCGACCAACGGAGCGAGCTTTACCTCCTGTCGGTGTCGGGACAAGTTGTTAATGACATTAGGACATAAGTTAAATAACAAGCTTTAGCAATTTTAGCATACATTTTACTACTTATACTAGTATAGCAAAACACATTCAATATGGCGTGCGGATTAAGCATTAATAGACTCTTGGTCAATGGCGTAAGAGCTTTGACTCCTGCTATACTAGCAACCAGCCCTCGCTTTGCTCGCTATGCGTTTACGAAAAAAGTTAGCTTCTGCCCGCGACTTCGTCCATGTAGATTTCGATTATCGTTATTACCTCGGCCTTAGCCTCTGTGTTAATCCAGGCTATAAGCTATCTCCATTTCAAAATATCATCCAAATCCGTCCAGTTTTTGCATAGTGAAGGAGTAACAAACAGACACACAAACTTTCACATATATAATTAGTATATCTATATAGTCTTTACATTCAGGGATAATGCAGTTAATGCAGTTAATGTAGTTAAAGAATTTCTAAAAACAGTTCAGCAGTTCATGACATTACCCCCAACATGCAAAAAAAACAAAAAACACAATTTGATCTCTTTTAAATATTGTTATGGACCAATGATTTCGCTAGTAATATAAGTCAATGTTATGGACGCAGATAAAATACTCATCTGCTCTTTGTTAAAACACTGCTATGCTAGTCAGTTTTCTGTTTTTTTGGGGTTTCGTACCAAAATGGTAAAAAAGGAACCCTTATGGTGAGACTTTAGTTGTCCGTCTGTCTGTCTGTCTGTATGTCACAGCAGGTTTTCTCAGCAACTACAAATGCTATCAACTTGACATTTGGCATAGTTATACAACTTGCTTTCCCGCATCTGTTTTTAGTAAAAAAAAAATATATAAATAATTTAAAACGGGTCTTGAATGCGGGGTTGAAAAATGAAAGTGGGTAGATTATAGCAAGTGGGATGTCATATGAAAGGTCTTAATCTGAACATTTCAAAACTACTTTTTGATTACCTCCCCCTTATATCCGAAATTTAATAGTTAATCAAAAAAAAAAAATATCCTGACGTATAGATAATAAGTTACTTACTTATATTTCATGGGAAAAATAAAATGAAGTGTTCATTATTTACCGTATTTGAGAAATAGCAAAAAAACTAAAAAAATATGTATTAAAATAATAATATAATAGGCTAGTCAAAATGCGTAGAAAATAAAGCTCATAACAAATGAGTTTTTCTTTTGCGGTTACCAAGCATATTATCTTCAATATGGAACCCTCGGTGCGCGAGTCCGATTCGCACTTGAAGGGTTTTTTGTAATTGTGATGATGTTACGCCTTCCTGGATAGCATCGACCTAGGGTAAAGACGTAAAATACTTGTCTCTTCTTATATACTTAATTATTATCAAAGAACAATTTTGTTAACCACATTTAACTCAAATTACTCACTAATTACTTTGACATAACATAATACCTACTTACTGTAAACTCACTTTGGTAAATAAATATCATTCATTCAATTTAAACTGACAGTCTCAACTAAGTACCTACACTAGCGATTAACCCGTTTATAAGAACAGCGCTCTCTACAAACAAACATACAGCGCCAAGTATTTGCCTTCATCTCTAATCGTTGTGTGCCGTTTAAGGACATCGTATTAGAGATGCGATGGACGCAGTTCTAAATAAATATCTATAGTTCAGGAAATATTAATTGTCCGTCTGTAATCTTCACTAAGATCTTTTTGTTAATATCAAACAGAAGGTAATCGTAAAACTGCCCTCGTTCTTCAAACAGCGCAGTGGGTTGAAAGGTTAAGGTTAAGGTTAGGTTAGGTCCGGTAAGTCTTAACGCAGAAAATAAAAACCGGCCAAGTGCGAGTCAGACTCGCGCACGAAGGGTTCCGTATTATAAAAAAATCACGTTTACTGTATGGGCCCCCATTAAATATTTATTTTAGTCAAAGTCAAAGTCAAATTCATTTATTTCATTACATTTAGACATTTTCATATAGAATGGTTACATAAATTGCGGTAATGAAAAGGGCGTGAGCACAGCAAAGCTGAATTTGAGCTCACCCGTGGATTTTATTTTAATTTAGTTATTTATTTTTAAAGTGAATAAACAACTAAATATTCTGTGAATATTTCAAGCGTCTACCTGTTGCCGTTATTAATATCGAGCAAAATGGTACCTCAAACAAATCATGTTTGTTGTATGTGAGCCCCCCTTAAATATTATTTTATTGACGTTATGTTAATGTCATGCGTTCTTTTGTGGCAATTTCATAATTTTGATTATGAAATATTCATGACTTTTTCCACAGCTTCAATAAAAGCTGATTCATGTAACGAACAGTTTAGAAAATATTTTTTTGAATAGCTATAAAAATAATTTAGATAACGAGCCAACAAAGATTTGTTTCTATCTCTTTCTAGCAAAATATAAATTAACATGGAGTTTAGGTAACATATGGCCGACCTGTTACATGACGTCACAGTGCATATCGGATCTCTCTCTCTAATAGCTGTCTTATTACCTACAGTTTACAATATTTAGCAGCTTATTTCATCCGTACGTACCTACTTATATCTTAATTTTAATTTCACTTTTAGTAATCTCTTCTACGTTAATTTCTTATTTTGTTGAGAAATGCTATTTAAAAAATCTATGCATATTCCTTATTAAAATAACAGAAAAAAATGCAGGTAATGCACAATTTGAGGCGTCAAATGGATTCTAACATTTCTAACTCTGCAAAGTGCAGGAGACAGCAGCAGCAGCAGCAGGGGTTTTCGGTTGGCAGTGTTGACACCTTTTGTTCAATCATCATGATTCATTATGCTACACAACACCAGTGTTCTGTTTCACGAAGCTACAAGTTACAAATTACAAAAGGAAGTCTCTTTCTAACTCCTTTTGCTAGAAAAGAAAGAAAGCGCAATGAGTAGCTCTATCCGATGACATCTAATTTTCGATTTGAGCGGTGTTATTATACTTAAGCGACGAAATGCTAATTAACCAGCTCGTGGATAATACCTCGGTCATTGAAACAACTAAGGGAGTAGGACGGTAATGGTTATTGCCGGCCACATATTGCAGTGAAAATGTGTCCCGTTTAGAAGCCCCTGTAGTACTTAATTGAAAAGGGAGAATTACCTATCATTATATTTGCGTGAATAAGGTGTGAATCATCACAAATCATCACAATCATACATCAGCTTACTTACATCATACTTTTACTACTATTAATTTGTAGTTGTATTGTAATACTATCTAGACACGCGGTAGCGTGTCAAGCCAAGTTCAAGTAACAGAACTGGCGAGCAGCACCGTGTGTAATATTATTACTTATTCTGACATCAGCATACAGACATGATGACATGACATAAGTTGTCATTAAGGCCATCTATACAAAGTAGGCTGCACTGCAGCGAAAGCGACGTTGCTGTATCGTTAACATTTACAAACGTCATTGTTATTAGCTAGGCTACTCACCGCAAGATGGCGTTATAACACGCGTCATAATAGTTGACTCTATCCAACGCTAGATGTCACTGTTATCTTCAACTGGCTGTACATAACGTGAAGTCGTAAAAAGTTATAATTATTTTTTAACCCTTTATTTAAAAAAAAAAAAGGCAAGATTGTAGCAAAGAATAATTTACCTAACTAGTCGCCTTTCAATTCATCTTATTTCACTCGTCGTAAGGTATTAAATCAGACCAATTAACAATGTCAGGTTAGGGTACGTAGGTATCTACCAATGAAACGTTACGACATGCATGTACAAGTACGTACAAGTTCCTATAGTTCATAATACAAACCGGGTAGGTAGATATCCTTTGTACCATATGGTAACAGAACCCAGGTAAAAAAAAACGCCCGCCGGCCGCTGTCAAAACCGTCTCGACGTAAAAAAAGGTAGGTAATGCCAGAGTTGCTCTTCTTTGTTATTATAGGTACCTACCTACCTATCTATTTTGAAATTAAAATACTCATATTAGCGTTCTCTTTCAAAACCAGATAGGTAGGTAGGTAAGTTTTTTTAATACGCTTAGGTATTTAGGCTTCACTTGGTTACCAACCGAGTTTTTTTTACTTTTAGAATACCTAGGTAACTACATAATAATTGAAAATTCATCCAATTTTAAAACTTACCCTGAATTTGAACTTAACGTACCTACTTGGTACTTAGATAAGTAAGTATTTGATTTAAATAAAATAATCAACACTTAAATACTCTCTCTCCGTAATGCTAGTAGTTACTTAATTAAAATTTATAATTCTTAAAGTCCAAATAAATAGTGGTTAATATTCCTATATTTCGCATCTTCATTGAATACCTAGGTACTTACCTATCTAGGTACTTTATTATTATTGCTGTTTGTAACGAAGGAAAACAACTCAGGACAGTGTATGTATACCTACCTAGTTAGTTAACCTCTAGATAAAGAGGCAGACTTATGGCATAGGTACCTACAACTTTACATGGTCAAATGCAAATTCAATAGTACCTATTTACTTTTTATATTTAATTCCAGCGTTAAAGTTCACATTCAATAAAAAAAAACAACTTAACTATTATCCAATAAATTAAGCAGACCAAAACCTAATTAGGAAATTCGGTTATCTAACTACCTAGGTACCTATTGCCTGCTGTTGCTTTATTTAATTTTATAAGAAGTGTTTTAGCCCTAACTAAGTAGGTACACTAATTTATTGATAGAACCGTTTGATCTATCGTTGACAGTCTTACTGCCGTACTCAGAGACGTCAATTTAATTTAATGCTTGATTAAAGTTGCTGCTTGGTTGGCTTTCTTTGCTACAGCAATAGAATAAGACAACACGTCACTTAACAAGCATTAAATTTAATTGACGTCTCTGAGTGCGGCAGTTAGACATAACACTAGAAGTCTAGAAACTCCAAACCTTTGTCAAACCTCGAGCTGTAGACGGTTGACAATATTTTCTCACAGATTATTATTCAACATCGTAAAAATAAAATAAAAATAACTGACAATATTTTATTAAAAACAACTAAAATTCAAATTTCCTTATTAAAAAAACTAAACCAGTCAAATGGAACGGTGACTCCGCAGCCAAGTCGCTTGACATTCCACGCACACTAACACTACAGCTGATTTTAATGCGATTAAAAAACTTGATTTGCAAACAAAATCAACCCTAACTCTATGACCATACGGGAGTTCTCCTTTCTCCATAGCAGCAACTGTAAATTAGCTTGGCTACAAAGATAAATACAACCTGAGCAGCAACAACGCAACCTAACCTCAACCTTATTTTCATCACAGTTAGGTGGCTGCTATAAATTACTAAGCGCAAACGTAACTTAGCTATCAACACCAGTGGAATCTATCTTCACAGGGCGTGCGTATAAATTTTTACCTGTTTTCTTGCGTGTGTGCGTGGGGCTGGGACTTGCATTTTAAAATTGTTCAGAATCTGTGACGTGATTTTTATAACAAAACTAGAGGACGCCCGCGATTTCGTACGCGTAGAATTAGTTTCCCGCTACTCCCCCCATTTCTTCCCGTTGGGGTTCGATTTTCGGAAAATCCTTTCTTAGTGCTCACTTACATCATGAAAGGAACCGTTGTACCAAATTTCGAGTTTCTAGGTACAGTAGTTTCGGCTGTGCGTTGATATATATGTCAGTCAGGTCTGCCTTTTATATATATAGATGTAGGTTATAATTTTCTGAAAGATACTCGTAAGGTTAGGTTGAAAAATAACTTTTGTGAGTACCAGGTACATGTATTAAGGTCTATGGTTGTAACAGAAAAACTTTCTTTAGGTTGTTTAAGTGGCTAGGGCTAAAAATATAGAGTCGCTATAAGCACATAATTTAAATTGCTGTCATAAAAGGGTACTAGATTAAGTACCTAGTATACGTAAGATAATGGACTAAGAATACGAGCTTTTTAGTTATAGTATCCTTTCGTTTATTTCGTAATATTGATGAAAGTTAGTGTTATAAATTTACTACCTAATGTAGAGTCATTTCAAAACTACAGCTTACAAAGAATTAAAAACCGACGCCGATTATTATACATATAGAGTGATGCACGAATTTTACTACAAAATAAACGTCGAATAGTTACATTTTGTAGCAAGATTTGTGCCACTCCCTATATACTTACTTTATAGAGGGCGTTTGTTTTTCATTTCTAGCCATTTTGTATATCCCACTGATAAGCAAAGGGGTCCACTCTATTCTTCTTCTCCCTGTCCTGTATATTTTGGCAAATATATCTGGAACGTGCCCAGCACGGGTAGCACAAGTTGTATTTTCTCGCTTGACGCTCAGTGCGTCACTATCGTTACTGACTAGATAAAAAAGGAGATCCGAGCGACAACCAAGTCGCGGGCTACTGTTCCCGCTATTTCTTTATCCCTTGCGTCGGTCCTCGTCTAGTGGAAGCCAAAAGGCGTTATGGTCCATCGTTCACTATACATTCGACAGATCGCATCCCGTCTAGTTTTGGGTTATCTCTATCTCAACCGTCTGTCCTTCTGTATGTACGCTTAAATCTTTCAAATTACACAACGGATTTGAATGCGTTTTTCATCAATATACAGAGTGGTTCAAGAGGAAGGTTTTACGACGTTTTGGAAGGCGTTACAGAAAACATACATTTATGGAAGCGAAGCGAGGGTCCGCTAGTAAGACATAAAATAAGACTTCCTGGCAAAATTGCCGACTTTTCATTAAATTTCCTGACACGTCTTTGTTATATTTTTGGTAAGAGACGGCGATCTTGTTAGAATTTGATACTTCTTTTATAGATACTGGTCAATAAATATATACCTAGTATACTTACAGTAAAACCACAGTAATATTAGAACATATTAGGTACTCGGTTGTCTATAGCTTTCGGACTCCCTCTTGCAGAACAAATATACTAGCAGACGCTAGAGAGAGAGTGACAGCGATATGCAGCCGAGTACTTTTAATATTTGTGGATTTGCTCTACCTACATTATGTTCTATTATATTTCCTTCTTAAAAAAAAGGTAGCCATTTTTTTCCCAACATCAGCAATCAGCTTGGTCTTCGTATCCTGACTGTTCTTCGGATACTCAGGATTCTCCGTGGCACGGACGATGAAGTTGTCTTTGGCACACCTTGAGTTTGGACTTTTGAATAGAATATAATAGAATAGAATAGAATAACGTTTATTGTTTAACCGTGTACAAAGATGTTAACAAGTATATAATTAGAACCAACAGTTTATTTCACAATCGACAAGTAAAGCATATTTGACAGATACATTTAGCCCTTTCTCTTTCTTACACTTAAAAATAGAGAAGGAGAGAGCCAACTTTAAATGGCAGATAAGTTTACTCGTCGATTGTGAAACAGGCCCTAAGTCACTTATTATTAAAATAGAATTTATTAATTCATTTGAGCTTCAATTAAGGACCATGTTTGGGCGCCATTGGTAAGACTTGATCAGCCTGTATATTTTAAATAAACAGGGTGCTTCTTTATATTTAAACGTATACAGGGTGATTTTGAAATCGTGATCCTAACTAATTCATTATTTGCACAGGAATTAATTCGGTACGAATGCGGAATAGTAATCGAATGTTCGTGGCATTTCTAAAGATGGTGGTAGCTGTCCGGCCCGACGCTGCTCAAGGTCCTTACACCACTAAACCTACAAAGGTACGAGTAGCCACTGCAGGTGATTTTTATTGTTATTTAAGAAATAATTTTTTTGCCGTCCCGTGAGATCATAACTCTACCATCCCGAAAAAAAAATGCTTTCTTCAAAAAACACTGCATCCGTGTTGATCTATCCGTTTGGGAGTTTACTATGCCACAAACAGACTCATAAATACATATATTTTTGAGTCGGAGGTTAAAAACGATCTTGGAAACGAGTAGTTTTAACTTATCTATGACTTTATATTTGGCGTATCTCGATGCAAATGTCACTGCGGGCCTAGCATAATGCAAAATGCCCATTTGTCGTAATTACGTCTCTACATTATTTCCTAAAATTTTCTACATAGTACCTAGGTACTTATAAATCTTATCATACTTATTTGACTATTAAGTTAGTAACTAAACTTGTTAATTATTAATTATAGTCAATATCGATTGCTAAAATTGATATCAGAATTGATTACATTTAGCATTAGTTACCAAATAATAACTGTGCTTACGTGTAGTTTTATGGTAGTTATATCTACTTTTTACTACAAGTTAAGCTAAGTTAAGCTCTATTAAATTAAGCTATGTTTCTGTAAGTATTGCTACAGAATTTACTTTCGCAACTACCTATCACGAGACTAACCGAAGACAAAAGAAAACTAAAAAACTTTATATTACAAACAAAAGTCCCCATTACGAACTTATAAAATTTAAAAACAGAACATGCAGCCGTTAAATTTTTACAAGCGGCCAGTCCTTCCATTCTGGAACGCGTTTGAATTCGAAATTCATATTTGGAACGCTCGCAACCGGTCGCCCTTGTAATAGTTGGCTAGTGTTATCAAACGGCCAATTCACAGAGACCTTTGTCATTGCCTCGCGAATATCTTTTATATCCTAATGCGAAGGACGGGAGGGGGAGAGGGCGGGTCTTCTTAAATTGGTTATGTGCCGTCGACAAGTGCGGCGTGAACGAAAATACGGCGCGCGAGTTGTTTTGCCGCCTTATCACTGAGTTCAAAGATTAGATATTTATAGAGACATAATGTTATCTGTGTCTTTTCTGCAAATCAGTGAGTACCAAGCCGTAGAATAAAAACTTCATTGTGCTTCGTAAATAGGTACAATACAAGTATAGGTAGGAATATGATATTGAATTGTAGTGCTTTCGTTATAGGTAGGTACATACCTATCTACACTTTAGATGGCTCTTGGTATAAAGATAAAAGAATTTCCAGAAGCCACAACTAACTAAACATGTTGCGGTTCATACATATTAAACATGCGCAAGTTACCAACATTAATTAATTAGGTACCTACCTACAGGTATAAAATAGGTAGCTACCATGCTTTATTTTATCCAAAGTGTACTGCCGAAAATGTTACAGAAAAGAACACTTCTTTACGCTGGTAAAATAAGTAGGTAGGTATTTTTTAAATTTAGAACCCGAAAGAAACGAAGAAAATAAAATGGGCCAGCAGAATTCACAAGAGACCTCTAAGTAAATAAGTTGCTGGGTCTTCATTCCACTTTGTTTTATTGAATCTAATATTCTTCGAAACCATATTTCTGTATACGATACTGTCAATAAGACTAAAAGCTATCATAATAATTCTAACCTCAAGAATACGACAACGGTATAAATGATAGTCTTCTGACGTTAGAGAATCAGATACATCACGAAATGAAAAATGCTTGAATGTAGATGTATTTTCTACGACAGTAGTAGGTACCTACCTACATATATTTCTGCAAAACAGTGAAAAGAAAAAACAAATGAGAATCTAAATGACCAGCCACATGACATGTCATAGGTTGCATCGCTCTACGCGTTGTTTACTCTATAGCCAGCGCCGGGGTGCGGTGCGGGGCGCGGGACGCCGGCCCGCCAACTTAAAAATGCCGCCGCAGAGCCTCCGAATCGATACGACGCGCGTCACGTGCTGCCGAGCGCGACCAATCGCCGCGCGAGGGCGCTGCGGGGCGCGGGCCCGGGGGCGCGGGGCGGGCCGCGCCGCTCCCTCGCTCGCCGCCAGTGCACGAGGACTCGCCGCCTGCGACGCACGCACGTCGCCCGCGCGCTCGCACGAGTTTCACCGAAAACCGGTCCGATACGTCGTGCCATGTTATAGTGCAGTGTCGCCGCAATGAGTGCGTGGACGGAAGAAATGCTGTCCTGGCGCGACGACCGGCTCGGGCTCACCGAGCTACCGAGCACGACGAGGAGAAAACACCGCAGCGCGCCGTACAGACTGCACCGGCCGCACTTGCCCGTGCCTTTCGTGCCCGAGCCGCCTCCGGAGCCGCAGGGAACGCACATCTCAAGGTTGTACCCGGAATTGTTGGCGCTGATATTCGAGAGGCTTCCGGTGAGGGACCGCGGACGGGCCGCTCAGGTGTGCCGCGCGTGGCGGGACGCCGCTGACCGGCGGTCCGTCTGGCGAGGCGTCGAAGCAGCCCTACACCTGAGGAGACCAGCCCCTGTACTGTTCGCGTCCTTGGCTAGGAGAGGAGTCAGGAAACTACAAGTCCTGTCCCTCAGAAGAGGACTGAGAGACGCCGTCGCCTCGCTACCTGGCTTGGAATCTCTGTCCTTGAGCGGTTGCTATAGCGTCACCGACGCCGCCTTAGCCAGTGCATTCGCCGCCGAATTACCAGCTTTAAGAAGACTTGATTTATCACTATGTAAACAAGTAACAGACTCCTCTCTTGGTAGAATCGCGCAATCGCTCAAAAACTTGGAAGAGTTAGAGCTCGGCGGATGTTCTAATATAACAGACACCGGATTGTTATTGATAGCGTGGGGTTTGCGGAAATTGCGTCTATTGAATCTACGGTCGTGCTGGCACGTGAACGATGCAGGAATAGCGCATCTTTGCGGAGGAGGAGAAGCCAGAGGGACGCCAGAACTGGAGCATTTGGGCCTCCAAGACTGCCAGAGACTGACCGACGAGGCGCTCAAACACACTGCCACAGGGCTTCCAAAACTACAGTCGATCAACCTCTCCTTCTGCGTTGCGGTTACCGACGCCGGCTTACGGCATTTGGCAAGGCTTCCGTTGCTAGACGACGTGAATTTGAGAGCGTGCGATGGCATTTCAGACGTCGGTGTGGCTTATTTAGCGGAGAGCGGACGATTGACCGCTTTAGATGTTTCGTTTTGTGATAAAGTGGGCGATGAGGCGTTGTCCCACGCTACGCTGGGGCTATCAGGGTTGCGCTCGTTATCGCTGAGTGCTTGTCGGCTGACGGACGAGGGCCTGGAGAGGGTCGCGAGGTTATCGCAGCTGGAGACGCTGAATATAGGGCAGTGCACCCGCGTGACGGACCGGGGGCTGCACGCGCTGAGCGACGGCCTGCTCAACCTCAAAGCGATAGACTTATACGGGTGCACTTGCATCACGCCGCAAGGCTTGAAAGATATCATGAGGCTGCCTCAGCTCATTGTACTTAACCTCGGCCTGTGGCATGTGAGGTGACCACGCACACACAGTGTCTGACGTTAGTGTGAGTGCGCCGCCATATTTAAGTGAAGGAGCTACCAAGGTTGTATACTGGACAGTGTAAAGGAATTAACCAATCTTAAGATAACTAACGAATTATTGATAGGAAGTGGGGCGCTTTCGTTTCTGTTTGAGCCTGTGTTATTGTTGTCATCTGTTACACGACGTTTTGTTTTGATTCCGTTGAAAGAAAGCCCCAGCGCCTAGTCGGACTCGGACCTTTTTTAATCCAACGTTTTGTATTTACTATGTAAATTTAGTCCGCTTATGCAATATAGTGTGAAATCCAGTTTTTGTTAACTTTCACTTGTTTTAAAAAGGTCTGATTCTCCACTAATTTAGGTAATTGCTCCATTAGTTAGATAGATATTTAGGCATTCTTCAAATTAATGGTTTTAAATCGATCTCACGGGTAGTATACGCTTTGTTATACTAATTTCGGGGTAACTTGGACAAAATTAGCTTTAAGTGTGATTGAATTTGATTGTTTATTGTTTTTTTTAGCTAATTTGCAAACTCTTGTATTGATTTGTATTTAGTTAGCATCTGATTATGAGACATTTAATTAAGATTGATAACAATGTGGCTCGTGATGAACTGTTCACGTCAGAGGGCCTTGATCAATGGAACGCAGGCTGAATAAATATATACATCCTTAATGAGTTCAATTTAAATGGTAAACATATTTCCAAAGTAGCTCAATCCTTATGATACTGTTTTTAAAGTAAATATCGTATCTTTATTAGCCGATCTGACAGTCTTCCTAAGACCTGAAGTTACGAAAGTGATCAGAAACTTTCTTTTGCGTGAAAAATTCATACATTTGCATAGTTTTTTATGCAACACATTGAGCATCATATCGGAAATATGCATAGTATATGAAGAGTCATTTAATTGTAAACAAATAACAGGAAACGAATAATCAGTCGAACAAAGTCTTATCTAACTGTGTATGCGTTATTTAAATAAGACTACGTTGTTAATAAACCGATCCATTTTCAAAACACATGACAGTGGATTTTTGAAAACATAAAACTTTCTTGGAAACCATGGATGTAGTTTAGGTAGAGTGTATGAGCAAACAAAATGGGCTTGTAATTTCCGTCCTTCTCACACAAGACAGAAAAAAAGGGACGGATATTCAGCTCCCGCAAAAAAGTTTACCTGCTCGAGTCTGTTGACTGTCAGTGAGCCAAACTGAAGACTTGTAGTAACTTGAATATTTGTAGGTATTATTCTTTATTTTTCGCCTCAATTACGTCACAGATTACGCAAGCGCTGATATAATAGTATGACACTGGAATTACATGATGATATTTATGAATTTTATGATGCACTAAATAGGTACAACTGTGAAAGATAATTTGTCTATGATTGTATCTCGATCTGTATAAACTTTTTTAAATTACTTTCTTTAGGGTTGGCTGGGAGCTCTGACTAGTATAGGAAAAAGATAAAAAGTTTAATCTTTATATCATTAATAGCGTCCGTCATGTTAAATCTGCTTGATATCTTTATCGAAAAAAAAAACATTTATGTTTGTGTACCTAGTTAGTAGAGCTGTCAGAATGTTAATTTATATTTTTTTCGAGTTTTTTTACAAGTTTCACAACCCAATGGCTCTACTTAACGATATAAATATCAGTTATAAGATGATAGAATCTGAACAAATCTAGCATTTATTTATGAATAAGAACAATTAACAATATAGCGCAGGTACTAAGTTTGTTAGTTTTCAGAAGTAAAAGAGATCTATTAAATATATTTCTCATGTCTCTGTTGAAGTTATGTGCCAATGACAAGACGGAGGTATTTACTTTAAACTATATTTACAAATGCTAGGTGATAGTGTGACTGACACTAATTTCTGAATTGCCAACCAGAAGAAGTAACTACATATAGCTACACGGGATTGCATTACAATATTATCAACGTGCACTGTTAGGTCAAAATTGTACTAAAAGTTGTTTTTAAAGTTAATTTTGAAATACAGTTCTATTTTGAGTTAAGTGTGTTAAATCACTACGAAACCGTCATAAATAAAACAGGAGAAGATCTAGCAGTGCTTATGATCTATTTCTTTTCTGTATTCAAGAAACATAATTTTATAGAGCGAGATAGGTTCTGCCAGCTAGTCCGGGCATGAAAATGTTCCATGCTATATGCAATATTTTTCTAAGGCCGCATTTCACCAAACTGGAATAAGACTTACTCCGAGATAATCTTTACAAATTCAGCGTTTAATCTAGGTATAAGACCTTATTCCAGTTTGGTCGAATGCAATCTTAATGGGCATATTGGTACTAACCTTTATTGAATAATCGCTGTATGTTTTTTAATGATATTGTTTCTAGGAACTGTTCATGAATGAATTGGGCAAACATAGATGACAGATAAGATAAAATGAAGCATCAGGGACATGAAATGTCAAATGTTTTAGGCTATACTGAAAAACAACGAAAAAGAGTAATTGTTCTTACTAATTTATACAAACATTGTCTTAAAAGAGCTGACTGATCAAATTATCCGTTTAATTTGTAATGTAACAAACGTTTACTTTTGTAAAGTTATGTTTTTTTACTGATTTGAAAATGCATGTGTACTGTAAATGGCATTTTTAATCAGCCTGTAGATTTTTATACGTAAATACCATTTTAAGGGTTGATATTAGTTGTTTATTGTTTTGTATTCCCGTGAGATCGAGTTAAGATTGACATACGTTGTATACTTCATCGTGCATTGTTTTGTATAAAACTAATGTAACATAGAAGAAAATGTATTAAAAGTCATTGTTTAAGTTACAAATTTACTCTGTCATTTTTATTTACTGCCAAATACCGTTGATAATGATAATGAAAGTAGAAATAATGAAGAAGTTGTGAAAATCATCAATAATGATACAGAACATCAAATAAAAATAATGTAATATTAAAGTAAATCTAAAAACTCTTCGACAATACAGGCCGCAATAGAATCCTTAGTATTCAACAGTGCGTTTTTGACGAATACCTATGCCAAGTTTTGAATACAGTTTTTTTGTTAAATCCTAACTTAACACAACACACAAAAGTGACCGTAAGTATTATTTATTGGAAAAATAAAAATGAAAGAATATGTAACTTCTATGGATAGCCAATTGACATGGAAGCCGCATCTTGAAAAAATAAAATCAAAACTTACATCATTAACGGGTGCTCTACGTAGTATTGCTCGCTGTCTCCCACGTAATGTTAAATACATAATTTATAATTCATTAATTAAACCTCAAATTGATTATTTGGTGGAAATATGGGGATCCGCAGCAAAAAGTAACCTAATTAAATTACAAACAGCACAAAACAAATTACTGAAGGTTTTATTTAATTATAACTTTTTAACGCCAACCGAAAAATTGTACAAAGATCTCAAAATAATGAATATAGCTCAGACGTATGTCTACTATACTTGTGTATTGGTTCGTAAAATTCTACAAAAAGATATAAGCTCGCATATTACTTTTACCAAAAAACGCCAAATCCAAAAAATTCAACTCCGAAACGCAGACCATCTAGTACTACGATCTCCTAGAACGAAGTACGGAAAAAGAAGTATAATTTATGAAGGTGCTCAATTATACAATAAGCTACCTAAAGATATAAAAGCATCAAAGTTATTAGATTCAAAAAACTTCTCAAACTCCACTTATTTAAAATATCGTACCTAGATTAGTTATTATAAAGCATGTCTACATCTAATTAAACGGTGAATGTTATGTTAAAAATTATCATCAATAAATTTAAATAAGTAAAAACAACAATAAAATAAAATAAAAAAGTAATAAAAAAAAACAATAACAGATTATATAAAAATATTAAATTAACTGGAATAATGTAAATGTATTATAATAATTTAATAACTAATTGAATATTTATGCCAATATACATATTCTGAAAAATAATAATTATATAGGTACCTATTACTAATAATAATTTATTAACACAAAAAACACTGAGTCTTGAAATATCACAAAATTACTAACATAGTATAACCTGTCAATAACAATTTTAATTATACCGCATCCATGACCCTCCAGTGTTAGTGAATCTTGAACTGCATATTTGCTATCGCCTGCGCCTCTGCTAACGCTGCAAGTAACTTCCTACCCACCTTTACTAATAGAGAATGTCAACTAGTTTAGATTTTTGGCTTATCGTATTCTTCATTAAAAACAAAAAAATGCTGTAAAAAAATCATTTCGATACGTCTAATAGTTTCCGAGATATTGAATTTTAAACTTCGTATGCGGCGCTCGAAACCCGGCGGCTAGCGCTCACGGATGATGACGTCATCGTTTGGCTGCGGTACGCGCCCTTATATGAATGAGTGAGTTTACAGGGCTTCTATCTTTTTAACCGTAATAAATAGACAGTTGAAATTTTCACAGAATACGTGTTATTATAGATTCTATCGATTAAATTTTTAAAATGAACAATAAAGCAAATCCCAAGAGGGGTCCCCGTACAAAAACCATGAAAAACACCATTTTTTTTTGCTTTTTTATATGGATTGTATTTCAATAATGGCTTCTTATTTTGATGCGATTTTAAGCTTAAGTTCTAGTCTAATTTTCATACTTTACGACTAAATAGAAATCTCAAGTAAAACTGCTACAAATAGGTGACAAAGCTGATTTTATCAACACGATGTTTTAAGCGGTCACCCATCCTGTTTTAGACTACGCTCGTAGTTGCTTAACTTTGGAAGTCGTAATTTTTTACGAATTCGTTTTGATGTGACTATGATAGTTATGGTTATCCAGTGTTTTGTTTTACATACAGTTTAACCTGTTTAACTAAACTAACTGTCCGTTGCTGACCGGCTTTTCTGTTTGTAATGTTTGTCGAATAAGTTGGTTAAATAAAAATAGAATAATAATCAAGCACTTTTAATTTAGGGTTCACCGTATTCTACATAAAAATACCAAAACATTAATGCAAAAAACCGGGCGACAGCCTGTCGAACCATGCTCAGTGTAGGGTTCCGAAGCCGTTACTACAAACAAATTAGACCTCGCGACAAACTTAACTTTGCCGTTGGAAAACTGTTATCCCCATACATCGATATAGGTCGCGGTCAGTTTACCAACACCGCAAATAAGTTTTCGGCAGGTATAAACATTTAAACCGTTTAACTCAAGAGCCAATGAAGTCTACTTAGTCGTGATAGTTTTCCTTTGAAGATATTTTTCATATTTTTTATTTGTAGTTTTGGCTGTAGTGGGGAGGGGACGACGACACTTGACTCTAACAAAAATTTGCGCTTTAAAGCTTTTCATAAACGGATACCTTTATTGAAATATTGTTTTCACAAATCCGCAATATTTTGGAAAGACCTATACAACGACACCCCACACTATGGGGTAGACGAGAAAAAAAAACTTCCCCACGTTACGTAAAAAAAAAAAATTTCATGGTTTTACTTTTATTTAACTATGTTGGCGTGACTAATATGTATATTCATGCCAAATTACACGTTTCTAGTACTAAGAGTCTCTGAGCTAGACTGCGGATAGACGGACACACGTCACACACACACACACACACACACACGCACGCACGCACTCACGCACGCACGCACGCACGCACGCACGCACGCACGCACGCACGCACGCACGCACGCACACACACACACACACACACTCACACACACACACACACACACACGCACGCTATCTAAGCTATCTTGCATACACGAAATAACAGTAATAATGCTCAAAAAAAGTTCAAAAACTACCTACTTGCTACAGCGGCCGCTAATACCAACAACTAGCGAGAGAGAGAGAGAGAGAGAGGCGGTCTAGGTACCTAACTTATGGCGAGTGAGCCACTTGGCAGCGCCCGCCCGCAAAATTTGAAATCGATGAAATGAATAAGTACACAAAATATCAGAACTACTACCTAGGTCAATCAAAAACTCATGTTTTATAGTTCATTATTTTATACGGTACCTAGCGATATGAATTCTACATTAGATACGACATTTGTAAAGAAAGGGCTATCACCAAAGTTAAGTAAACACCGCTTAAACATCGTGTAAGATTTTGTTGTTTGTTGTTTTACTACAGATTACTGTTTGGTCGTAAGTATGGAGTTTACATTATTGTGTGACACCGAAATAAAAAGCTAATACAAATACAACCCGTACTTCGGCTTCCAAAGTTAAGCAACTACCTACTTACAAGCGTATTCTAAAACAGGATGAGTGACCGCTTAAAACATCGTGTTGATAAAATCAGTTTGGTCAAATATTTTTAGCAGTTTTACTTGAGATTGTTATTTAGTCGTAAACTATGAAAGTTCGGCTGCAATTTAAGCTTAAAATAGCATCAAAATAATAAGCCATTATAAAAATATAATCCGTATAAAAATGCTAAAAAACTGGTTATTTGTCATGTTTCTTGTATGGGGACCCCTCTTGGGATTTGATTTATTGTTCATTTTGTAATTTTAAACAATAGAGTTTATAATAACACGTAATCTGTGAAAATTTCAACTGGTTACTTATAACGGTTAAAAAAATATAGCCCTGTAAACTTACTCAATCATATAAGGGGCCGTACCGCAACGAAACCATGACGTCACTCCAGTAAGATGGCGCCCGCACCCTTTAATATTTTTGACCGTAATTTCATACGTTCGTAGAATCAAAACTACTGGGTCTATTTGAATGAAACAAAAAGTAGTATGTTTGTTTATTTATAAGCTTTACTCTTACAAAGTTTCAAGCGATTTGGCGTACCTACTGACATTCTTCATTCTCGCAGTTTAGTTTGCTTAATTTTAAAATAACTTTCAATAAAAGAAAGTAATACTTGCCATGTTTAAAATGTAGTAGGTACAGGAGGTAAATAAGTAATTCTTTATAGGAATTTGTAATCGTGATATAAATAGTGTTGTGTTGCGATGTGATAATGTGATAATTGTGATTATGACTTTTTCTTAATAAGCACAGCCTGTGCGCTTGTTCAAATTAAATTATACAGTGTAACATCATTCTCATGTAAGTGAATTTTGTAAATTCTTTATGAGAATAAAGTTCTTAAACCAGAGAAATCTGCTAAATAATGGCACTACAAAAAAATACTAAGACCAAACAAATACAGGTTGATCTAAAATTCTGAAGTGATAAAATGAAATATCATTTTATTCAACAATCCGAACCGCAAACTGGGGTAAACCTGTATAGATAGACCAGAAACATTTAAACGGTCAATTATCCTTTCAAATCTATTTTAAAACGAGGAAAATAAAAGGAAATGTCAGTTGCGATTGTAGGTTCATTCTAACACTCATGAAAATATAACTCTGAAACGACTGAGTTAATGAGCCGAACAACAATAGAGTTTTCTATTTGCAGCAGCGATTCAATTCTGCATTATTTCACAGTTCTCGAAAGACAGATGTCGTCAACACATCTGCCCTTACGCACAATCGATTCAAGGAACGGGCGAACAGATGTTCCGTCGATGGAAAATAAATACACACTACAAGCACCGTTTAAAACTGTGTAAAACAATAGAAATTACATTTTCAACTCACTTCAACATGGGTAGGTATTACAAGAAACTCACAATAAATGATTTATGATTTATGATTTATGAAGAAAAAAAATATATAAATGGAAAACAAGCTTGTAATTTTTGCCATTCAAACCAAGAAGGCAGTATACGCATATGGACTTCAAATTCTAATACGGCCTTTTGCTTTTGGATCGCAGATTTGTCCATTATTTTATCACTCAGAACTTAACGAATAATACTAAACAAGATACAAAATGAAGGACAATAAACCTCGAAAAATATGCATTTACGTACAGGCTGTTCTAAAACAGCGGCTTATATACCAAATAGTAATTTGAGGGACCGAATTCAAAACTGGATAACCCTTTTAAAAATGCAAATGAATGCAAACCCGTTAAAAATACTGTAACGTTGAGTGCTGGGACGTCAACGCTCGCTGTATTTCTATAACAACATCCGCTCTTTTTGTTTTGTTCATACAAGGGCCCTCTGTCCACATAGCTTTACAATTGCACAACTTTACAGAATTCTACGTATTGTATCTGATAAAGTCGATGATGTTTAGCCCAATGCTGCGTTCAAAAGGGTTGTGTCCAGAAGCCCGTTTCACAAAGCTTCAAGTTACAAATTACAAGCGGAAGTCTCTTTCTAACTCCTTTTGCTAGAAAGAGGGTTCCGCTTGTAATTTGTAACTTGTAGCTTCGTGAAACTTCGTCTTTCAACCAGCTTCTCTCTTCCTTCTCTCCTTTTCATGCGGTTAGGTTCTGCTGCATCGTGACCTGCGTCACAGGACAAGGACCTTAAAGAAAGAGGCGATTATGTCCATCCTGTAGCACTGCTAAGCATAGCGCGGATGCTTGGTTGCAAAATATCTCCGCCAACTGTAGCCTCTAGGGCTTGACGTTGCGACATTCAGAATCAGAACGGCTAGCACAAGTTGTTTGTCGCTCGGATATCCCTTTGTAACTATTCTGTAACGATAAAGACGCACTGAGCGACAAACGATATACAGGGTGTTCAGTTTCCTCACCAGTAATATGAAGATAACATATTCTGGGCAAATATCCCAGTTCCCTTGGAACGCAATATAACGATTGGTTTGAGGACAAAATTTAGATTTTTTCTATTTATTGTTAAACTTAAAACTGCGTAATAAAACTTTAATATATCAATAATATTACTAGTAACTACCCTTTAATATTCAAATTCAGTTTCACTGCACTGAGATCCGTTTTCATTGGAATTGAAACTATTTACCATTGTAAAACCATTGATTATTTATAAATTTTTCACTGACTTTCAAACAACTTTCGAGCACAAGGCACTCAGTGCACATCTTGTTTCTCGCTTGTCGCTCAGTGCGTCTCTATCGTTGCAGAGTAGTTGGAAAGATATATCGGAGCGACAAATAAATCAAGTACCTACAACTGGTGCTAGTTGTCATGCTAGGGTCATTCTTTTAAAATCGTTTTTCAATTCATCAACGAATTATTAACCGTCTTGTTAGAGGCCTGATCTTTTCAACGCCATTGACGGATAAGTATATGCGGATATATCCGCACCACTAGTCTAACGCCAACGATGGATATATCCACAATAGACAGCGCAAAAAAGACCAGAGTGTCTATGACATAAGGTTGAAATAAGGTCTTAATTGTGTGAGCGACGACTTTTATATTTGACATGGAGTTGAAAATGTTAACATTTTAGTGCGTGTGTTTTTAATTTGGTCGCCCGTCGCTAAGTGTCGCTCGCCGTCGACGAACGAAGCAGCTCGGCTAAAGCGGTAGGTATCTAATTATGACTTACGTACCTACAAGCGCGCGTGACAACGTAAGTATATTAAGTATATAATATTCAAATAACAGGGCCGCTATCCTATTCACAGGGTAAAACCATATTGCCTTTGACGTTTTATGATGGTATTGTTTTTAAGTCGGCCGCCATTACTGTCAAGCAAATAAGAGCTATCAAAACGTTGACAATACGGAAATACGTCAAAAACAATAAGGTAGGATCTAAGCCTTGATCATGTTCAAAGAAAGATGGGGATGTCGCGCGTCTTGCATGTGTGCGTGCTTGGACTGTACGTGCCGCGAGTCACTACAAAACAAGATGCAAACGCTACGAACGTTTTTAAGTTTTTATATTCTATGGCTCTAAATGTATGGGATGACAGTTGGCCTCGTGGTTTATCGTAACGTACGGGAATGTCATCCCATAGATTTTGAACGACAGAAAATAAAAACGTTAGTAGCGTTTGCATTTTGGCCAGGGTCCCATGCAGGATGGACCGAACCGGATTAGTTTAAGTTTTCTGTACTAATTTAAACACAATTGTTTATTGAGACATGACCGCCGCCGTATCTATGTACTTAGAGACACTTGAAAAAAAATAACTTTTTCAAACTTGTGTATGAAAAAAAAACATTCCTAAGGAGCGACCACGAGGAGGATGAAACACTTTTTTTCTATAGTTCTTGACCTTAAAGATGCTAAATCCTAGAAAAACTAGAGATCATTCAATTTGCCAGCGCTAAAATATTGAAGACCTGTTTGAAATCAAAAGTTAACTAAAATAATAAAATCAAATGAGTTTTTATGACGTTATTCAAAGAAATAACAAAAAAGCCGTTAAACAAAATTACCGAAACATTACAAAAGATTCTAAACTTGTAAATTTTAAATAAGTATAAGTAATTATTATTAGTTATTGCCTAACGGAGTAAGAACATTAAGTTTAAAAGAAAAGTGAAACGGTAATAAAGTAATTTGTGCAGTTTCGGCAAAATCAAACGGTTTAAGAATTGTATTGTTAAACATCGTAAAAGATAGAGCGGCGATAAAGAAGGTTTACAAATGGTGAACTACCCAATAAACTGTAATAGCCAATTGTATAAAACAATTTACTTTCGCTTTACTTCAAAGGTAACAAAACAGTTAATTGTTATGGATTCAAGACAATGTACCTATTCTAAATTTAAATACACATGTCATGTGTTTTTGCAAAAATATTATTTTTTTATACACAAAAATAAAAAGCACCATGCTAGGCTTACTTTATTCTACAGGGTGTCTCTTAGGTCCGTTCACAATATTTGAAATTGGAACCACGTATTTTGTTTAAAAATTTACACATTTTGCAAGCATATCGCGTTTATCGCTGCGTAAAACTTCCATCACTTTCTGACAAACATGTAAGTGCGACAGTGATAAATGCTCTCCATAGGCCCACTGCATGTGGGGAATGATTTTTATTAACCCAAAGTAACCAACTCGCGTAGTCAAATGGTAATGTAGCATAGAGTGATAATTTCACACGAGTATACGTACCTACATTCAAAGTCAACATCATAAGGTCACTTTTTTACCTCGTGCTTACGGGCACGTTTTATAAAGCTACAAGTTACAATTTTACAGGTCTAAACTGGCAACACTGCTCAAATGGCTGATCGTCATTGGTCGAGGTTGTGTCAAATGGAAACTTGTAATTGTAACCTGTAAATTGCAATTTGTAGCTTTATAAAACAGGCCACAGACATCTAAGAAATCAAGTTATAATTACAACTCTATTAAACAATAATTAAGGCTCTATATTACTTAATTGTTATGTAATGTACTTTGTAAAGTACAAAAGTAGCCACGAGGGTAGGTATAGTAGTAATGGCATTGTTCTACGGCGGTTTAAAGTAAACCTGACACTAAACCATAGTATAAGGGTATGGCCGAGAAAAATTGTACATTTGAAAAAAAGTCAATGTCCCTCTCACTTAAATAATCATAACTTTCTTGTATTTTTATTTTTTAATACCATGGAAGGGTATATCTGATCCGGAGAATGTTTGACGCATATATGTATTTTTATTTAAGTCAATTATCATTTCCTGCTATTAAAGCGTTTTTTTTGGAAACGTTTAATTTTCGCGTTCATACAAAAATTCGGTGTCCCACTACGACATCTCGCAGATCAAAGTCAGAAAAATATACCATTTGATTCGTACCCTTCATAGTTTTGGAATGGCTAACGTTGTTAACTAAATTTGCTATGTTTTTATTGAATTATTTTAATAAAATAACGCAAAAAAGTGTGTCGAAAGTAATTTCAAATATGTGTCTCACTTTTTGTTCACGAATGATACTTCACGTCTGTTATCACATTACGGCTAAACTAACAAGAATCCAGGGCCGCATAAACCTTTATTGAGTCATGGCAACACCACACTACAGGTTGGCCCACCTGCGGATAAACATCCGCCATTTTGTTTACGATAGTTGACAGAAACAGGTGGCCGGCGTTTTTGTCTCGGTGATATTTTGCTTTTTCAACAGTGAATATCTAAGGTAAGAACACAAGTTTATACATAATTATAAATTGCAGATGTAGATAGACTATTCATTTAACAAATAAAGTTATACGGTGCTTGCTAGCTTCAAAACTCACCGAATGTATAATTTTTAAGGTTATGTCCACACCATTTTTGATTCACGAATGATACCATGTGTTACTATATGTGTTACGTAACATTCGTGATCTGTTGTTAAGCTGAGTGTGCAATGTAGGGATTTTGATACTAATTGGTATTGACTAAAAATATTTGATGTTTCTGTGGCAAATAATATATAAGTTCCCTGTGAGCTGTAACCTTTATTATGGGTCTCAATGTGGCTCTTCTTCAACTTTACGGAAAAAAAACGGTTGTTAAGCCCTAATTTTGACTATCCCAAATAATACAAATAAAAATTGTAGAAAAATCTGTATCGTGTACTCTAAGCTTTACAAATTTCACGTGTGTTACCTTAATTCTCGTATGTTACCGTGTGTTACCAGTTCACGATCGTTATGTACAATTTTTCTCGGCCATTGCCATAAATAGAAAAGTACGGCGACGGCGCAGCCCCGACTAGAACCGGCTCGGTCCGTCCTGTTGAATTTGCTTGTGGTGGCTCGCGGCGCGTATGGTCGAGGTACGCACACATGCAAGCCGCGCGATAAAATTTGTTTGAAGATAAACTAGTGTTCTATTTACATACTTACATACATATCTTTACGCCTGTCTCCCAATGGGGTAGGCAGAGACTATGGAACGCCAGGTGCACCGGTCTAAAGGCCGAGCCACACCGGACGCGTGACGTGCACGTGCAGGTGCGCGTTTGCTTTCCACTGCGTTGTATAGTATGAATTCTCATTACGACATGTCACTATACAACGCAGTGGAAAGCGAACGCGCTCGTGCACGTGCACGTCACGCATCCGGTGTGGCTGGGCCTTAAACATACAACTTTCGCTTCCTCTACATTCATCAATCTCTTCCTGCACGTACGTCAGTTTCGGGTGCTTTTGATTTGGCCCTTATTCAGTACATCGCGAATCTTATCACCGTACAGTCTGTGAGCGCTTAGAAGATGCATCGGGTTTGTATTTCTCTTCCACTCGCTCTCAATAAGATCGTATGAGAGCGAGTGAGAGACAAGTATAAATCCGATGCATCTTCTAAGAGCTACACACTGTACGTCCGTCTAGAACGTCTCCTACCGACATCTCCGCTCACTCTCGCTCGTCATATCTCTTTCGTAACTCTTCTTTCATCCATCCTTTCTAAATGACCAAACCATCGTAGCATACCCTTTTCAATCTTAGTTATTACATCTTCTTCCTCGTGTTCTTTACTGTGGTTAAACCGTACAGAGACAGTAATGGATTTCAATTAGTAAGCCACTATTAGAACTCTATCGCAGAAAGCCAACGATTTATATCAACGTAATCACTTTCACGTGTCTTCACGCTGTTATTATGACAAGGTGCAAAAGTGATCACTTAAATACATTAACTACTTATTCTTATTAAGTGTCATAATGATACCTTGCTGACTAATAACAGTATTTGTAATTCTGTCTGTTTATGACTATTTGCCGTTTTCCTCATAATTAACAAATGGTTTTAGACAATAATGAATCTTTAGGAGGTTTTTCCAAGAAATCATTAGTTTTCTTGTGTTCTTGTGTATTTTTAACTTATCTGAGCATCTTTATTTCCGTAAAGTTAGTAATAAAAACACGATGATATTAGCCGGATTTGGCCTCGGTAACTTTATTTGGTAGTATTTTACGACGTACAGAAATTATGTACAGAATATACCGTTTTTCACTTGACAATGAAAAAACGGTCCATAGAAATAAAGAGAAAAAATAATAGGTAAGTAAATCCACTTATTTAAGTTAATCCTAGTTTGTTTTTAACAGTTTATTGCTTAGAACTCATTCAGAACTACTTAATATTAATATTAAAAAGTTCTTTCCTACTAATTGGGCGTGTACGAGAATAACCTGAACTTAACCTGCACGGCTAGCACATGTTGTCCGCGACTTGTTTGTCGCTCGGATCTCCCTTTCTGTCTAGTCTATAACGATAGAGATGCACTGAGCGATAAGCGAGAAAATGCAACTTGTGCTACCCGTGCTGTTAGAACGGTTGCGCACTACGTCCGATCCGAATCCGATCCGAACCCATGAAAATACGGTCCGGAGTAGTCATTAAATAAAACAATATCTGCACGACAACTTTTGTGAAATCAAACACCGAAACAAATATTATGGTTAGTTCAAAAATAATTATGTAAGTATATAAAACCAAAAATCGACGGTTTATTGTCACAAAAAAAGAAGAAAGTCGTAACGTTTCTCTCCCCTTAGACCTAGTCCGATTTCAATTTTTTTGTAACATTTTGAATTTTAGTGGTTACGCGCTTTAACCGTAGCGCTTCACAATCCCCTTAAGGCTTCCAAGGATTAACTATATCCTATAATGATACAACTGTTTCCCAAAGACAACTGACATTTATTCATAAAATAGGTAGTACGTATTATGATAGAGTTTTAACACTCACCGATTATCTGCAGTCCTAAGTCCAAAGTCCAAATTTTGTGAAGAAATATATTTAACCTTAAGATTAACTGATAGTCACTTCTATGTTGTAGTACGATAAACAACGGGTTAAATCGGCCGACGGACTAGTTAGTGTACTCGGTCCATGATCTATATGTCGAGTTAGAAGAGGTGGAAGGGGTGGATAAGCCCTTCAGTCTGAGGTTCCGGCGGGTTTTCATGTTTGTCAGGATAGTCAGTAGGCGAGGAAATACGCACAAGTGGTATGAAACAGTGTAATCTCTTAATGGTTAAACAAATACGTCACAATAGTGTCTAAGGTAAGTACAATAGTTTGCGTAACGATTCAACGAGTTCGCGGGATTTGGGATAACACCACAAAAATGACCGTCTCGGTTCGCTTCTCTCAGGAGTCTCCCTGCAGCCCGCCTTAACATCGGGCTCCCCGTTTCTCCCCTCACCCCGCGACCACGTTCGGTATACCAAAAAAATGCATACCTCGTCACAATTCTAAGAACGCTTCGAAAAACGCAGGCACTTGAACAATACAAAAACAAAGTCATAAAAAATGCTAAGTTATGGACTGATTACATTATTTTAAGAACAACCTAAACAAATCGTAAATAATGAATTTTATTATCACATTGTTGATAAATAGGTTAGTGATAATTAAGGCTAGGTATGTTTCTAATAACTAAGCATAAGACTTAAATCTAATCTAGTCAGTCCTGCCTGACATAGGCCGCTCCGACACGGCGATCCTGACTGTCACGCGACCTCGCGGGCAGTGGTCAGTTCAAATGTCACCTGTAAATAAACAATGTTCCGCAAAGTAAAACCGTTCGGCTATCCTACAAACCGAGGAAACAATGTTCAACTATGTTTGGTGGTCAGAGGTACACATTAATTATCCAAAATTAAAATAATCATTTAAGACAAAGAGAGAGAGTATTAAACTATCAGGGCATCATCAAATTCGATTGATTTAATTCAAATCATTACCATTTACATTGACAAGATCACTCATCAAAACTGCACATATAGCAGTCGGCCCAGCGGCCGTCATTGTTTCTCAGCGAAACCCAGTCACATCGTTCATGCAACAACAAGATCACTCGACGAGGCCACAACATGATGGCCAGCCTTGCAATACATATTGCTCATCCACGATACAGATTACTAGACGAGACCACAACAGGTAGTCAGCCCGGCAATACATCTCATCCACGATACAGATTACTAGACGAGACCACAACAGGTAGTCAGCCCGGCAATACATCTCATCCACGATACAGATTACTAGACGAGACCACAACAGGTAGTCAGCCCGGCAACCATCAATGTTTCTCAGCGAAACCGAACTCTCAGATCTCTCTCCCGAGACCACACAATATGTCAACTACTTGACTTCCATTGTGCCATTATTTTTTTACACATCAGCCCCAAACGGGCAATCAAACAACTAAATCTGCCTGCCGGACGTTACACCGCGCCGTCCCGATGTCTCGTCAAACAAGGGTTATGACTTGCGGCTATTAATCCAAACAGGTAGAAAAAGAGGTTGATATCATAAGTACGATCGTTCATAAAAATGATAATCAATTATCAACACATTTGCCCAGTTTATTACTCACTCACTAGTGAACCAATCAAAGTGGTTATCAATTTTTCCATATGACTTTCTTGCTGTTTGATCATCATTTTCAGGCAGTTTTCTATTTCAGATCCACATTCTGAGACTTCTTCACTCCGTAATCCTTGTTGATTTTCGTTTTCACACCCATCTTGATGCGCTTCGGCCACTTCTGATGTCGAGTTAGAAGAGGTGGAAGGGGTGGATAAGCCCTTCAGTCTGAGGTTCCGGCGGGTTTTCATGTTTGTCAGGATAGTCAGTAGGCGAGGAAATACGCACAAGTGGTATGAAACAGTGTAATCTCTTAATGGTTAAACAAATACGTCACAATAGTGTCTAAGGTAAGTACAATAGTTTGCGTAACGATTCAACGAGTTCGCGGGATTTGGGATAACACCACAAAAATGACCGTCTCGGTTCGCTTCTCTCAGGAGTCTCCCTGCAGCCCGCCTTAACATCGGGCTCCCCGTTTCTCCCCTCACCCCGCGACCACGTTCGGTATACCAAAAAAATGCATACCTCGTCACAATTCTAAGAACGCTTCGAAAAACGCAGGCACTTGAACAATACAAAAACAAAGTCATAAAAAATGCTAAGTTATGGACTGATTACATTATTTTAAGAACAACCTAAACAAATCGTAAATAATGAATTTTATTATCACATTGTTGATAAATAGGTTAGTGATAATTAAGGCTAGGTATGTTTCTAATAACTAAGCATAAGACTTAAATCTAATCTAGTCAGTCCTGCCTGACATAGGCCGCTCCGACATATATATCAACTATAGGTGATTGTAGTGAGAGAGAAAGAAAGAAAGAAAATCATTTATGCACAATAACACACAGACAAAATATATCATTTAAAAGGAAGGAAAGGAAAAGAGACGACATGCTGTAGTGATGATAGATTCGAAAACGGTCCCAAGTCCCAACTCAGCATATGCTGGCTGTTAAGCCAACATAATAAGGTACAGAAAGCGTAAAAGTAGCTGATCACTTTTGTACTTTATCGCATTAACACATTTGATAATCTTGTTTGACGTCGCTTACGTGACTGTAAAGCGACAAGGTACAAAAGTTCATACATATTTACTTTTGCACACAGTTTAGGTTCTAAAATATTGAGATCAATTGATCCAGACCAAAATCAAACGCTCCCGTGACTTCGCTAGACTAGACATTCCTCTTCAATGTTTCTAATTAAATAATTTTCTTTGTTCACAAGACTCTTCTATTAACAAAGACGATTAAGGTCAATGTGGCTAATTCCGTCTACGGGGCTATGCCGTCATATACACGCCTGCGTTGAATCTAAGCACAGTACGCCGCTGCCGACTCAGTCTATAAAGCAGCAGGGCTTTCTAGTTCAAACTAAGAAACACAGATAGCGCTGTACAATCTACGAAGAAAAATATCTGCTTTCGAACTTCAGTTGTGTTCCGAAGTCGAAACTGGAGTGTAGTGATATGCAGTTTTACCAAAGATAAATATAAAACAGTTAGATTTCTAACTATATTTGTGTGCTTATTACAATGTTTAAGATATTTCTAAAACTATCTGCCTGTTTATTGTGCGTAAAAGTCCGCTGGTTTTAAGTAATTCACCGTGTTAAATTAGGAACCTCAAAATGACGAAGTGGGAAACTCCGTACATAATAAAAGGGGCTAAGCCATCATATGCCGGTATTTCCCGATTCCAGATGTTGTCAACCATGTTTTTAGTGTGGTAATTTTTAAGAATCTTTTTATAAGCAACAATTTATAATAGCTGATTATTTTTCTTTAAATGATAAATAATAATTCTAGAATGTATTAAAAGTTGTAATAATCACGAAAATAGTACTAAATTCTCATATTTATTAAATGTATTTATTAGTAAGTAAGAAAGTACTTATTTTATTTTCTTTCGGCAAATTAATATCATCTCTGTAAAATGAGCGATAATTGAAAAACGATTATAAAAGATGTTACCTACCTTACATTTTAGCCCAGTGTTAAACAAAATCTCTTCCTAATTGTTGTAGGATTCGTAAATATATTTGTTTTATAACTTTAACATAAACAATTATGAAGTTATTTAAGAAAATACGCAAAAATCGACCATCCCTCCCTTATCTCTGAAAGTACTGGCCCCAATATGGTCAATTTTCGCCTATTTTCTTAAATAACATAAAAAACTGTTTACTTATGTTACAGACAAATATATTTGAGATGCTCACAACAAGCCCTTTCATTTGACTTGTCACACAATAAGGATTGGGAAACTTTTTTTTGATTTCCTAATTTATCCCCCAAAAGTAGCCCCCAAGTTTGAACAAATTCAGTTATTTATGTTACGCGTCCGTCTTTGAGTCACCGACTTACATAATCGTACCAAATTTCAACTCGATCGCTCCAGTAGTTCTGGAGCAAATCTGCTGTGACAGACAGACTAGCAGACAGGTATATGGTGTGGAGACGGAACCTCTCCACGCGAGTCGAACTCTCTTATTACTTTTTAAATCAAATTGTTAATTACAAACTGACTTTTATTTTAGAGTTAAATGAAAAGTCTGCGGATGGTATCTATGTCAGACAGACGACAATAATGATAAATGCATAGTCATAGAGACAATTCATTCTATTAAGTATCGTGGTAGGAATTGAATTGTTATGTCAATGAAAACTGTCCAGTGTGTTGATCGACCCGTTAACGATGGCTCGGGCTAATTATTTCTATTAAATTAGTCAAAGCCATGACGACCAATTTAAGTACTTCAGTACACTGTAAGTATAGTGCATTAAGCCACAGTTGATAAAAAATATAGAAAAAATATATAATGAGAAAATCTTAAAAAGGTTGAGCTCATCTGATTGCCAAATCATGCCGGAATAACCCCAAAAAAATATTTTTGCCGATAACTTTTATTGTGAATCTTATTTTCAAGGTTTGAAAGCACATATTTGATTGAAATCTGCGTGTCTTTATTTTCCACTAACATAGACTTGAAAAATCTTCGTTATACTAGGGAAACATCTTTTAAGACGGAATAGCCCCATTTTTTTGGGAAATTCCGTCTACCTGACTGTTTTTAAAAAAACATTTATAATAAATTATGCAAGTTAGATACAATGAATTTCATAATTTACCTTGAAAGCCAAGTCAATTGTTAGCCAACTACATGCGCGCCATGGGTAAATAGTATAAATAAAACGCCTCAAATTTTCAACCAAAGTTGAACTAGCTCAAAAATATGACGGAATTAGCCACATTGACCTTATATCTCCTTTAAAACTTTTAAGGCAAAAATCTCCTTATTATGTCCACAAGAAGTTTCAATTTGTGTTAGCACCAACATAATTAGATATGCCCTTTTAACTAACAAGGTCAGAAATTAGAGTACACAACTACAAATCAGCCATGCATCTAACACAACTCTAAACTACTTCGTTTAAAGTTCAAATTACTATCCTACGGCTTCTTACTAAAAACGGTTGCGCAGACGCAACACGCACGTTTGCTAAACAAGCTAACAACCACGTTACTCTTTGCTACTAGCTAAGACCTTATACCGTTAGCATAACGTTGCTTTTAGATGTAGATGACTTAAACAGCCATATTAGAATAAGATAAACCTTGCTTATGTGCGCGTGTCTTGTAATTACGTGACGTTTATGAAGTGTAGCTGTGTGCTGCTGAGGTCTTATTAGCTGGTCACCGATGGACGCAGTAGGACCGTTTAGTTTAAGTAGACCCGTACACCTACATGGACGATGCTTTTTCTTATCTTACTATACCAGTTTCGCTACTTGTGATTTTATCTCGCCTCGCCTGGGCAGTGTTGCATTTGCCATATCCCCTTCCATGCAGTAACTATTACAGTGGTTCATACGATATTACTATTACGATATTTCTTGACCCTTTTTGTTTTGGAATTAATTAGATTTCGTAAGCGTATTATAATGAACGCGATTTAGCTGTATATCTGTAACTTTTTAAGGAGCTACCAAGGGCAGATGACCTTCGATCTGAAGCTCTAAACTTTCAGTTGTTGCTAAAACCTATTTGCATTAACACTGTTCTAAACTAGCTGCCATCTCAATTTTTCTTTTACAAGTCTAATATCGAGATTTATGCTATCAAAGTTTGACATTTTCACTCCAAAAAATTGTTTTTTTGGCCTTTATTTCCATATTTTTCACTTTAGAAAAAAACCTTTGATGATTTATTAGATATATTAATGAAGAATATTTAAATGTAGTTTCCATATTAATTGACGCCAAGATGAAAAAGTTATATAGAATTTTTGTAAATTTATAAAATGTTTTTGTAAATTTATAAAAAAAATAACCCTGTGTTATTTTGAAATACTGTTCGACAGAATCAAAGATGAATATATGGATTAATTATAATATATTTTTTCATAAATTTACATTCAGTTTTGACTGAGTTATAAGAACTTAAACTTCATCAAGAACGTCTGTTATGGGCATGGTAGCCCCTTAATAGTGGTAGGAATGGTAGGATCCGTCCATACCATCATCATCTTACCTTTTAACCTACCGCCAAGCATTCGCATTGTTGTGTTCCGGTGTGGGGATAAGACACCCGGTAAAATTACTAGCATAGAGGCCTTCCATCTTAGTCCTCAGGGTTGGCAACGCATTCGCGGTCTTAGGATTTCAATCTTAAGATTGTAGTCATGAGAATGCAAATGTCTATGGGTCATAGATCTCACTTACTGTCAGGTGGCCTGTGTGCTCGTTTGCTTTCTACAGTCAGCGTCATATAGAAGTAACATTCAAAGTGCTCAAATAGATCGGTATAAGTAGATCATACAATTAATATGGTGTACCGAATTATTTGAGCACTTTGAATGTTACCTTCTATATGTCGCTGACTGTACATACCATAAACGACCGTAAGTGACTGACCACGTAGAAGATCGAATAGGTATATAAAATTGGTACCTTTCGGCTTTCAGGGCTGGCCGGCCACAGCCCTACTGCCCTCCTAACCCAATAAGCGGTATCTCAAATTCAATAACCAAAGCAGTTTGAATTATCTTTCGTTAGTTATAAGGTTGATATTGCTACAGGAGTTTTATCTGAGATACGCCTATTGGCTTAGCAGGCTAGACATGAACGTTTTCGTTATCGAAATTGTGGCCTGTATCCTTCCCATGAGTTAAAATTAACGTGGGCTAGCGAGTCGAATGCTCTGTCCCTCGCAACCTCGCAGTATTCTTATAGTAGAGTGCAAGGGATAGAGCATTCGACTCGATAGCGAGTACGGTAATTGTAACTCATGGTAAGGGTACAGCACGGGTAGCACAAGTTGTATTTTCTCGCTTGTCGCTCACTGCGTCTCTATCGTTACAGACAAGATAGAAAGGAAGATCCGAGCGACAAACAAGTCGCGGAAAACATGTGCTAGCCGTGCTGACTGACGTAAGCTGCCAGACGCGATGGTCGCGTCGAATGCTTGGGTCGATTCTATGCAATTTGACAGTTTTCGAAAATCGTTGAGGTCCTTTTCTCACTTACCTAAATAAACCGTGTAAGATACGGAAGGTTTTCTAATCTTTCCTTTTCTGGTAACTAATCAGGGGCCTGTTTTATAAAGCTACAAATTACAATTTACAGGTTACAAGTTTCCATTTGACACAACCTCGAACAATGACGACCAGCCATTTGAGCAGTGTTGCCAGTTTAGACCTGCAAAATTGTAACTTGTGGCTTTACAAAACGTGCCCCAGTGGCCCGTCTCACGAAGCTACAAGTTACAAATTACTAGCAAAACTCTCATTCTAGCAAAAAGAGTTAGAAAGAGACTTCCGCTTGTAATTTATAAGTTTTATAACGTGTAGCTTCGTGAAACGGGCCCCAGGTAGTTCTATAATAGACATTTTAAAAAAACAATATTGTTTCTAAACATTTTTACATCGTTATGTTTTGTCCTGCGGGCCTATGATCGTCGTGTTTATCAATGTGGATAAAACATCTGTCACTTTCTGACCCGTTAGCAAGTCCGAGGGTGACGGATGCTTTATCCACAACGGTAAAGGCGATCATAATACGGGCCCTGGTCGGGATTAGCAAAACAAAAGAGAGACGAAGACGCAAACAAAACAATGAAGATAACTAAGTACCTCTATTAACAACAAGTAAGTATCTATTAATAAAGTCTAAAAGGACCATTTATGGTCAAGAATACCTGCGATAATTTATCACATAAGGGACGCACTGGATTTTCAAGCTCGGAGCGGATTATAACATTTTTTTTAATCGGTTTACGAAAATTTTACCAGACTTCGGATACCTACCTACCTCAAGGGATTACACATCCCTTTTCTACCTACCATCACACCTAAAACAACATTAAGTACTAAAACAGCTTACAAGCCCGGCCTAACGGTACTATCATCCATATTAAAGCGACCTTCCAAAAATAAATCCAACCTCTTTTGTAGATTTTTTCAAGTCCTGGTAAAACTGGCAGTCTGGCATAAAGCCGGCGGCGTTTAAAAAGAATCGGGATTCGAAATTTAAAAGTCGGAAATATCAAAGGTGTCCGGCGATGGCCGATAAAAGGTTTCGGTTGAATTTGGAAAAAAATGCTTTGCGTTTGAGTCTGGCCGCGTACGCTAGAGATTCGGTTTTATTTTTTGTATTCGTCTGGTTTATTTAGGTCATATTGTCTAGACTCTTGATAACGGAAAATTGAATAATAATTAAAATACAACGAGCGGAAAAGTCATAGAGAAAAAGAGTTACAATGTCGGCACCGTCTAACTATCCTAATAAGGAAGTGTCAATTTAAGATAATGTATTCAGCAACAGAATGAATTCTATAGAGACGGAGATCCAATTGAGAATAGCTACTTCTGGATTCCAGACTCCCAGTTAACTGAATATTTCTAATGCCTACTACTTACAACGTAGGTGTATCATAACTATTTACGCGGTTAGTCCTAAAATCGTGACATTGCAGAAAATATATTTATTCTTTTGTTGATGACGTCATTGTAACTTCCTTCAGGTTTTACTGCTTTCTTGTTTGATCTACTTAAAGCGCTTGAGTTTCGACAACTGCTATTAACGGTTTAAAACACGAAAGTCTTATTTTGTCACTGGGTGGCATTTAGTTTGTTTCTGCGGGCCGATTATGGTCGTGTTTATCGACGTAGATAAAACATCTGTCACTTTCTGACCAGAGGGCTTATTGTCTAACGCACTCGTAATCGCAACTGGCTTTAAAGTGGAGCAATTGTTTTCATTTTGTATGCAGACAAGCCTTCTATTTTCAAAATGAAAACAATCGTGATTGCGAGTGCGTTAGACAATAAGCCCTCAGTATGTAAGTGCGAGAATGATGGAAGCTTTATCCACAGCGATAAAGGTGCCCATAATACGGGCCCTGGTCACTTATTATTATTACTATGTAAGTTATACTTGTACTATTATTCATTTTGTGACAATGGGCATATCCCATAAAATCTAGAGATTATGACATCTCTACGGCCAGTGGGGATTCCGGAATTCGTACAAATCCGTGATTTGCTTTAAAAAGGAGTGCATCTTTCTTTACCAAGGTGCATGAACTTTATTTTATCATCGTTATCAGATTACATTCTGTAACAAGTTTAACGTTTACGAAACGGAAAATGGCAAACCAAACAAAAAAAATAATAATTGACGGCTCAAGACAAGAGATAAACCTCACAAAAGACAAAAAGAACTAGGTATTATTAAGTATAGTCAAGGTAAGAAAAAGCTCGATACTTTTGGACCTTAATAGCATTGAAATAGAGCCGAAAAGTGACGAACCTTTTCTTACCGTGACTATACATTTACTAACAAGAAAATGGTTGGTTCAGGGACTTAGTCCTGCAAACTGCAGTCCATCAGTTTGGTCAGCATGACCGGAGAATGATCGTCTAACCCACGGACTGACGAACTGACGATCCGGACTGATGTTATCAGTCTGATATCAGTCTTGGATTGATCGTGTAATCGAGCGTTAGAACCATCCATCATTCTGGCGTCAGTCAAAGTTTGACAAGACTGACTGACTGAACTGATTAAATACTGAGCGTATAACATCCCTCTAACATATATGCAATAAATGTTCTTGACTATGACTACGACTAACTAATAACTAAAATAGAAAAATATCCGACGAACAACGTCTTCAGATCAAACGACGTATTTTCTGCACCTACCTCGCTGTTTACTTTGAAGTTAGAACACTATAAGTAAGAATACCTGTACTTAAATACGATGAATGACGTAGATAATAACCTAGACGTATTTTTCTTGGACTCATAGTTTTTAATTACCTATAGCATGTTTTTTAATCGCTTTTAGGTCGCTGTTGCTTCTAATTAAATGAGACATAAAAAGAGGGGCATGATCAAGTAAAGTATAGTTTTGGAAACATGGAATGGAATTAGTAATTTTTAAACAGTCTTTGATGTTTTACTAATATTTTATATAAAAATGTTTTATAAATAGAAAACGTGACACTATTAACGACATTTTAAAGGAATAAAGAAGTCTGAGCCTTCGCTCAGCATATTGAACAATATTTTCAAAAACATGTCAGTCAAAGATCTAGAAGATTCTATAAAAATAACAAAACTTACTTTATTATTTTCTGGCATTAAAATGGAGGCGTCAAATTGGGATTTCTGGTTAAACACTTTGTTTATATTTAACTTTTTCTGGCTTAATACAGACGTGGTCGGAGAATTCTACTGGATTATAGAGGGAGTCGAGATGGGGAAGAGCTTCTTGGAACTATCATTCATGGCACCTTGCACTACCATTTGTATACTGTCCACGGCAAAAACCCTACCATTTTATTTCAATCAAGACGTCTTCATCAAAGTTTATGATAAACTGAAGGCTATACACCCAAAGAGTGATGAAGAACTAACACTGAGAGATGATGAAAAAGTTGAACAATCGACGAAGTTTCTGAAAACGTTGGTTCGCATGCATCTGGCGTCTTGTTCTATTGTTGTTATAGCATTCTGTTCGTTGCCGATTGCCGTAATGGTATATAAATATGCGACGATCGGAGCCAGTGAAGTCATGTTCCCGTTTCATATCAAGTACTTTTTTGATCCATACGCGGACGGCGTTTGGCCTTTCGTTTACTTTCATCAGGTTTGGTCGAGTTAGTATTGCAATTTAATTAACATAAGTGTTTAAATTTAATAGCTATTAAAAGGAAGTTAAGTAATGAAGTAGTGCGTGTAAAAATGGAAATCGCTTGTTTCAAAACTTTTAACATGTCGTTATATAAAATACTTTTTAAGTAGAATCGAAACAAAAGCAAGTAACGTAATTCTGAATTTAAGGTTATCTCAGAAATTGTTTTTGTACAGCATAACAAAGGCAAAAAAGAACCAAGGCCACTTGATGGAAAGTTGGCTCAAGATTTATAATGTTGCACACAAAGCCAGTTAAAGACGATGAAATCGGTCCTTAGGGTCCATTTTTCATACACAATTATGAAAAAGAATTAATTCATTGTCCCTAAAATGTATCTGAGTACGGCGGTAAGACCGATTTCGTGTATGTTAGTCAAATTATCAATTGTCTTACCCTCCGCTGCTTGGCATAAGAATAGGTAATGCAAATAACCGGTTATAACCGGTTTTAACCGGTTATTTTCATACAAAAACTTCTTATAACCGGTTAAATTGCATTCCCTACATAAGAACAAAACCTTTATATAAAACTTAACAGACGTTTTTTATTTTTTTGTTACTTTATTAATTATAAATCTAATACTCATATACCTTCGTGCACAATATATTGAACGTCCGAAAAGTTCCATTTCCTTTTCAGCCCTCATATCTTTTACCAACGTTTTTGGAACGGACACCTTCTTCTACGCTTTCTGTGTGTACACGAAAATGCATTTCTGTATTCTGCAACGAAGGTTCCAGAATGCTATTGCTAACTGGTCGGACGAGAGGCCAGAAGAATGCAGGAAGAAGTTTGTGGATGTTGTGAGAAGACATCAGGAGCTGATTCAGTAAGAAATATCTAAAAACTATAAGCGTGTGTATTCGTATCACTTTTGTCACCGTCTAAACATCCAGGTAGACCACCTTAACCTACTGCAGACCATTGACCGTCTCCTTCTTGTTCTAAGTTATCTATTCCTACTATTTCCTCATCCATCTCACCTTACCTTGTTTTTGTTTTAAGATCCTTGTCGACCTTAATATTGCAGACACTACGTTGACACATACATACATACATACATACATAAACTCACGCCTTCATTCCCAGAGTGGGGTAGGCAGAGCTACAGAATTACCAACAACTCTAAAAACTTGTTGATAATTCTGTAACCACATTTTGCACAATTAGGCTAAGATGTTTTGCAGCGTATTAGTAACAGGATGCAAGCCCATCGCCTAACAGTACTACAAGCCTTTATTCCCTTAGTCACCTCTGACAACATCCACGGGAAGACATGGAGTGGCACTATTCTAACCCGGCAACCACTACGTTGATGATGTGTTATTTCCGTGAAAATAATTACACCAATTTTGTGTGTTTTCAGCGGGGCTAGAGACTTAAGGAAAGAATCTCTGGAACTTTCTGCATCACTAATCTAATCTAATCTAATCACTATCGATGTGTTTTCTTTTCATTGATCTTTTACTTTTAGTTTAGTGGACTTGGTGGAGATCTTGTACTCTAAGTCTACCCTCTTCAACATCGTCAGTAGTTCAGTCCTCATTTGTTTGAGTGGATTCAATGTCACGGTGAGTAAGCATTAATTCAAGAATTGTTTACATACGACAGTTTCTTTGTCGTTGCGTACAATACGATGTATGATCATCTCGGTTTGCGTAATACGAAACCTAAAAGAATTCTGCAGTAGGTACCTAATTCTCTTTACCACGCTTTTAAATATTACCAATAGAAATTGAATATTTTTGATTACCCATCGGGTTCATCATACTAGATTTTAAAAGTCATCAACGGAAACTGCTGGAATTTCGAAAGCTTGTCATAAACACAGTCCCATTTGTTTAGTTTCATACTGAAACACAATTCCTTTTGTATAACGTGTTAAGGTTACTCGTATATCAGACCTAATAGGCTTAATAAGCCGGAAGCCCACTGTGACGCACGCTCGAGCTATGCACGTGGGGTTTAATTTACTTAGCTTTAAAATATAAGTAACAAGTGTGCAGAAGTTACAACGGCACATGAAGACGGTACTTTTGAAATGACGTCACTGTAATCACGTGTCTTGCCTATAGCCAAGGCCATATTCAATCCACTTCAGCTCATGGATAATTCAGTCGTGCGCGTACAAACATTATGCCTCTTGCCCACTGCGGCTGCGCGCCGTAGGCTTGCTAGCTACGTGGTGTTCCGCATCCGTGTATACGCAGCGCTGCCGATGCACTGAGTTAATGATAACATTTGACATATGTACTCAAATTCACATAAATAAATAAAACTACACTGTAGACCACATCCAAATTGTGCAGCAGATTACACAGAAGACCGAAGAGTAAAATCAGCCCCTGTGCTTATGAGAAGGCCTTTGACTCTAACCTGAGAGCTTATTGTCTAACGCACTCGCAATCACGATCGTTTTCATTTTGAAAATCGAAGGCTTGTCTGCATACAAAATGAAAACAATTGCTCCACTTTGAAGCTGGTTGCGATTGCGAGTGCGTTAGGCAATAAGCCCTCTGGTCAGTTTTGTAGTTCTTGCAATGGTGCCGAGCCAGCACAGCTATTGTAACACTAGGGCTCTATTCCACTCGGTAAAACGATAATGCTTTCGACATGTTATCGTATTGTCAACGTTTTAATAGCTCTTATATACTTGGCAGTAATAACTGCGTCCAAATAACATATCAAAAGTAATTTACAGAATAGTATAGAACCCCAGCTCTCGTAATACCGTCATAGTTGACTCATTTTTATCCGTAAAAAAACAATGACGAATCAGTGCGCGTAATTCCGAATCATACTCATATGATATGAGTCACATTATATCCTGGGTAGTGATTCTTTCAACAGCGACGTTGAGCGAACGCAGGAGTGAATGTTCAAGCGTCGAATTTAAGTAGTCCCGTCAAAGCGAACAAAACACATTTAGCGCGTGTATTCTCAATTAGGCAGCCTTATACGTCCGTCTGTTCGACCACGTCAACTTTATCACGGTACTGTACGGTTTGTTATGTTCTAGTCCCTGGAAGGCCCGGGAGTGGTGGTACCATTCCTGTTTTTCCTGGTCATGAGCCTGACGCAGATTTTCCTCATGTGCTACTTTGGCGATATGCTGATGAGTTCGGTAAGAAAAAGACTTTAGGTTTTAATTTAGGTGAGCAAGTCGATAAGTAAAATGGAATTAGCCACGATCATAAATTATTTTCTCAAATTTTATTGTTATTCATATTTTATTGCATCGGTATTTACAGTGGTCTTACAAAAAAATTGTATTGCTTAACTGAAACCCTTTTAGTATTGCAGTTTTTTTTTAATCATTAAATAAGCAATTAGCAATTACAACAACAACAACACAACATAAACTCACGCCTTCATTCCCAGAGTGGGGTAGGCAGAGCCACAGACTCACCAACAACTCCAAAAACTTGTTTATAACTCTGTGACCACATTTTGCACAACCAGGCTAAGATGTTATCCAGTGTATTAGTGACAGGTTGCAAACCCATCGCCTAACAGCCACTACACAGCCTTTAGTCCCTTAGTCGTCTCTTACGACATCCACGGGAAGACATGGAATGGCAACATTCTAAACCCGGCACCACAAGAGCAATTAATATATGTTTGTTAAAATGATTATAAAACTATTAATATATTTCGAGAGTTGCGGCGTAGGTAATAAAGTAGGTAAGCAGAAATTAAAATCTTACGGTCTTTGCCATTGTTTCGGCATTTCGGGTTCGAGTAAAGTAGGTTAGACTCGCATTGGAGCATATACATTAGTATGAGAGCGAATAAGAGAGAAGTAAAAGCCCGAAAGCCGGTTTAAGAGCTACAGTTGTTTTATCTCACGAAAGCGGGTGGGCCATGCTTGTGTGTGTTCATGCACGTGCACGTTGTCGCTGAGTGCGTAGCTGTCGTCGCTAAGCGTCGCCGTAGTGTGAGTGTCTATACGCGTTACAAACTTTATTTTTGGGCTTTCTCATGTTACATTTTTAAAAACTCCTACTCAGGGACAAAATATTTTGAATCATTCTGCCAACTAACCAATAAAAATAAACTACTTTTCAGAGTATGGAGCTGGGTGATGCTATCTACGACAGTACTTGGTATCTGACAGATCAGAGCATGAAGAAAAGCATACTCTTTGTTTTAGCCAGGTAATTTTAAATATTATACTTGCTCGTTCGTTCTCTACTATCTCTTTTCTTTAGCCTGTTATAACAAAATGGTAAGTATAGGCCTTTTTTTCTTCTCCTATTTAGCACATATGACTGTTAAAGAATGGCATAAGGTATTCATCCGCCATTCGAACTTGTTGCTGTGCAAGAGAGATTTAATAATTAAAACAGTTCAAGTTTTGCAGAACATATATAGACAGTTGAATAACCAGAGAAATACAGTTAAGTTTCTTTTAATCCAGAAAAATTTAACCGTTTCTGAGGGAATATTAACTATCTACCTAAAGACAAAGTTCTTGTAGAAAAAACTAGTTAAGCACAATATTAGTTAGGGATCAAATCAAATATTATTTATTTCAGATATCTGTGGAACATAGTTATAATTTAAGTTTTACTGCCACACTCATAGACGTCAATTAAATTTAATGCTTGTTTAGTGACGTGTTGTCTTATTCTTTTGCTGTAGCAAAGAAAGTGACAGCAACAAGAATCAAGCATTTAATTAAATTGTCCTCTCTGAGTCCGGCAGTTAGTAAGGAACTTAAATTAATAATGAAACCTAATGTTTGTAATGTTGTTACTGAGCACATAACTAAGGTACTTACGTACCTATTTGGATTTATGTGTCAGTACGTGAACCAGACAACAATGATTCACATACTGACAATCGAACCTCTGGGCGAACGTCGCCAAGATGCTGTTGGAGCTAGCCCTAATGGAATAAAATTGTTTTCATGATTTAGAGCGCGGAAACCATGTCGACTGACAGCTGCTAACTTCGCCGATGTGAATCTAAGAGCCTTTACTACGGTAAGTGAAAATATAGAGGCTAGATTCTACTCATTAAAAGAATATTGCTTTGGTCATGATACCGTATTGTCAACGTTATGATAGCTCTTATTTACTTGACATTGTGGTGGTGGAACCAGTAATGGACAAGGCACCAATAATGGACACTTGATTCTTATTTTACAGAAGATAGATTCATTTGATTTGCGACAGTAAATTTAGGACCGTATGAAATTTGAATTAAGAGTGACGTGTCCATTACTGGTGTCTGTCAGCTAAAAGTGTCCGACACTGGTGCCATCACCTAACTACTTTCCAATTATACTGAGGCTCAGCGCTCCGTGGAACACATTTCGAGAGTAACTGAAATAAATTAAACTGTTTGATGTAAAGTTTTTAAAACAACTTTAGAATATAAATAAGACGTGAATAACATACAAAGTATCTTTTTCCTGCAATGACACATTACATTATAGTCTCATTATTGTCGTATATCATATTATATAACCGCACGCACATTTAAATTAAAGGAAATAAGTCCTAAGTCCTATAAACCTTGCGTTTATTTTAACCCGTTTTTACTTAGGTTAAGGATTAAATTACATTAAACTTATTATGACTTGTTTTTAAAATAGGCGATTTACAATAGTTTTCCCGTTGTTGGGTATCTCCGTACAAGTTTATTTGTTATTTATGGAGTCCTAGTCAACGTTGCCAAACCCTGGGGCTCTATTCAATCAATTTAATATGTAATATGATTATTATACATTGAGACGAGGTGGTCTGCTTTGGTCAGTGCTACATAGCTAAAGCCTTAACTACCCATTCTTTGAAATGTGGTACCTTAGTCTAGTAACTATGAGTATAATAGGCATGATTAAAAAACCAAATTGTAACGCATTATAATCATTTTAATTCCAAATTTTAGGATTGATTAAAGTAAAACTGAAAATCAGCATCCTGCATCAATCCAAACTTGGATTTTAAATCAAGGGAAATTATTACTTTTACCACATTATAAACAGTAGTTCGTCTCTAAACAAATATATATCGCGCGGCTTGCATGTGTGCGTGCCTGGACCGTACGCGCCGCGAGCCCCCACAAGCAAACTCAACCGGACGCATCAAGCCGGTTTAGTAAGTAGGGTTTAGCGGCCTGCACACGTAAAGTTCGGACCGCGGGAAACGCCACGCGCCGTTCCAATCTTCGTTCCGAACCGTACGTGTAAATGCAACTGTAATAGTAAAATAGTAAAAAATGTACGGTTCGGAACGAAGATTGGAACGGCGCGTGGCGTTTCCCGCGGCCCTAACTTTACGTGTAAAGGCCGCTTTTGGTTGCGTCAGTTGCGTGCGTATTAAGTATTGAGCGACGCGCATCAACGCAACCCTGGCGCCCGAGCGGCAATAGGTATCAGAAACTCCTAAAGGGCCCGAGATGAACTACTTTTATATTTATACTATGCCTTTAACATATACAAAAATGGTGAATTGCCTTTCGCAAATTAAAGTAAGTATAGGTATACTTTTATTGGGCAGTTTATCGAAAAATCGTTAACCATTTTTCTGTTTCAGATTCTAAGCCGCTCATGGTCATACTTCGCGTTATTGAAAACAGTTTACAAATAATAAACGTATTTGTAAAATTGTGTACATCTACTACAATAATACGATGTGTAGCGTTATAATAGCTTTAATAGAACATTGCTAAGTATTCACTTTATATTGTAACTAAGTGTTTGTTTCCACACACCGAAACGCACTTTACTTAGCTTTCGAAGAATTTAAACAATATACCATACATTGTATTTAAAAACATTCACAATAGTTGAACTTTATTTAATTTCCCCCCTTTGCGTAATAATTCATTTGGTTAAAAATTAAAGATAGACAAAACTTGTGAAATTTCGCTGATACTAAACACTACGTACCTACTTATAATTTTTTATTCATTATTATTTAACTTATCCCGTGTCTGTTAATTAAAATAAATACTTTATTCACTGTTTTATTATTATTTGTTACCGTAATAACATTAACAACACATTTAAATATGTTATTAAATTTCAACCAACTACATATTATTATGTAACGGTTTAAAAAAGTATAAGTAGCTTTTAACAGGAAGGACGTCGGATGGGTGGCGTTGGCTTAGTAATAGGGACCTGTTAGTACCCGTTGGGTACGAAAGCCTTAAATAGTACCTGTGCTCATTTTGCGAAATTGAATAACAGGATTCGAACCTACGATCGTAACAGCAGCTGGTTTGTTTATTATGCTTTTCCAGCGAAACAACTGAACCGATCGTAATGAAATATTGATATGGAAATAGCTTAAACACTAGGAACAAACATAAGGTACTTTTTACTCCAGAAAATTGAACAGATCCCGAGGGAATTGCGATAAATGGGAAAAGTTAGTTATAAATAAATGTTTAGTTTCCTATCCCTTACCGCAGCAAGTATCAAGATATTTATAGATTAGGGAAAGCGCGGCAGGTGCGACGTCTCGCTCCAACACTGACCCACTTACACCTAGGTTTATAAATATCAAAAATAAAGCTAAGATGATAAACGGGGAAAGTATAAATAAAGTTTTAGGGTGAAGGGGAAAATTACAGAAGCCAGTTGTTTCCAGTTTGGTCATACTTAATTAATTTGTTGATATAATTATTGATAGTCATATTTTTTATACATTGCTGTTGGCCTATTTTGGTCGTGTTTATCGATGTGGATAAGTGTGGACAAAATAACTGTCATTCTATTCTGATTCTGAACAGAGGGCTTATTGTCTAACGCACTCGCAATCGCAACCGGCTTCAAAGTGGAGCAATTGTTTTTATTTTATATGCAGACAAGCCTTCGATTTTCAAAATGAAAACGATCGTGACTACGAGTGCGTTAGACAATAAGCCCTCAGTATGTAAGTACGAAAGTTACGGATGCTTTATCCACCGCGATAAAGGCGTCCATACGTCCTAATATGGCTGCGTTTATCCGTCACATTTTACACGTATATAGTACGAGAGTGTCGGATGCTTTATCCACATTTTGTCACGCGATAAACGCAACCATACAAGGCCCGCTGCACGGCTAGCACAAGTTGCCCGCGACTTGTTTGTCGCTCGGGTCTCCCTTTCTATCTAGTCAGTAACGATAGAGACGCACTGAGCGACAAGCGAGAAAATACAACTTGTGCTACCCGTGCTGAAGCCGTAAGCCGTTTCAGAATTTCTTAAATACCTAACGCGTAGACAAGGCTAGGTAGGTTAGGTTAGGTTAGGTTTGATTTATAAAAAACCGGACGAGGCGAGTCGGTCTCGCCCACCGAGGGTTCCGCACATGACACGGTTAAATCAATTCAAAATTTGCACCGCAGCCGTTCCTTGCATAAAGACCCTGTTTTTTTGTGATTTAATTAAAAATGTTCAGATTTCAGATTTTTTCCTGTACTTGTTGTAGTAAAAGATGGTGTTACTTGCCAAATTTCATAGTTCTAGGTCAATGGGAAATACCCTATACATTTTAATTCCCTCGAGAGTGTCGAAATACACGTTTTTGGCGACATAAACGGCCGTATCTTTTTTTTACGTAAATGTAGAAGTTTGATTTCTTCACAGCTTCAAGGGACTGTAGACCGGAGTATATGGTTTGAATTTCAACTTGATACCTTCACGCGTTCCTGAGATAAAGGGTCTTGACATACAGACAGACGGACAGACGGACAACAAAGTGATCCTATTAGGGTTCCGTTTCTTCCCTTTTGAGGTACGGAACCCTAAAAACCCTGAAAAAGTAACAGTTTCTTAAAAAAATACATTATGACTTCATGGATGTCATATTTATGACCTAAAAACACATTATGGCCAAAAAGAATAAGGAATATAAGTACTCGACTTTTTTCACAGCTTCAATAAAAGCTGATTCATGTAACAAACAGTTGAGAAAAATAATTTTTTGAATAGCCTATAAAAATAACCAAGGTATGAGTCAACAGTAATTTGCGCCTATCTCTTTATAGCAAAACAGATTTTAACATGGAGTTTATATGGCCGACCTGATACATGTCATGTCAGTGCATATCGGATCTCTCAGTTTAATCGCTGTCTAATTAGCAGTAAAATTAAAATGCTAGTATCAATGTATTTCTTGGCCGATTTTAATTTTAATTTCACTTTTGATGATCTCTTTTACGGTATTTTCATATATGGTAGAGAAATGCGATTTAAAAAAATCATGCATATTCCCTATTATGGCAGACGGTTCCCTAGGAAACCCCTAATCGTCATTTGTCCTAATGCATCGTTTGTCCGAATTTTCGTTTATCCTAAAGCCATTTCCTCTTAAATTTTAAAACTTTTTAGTGTTGTTATAATACAACCCTAACCTTACCGAGCTGCAGATATAATTGGAAAACTTAAAAAGTTGCCTCACTCATCTGAAAACCAGTTTAGGGCAAAAGAAAATTCGGACAAACGATGTGTTAGGACAAATGTGATTAGGGATTCCGAGGGACACCCATGGCAGACGATATTTATACTTAGAACCATTTTTATGACTTCGACTGTACCTACATCGGCACTGAATTTGTATTCGCGACTTCCTTAGCTTACTTACATCATGACGTACCACATTCCCTGCCACTAACAAGGATTTAAATGGAATTTGAACACGCCAAGAGTGTCGGTGGCACTCAACGTTTAGTACACGATCATTTTGGTACTTTGTCGCTTACACTCGTTGATCAAATTCATATGGCTGTCTAAAGCTGACGTTATAAGTTTTAAAACGACATCGTACTGATCACTCGTTTATGACGTTGAACTGTTGAAGTCCCACTGGGCTTCGTGTGACCATTTCAAACAAAGCCCTTACAAAAACCATTCAAGTTTCTTAGGGAACCGCAATAATAACCAAACACCCGTCATACACCTTAACACAACGGAATAAAACACAAATAAGCTTAAACCAACTTTACACAGAGCGTTGCATTTCTACAAAATATATTTGCATTTCATAACTACCTTATTTAAAGGCAGCTAAACGTTAATATCGCTTACCAAATGTATACATAAGTAAGTGACCACTGTCGTACCCTGTCGTTTTAAAGTCAAGTTTGACTGCCATAGGAATTCGTTAACTAGTAAAAACGACAAAGTACAAAAGTGATCATATACTTAACTATACAACCGTGGAACGTTCAAATAACTTACATTCTAGACCCAAACTCGATCACGTACGGTTCTTTTTTCAAATGTTCGGAATCAAAATGGCCACTTGCAATAACGCAAAGTTAATAATAAGTTCGTTTTAGCCTTTATACCGTTACGTTAAGAGTTATTTTCGTTTGTTTCGTCGGTATGAGCTGCGAGGACACGACAGCAAGAACCCGTGTGCGACGGAATGCAACGATACCGAGATCGTGGGATACACACGAGGTGGTTTCTTTAAATATTCGATTTATAATTTTTATTATTGTGTAAGTATTAAACCTGAAACTTTTAGTGCTCTGTCCCATCCCGTCTCTATTGTAGATATATAACGTAATTTTAAACTTCTCTTTTAAGACTATAGGGTCTGTATTAAACAATAGCGGCCTGCACACGTAAAGTTCGTTCCGAAACGTACGTGTAAATGCAACTGTAATAGTAAAATAGTACGAAATGTACGGTTCGGAACGAAGATTGGAACGGCGCGTAGCGTTTCCCGCGGTACAAACTTTATGTGTAGAGGCCGCTAATGAACTGCTACATACACCTGTTTTTAACAATGTATGAAAAGTCAGTTTTTAACTTTTTCGACAAATAGGCTTTTCTCAAACCGACCCCTGCAGTTTGTTTTTATAGGTGTATCCCGGAGTACACCCTCACAACCAAACCCTATTTTTACAATCTATACACGACATTTTACACGTTAGCCTAGTTCATAGTGATCTTGCCTATGAAGCTAGTGGTCCCGGGTTCAAATCTCGGTAAGGGAGGATGTTTGCGTGACCAGCGCGAGTATTTTGTTCCTGAGTCTTGGATGATTTCTATGTATTTCTCTATATAAGTAGGTTTATCGCGTTGTCTAGTACCTATCCAGTACAAGCCTATATTTGATTCCGAGTTTTTGCGAGATTGTCCCATGATATTTATTTATATATTTTAGTTATTTATATGATAGGTAGTGGTATTTCAGAAGAAAACGTTGCTGACCCACATTCAATTGTCAACTTTTTTAAACAAGTGTGAAAAATGTATTCATATTTTAGGGTATTGACATTTAATTCATCCTAAGACCGTAATAATTAATTATTAATAAGATGTTTTTTATTTGTCAGTAGGAGGTTTTTAAAAATGTTATTTTTTTTATAAATTAGATAAAAACCGAGGTTAATTTAGGTTTACCTACGACCTACAACGTAACTATCATTACGCAGAATTTACATTTCATAGAAAGTCATTTCTCGGCGTATGACTTTTTTTTTTAGTAGTCACAATTTCAACCTAACCTAACCTACTGAATTAATTTAAGATATGCTGACAACATCTTGGTTTCAGTAGAAAATAGCGTTCTATGTAATGAAATGAAACTCGATGAAATGATATAATCGATGTATAAAATTATGGGTTTCACGGAGATCCTTACTTCGAAGTCATGAAAATAGTAGTAGTAGTAGGGACATTGTTTATTTATTAAATAGAAAGATGTTTGGAACATTATTTTACCCCAGCATAACGAACAGGTTTCCTGTTTCATAAAAGTTTATAGATATGATGTAAAAACTAAAAACAAAAAAAACTATCCGATAAAAACTAACCCCGTGTGTACCGCCTGCACTTCGCTTGACATAAGGCAGGCGGGGCTTGAAGTGCCTTGTCTTATTTTTTCTTTTAGTTTTTTTACAGTTTTTTCGTCGAGAAATCTGTATCGCACGATACACGAACTCTTTTTACGTATTTGTTGAAAAAAATACTGGCAGTTCGAGTTACGTTTTCGATGATAAAAAAATACGAAAGTAAAACGGTTTGAAATTGGAACGTTATTTTTTATCGCGAAATGCCTTGTTAGGATTTTAATGAAAACCAGAAGCTTGAAGTGGAGTAGATAATTTGGAGGCCTATTTTTCGAAAAGTAGTATTAGGAAAAAAATAGGTTACAAAAACTATTAATGATGCAGTAGTGTTTTTTTAAGCAAAAAGGCATCCTATATTATTTTAATACTAAACCATTACTATTGAATGACGATACAATTTTGTAATTAAGTCCAGTCATTTTTGAGTTTATTCGTTAGAAACACTCAAAAATACAAATCTTTCCTCTGTGTAGATATTTATTCTCTGCTAATGTTTTAGTCGTAAATTTAACATATTAGCGGCCTGCAGACGTCAAGTTCGAACCGCTACTTTTTCAATTACAAATATAATGAGCACCAAAATAAGTAAATGATCTCGAAATTAGGTTAGGTTAGGTTAGGTTAGTTTTTGCTGATCATTTATTTTCGGCAGTAAACAGTGTTTTTTTGGCGTTATATTTTACTATATCTGATGATCCGTTACACATAAGCCGTTTTTAAGTATATTTCTGGTTTATGTACGGGTGTTATTGAAAACTTACATAAACCGAAGCGAAGCGAGGGCTGATCGCTAGTTATTTATAATTTAGATCGTATTCCGATCTTTCCAATACTGAAATTCTGAAACTCTATTTTAAAAGAATATTAATTAAACATTCCTTGACGTGATATTTTTTTCATTAAAATAGTAAAACAAAAATGCATGTTTAAAATGCAGTCATAATCGCTCTTATTCTAATACAATAAAGTCTACTTTTGTCCATCAATGGTTTCTAAGAGAACTACCCTATGGAACAGGTTTTAAATTTATCGGTTGTAAATTTATCGGTTGTAAATTTATCGGTTGTAAATTTATCGGTTGTAAATTTATCGGTTGTAAATTTATCGGTTGTAAATTTCTGGAACGCGTGTGGTAGTGTGTGTGTGTGCGTGTCGCCGAACCCTAGGGGGCTTAGTGCGAGGAACGCAAGGGTGTAAGCTAAATTACTAGGGCTGTGCCAAAAAGGGATCTAATATGGCCGCACGAAACTTGCTACAAAATTAAAGTATTCGACTTTGTAGCAGGATTTGTGCCCAGCCTTAGATGTAAGATTTGTTTTTTACATTTGAAACTATTATTTAAATTAAAGGTTGATTATTCTAAAAAGGTAACCAATGAGATTAAAATTATCCATTGCATCCAAGAGTCCACTTATTTAGGCTACACAAGCGCCATCGAGTGCCCCTATATCCCAAAAATGTTTCTCTAATTTTCATTTCGTCAAAGAAAAAAGTTAACAAGAATTTTACTAACGTATTAAATAATGCGATGAATTTACCTTGTCCATCATTTTTGTGCAGCGCGCATAGATTTGCGGGTATTTTTTTCAACTTGGTTTTGCCATTGAACTAGTGTGTGTGTGTAATTCTTCCCGGCTCTCGTACCAAGTCAATTCAAAAACGCTGCTGAGTGATAAACTAATTCTTCTCTCTGTGTTTCTTGCCTTAGCATAGAAATACCAATTTAATGCTGTTTAGTTTTACACGGAAATAACTAAAATAAAATAAAAACCCTGTATCACCAACCCTACGGACGCGCCGCGGGGGTTGTCTCATACGGCACCGCACACACACGCACACAGACGCCCAGCTGTGCCCGTGTGACAACTGACAGCAGGGAAAGTGGCGGGAAACAGGTTGGAACAAGTGACTGTCGAAAAAAGTATGAATTTCGATGAGTTTCAAAGGGTGATCTATTTTTGAAATCTTAATGAATCTTCTTAATGAAGCCTAATTAATCTTTAGCCTGTATATTCGCCTGTATTTTTTAACGTTTTAGTGTCGCTACAAAACAGACCGACGCTTATCCTCACTGCAGATATTTTTATAAACCCTTAAAAGTTGTCTGGCTTGACTAAAAACCTGGAATCCTAATCCTACTTTCAAAATCGAATTTCGAAGCTATGTTAGCCCCATCCTGTTCCACGCAATTCATTCACGAATAATGAGTAAAAGAGATGGGGCATCCGAATTTCGTGGTATAGATAAAAAAACTTCAGTAAAACCCCTTTTGCATGTAGTTGTGTCTAATATGGAACTAGTTAACATCAAATTTCAATGAACGGTCTATCTATACAGATTTAACTTAAGTATTTTTACCTATAAACAAAATATTTGCCATAGTGTGTGGATTATGATTTATGTCATTGTGAGCGTTTTTCTGTTCGTTTCGATATATTTAAGACCATCGAAATAAGAACGTTGTCTAGGACCTAGGACTTAGTTATTCGTTTAGATAAACCACGTGATCAATTTGAGATCCCATACATTTCAAGACGATTGAACAGAAAAAACGTTAGCGGCGTTGGCATCTTGTCTGGGCCCTCTGGCTTGGTCTCGCCTCAGTGTTTTGGCCCCTCTACACGTTGGCGTATCATGGGCCAACGTAAGGGACGCATTTACACCGTAGAGTGAGCAACATATTCTAGCATCTCACTCTTACGTATTGCTCGGTCCCTTACGTTGGCCCATGATCTGCCGACGTGTAGAGGGGCCATTAACCGAGTATGGATCTTTTAACCTACCGCTAGCAGTGTCCGCATTATTGTGTTTCGGTGGGTACAACACAACTGGTGAAATTAGTAGCTTAGAGGCATTCCACCTAGGTCCTCAGGGTTGGCAGAGCATTTGCTGTCTTAGGATTGCAGTCTTGAGAGTACAGTCTATGGGTCACAGATCCCATCAGGGACCCAATTCTCGTGACTAATAATTTTTCAAGCGAGATATGTCGAAAAAAATTATGCAGTTGACAGTTCATCTCGCATGAAAAATCATCTCGAATTCACGAAAATTGGGTCCCAAGAATCTGGGACACAATTTTCGTGATGCTCTGTATGCTCGTTCTCCTGCTCTATGCCATAAAAAAAGTTATTACTAAAGAGAGGAGCAATATGAGCATTCGTACCGAATCTTGGAGTGGTGTACTGCCCTGCTAAGACAAAAGGCAGTATCTAAAACGGAACCCCTGTAGCAAATGCAACATTATTACTAATGGGAGAGACCTGAATCTGCTCTGGCTAATGAATGTGAGTTAACACTTATTGGCTTTTGAGGGCAGTGTAGACATAAACGGCTCGCACGCAAACACGGACTTCGGAGGAAACTATATAAATACGTAACTACTTTATACGCATTGAATTAGTTTTCCGCTACTCCCCCCATTTTAACCCTTTAGGGGATGAATTTCCAAAAATCCCTTCTTTTTGCTTTCCTAGGAAATCCAAGGAAAATTCCCTTCAAATTTCAAGTCCCTTGGTCTAGCGGTTTCGGCTGTGCCTTGAAAGATCCGTCAGCTAGTTTAGGTAAGCACTATATTATAGTAAGTATAGCAGGCTCATTTCCTAACCCCCTTACTAATAAACGTTGAGTAGCGGTGGTATAGCTGTACAATGTTTTGTCCTTATCTGTCATTGTGACATTTGGATTTGACAGATAAGGACAAAACATTGTATAATAATTAGTGTCCGACCGAAACACGATTTTTAGCCGAAACCGAAACCGAAACCGAATATTCGGTTTTTTTCTGATTTCGGCCGAAACCGAAACCGAAACCGAAATTTTTGAAGACTTATGAAATTATTCAAAATTACTGTACAAATCGTAAGGAAAAGGTTATTGCAAGGATTTCTTATATGAGAACAGCTACTGTTTTAGTTAAACAAAATAAAAAACGTTTATTTTTAATGAAAATAGATATAATTAGAGGTAGGAATACTGTCGGTGGTCCCGGCTGGGACGGCCGCCGATGCATTACCTATACCTACCCGCCCGAGCGCGCCCGAATTAAGCCGAGCGCTCCCGATGCGAGAGCCGCGAGAGGCCGCGAAGCAATTTCGGCCCGGCCGAAGGTTTCGGCCGGATTCTGGCCGAAACCGAAACTGCGGCCGAAATCACTTTTTTGGCCGAAATTGGCCGAAACCGAAACCGAAACCGAAACTTCGGTCGGACACTAATAATAATATATAATAATGTAAGGGTAAATGTAAGGGGGTAAGTAAACTGCGTAGGTAGGTCGAACAATTCGACTCTGGCCTAGTCTGTGCTATTTCTATCGCAAGATTCATATTAAGTAATTCGCAAGCAACCCACCCCATACCCAAAAAAGCAAAAAGTCCTTGTAAGTTGTAATTTAGCAGTTTGACTGTGTTATACTATACTATACTATACTTACTTTACTATAACCATGCTATACTAGCCACGACATGCCCATCGCATATGCTTGTAATTGCATGCTAGGATTACCAACAGATTACCAAAAGTGGGGAAGACAAACAAATACACTTTTTGCTAAGTCATTATCTGCTTATCGAGAAAAAACATTAGTCCCAAGCCTAGTATGGTTGCGTTTATTACATGATAAAATGTGGATAAAGCATCCGTCACTCTCGTACTTATATACGTGTCAAAAAGTGACGGATGTTTTATCCACATTTTGTCACGCGATAAACGCAGCCATATTAGGCCCCCTTACGTTAAGTCTAGCGGAGATCCTGTCGCCACGTTCCGACTCTATTTTCAGAGGGCCCTGCCAAGATGCATTGCGTTAACTAGCGTTTCTATTCGATTCGTTTTTAAACCAATCGCGTCACTGGTAGATGACGTGATACGAAAAGTCATGTGATCTATCAGTGACGCGATTGGTTTAAAAATGAAACGAATAGAAACGTTAGTTAGCGCAATGCATCTTGGCAGGGCCCTCAGATCAGCTCTTTGATACCATAACATTGCATTGTCATCGGGTTTACATATGTGGTCCAAATTTCACCCCATTCCATTAACGGGAAAAGGTGCGAAATTGACTTGCAAATTTTGAAGCCAACAACATACATGAACAGTGCAAGTTAAATATAAGTCTGTAATAAAAAGAAGAAAAAAAGGCGCAACCATACAAACTGTTCTTACGGTTAAAAAAAAAGATAATTTCCGATGAAACAGATAACGTATTTATGGTAATCACCAGTTTCAGACGGCGGGTTTTTAATCTACAATTAAATACAATCTGTTTTACACTTAATAAGTGTTATTAAGTTGAAATTACCCTAATAACAACAAATTGTTTGGGACTTCTCAACTGTTTTGGAATTAATTATTAGTTTCGTTAATAATATGCAAATATGAAATTAAATTCATTAATAACACAGACTGTAGGTATCAGCTGTATGAATATTCTTTAAAAAATGTCTGTTTGTTTTAATCTGTAGCATTAAAAAACATTGAATTTCGAATGCTCAAATATTTCGACTTCCATTTGAATTTCGAATACTTTAAAAAATACAAAATATCGCTCCAGTGCTACCAACATTTAATTTACTCCGCTGCGAAAAATCTCTAGCAATTTTTCAACCTTACAGTTGTTTTGCGAATGGAAAAATGTTTCCACATTTTCATTGGGCGCGTTCGAGGCATCGCTATAACCGCTGCAGCTATAAGTCCCGTTAGCTTTGTCAGCGCAACAAGTGAGTGGGGTGCGAGGGACGTTCAACTGCGTATCACCGTTTTTCTCTGCGATTTGCTGGCTGGAAAGAATTTATTTTTCTGGATGCCGGTGATATCATTTGAGTATTGTTATATTATAATGTTACATTATGGGGTTTTGTTACACCATGGTTTGGTCAATAATTTGCAGTTACACACTAGGCAATGAGTCACTTTGAAATCTTTAAAAAACGGTTTACATTTTTATACGACTTATGAGCAGACATAGGAATCCATAAACTTAATTATCGATGCTTGTTTATATAGGTTCCAGTCATCACTCCAAGTTTGGATTGTATTTTTTTTTGAAGCGTAAATATTTAATAAACTAATAACGTCATTATCTTCTTCTTTTTTTCAAAACGGTTTTGAATTTTTTTCTTCATTACTGTCCCACCTACTATTGTTAAAATAAACGACCAGAATTAGACATATATTTTTTATTTAAATATGCTGTGTGAACTTCATACTCTTCTTCAGAACAATATTTACAAAAAATACATACAATGCTGGGGGCGATCACTAGTATATGGAAAAAGCATCAATAATTGAGTTTATCGACACAGGAACTCCCTACCTGTCATAAAATTTTGCCGCTGGATTCCTACGTCTGTTTATGAGATTACTTTCGACTTTATTTTAATTACTACTTTGCTAAACATAAACATGTTATAACACGGAAACCTCATTACTATTTTATGATTTTTTAATAACTACGGACCGTTTACTTAGTAAATAATGAATAAAATATTACTTAACTTATATTTGTGACAAATTAAATTCAGTTGACATACGATTTTCATAATGGACTCTCTCTTCGACGACACTTTAAGAAAAATCAAATTTCTCTTCAAATATTCGGGAATGCATATGGAAAGCAAACCACAGAACAATATCATGGATTTTTTAAAACGGCGATGGTTGTACATCATTAACTTCCTGTGGCTTAACACCGATGTTATTGGAGAAGTGTTTTGGATCATAGATGGCGCTAAAACCGGAAAAAGCTTACTCGAGCTAACATACATAGCGCCCTGTACAACGTTGTGCATGCTCGCCAATTTAAAATCTCTTTTCCTCATCTTAAACGAAGACAATTTGACCCAGCTTATTTCGAATTTGCGGGATATGGAAAAAAATGAAAAGGGTAATACGAATGAGCAAAAGGAAATGATAATCAATGAAGAAAGAAGATTTTTGACGGTGGTCATAAGCGCTTTGAATTTCTGGAATGCCATGACAGCGATATCGTTTAGTCTTACTCCTTTGATATTAATGGCTATTGAATATAAGAAGACGAATGAAATAGAGTTGATGCTGCCGTTCCTGATTGTATATCCGATTGATCCTTATGATATTAAGTATTGGCCGTACGTGTACTTGCATCAGGTTTGGTCCGGTATGTTTTGACTATTATATTACGCCCGCGCTTAGAGTCAGTTAATGAAGATTAGCCGGTACTCAGAGACATTTTAGAGACAATAAACTCGTTTTCAAACTAGTTTATAAATAAGTTTCGGTCAAAAAAAATCATTTTGGGACAAGCTTTTACTGTCGACTGTTGCGTTTTTTGCAAAGTCATTATCAGCTTATCGACACCACGAGTCGAGAGTATGAGTCCCAACACGATGGGTCTACGTTAAATATAGCGGAGATCCAATCACCACCTTCCGATTCCATCATCAGATCAGTTCTTAGATGCCATAATATTACATTCTCATCGGGTTTACATGCGTGGTTCCAATTTCAGCCCATTTCGTTAACGGGAATTGGTTCAAAATTGACTTGCAAATTTTGACGGACAACTTACAAACGTACATACGAACAGTGCAAGTTAAAAAATATAAAACCTTGTAAAAAGGAACAAGTTAATTGTATCTAAAATATCTTTGAGTACGGCGGTCTGCTCTTAATATTAACTAAGTAAGTACTAATTGGAAAATAATATCTTCTATTATTTTCTAAACTAATTACCTACTATATTGTCCTTACCAATTTATATCTGATTTAAGGTTATCATTATCATAACTTAAGAGCTATGCTCTTGTCGGTGGAGTGTCCGCCATTCCTCTGTATTGGTTGCTAGGTTCTTGACATCTTGGTAAGACACGACCTTAACTTTCTCTTTCACTTGCTCACAGTAACTTCGTCTAGGTCGTCCTCTGCCTCTTTTGCCTTCTATTTTTCCCTCTATGATATTTTTCATGAAAATATCATGTCGTAACAAGTGCCCTATCATCTTCCCTCTTCTGTTTTCTATCGTCAATACTCACCTTTAATTAAATTGTACTGATTATTGATTTTAAGGGTTCCGTTATGTACATCAGATAAAAAATTGAATCTTAGAGTATCACTACCATAAAAACAAACACACACGTACGTCCGTCCGTTAAGTCTATCACTGCCTACCTTTTTGTCGGATTCAACGATATACCTAAAATAAAAAGGGTACAAAAAGGGGTGAAGAGGACACTAGGAAAACTAAAACAAAATACTTTGACATGTAATATAAAAAAATAAAAGTGTCCATAAGAGGAATAAAATATATTTAAAATCTAATAATCCGACATGACTAAACCTAATATTAAAAAAAAATGCCCACTTCCACCGGATTCTCGTGACATTCACCAGGACTCTTTTATTCAGCCGGTATAGTAATCCTGGAGATCGGAGGTGCAGACTGTCTCTTCTACACCTGCTGCACTCTCATCCGCACCCAGTTCCGGCTGTTGCAGCACGACTTCGAAGCCGTCGTCACCAGCCCCGTGAATGATGACGTGGAATTTCAAGACAGGTTTAAGAAGTTAGTTATTCGACATCAGGAGTTAATGCGGTAAGTATTTTTACTGAAGTTCTTTTAACGCAACTGTGCTGTTATTTTCTTAAATAACCTGCCAGTAAACTTGTCGCTGGGCATTGACTGGTTTAAATGTGAATGCATATACAGGGTGACTTCAAATTGGTAATATAAACCACTTGATTGTGGCTAAGTTAATGACGAAAAGTGTATTTCATTAAACTCAGTTTTTTTAATTTATCCCGCCAATTAGTACCTACCTATGTTTAGGGGATGAGTTGGAGTATTGGGAAGGATTTTCAGAGGGGGAAGAGCAGAAGGAGAGGAATTTGGGCATATGGCAACGGGCACTTTTATTTTACACCAATGTTTTTACAATAAGGTTGAAGTAACCAGGCCACAAACGGCTAACGTCAACGAAGTTATTGGGGAAAAATTGGATGAAGATAGCCCAATATTGGAGTGAATGGCGTGCTGATACACTCGGCGGAGGCCTACACTCAGCAAAGCATAGTAACCGTAGGCTGATAATCTATATATATAAAAGGCAAACCTGACTTACTGACTTCACTTATATATCAACGCACAGCCGAAACTAGTGTACCTAGAAACTTGAAATTTGGTACGGCGGTTCCTTTCATGATGTAAGTGAGCACTAAGAAAGGATTTTCCAAAAATCGACCCCCAACGGGAAGAATTGGGGGTAGTAGCGGGAAACTAATTCTATGCGTACGAAGTCGCGGACGTCCTCTATATGGAAGATAAAAGAAATACCAGGACACTACTCGTATTTCACAAACAAAGCTTAGGTTAAAAATCGGTACTCAACACACTTATAATAACGTATACTTTTAAGAACTATAATAATTCGCGTTTTATTTGTTACAGATCAGTTAACCTGCTGGAAATTATTTACACGAAATCGACGCTGTACAATTTCGTGTCAAGTTCATTTCTGATTTGCCTTACTGGCTTCAATGTCACGGTGTGTTGATTCTATTTCGTCATATTTCTGGGGATTTAGTGTTCTTGCCTTTTAACGTTATTTCTACGAAATATGAAGTACTGATAGTTTGTGATTGGTCACGCATGAATGAAATGAGAGGGATGAAGTTATTTGAAGAATCTAACACTGTTATTTTTTCAGGCCATAGACGACCTTGCGTTCGTGCTGTCTTTCCTAACTTTCCTTTTAATGAGTTTGCTGCAGATATTTCTGCTTTGTTTGTTTGGAGACATGATTATGACTGCGGTATTAAAAAAATATGTTTTTTTTCCAAATAAATTATTTTAATTTATCTAGTCTTGCTATTATTTGTAGTTACAATGTTTAATCGTAAAGCTACACAAATGTATAATGTAATCCAAAAAGCACTAGTACCTAAACTGCTTGACATTCTTGTATTAATGTTTAAACAAATACACCTATATTATTTTCTCCTGCAATACTAACGATACATTTTTATTACGTCATCCTCAATGACGTATTTCGAAATTTATTTTAAGCACATTTTTACCCTTTTTGTTTATAAAATTAGAATAGAAAAATTTGCAAATCAATTTTATTTTCAGAGTACAGACGTAAGCAACGCCATCTACAACTCCAATTGGTATTTAACGAAAACGAGAACTGCGAAACAGTTATTTGTGGTACAAATTAGGTAACGTGACAATGTTCCTATTTTGAGATTTTTTAATTTATATGACTCTTTTGACGACCCTTGACATTATATTACATCCAAAGAGAAGACACCATAACCAATGCGCATTAGAGTTGTAATTTGTTAAAACGATCTTTGAGTCTTACGACTTTTCATGTTTAGTCATTCAATCCACGTTTGTTTAACAAAATTGAAGGCTTTCTTTTATTTCCAGAGCCCAGAAACCCTGCAAGTTGACGGCATTAAGTTACGCTGACGTCAATCTGAGAGCTTTCATGAGGGTAACATGTTATTCCTGTGGCCCGTTTCACGAAGCTACAAGTTACAAATTACAAGCGGAACCCTCTTTCTAGCAAAAGGAGTTAGAAAGAGACTTCCGCTTGTAATTTGTAACTTGTAGCTTCGTGAAACGGGCCTCTGGACTTCTATTATTCTTAGTAGCAATTCCCCTTAGAACGGTGACGGCTGAAGGGGTGTTGTAATTGTTTAACAATAGAACTAAAAGGCTGGTTTACAATGAAGGTATATTAGCCCCAACTCCCCATGCTTCCTCCCTCTTTCAAGCGGAATATCTAGAGCCCTCGCTGCCTTTAAAGAGCCTGTTTTATTTACATGTGTACGTTTAATACCGAATATATTTATAAGAACACCTTTTCTTTCAGATCCTAAGTACTGCCTGGTCGTACTTTGCTTTGCTGAAGACTATTTACAGCACGCCGCGTGCTTAGCGCATAAATAAAATCATAACATTCATAACCACGAAATAGTCAGAAAAAAAAGGCAATGTAAGATTACCTTTGATGATATTTATGTGTACGAACGACTAAACACTATAACTCACTTGTAATCTGTAATTCTTATAAAAGAAAGCTAATAATTGAAACGTTGATACCAAAAACTAAAGGTAATAAATTCGCAAACATCGCTTCACCAAATTGAACACCCCCGCCAACAAGATACATGACAATCCTGCAAAACTCACACACTTTGCTTTGCGCGTTTTGGCGCCATTCGTCCTAAGCGCGGGAACGCGGGACGCCACAATAACTTTGTCTATGGCTCACAGATCGGCGGATGAATGAAAAATGAATCCGATTATTGACTATCTGTGCACGTACAGCGCAATAATAAATATTGCACGAGATGTTTTGGTTTTATTTCGTCGTTCGTACCCAGTGGGTTTTTGTGCAATTGTGAAACATTCTGTTATTGCATATTTTCATTTTGTGCGTGCTTTTGGCAGCCAAATGCAACGTAAAATTCAAAAATCTCTACCTTTTTATCGCTCGAATCGTCACTGAAAAAAAAATAACATTCTGTTACCTACTGAGATATAAAACTTTGGCTCATTAGCTCGCACCTATTATCATCCATCCATAGGGTAGGCAGAGCTATAGAATTACCAACAACTCCAAAAACGTACAAACTTACAATACAAGTAACATACCCTTTAGACATACCTTTATAATATAATCTGTGATCAAACCCAAGTCGAAGGTCTTTTTGACTAATCCAATGCAAGGTTTGCCTTAGAAACAGACTATAATTAGATTGGTACTTAGCGTACGTTTCAAAAGTATAGCTAGTAACGCCATCTATAAATAAAGTAACGAAACCTTTTCCTTAATGAAATGCTTAGACTCGAAATAAAGTGCAGTTCGTTGTATCTGTCAGGGATATGCTCAGCAGTGACAGCGTACCAGTCTGGAGTCTAGACTACTGTGGCTAATGAATGGTAATGTCTAGATAGCTTCGCGAGTGAAGACAACTCAAGCAAGCCACGAAATAGTAGACTGTTATGTTATTCAAAAGGGATACAAGTGATCAATTTCGTTCCGAGAGAGTGCGTCTTTATAGTTTAAGGGTGCAAACGATTTTTTCACCCGAATTAAATACAGAATCGAAGTACGATTTATCACAACGCACGAGAATTTCATCCCATACATTTTGAGTGATAGAATAGAAAATCGTTAGTAGCGTTTGCATCTTGGCTGGGGCTAGACCTTTAACGAATCGATGCTTTTTCTCTTCGTCTGATTTACTTACAATCTACAACGTTTTACTTTAATAAATTAACAATGTACAACCGGTCTAAGACAGCTCCTACAGGTTTCATTAGCTAATGGCTTTATGTGATGAACTAATCAACCAGTTGTATAAAACGCGCCATTTTAAAATATACTATGTCTTGCCCGCGGCTCCTACCGCGCAGAAAACGTTAATCGCTATTTACTCGGGAACTATTAAATTTTCCGTAATTAAAAGTAGAGATGCCACGAATTTTCGGTTACTGTTTGGTATTCGGCTTATTCGGCTACTTTTTGCAATATTCAGTATTAGGTTCTTGCTACTCAAGTGATTACAGAACACCACATAATAAAAAACGCATAATTGCTCGAAAATAATCAAGCTTTTGGCGGACAAACAGTGTTTTTTTTAGTAATAACACTAATAACTAATAAGGACTATTATTAGCACAAGTTGAACTAGCATTGAACAAGTAATGCATATCAATGACGCTATCTACTCGCAAAATGAAACAAATAAATACTATCTACCACACGCGCCCCAATGCGACAGATCGTAACCTGAGGCTCTACTTTGAAAATCGAAGTTCGGAGTTACGTTAACTCCATCTCTTTTTCTCGAGTAAGTCACGAGCTACGAGTGACAGGGACTGGCAGTGGCGACTCGAAGTTTCGGATTTAGTAACCAAACCATCCTGCTACCTGTCTGCTAAATGAGTATATTTTAGCGAACGTCCGTCGAACATTTGGCGCTCCGGCCGAAAGCGTGGCCTATAATTCATTCATTCATACGTGTCGTGGCGAAGAATAAACCATTTAAAAAATATCTGAAAGTTGAATATGGCTCAATAAACCTATTCTTCGAAATTATTTGAGAATGACTATGAGTATTGTAAATTATGGTGTACACAGCAGCAACACTTACAACAATTGTACAACTATTAAGGATAAAAAATATATTAAAACTAGTATGTATTTATTGAACTGCTCTAGTTCAATAATTTAAACCGTTAAAAAACTTAGTGTAAGAAACAACCCTACAATTTCAACCATTTAAATCATCTGATACCTTTTCATTGTTAAATAACAAAACAAGGCTTAATAGTTGATATTTTATCTGCAATCCAAACCAACAATCACGATCGGAACAATCAATTTCGTAATTAACCCATAGACAATCCAGCCGATAAAAAGTCAAAGGACCGTTTATATATAATTATTTATTCAAACTGCACAAAACCTGGCTTCGGGGTATGTTTAAAATTGAACGCAACCTAACATTACGCGAAATTGCGTCCGCAGGTAGAAACTAAGGAATTTACATAGAACACTATGCTTGAATCGCTTTTACTTTGCGTTTGCTTTCGTATGTGTAAGCATATAGGTACAGTAAGGAAAACTGAAAGACGTACCTTTTTATACCTTATTTACATTGTGATAAGAGCGAAAAAGGTACGTCTTTCAATTTTCCTTTCTATACCTCCAAGCACAAACGCCGGTTTTTTTTTTCGGCAAGGTGTAGGCAAACGTGCACACAGACATGGTAAGAAGGATCAGAGACCCATACACATTTGCTTTCTCAAAACTATAATCTAAAGACTTAAGACTGCAAAAGTGTAGCACCCTGAAGACTAAAATGGAAATCCTCTATGCTAGTAATTTTGTGACGTGAATGCGTCAATTTGTTCTCAATAATTGTTGTTATTTATATTCGTACCAATACAGTCAAAGAACACAACCCTAGAAAGATGAGATGATGAGATGTAGCTAAACTAACTTATCTTTGCCGGTGGTTAAAATCTGAACTAACCACAACATAAGCAACTTCTTATGTAACGTTGTATTATTAAGACTTAGTTAGCGGTATTGCTATGTTGGTAGTAGACCGCGTCAAAAAAGGAGCGGCTTTTCTAAGAATTTCGCCTGGCGCTATTATAAAAGCCCTTTTTTATCTGTGGAACCGTTTTCACGGGTTTCTCTGTGCTTACAAGTTTCCACTGTATGTCAATGGTGTAGAGTTTCGATTGAGTTACATTTTTAATGTAGAGCTAGTTTGGCTATGGTTTTGGTATGTATTGGGGTTATAATCAGGAAGATTCAACTGTATTATTCCAAGATGATTTTTTTTTTCGAAAGAAGTTTTGGAACAAGAAATTTGGTGCGTTATTTTTTATTGAGTCTACCATTTATCAAAAAAAAACAAAGGATGCATGCCCTCAAAATACCGCCTTCCATGAACTTACCGCCTTAGATACGGAGAACTTATAAATACTGCAATACTGCCTATAAAAGTCTATAATAGCACTCTACACAAACTCTACATAATCAATGGTCTTTGGTATCATAGATAGATCATAAAAATTTGCATGATGTCTATGTAGCATGCAAAGAAGTTTGTAAGAGATTGGTTCCCGATACTTAGTTGATCCTGATCAACTATGTACAGTCTGTGGGCACTTAGAAGGTGCCTCGGCTGTGTACTTCTCTCTCACTCGCTCTTAATAAGAGCGTATGAGAGCGAGTGAGAGACAAGTACAAACCCGAAGCATCTTTTAATAGCGCACAGTATGTGGTTTAATTCTACACGCCATCGATAACTATGGTGCACTGTATCGTATGAATATCATTAATTCATAATGGCAAAAGCAATGTGCTCATTTAAATATTAAACTAGAGGTTCCTAGCGAAGTTAATTTCACCCTGTAGTGTACCTACTTTTACGATGCTGCGTCACAGAATAAATAATAGTACAAGTAACAGAGTAGGTAAGACAAGGTAGAAATGCGCCCGAACAGTAGCCATAGCTATGCTTAACGGCTAACGTAAACTATTTTAGAAAACTGACAATAAATTACGGAATTGACATAGGCTCTAGACGCAACTGTCCGGCAGCTTACGTCAATCCTATATACATTTTCGATAACGACGACGACGATGACGTTCGTTGTCTAAGAAGAAGCGATTTTCGAAAATCGATTAAACGTAGCGTAAGTATAGGATTGACGTAAACTAATGACAGACGCGTGTCGATCGTTTATGTCAACTGCATACATTTCGAGTCGATGGAAAACAGAAACGTTAGCAGTGTTTGCTTCTTAGCTAGGCCAGGCCTATGCTGCCCTTCCAAATAAAAAGGACGAATGCGTAATTTGATAGTCCAAGCAAATTTAACCTTCAATCTTAAGAAATAAGGTCACTCATACTTTCGCGGTTCTATGAGACATGCGCCCTTTTTTCTAAGGACCAGTATGGGGTGTTATCCGTGTTATTCTCTTAAAAAAACTCGTTTTTTAATTCGTCAACTGAACTTAAGGCTCAATTTCATTGGTCGGTAGGCCGCATGCTTGTTGCAATTCATTGACGAGTTGTTTTGACATTATTGAGCCGGGAGCTATTGCAGCGACGCAATGCATCGCGAAAAGCATGCGGGCGGGCTATCGACCAATGAAATAGAGTCTTAAAACCCTGCGTGCCCCTAGCACGTAAGAAAAAATTTGGTATACCCTACAGCTCTGCTTTGGTCAAACTGAAGCCTTACTTTGAAATCGAAGTTTGAAGACTTTGAAGTTACGTTAGCTCCCTTTCTCTCAATTTTAGTCTCGAATGATGAGCGACAGGGAGGGCGCTAACGTAATTTCGAACTAGGCTAGTCTGGTTTGTCGACGAATCCTGCGACTAAATTAAAAAAAACACACTTACATGTAAATAATACGCTACGCACAATTTAGTTTTTGTCTCGCACGGCGAAACTGTGTTATTCACTCCCCTTACGGTGTTTTTGACATGGGGGCAAGAAAATATGCTCTCATTTCCCTAAAAGGTCCGCAACGGACCGACAACCCCTTCTTTAGATGTCAGTGTTTATGGGCGGGTATGGAAAATTGGGAAGCAATCATAGGTACTACTTACTACCTACGTATCTAGGTAGGCTTAAATCAAAAGACCCTTAGACCTACCATTTCGACATGGGACAAAATTGATTGCAAGTAGCTACCAAAAAAATCATAAACAAACTTAGGTACCTATACAAGTTGACCGAGTCTCAAACATAACTCTAGCTTAGTTAAAGTAAGTAGGTACCTAATTAGGTTCAACTTCTTTTTTATTTTACTGGTAATAAAATTTGAAAGAATAAACACTACTGTTAGCGGACAAAAATATTTTATTTTAATACACAACGCAACATGTAAGTACGTAACTTTAGCTCGGTATTTCAGGCAAAGATTTCCGGTGATACTGTTAGAATTAGAAATAGGTTTAGCTAGCGCCATCTTTATGTCAGTAGCGTAACCAAACTCTGTCGGCAAAGCAGCGCACTTGGCAAGTGGCGCCTGCCCTGTTTTACCGACGGAGCAATTTCGAGCTGTCATGGCGAATCGTGGTGAACGTTTTCGTGTAAAGTAAAACAAAAATAATGATTCCTATTAGGAATGTTTTAAATAAGTGCACAAAGAGCTGCTGTGGACATTCAAAAGTATCATGATAACGTGTTTCAGTTTTAATTAGACTTAAGATAGTGAAAATGGACAAGAAAAATGCAATTCGGAGAGCCAAAAGGCCTTCCAAAGTTCTTGAAGAGAATTACTGGGACTGTAGTGTGTGCACGTACAGAAATAATGCAGAAGCGTTTAAATGTTCGATGTGCGATGTTAGAAAAGGTATTTATCCCTAACTTGCTGTATTCCCTTTGTCTTGAAAATTGTATTACGTGTACCTAGCATTACTTCGTCATTTCATACATTGTCAAGCCACGTATGATATTTTTGCGGTTTTTGCCATGTAACCGCAAAGCGTTTACATTTTTCTGGTACTATAACGATACATATAAAATCTTCGGAGTAAACTTGTCGAAAAACTAACCTAGAAAGTCGACTTGAAAATATCGATCCAATCATGGTACTCCTTTGCTTGTCCAAATTTTACAGCTAGGGTCATATAATTTACAAAAGTTTTGTACAATGTTGGCTATAGATTAGACTTTTATTTTAGTCATGTTTAACTTTCACCCAAACACTTAGTTATTTCGATTCTGCATTATCATAATTTAAACGTATTCCAGTTAAATATAAATTTTGAGTACTTAAATCATTGAAATATTAGAATTATTGATATTTGCATACTTTGCAAGCGTTAAAATAATATGAACACCGATAATGTAAACAAAATTGCTCGTAAATTTAGTTAACAATATTGCCACCGTATCAAGTAGCGCTGAAGTCGGATATAACCCGACCAGTTTAAAAATTCGTTATAAGAGCCAGGAAACGGCGTTTCCTCGTATCTTTTCAATTTAGTCGGGTTTTTAATGGATTCATTGACCCCTTGTGTGACGTTTTGCAGGTAATGTAGGACACCTAGTTTATGTATGCATATGTCTGGCGTATTTGTTTCAATAACAGTTTAAAAATGCTAATGCACAATATAATTTAATTATAGCCTATTATACGTCACTCGCATTTGGCGTAATAATGCACATAGCGTTCCTTTAATACAAAACGGACACATTCCAAAATCAGTTAGTGTTGCATTTTAAAATTAGAAGCTGTTCGTATAAGATTTTCAATGCAAGAGCAAATTATTTTGGAATGTGTCCGTTTTGTATTCAATGAGCGATAGGTATACATAGGTACGTTGGTATTTCTACGACTTTCTTTTATACAATTAATGTCTGCTTTACGACACAAACCTACCTACCTACCTATCTACCTGATGTCTATCAATTACAGTAAATTCTGCCTAATCAGGAATCAGGGTGTATGACAGAAAAGGTTGTCTTTTCTGACGGAAATTCTCTCGTACCTATTTGCATAGATTCGAAAATTGAATACAAATCAAGAGATCTTTATCGACCTTTCAAGTCTGACTGCACGCGTAAGAATTAGGTATGCACAGGTACGTGTTCACGACCTTGGAACAGCCGTGAGTGGATTGAACCAAGGTGTACTTACCTAACCTACACAGTCACCGCCATGTAGGTTTGTAGGTACCTTACGCTCGCTCGTGTCAACTCAGGCGTGTACGTACAGTCGCGAACTTTAATTTGGTACCCACTATAGGTCCAAAGTCAATCTGACATTCTACAATAATAACGTGAATTTTACGTGAGTAACCCTGTGATCTCCTTAAATACAATAACAAGGTTGAGTTTCCTAAAAGTTACAAATGACTTGACATCTCTAATGACATTGACGACTTCAAGCATATTTTTCTTGAAATGGGTCCCAAATTAACGTTCGTGATAGTACAGTCAGCTGCAGAGAAATGTAACCCCCTTTGCTAGGAAACTTGTATGCAGGGGGCGTTACTTTTCTCTGCAGCTGACTGTACCTACCTATGTACGGTTGGGTTCATAAATTAAACAGGCTACCTTCTTATACCTATTCGTAGGTATTAATATAAAGGTCGTAAGGTCGTCGCATGATTTTTAAATCTATTACCTACCCAAGGTAGTTATAATCTAAAAGGTGTTATTTTAATAATCAAAACTACGTCAGCCCTATGTCTCAATGTTTCGAATTTAATGTTTCTGTGTAGGGAGATACTTGAAAGATTAATTTTGATAACTTTAAGTTAACTTAACTAATTGTTAAAATTCGAAAAAGGAATCGAAAATTTGACACATTTCCTTGAGATTTAACCATTAGTTACGGTTTTTAACCATTAGTTTAACTAGTTATCAAACAACAGACCCTTAGTTCTCTATAGTAAGTCGCCTGCCTACCTACAAGATAAGTAAGTTTTTCGACTAATTTAAAGTTTATAGTGGAGGCCAGTAAAGTAACATTGTTGTCGTGTTATTCCGTTCATTTAAAGTGCATATTCGTGCGTGTTTCGACGACTCGAAAAAGCGTGTCACATATTTACTTTGTCAGTCACTAGAGAACGCCTGCGACTTACGCGTATAATTAGTTTCCCGTTACACCCCCTATTTCTTCCCGTTTGCGGTTGATTCCACCCCCATTGAATTCGTCCAAATTTCCAGTCCCTAGGTTCAGCGATTTAGGCTGTGCGTTGTCTGTTAGTCACGAATTCACGACAGAGTTTTACATGCATAGATAATCTAGAGGCACTCCATCTTAGTCCTCAGGGTTGGCAACGCATTTGGAGTCTTAGGATTATAGTATATCTATAATCTATGGATCTCAGATCACCATCAGAGGCCCGTTTCACGAAGCTACAAGTTAGAAATTACAAGCGGAAGTCTCTTTCTAACTCCTTTTGCTAGAAAGAGGGTTCCGCTTGTAATTTGTAACTTGTAGCTTCGTGAAACGAGCCCCAGGGGCCTGTTTTATAAAACTACAAATTACAATTTACAGGTTACAAGTTTCCATTTGACACCACCTCGACCAATGACGACCAGCCATTTGAGCAGTGTTGCCAGTTTAGACCTGTAAAATTGTAACTTGTAGCTTTATAATACGTGCCCCAGGTGGCTTGCGAGCTCGTGTGCATTCTCCTTGTCAAAACAAAAAAACTCAAACTTGCACCTAAGCATCATAATAATCATACATTTGGTGCCAACTTCCTTTGCCATGTTTTCCCGACTCGCGTACCCGTTACTACCTCCGTCGTTTTGGGCTCAGGGACGCATAGACAACGATTCCAGAGCCCCGCGGGACTTGTACTTCCTCTCCCGTACGTTATTTATCCTCTGAACGGTGTATAAAACGCGAGAATCCCGCTTCTGAATTTAGTTTTAGTGCACCCTGTAGATACATCTCTTTTGATTCAAAATTGATATTTCTTTGCGAACTTTAACCCTTTATAAGGCCCCTGTTATAGGGCCGTTTTCAAAAACATTGTACATAGTTAAGGACAGTTAAGGCCTCAATTAAAATGCTTTTTTTTTCCATTTTGTGACGAAAATTACTATACTTAAATCATTCGATGGTTAAAATGGCAATTGGCGTATAGGACAGTACAATTTAGTTGTCCGATACGCCAATTGTCATTTTAGGTTCGAATATGGTTAACTTTCGTTACAAAATGGAAAAAATCAAGGATTTTAATTGAGGCGTTAACTGTTCTTAACTAAGTACATTTTTTTTGAAAACGGCCTTATACTGTTATGCTACGTAAAATTCAAATACAGTTTCGTGCTTGACACTTCCTAGGGAATCATTTAAAAGCAAGTCATTTTATGTGCAAAAACAACGGAATATGTTATTGTATCATATTCTGTACTATGTAAGGTTAAAATTCTAAATAAATATATGTGGTCGCTAAATCATCCTCTACTTTATAAAGGGTTAAGAATGTATACATACAGATGTGGTAATACAAACAGAATTTTGCTACTCTATTGTCAATAAAAAAAAAACGATTTATTTATTTATTTATTACACAATAATAGGCTTACAGTACATACCAAATCACCTATTATTCTAATTACCCTTATATACCATAAAATACTACTTATTACTAACAATACATACACAAGAACCTATCAATATTAATAAGGGACAATTAACACTTATCAGATCAGCAAATACGTCAGCGTCTTGGACCCCGAAGTGATCGCATTTAACAAACGATTGTTTATTTCATGATAATAAACATATATCTAAAACCGGCCAAGTGCGAGTCGGACTCGCGCACGAAGGGTTCCGTACCATTATCTATACAACGTTAGCAAAGAACGGCAAAAAATCACTTTTGTTGTATGGGAGCCCCCCTTAAATATTTATTGTATTCTGTTTTTAGTATTTGTTGTTATAGCGGCAACAGAAATACATTTTCTGTGAAAATTTCAAGTGTCTAGCTATCACGGTTCATGAGATACAGCCTGGTGACATACAGACAGACGGACAGCGGAGTCTTAGTAATAGGGTCCCGTTTTTACCCTTTGGGTACGGAACCCTAAAAAGTAACAATCAAGAGCTATCTTACTTCTATGACCTTATTTTTTTCCGAATGCTTATCTTTACTTTGTAGTTAAGTTGCAGATTTATGCCTATCAAGGTAACGATTAAGGCATTAAAGATATATTTGTATGTAAAGAACTCTAAAAATTATGGAATATATTAATTAACCCTTTAATATTCTTGCACTAACCTGTTCTCATATTAATCTCGTCATATTAACATAGACGCTTACCCTTGCAAATTCTCTTCGTATGCGGTTAAACCGGTCACCTCATAAACAGTTCTCGTATCCTGGTACATAAGATCATTTCTAATTAATTTCATACATTATACATACATGTCACGTCGAAACTAGGCTTCCTGGTCCTCTTAAGGGCAATTCACACAGCGGGCGGGAGCGGGTCGGGCGCCGGGCATGCCGTTTTCATCGCGGGACCCGCGCGGGGTCGTCGTATTCACACATGGCGCCGAACCGCGGCGGGCCAGCCGGGCGGACGCGTTGCCGAGATTCGTGTGATTGCCTGCAGCCCGGTTTATTCGATTCAAGATGTCAGCGGATTCGGACACGGACGAAGAACTTACTTACATATTAAGACGGTAAAAAGTTACAAAAAATTTAAGAACTGCAACCATCTGGCAACACTGGTGAGAATGACCAAGGACGCCCGCGACGGGCCCGCGACGGACCCACCTGCACCCGCGAGCTGGTAGTGGCGGTCCCGACCCACGCCCGACCCTTCCCACCGCGTGTGTGAGTGCTTCCATATAACTCCATATTAAAACACCCGCCGAACTACCGACCCGCCCGGCGTCCGAACCGCTCCCGCCCGCTGTGTGAATTGCCCTTTAAACATGGTTGCCTTTATTTATTAATGCGTATGTTATATTAATAACGGTTGAACTCATAAGTAGCTGAACATTGTATTACCTTGTCGCAGCTATTGATATACTAAATTCAAACCACTCTCAGTTTAATACGTTATTGCGTCAAGGTACTACAATGTACAGCTACTTGTACCTAGGGTCTCAAAAATAGGATTAATAGGTTCCTTCTGGGCAAACTAGCTCCATCGTAAAGTTTGTCTTCTTGACTACTATCTCGACTAAGGTCTAGCAAGCCTATTAGAGGAAAAAATAATGGATACTAACGGCAAAAGTAAAATTTATCTAGAAACTAAGCAGCATCGCATTGTTTTGTTCCGTGTGGGATAAGATAACCGGTGAAATTACTAGGATAGAGACATTCCATCTTAGTCCTCAGGGTTGGCAACGCATTTGCGGTCTTAGGATTGCAGTCTGAAGGTTTTAGTCTTGATATTGCAAATGTCTATGGGTCACAGATCCCACTAACCATCAGGTGGCCATTAAAAAGACACGTGAGGATTCAATACAAAGCGATTTAATTCTCCCGTAAGCAGTATATTTCTTGCACCCTAGGCACGTCGACGCGCAAGCCACGCATCAACCCGGCGATGGTGGCTGCGCAAGCGGCCGGCACGGCCCCCACCAGCTCCCAGAAACGGCCGCGCTCAGCCAACTCGCTCAAGAAGAGGCGGCGCCCCCCACGGCTTAGCAACGTGGACCGCAGCTCTGCGCAGACCAGAGAGGTATGTTAGAACAACATTTTTGAGCGTCGGTGGCCTAGTGGCGTAGGGGGTCGAATCGAGATCATAGGTACCGAGTTCGAACCCCCATGTATCAATAAGTTTTTCTGACTTAAATACGTTACCCAATGATCTTACGGTGAAGGAAAAACATCGTGAGGAGACCTGCACATTCGAACAGCTGAGTAATTGCACAAAAGGTCCTAAAGGGGTCAAAGTGTATCTGTAAGATAAGATAAATAAACTGAACGCTCGAGCTATAAAACTGTAATGTTTGACGTTTCTTGCGACGGCCATCTCACTCAATATCACTTAATTAATTTGACCCTACCGATTGCAGTCTTGTATCTATTGAGAATGCAAACTTCTCGTTCTTAGATGTCACTTACCATCAGGTGGTCTGCGTAGTCTATTGCTTTCTCCTTGCCATCAAAAGGTACACCACCAGCTTTATAGCATTTCCTATTATTTTCACCACCAGGTAACAGTAAGTGGAGTGACGGTCGTCATCACAGAATATAAGCCGAAGAAGTCAGTCTCAAGCAGTTCCAGCGACGTCGAGTCTTCAAACGATGCTCGACCATGATCTGGTAATTTATTGGGGTCTGGCAAAGTCTTACGGATTATATTGACCCCTTGCGATACTCTCAAGCGACGGGAATAGACAATGAATATTAAGAAAACAAGTGAAAATAGACATATAACTACGTATGTACTGTCATCCGAAAGACGCAATTATAAAGTCGCCGTCAATAGAATTTGCGAACTATGTAAACAAAACCAAACGAACCAATTCACCATGATTACTCGATAACCAAGTACTTTTAAAGATCAAGTGAGGTCTTTGTAACGATTTATACACTAAATCATTATTTTCATATTAAGTTTAAGATGAAATAACTATTCATTATACGTTATTTTAATAAAAACACGCTTGGTGAATATTTGAGGTTATGTGTCAAACAGTACTAATTTGTTTACATAGTTCTAAATTATATTGACGGCGACTTTAGCTGAGTATAGTTTTTGTCAAGCAGACCTGTGCATTAGGAAGTTATTGGTAGGATTTTGACAGGTCGTCTGCAAGCCTTAAACCTCTTATTTATTTAAATTATTATTAGATTAATAAATATTAGACACGCTAAATTAGCACATTGAGATAGATTGGTCGTGAATCATCATTTGACACGTAATTTATTTATTTATTTTTAGGAAATCCAACAGTTACAATAACACCTGTGAGTCAGAAAAATAAGAAGCGCAAAATCAGTTATAGGATTTCATGTGTCCTCCCTAGGTCCCGAAATGTACTTAGCATAGTAGGAAAATCAAGCATGTTGTACCAACAGCTCACGTTATGGAGCTATATTGCACTGTATGCACCAACACTTGCTGTTGAGGGATAGCAGTGTCATCACGATCATGTCGTTTTCGTATCTCGTTCTGTATCTTTATTATCGATATTCAAAATTTATTCGTCTGACTACGTATTACTATATAAATTAACGCTTTCGCTGCTAATCCTCTGCTTGGGTTTTTTCCAAAATGCCCAATCTTTTGTTTTAAACTTCGCCTTAAATTTCAAGGACCCGATGGTAAAAATGGCAATTGGCGTATAGGACAACTTTACAGTACAATTTAGTTGTCCTTTACGCTAATTGTCATTTTCACTATCGGGACAGATTTTGCTTTACGCGTATTAAAATAAAAGTTATCGTTATATTTATATTCTTTGCGAGCAGTGAATGCGCAAAATTTGTGTTGCATCAAAATTTCTTCTACAAAAATGTTTATGGAACAGATTTGCAACCTTTAGTTATTTTAACATTCGTTGTCGAGAAATAGTCTAGCGCGATATTACTATTAACCTCAAAGGAAACACTTGTTCTTGTATACAATGTGAAAACTGCAAAGATATACTCTCACTACAGATTCCCACGGCGCGTTTTCTGGTTTCCGTTTCCACTGATTTGTGGGCATTGTGTCTCGTAAGTTTTGCCGACCCCAACTTTAACTTAAGATGTGTTTAAATTAAACTGTGGGACATCATGTGTTATGCTGTGAGAGAGGTACCGCGGCTGCGAAGGATAGAAAGAGGCAAAGGTCGTATGTGTAAATAATGAGAATAATAAACATAATGGAAATAATCACACCAAAATTATAACAGAAACTAAGAAAGGAATGCCGAATTGAACGACGAAGGTCGAAATTTTAATGTTATTTTTTGATCAGACTTAATACCAACTGTTTGTGCAATTAACTGTTCCGACAAGTGGAAACCCGCTCTAACTCTAAATGTAGCTTGAGGAAAAGTTAAAATTCGGTATAATCCTGAATTTCACGGCGTTTTTCGGTTCTGCATATAGACCGACATAAAAAATGGTGGCGTTAAGTTTCATTCATTGTATCGTTTTATTTCGGTGTAACGATCGACACAGACTAACATGACACTGTTATGCAAAAATGTGTCATGTCACAATTATTTAGCAATAAAATGTCAACCCACAACGATAGTCAACGATAGTTGTGGATTGACACATTATTGCATAACAGCGTCCTCTGATGGCCGACATTGGTTTGTCAGTTCATCGTCACACAGACTAAGTTTCTCTTAAGGTTTCAAACATTTTGTACTGACAGACTTGGGACTGCAGGAAAACTTAGTGTTTGGTGCCCTTAAGACGCACAACATAAGTAAGGTTTGTTACAGTTGTTTTATATCACGAATGCGGGTGGGCCATACTTGTGTGTGTACATGCACGTGCACGTTGTCTCTGAGTGCGTAGCTGTCGTCGCTAAGCGTCGCCGTAGTGTGCGTGTCTATACGCGTTACAACTATAAGTATGGCTTTCGTGAGATACAACAACTGTAGTAGTTGCTCAATGTTTAAACCATATTTTTTTTCTTACAAAAGCCATCATATTTGATGGTACTATACTAACTACTATTAAATAAGTAAATTATTAATGTGGTTTAAAATGTATTCTGGAAATTCGGTTTAAAAAAGATTTCCATGTAAAATAAATTGTTAGGAATGTAAATTGGAGATTGATGGAGAATGTACATATTTGAAAGACCAGCCGGTCACTGCCTAAAGGTTAAGAAACGCTGATTTGGGACACATTAGATGGTAACTGTCAGTTAAAACTGACAGCTCTTTTTGATCAGTCTAAACTGACAGAAAGATCTAGCGGGTAGAATAAATTTAGATAAAATTGAGGACTCCTGAGCTTGTAGAGATTGATTTACATGGATTGGATTTATTGGAGTGGTGAAACTGATTGTCTCACTCAATTGTAACTGACGGCTTAGACTGACCATTTGTTTTGCTTATACTTGTATGTTTAGAATTGGTTGTGTTTTCCTTTATAACTTTGTGGAATTTTAAAGGATTTGTTTCATTCTGATCTCGTTTGTGTATTGATGGAAATGAAGTGGAGTTTCGGTTAGAGTTTTAAGCTTTCTCAATGATCCTAGAGTTTTATGGCTTTTGTGGTAACACAACATGCTCCTTTTAAATGAGGAAAATGCTTGATTATTTTGAGCCCTTTTTGAAACTTGGAAATCCACTTTGTACTGTATAAAGGCCACTGCACACGATCAGTTTTCAATAAACTGTTAAAACTGAGCAATCGTGTGTATGATGAAAAAAGAGTTAAAACTGATCGTAAGTAGCCGCCATAAACGATGCGTAGATAAGTTATAAATTATGCAATGGTGCGCCATGTTCACTAAAATGTCACCTATGGGGATTGGTTCACTTAGTTTGATCATTTTATAAATAAGCCCAAGATCATTATCATTTTCATCGTGTATTTATGCGTAAAATCACATTGTACCTTCATCATTTCGTATTATAAGACATAATAACTTGATTAATTATAATAACAATTGAAAACGCACAATTCAATTTAAACTGATGATACATGTTATCACAAATTGCTAATTATTTATTGAGAATAGGAAATGCATCACTTATTTTGAATTCTTTTAATACATTTTGGTTTAATCCTCTTCATTGGTAACATACATAGATGACATACGTTTGTATGACGTTGCTTTGGGATTATTTAAAAGACCAATGGATATGACGAAGTTTCGTAGAATTAGTTAAGTATTTTAACTTACTATAGGCCGTGCTATTTAATTTCTTACATCGTACAGAATCTCTCGCCAATAACTTGGTTTCTGGTACAGAGCCCTTAGTGTAAGTTGCTGATTCAGAAAACGTCTCGAACGCGTTTCTCGTATGAAAAACATGGACGCAAACGCGTTCGTGACGATTTGCTGCGTGAACAGTAACTTACACTCAAGGGTCTGTTTTCTAAATGTGTGTCTATTTTAAAAGGGGGGCCCTTTTCGATATAAATATTTTGGTTATGATTAGATTACCTACATGGCCGCATGGGTAAAAGTAATCTTGGTGATTACGGCTAACGTGTTATTATAATTTGATACATGGAAAAGTGTGATATAATTTGATATATGGCTAGTTTAAAACCTGGCACGGACATAATATGGCACTTTTATCCCGGAAAATTTGACTGTTACCAAGGAAATAGCGAAACAATTGCGTGGAAGGACTCGCTACTTAAAGTAGAATAAGTATACGTACAGATATAGATGTGTATTGTATAGTTACGCGAGAGATACATAGGAGAGTTATGCTTTTTGACATTCATAGTTTCCGTGGGAAGCCATTCTAAAATTTAGGCATAATATGCATTATTTTATGCCTAAATTGAAGAATAAAGAACTTTGGCCTTTTGACTTCGTTGTAATGTAACCAAACTAGCGTTAGTTTGCGACTTTGTTCGCATATAACTAGTTTACTATTATTACCACGGAAACTATAACATTTACCAGGATAACGAGTACCCTATAGATAGTCTTTTGCACTTAAAACCTTACCATTTATGAGAGTCAAACATTGCAACGTGTAAACTGCTATACATGTGCATGTTGCATGTAAAAAAGTTAATCTTGCGGCACTAAAACAAGTATAAACAAAAATGTTCCAAGAGCCGTTTGCATCCGGAAAAGGCAGAAATAGCTCTCGAATGAGCCGTCAAGGACATCGGCAGTCAGTTTCTTTTTATAGATGAGTAATCAACGATTGACCCCCACCTGACCTGATGGTGGGAGGTGAGGTCGAGGTTTTAGGCCAAAGTTCGTTAGTTCAACTTCAGTAACAGACAATGAAATGACATCTTATTTGGGCGGAAATGATCGTATTTATCATACTTTCTCATTTAGTTTCAGTAAATCAGTACCCTTACCATGAAGAGTCGAATGCTCTGTCTCTCGCACTCTATAAGGATACTGCGAGGTCTGCGAGGGACAGAGCATTCGACTCGCTAGCGAGTACGGTAATTGTAACTACAGAATGCAATTTAACCGGTTATTAACCGTTTTTGTATGAAAATAACCGGTTAAAACCGGTTATAACCGGTTATTTGCATTCCCTAATTGTAACCCTTCTATAAACTATGTGAGAAAGCAATTGTATAAGAAAATTAAAGCGATCAAAAGGGTCCCTTTTCTTGGAGACATGCATTTTTAGACCTAATTTATGAAAAAAGTTTAATAATTATGTTACCAAAACTTACAATCGGCTCGTTATCTGTGTTCCTTAAGTATGTATAAGTATTTATTATAGATTTAAGTCGTATTATTTTCTCTTAGCTTTTAGATAACTGAGGAATTATTGTTTGACGGTTCTTAGGACATGTAGTGCCAAAAACATAGAGCAAACTTTGTTTCATTTGAAGTTTTAACGATTTGTTTATTTATTTAAATCTGTAAACGTAACAAATATCAGTACCATTACCATGAGTTACAATTACCGTACTCGCTAGCAAGTCGAATGCTCTGTCCCTCTCAGTATTCTTAATATTCTTATAGAGCGCGTGGGACAGAGCATTCGAGTCGCTAGCGAGTACGGTAATTGTAACTCATGGTCAGGGTACAGTGGATTACAAGACTTAACCGTGAAAAGTATTTTGCCTTCGATAAACAATAACAGAAAGTTCAATATGTAACATAAATCTTTTTTGTATTTTTTTATATATGTATATTTGTATTAACTGTAATTTTGTACTCTATAATAACCCAATCCGAGCAACATATTGATGTACAGCTTATAATGTTGGTAGTAGTCGTGTGGCATAGGCTTTAGAGCATCTATGGCTTTGTATTGTCTATAGACAAAACATATTTTTGTACGAATGATGCGGAGGCGTTTTAATATTGCCACTTTTGCCTCTCATGTGACTCAACTATTTAAGTGTAAAAATTATCCCATAGACAATTTAATTTATTTTTACCTATATCCTTTCGTTATTATTTGTTTTATCATCTACATATCTCTTTTCCACAAACGTACCTAGGCGTCAAAAGGTGTAACAATGGATAAAAATGTGCTCAGCCCACGCTAATCAGTGACTACTAACGCCATTTTGTATATTGTGACAGCTGTCAATGTGGCCTGTCAAACTGCGACCATAGATCCCCTATTTGTCTATAGAACGCAAGTTAACCTAATTGTATTGTAGTGTAATGTTAATTATTTTTAAGTCCTGTATCGATGTTCGGTCCTGTATATAAAGATGTGGAAAGTAAAGGAAGTTTTATTTTTTCTACCTGGTTTGATCTGCAACAAATACAAAATGAAGAATAATAGACCAAAAAAGCTATAACCCGGTATTGCCTTGGGCAGCGGTGATGACTTTCCTTCATGTGATCCGTTGTCTCGCTTGCCTCTCGACGCCTCTCGTCTAGCATAAAATAAGGACTGGTTGGTTGGGTAGGTACATGATGATGTTCAATTATAAAGATAATTTGACCAAGTAGGTATCTGGCATTATAGTAGGTACGTCTGTTTCCAAAATAATAAATTACATAGTATTACGTTTTTGGGGCAACCTGCACTGTACAGAAAATGTTAAGCACTTTAGTGCGTTGTCATAGTAAACTTCAAACAGAACATCAAATGACACACATGACAATGACAATGACATTCACTATGACAAGGTTCTACCTACTTATCCCTAGATAACTTTCATTCTTAACGGCCAAACCCTATATTCAAACCGCGGATGGATAGGCTTACTACGGATTAAATTTTTACACATTTTGTATGGGCAAATGTCAAATTTTAACCCGAAGTAACCCTTATCTATCAGCGGTTTGAATATAGGGTTTGGCCGTTAATGGCCAAACCTAGCTATTCAAACCGCGGGTAGATAGGCTTACTACGGATTAAAATTTTACACATTTTGTATGTGCAAATGTCAAATTTTAACCCGAAGTAAGCCTTATCTGTCCGCGGATTGAATATAGGGTTCAACCGTTACGTATCTAAGGATTTTAACGATTGTAGAAGTAATAAATATACATCTGATACGTGTAACTGGTACAACTTAGGGCATTTCCTTATAAAGAAAACTTATTGCAATATGTTAATACTTACTACCTACAGTAAATCGACATTAACATTTAAAACTACCAGCGATCCAGACGATTTACTGTCATTAGGTACAAATGGAAAATCGTCCACGTGAAATAACCATTCTGAAAATGGGTCAAAAGTAATAGTGTCCAAAGTGAATTTAGTCCAAATGTAATTGTGCTCAAAAGTATTTACAACCAAATTTATTTTCGTTCTAAATTAATTAAGTCCCAATGGAATTTTGTCCATTATAATATAAATTATGACCAAAATGAAATACGCACAAGTGAATGTAGTGTAATATGAATTAAGACCATATAATATAATATAAATTGTACAAATTTCAGGTAGGACGTATTTACAATTGGTCATATTTCTGAGTGTACGTAAATACAAATAGACATATTTTTTTCGTCCAATGTCATATTGGACAATTTTACCATGGGACATGATTCCATTTTAGACGTTTTTCAAGATGGACAATTTTCCTTTAAGTTGTATTTCAAATGGTCATTTATCTGAACTGACGTATAATTTCAAGTGGACGATTTTCCATTTGAACCTAATGACAGTAAATCATCCAGACTACTAAGTAAGTATTACGCAGTGAGATCGATGTGACAGTCCACAAGAAACCACACTGAATCTCTTGGCTCACAGCGTATATCATGTCCAGAATTATCAGTAACGGTCCCGTCGCCCATATCGCGCCAGTGACAGCCCTGACTGACAGCGTGCGCCGGCGCCGCTTTGAAGCCATTTTGAAGCGCTTTGGCGGCGTTTTTGTAGCGGAGGACAGCGCAGGCGCGCGGTCGCTCGGCTGCAGGGTTGACAGATAGAGATTACACGACGTTCGGTGGAGGGATGTGAGCTTGTTTCATGAATAGTGTAAGTACGTTTAGAATAGAACGAACGCGTTGACTACAACTTTACGGGCCCCAGGCATTAGTCGTCATACCTACTTATACATGTGTAGAAAAAATCATTGGCATGACGTTAAAAATTAACGTCTCCCAAATGTATCGTTTAAATTTAATCGTTAGCCATTATAAAACCTTGTCGTTTTATGACGTAACGTCAATTCATAAGTTGAAAGAAATGACCCCAACATTGTGCCAATGTTCTATGTTGGTATATTAAACTAGCTGTTACCCGCAACTACGTCCGCGTAGAAGTCGTTTACAGCAGGCAAAAAGTTCCCTAAGTATGTCCTTCCTCGGGGTTTAAGCTATCTCCATACCAAATTTTCATCAAAATTGGTTCAGTGGTTTAGCCGCGAAAACAAGGGCCAATGACGGATACTTGATCCTTATTTTACAGAAAATAAGAGTTTGTGGTTCATGCGTTTCGTTCAAATTTCAAAATAATTGAGAATCGATTTTTTTTTTCGTTCTTTGTCACACAATGTCACAAAATTGAATGAAAATGAATTAGTCCGAAACTAAGCTCTAATAACTAAAGACAAACTTAAGACTTTTTTTTAACTCTTGTAATTTTTTGTAAGGCAACACCTAAAGACAAAGTTCGTGATTATAAAAACATACATTTTTGTTTACTTTCCTAACAGGCAAAACGAAAATTAGAGTGTTTATATTAGAATCGGGTGAAAGTCAGTTTCATCCCTTGGTTAATCTAAAATTGGGATTCGGCAAACACCCTAATATAAGGTAAAAGCTCCTATTATGGACAGTGCTCCAGTTATGAACAATCCCATAAATATAAGCTTCCGAGATTGAGATGATTTCAGCGTAACAATTAGATTATATTTAAATTATTCGGGATTACCACTATTAGAAAGAAATGTTCGGTATCGCAATGCTTTCATTAAAAAATGTAAATGTTCATCACTGGAGCATTGTCCATAATAGGTGCTTTTACCTTACCTAGAGTGATGGAACCAGTAATGGACAAGGACCAATGATGGACACTTAGTTGGATTCTTATTTTACAGAAGATAAGGGTTATTCATTTGTTTCGCAACAATCAATTTAGGATAATTATTATTTGAATTGTATTATTGGTGCCTGTCAGCTTAAAGTGTCCAACGATGGTGCCATCACCCTACTAACGGCATATGTTCTGTAGCTAAGTATCTTGAAAACTGCTTCTCAAAAGCACGCACTCTAATTCCTAGCTTGAGTATTATATACTTACCTACCTAGGTAGTACACGCGGCGAGACTAGGCAAGACTTTATGTAGAAGATGGCTTACATGACTTTCAGCCACTCTAGCCGGCGGAAACGGTACCTATGTTTAGTATAGTTATACTAAGTATATTTAAAGTATTTTAAATGGATATCTAAGATCAACACGTGTGTGGAATTAGCACGGACGACTTTAAACCCTAAGATAAACTAAATTCGTTTATTATTTAGGGTTCGGTACCCAAAGGGTGCCAACGGGACCCTATTACTAAGCCTCTGCTGTCCGTCTGTCTGTCAGCGGGCTGTATCTCATGAACCGTTACAAAATGTATTTTCGTAGACTAACCGCTATATAGGTATATCAAATAATAATAATTTGATAAAGTTAAATTTAAAGGTCCCCATACAAGAACCGTGTGTTTTTCGGCGTGGTACTTATACGGAACCCTTCGTGTGCGAGTTCAACTCTCTCTTGGCCGATTTTTTTAAGTTAAGTCTTTATTTTACCGTAATACAATCAAACTATATACATACAGGTATATCGATATGACGTAGGGTGATGCCACCAGTGTTGGTCACTTTAAGCTGACAGGCACCAGTAATGGACACTTAACTCTTTATTCAAAGATCATGCGGCCATAATTTTATTGTAGAAAAAGAAATGAATAAGTAACCCTTACTTATCGTTAAAAAAAAAAAATGTCAATCATTGGTCCTTGTCTATTACTGGTTCCATCACCCTAATGAACTCTATGAAAATTTATTATGTCAAACTTTGGAGTCTGGATGGCGTCTGTCAGGGTAGCCTTCGGTGTACAAAGCCGCAGCAGCACTGGCGTTGCCTTGACACTCACCATAAATTAAATGCATTTGAGCATATTCATGCTGTGTGTATTGTATTCTTGACATCGTAAATTAAAAAAAATACGTCAACGATCAATTCACATTATGCAGTGACACCAAAGTTTGACATAAAATGCTGAGAAAACAAAAAGCGATCGAGATATGTTTTAAATTTCGAATAAATGGCATTTAAAATTGTAGTGCCCAGTATTGTTATTATTGAAACAAAAAGGTTGTAATTCTTTGCCCAGAACATAAATCGTTTAAAATAAAATGCATCACAATATTAGTGGCCAGTATTCTTATTTTAGCAAAGAAAAGTTTGTCATCATTAGGTACTCTATCTGGAATTCTAGAGCACAAATTTAATATGAAATAATCGACTCAATTGCGGAAAACTGAAGTTATTTTTTTATTCTAATATTTAAATAAAACAATATTTACTGTTTTTAAAATCTCTATTAAATGGGCATGTTTTTAAGCTCATGGGCTACCTTGTGGTAGTGTATTTTTTTTTCACTGCAACAGCTCAAAGTTTGGTAGAGGTTCGATCGAAGATGCAAAATTCAAGTATGCGATTTTTTTTTAAATTAAAAAACGGTAGTGATGCCATATTGGTAATGTTTATCTGATAGCACCACTATTAAACATTACTAGGAAAAAAAGAAAATTAAAAAAAATATCTTCGTACACTAACCATGACCAAAAAGTCGAGTAAGGGTGTCAATTTAAAAAAAAAAACAAAAACGTCCAAAAATCTCGAAAACCGTGCGACTTTTACTAAACCTATTTTAGCTTTTTCATAACGTCCTAAGTGCCCTCTATCCGCAGTTCAAGGATTATCCACTATATACCTAACACCCTGTATATGTAAGTATGTAAGTACGTAGGTATCTTTGCGTGGTTTTATTTGTATTCTGTAAATTTGACTTCGCCTTTTTAATTATATTTTTTGGTGTTCTGTACCCAAAGGGTAAAAACAGGACCCTATTACTAAGACTCCATTGTCCGTCTGTCTGTCTGTCACCAGGCTGTCTCATGAACCGTGATAGCTAGACATTTGAAATGTTCACAGATGATGTATTTCTGTTGCCGCTATAACAACAAATACTAAAAACAATCAAATAAATAAATTAAGTGGGGCTCCCATACAATAAACGTGATTTTTTTGATCGATATTAATAACGGAAACTGGTATAGTGTCTAATGTTATATAGATAATGGTATGGAACCGTTCGTGCGTGAGTCCGACTCGCACTTGGCCGGTTTTTTTACATGTATGAATACCTCCATCTTATCTTCTGAAAACAAGGATATTAACTGTCGCACTCAGAGACGTCAATTAAATTTAATGCTTGATTAAAGTAGCTGCTGTCACTTTCTTTGCTATAGCAATAGAATAAGACAACACGTCACTAAACAAGCGTTAAATTTTATTGACGTCTCTGAGTGCGGCAGTAAGACAATTATACCTATGTAAATTATTTAACGTAACTAAAAAAAGTAAGTAGGTAAACAGTTTTGCCAATTGCATCAGTCACTGACAACCCTGGGGCAAGTTTTATAAAGCTACAAGTAACAATTTTACCGGTTTAAACTGGCAACACTGCTCAAATGGCTGGTCGTCATTGGTCGACGTTGGAAACTTGTAACCTGTAAATTGTAATTTGTTGCTTTATGTAAAAAATGCCACTGATGTCTAGGTATCCCCTATTTCAAAAAAGCAACGACAATTCGGTTTACCTACACTGCAAACTTAACGAATTCTACAATCAATCACCCAAATACAATTCTGGGCATCATGGGTGATATGTTATGTAATGTACAATTGTCACCTGTCACATGTCGTTGTCACGTTTTAGCGAGTAGTTGTTGTGTAGGGGATGTACCAGGCTGCCAGCACTGGGGCAGAGTTCTCGGTAGTTTTTAATAAATTCCCTCGCTGCAGACGGGGCCATTTTTCATTCTGCTCATTACGGCAACCCTTTGCGTTTCCACCCCTGTAGGGATAGCAGGGGAAGTTTTCCAGTTTGAAAATTATATTACAAGTTCCAAAACTGGCAATTTTGATGGCAAGCTAAACAAATCTTACAATAATAGTCACAAAAAGCAAGCTTTAAAAAACCCAACAATTGCTAACCAACTTTAAATCGTTATAAATCCTAAATAATCATTCAAAATGAAAAATAATGAAAGAAACCTAAATAGGATTTTTAAATACCTATTCAATCATTCCCTATTTGTTATAGTTTGTCGACTTTTTTTTTCTTTTTTACAATATGGCGTCTGACTGCCGCCATTTTAGATTTTTAATTACTGTCATATTTTTAGTGACACTCACAAGATTAAGAGAAATTTATTGACGTAAGAATCATCAAAATCGGTCCAGGCGTTTAGTTTCTAGAGGTCCACAACGGAACAAACGTATATAAAAACATATAGCGGATAATAAACACATTACCCTCGTCTTTCGGAAGTCGGGTAAAAAATTACATATCGTATAGGAGAAGAAAATATAATTAAGTACCTAATACTAAAAACTAAACTTTGGTTTCTTAATAAGTTTTTTCTGCCAGCAACTTACTCCGCGTAAAGTAATTATTAACCTACTGCCAAAGGAGGGGTAATATGTTTATTTTAAGTAAATAAACATACAATTATTAGTTAGTTACTATCAAATAGAAATATAAATAAGAAATATTAATATTATAGGTAATAACAGAAAAAAATTTAAAGTAAACAGAAAACATGACGTTGAATAGAATCCCTCAGCATTGGTGCCGCAGTGAAACCGCGGGAAATTTTATTGTTAATATTATCAGTAGATACTCGCGACCCTCCCTCGCTTCGCTTCGGTTTATGTAAGCTTTCTGTAACACCGTTCATAAACCAGAATTTATTATACCTAAAAGTAAGTAGCAAGTTATTACATTTTCTTAAGATGTTGTTTATCGTCGCACGCAAACTCGGGATCCACTGAAAATCAGCGTTGCAGCACCTGTGCCGCAACACATGCTGAGTGGACCCCTTTTGGCGTCAGGGTGCAGCACCACCAATGCTTATGTTATGTTATGTTAGGTTTCTTATGTTTAAGTTAATTAAGTTGGTGGAGGTGCTCTTTTGATTCCAATAAAATATTTTTATTATTATTATTATTATTAAAAACCTTCCGTGAAAAATGATCTAACTGGACGTGAAAACCGCATAAAAATCCGCTGAGTCGTTTTTGAGATCATCGCGAACAGACAGACAAACGCGGTGTTCGCCTTTATTTTATAATATGTAGTGATTAGTTACTAGGTATACCGTCTACACATTGCGATTATGAGATGTGTCAAATATTGGGTCCTTACCTATGAAATTGGCGTTATTTTTAAGTGTTTTATTTCGTACGGAATTTATTCACTTCAATTTTTAACTTCCAAATTATTTTTAAATTTCATTAATACAGTATGTTACAAAGGTTTTAGATACAAATAATATGGTTCAATTTCTTAGTTAGTGTTTAAAATTAAAGTGGGAACTCAACTTTTTTCATGTGCTGTGAGTTCAAGACTTAGTGTTTCAATTACGCAGAGTTTTATGAAGCTAACTATTTTTAAGTAAGTAATAATGTATAATATAGCTTAGAAGTGTCCAATATTCCTGACAGAATTTTGTTTGGTTTGCGTTACTAAATTATCCGCAAAATTAAATGTATCAAAACCACCGTTTTCATAAAATTCTCCATATAAAACGCCAATTTCATAGGTAACGACCTAATATTTCATGCTGCCACGCCAAGTGGAGTGACGGTATCCTGCCTTTTGGCTGTAAAACATTTTGCAAAATGTATGGTTTCCCAACCGTTTATTTCAGTACTATCGTGTAGAACCATAGGTTAGGTTAGGTTAGTTTTTTATAAAAATCCCGAAAAAATACAGTAACAGAAAAAAGCAGGTTGACAAATGAAACAGTTGGGAAACAATAAATTTTGCCAAACATATTTTTGCCATAACGCGTAGAACCTGGAGTGCCACCATAACAGAAAATAACCAACTATTGTAAAACTCCCAAAGCTTGTTCTGCCGTCGCTCCCGTGTCCCGTCCCCTCGCCGCCCGCGGCATTTTTCATCCCGCCATGATTAAATCCAGCGCCGTGTTAATATACGGCCCGCACTATTGTCTGGGCACGAGACCGCCTATCAACATTGCCTTACTACTATACAGCTACTGTACAGCTATCTCGTTTTACAATTCTTTGAGGAAGTATTAACAGGCAAACTAAGCCGTAACAGTCTGCCGATGTTTGCCTGTTAGTTCATCGTATTAGAATACACATATTATTATTTAAGTTTCTTATCTAACAGATATAGCTGCGTCCCTCTTGGCCTGACAGTCCGACTGGTTAGTCTGAGGCCGTCATATCGGTTTACCCGCAGTTACAGTATCAGCAGGCAGCCTGCCGTCAAAAAAACTATAAAGATCAAAAATTAAACGATTCATACATGCCAGCTATTCTGCCAGCTTCATCTCACTCTCATCTCAACTCACTAACAGTTTTCATACGACAGTCCGTGATCAAAAAAAAGGCCTACTCAGAGGCTTGTACTATTATTAGGTACCTACTTATTCTGTGCCAGAAGCCCTAGCCAAGATGCAAACGCTACTAACATTTTTCTTCTCTATGACTCAAAGTGTATGGGAGGACATTCTCGTGTGTTATGATGATTACCCACGTGGTCAACTGTCATCCCATTGATTTTGAGTGATAGAAAATAAAAACAGTAGCATTTGCATCTTGGGTAGGGCCCCAGTATGACCTCAAGGGGTAACCCATAACTTTATCGAATTTCACTTCATTGATTGTATCATTTCGTCGAATTTTATTTCATCGAACGCTATTTTCTGCTGAAACCATGATTTTTTTAAACATTAATTACGTAGGTTAGGTTAGGTCAGACATGTGACTACCAAAAAAAAACCTAATGCGGCGAGAACTGCCTTTCGATGAAATGAAAATTCTGCGTAATGATACGTTTGTTGAAATCATTCGTTTGTTTCGATAAAATAATACTACTAGGTACCCCGACATCAAACACGTGCTAAGTCTTTGCATTAACACAGGTTTCGGATACGATGAAAATTGATGTCATTATAACAAAAGGTGTCCCCCTGTTTCACCGACACTCCTTTCATAGAACGTAAGCAATTTTCTGCTGAAACCGCGTGTTGATAATATCTTAAACATTATTCATGTAGGTAAGGTCAGGTTAGACTGTAACCATCGCAAGATAACCTGAAATCAACACGGATTCAGCAGAAATCACGTTTCTATGAAACGAAAAATTCTGTGAAGTGATACGTTCTATGAAATGAGTGTCGGTGAAACAAGGGTAAACCGTGAATTTATTTCTTTGACAAATTGTTACAATTTAAATCCCCTCATTTGGCATCCTAAATTCAATGAAAGGTATTAAACTTAGTAAACGATAGGCCAATCAAATGTAGATAATTGGAAAATTAATTCATTCTAATTTTAAATATGCTGCGACAAAAAGTGCGCGTGCCATTTCAGGAGCCTACTAACCTTAGTTTAATTATTTCGCACAGGTAACCCATTACTTTCGTCCTATACGACTCGTAAAATTGTTTACTGCCTCACCTTTAACGATTGGCCCTAAAGTGAAAAGTATTTTTTATGTCCTGTTTACGAGAGTGCGGTTATGGCCACGTTGGGCCAACGTTTGGGCCAATGTTTGCGTTGATCTGTGGGCCTAGAATGGTTGCGTCTATATCGCGTGTCAAATGTGGATAAAGCATCCGTCACTGTCGTAATTATAAACGTGTCAAAAAGTAACGAATGGCCTTGACAGAAGCGAGTGGACTAACCACATGTGCTTCTGTTTAGTCCATTAGAGAAAATACTCTTTTACCGAACAATTGTCCTCGCGTGTGGTATCCATGGACTTTGTCTAATAAGTCCATGGGAGGGTCTATAAATAACTTGACATTGGCGAAATACACCTTAACAGGAGTGAAAGCCAGTAATTAAAATTAGAATAGGTGACGAATGCCTTACCTAAACTTTGTCACGCGTTAAACGCAGCCATATTAGGGCCCCTGGGGTGGGGCTCTACTTTGAAATCAGCAATTCGAACTTCGGATCTCCCCGTCACTTTCTTGCGAATTAGTGACGCGTCAAGAGCAAAAGGGATAGCAATAGACGAAGTTCGAATTACGGATTTCAAAGTAGAGCCCCTGATGTGAAGTACGAGTAGAAGCATAGTATAAATACTAGGGTAGACGCACCAGCAGGATACTTGTACCTAGAAGTAGGCTGCGGTTAGTTGCCTAATCTAATAATATAACAACCGGTGTAAGGTAAACACTAGGGTTAACATCTTAAAGCCGTAAAAGACGATCGAATTTGGTCCGGGCCGAATGTTCAGCGAACCAAATCTGCTGTTCGCTACAGACGACCACGCTTTTTCGCTACTAGTCAAATGGACAACAGTAAAGGAATCGCTATGTTTTGACAACTATGCCGTCTACAAACTTCGATATCTATCAAATATTTCAAAAACGCGAATACGTAACGCCTGGTGAAGTGCCGCCATAGGAGGGCGATGGAAAACGATATTGGCCAGATGTTGGCCAATGGCGTGGCGGATGTTTGGCCAACTTATTACATTTAGGAGTGGGTATTCAGCGTATTTAGCTTACCTAGGGTGTATCGTTATCGATGGTATATTATATTAACTATGGGTATTAAATAAGTAACTATTATGAAGTAAGAAACCTGATAGGTATAGGCCAACTCGACCAACCAACTGCGAAACATTAATAACCTAACCAACAAAACGTTGGAAAACCCCGACATTGACATTTCAAAGTTCAATAATTCAAAAACGGCTGAACCGATTTCGATATAAAATGTCTAAGAACCACCGCTAGAAAACCTGGTTTCAAATAAAAAAACCGCATCCAAATCGGTTCATCCGTTTAAGAGCTACGGTGCCACAGACAGACACACACACACACACACACACACACACACACACACACACACACACACACACACACACACACTTACACGTCAAACTTATAACACCCCTCTTTTTTGCGTAGGGGGTTAAAAAAACCTCTGTTAAGAGAGTTAGGAGTTACTCTTTCTCTCAGGACCGGGCACAGAACTATATCTGTGGGAGCTGGTTAAAATATCACATTGATATTGTAGTCAAATTTACCTAAAGTCCCTTAGAAATTAAAAATGTAAAGAAATCGTTTATTTTGCACTCGTCTCAATTGCAATCTTAATCAGGGTTGCAAAGTGAGAGCGGTTGCGCACTACGCCGATCCGAATCCGATCCGAACTCGTGAAAATTCGGATCTAAACCGGAGACATGATAAAATCGGATGACAGAAGCCGGATCTAATGCGTAAACTACCATAGAAATAGTTCTACGACTACTCCGGACCGTATTTTCACGGGTTCGGATCGGATTCGGATCGGACGTAGTGCGCAACCGTTCTCAGGGAGGCGCGTTCTCAAATATGGTACCTACAGTAGATACTTTATAGGGCCCGCAGATGTACAGTCAACCAATTTGATTCCTAGGCCACTATTGACTTTGTCAATGTGATGTTTTAAACCAAATCATAAGAAGTCTGTAACGTTTGGTTGTCAATGTCACTTTAACATAGTCCAAAGTGGCCTAGAAATCAAATTGGTTGACTGTACATAGGCACATTTTCCGAAGGTTTGCCAAAAACCGGCCAAGTGCGAGTCGGATTGACGCACGAAGGGCTTTGTTGATTTAATTCTATTTCTATTATTTATTGTTGCAGCGGCAGTAAAAATGCAGACTAAAAATTTCAACTGCCTACCTTTTACGGTTCATGAGAACCGCTGTCAAACAGACAGACGGACAGCGAAAGCTTAGTACCTACACTAACGTCCCGTTGGAACCCCTTGGGATGGGTTACGGACCTAAACAGTATTTTAATCCCTAGAGGCAAAAATAAACACTTAAATCCCGCCTATAAATGGCTAGTTGCGAGTCACTACTCATTATACATAGAGTATGAGAAGTGAAAAATATAGTAACGATGCAGCAATTTTCCGAATTAAAAACATGCAAGAAAGAAACTACCGTTTTTTCCTCCTACCCTGTAATAACTAATTAGCATGCAATTCTGTAAAGTTCCACTCGCCTTGCCCCACTTACTGGGGTCGCAGAGGTCAGCTGAAACCTGTAAATCACGCGATTGTAGGATATACCTACTTACTGTTATAGGTTATAAACCCATGGCTCGCTATTCGGTCTGTTATGTATAGATATCAGGGACGCTGGGCTCTGAAACAGTAAAGGTTTTAACGATACATGCCCATGATGCAATACAGTGTCGCAAATCTATACAAATTATATAGAGGCGCTGAATTTGGAAATAAATTGTTAGTTAGTAATTCTTTTCACACGTATTATTAAGAATATTTTGTAAAAGTAACCACAGATAAGTACCTAGTTTAAATAATTTGTAAGTGGTGCAATTTTAATAAATCCTAAAAATTTACGATTTTTGAAGTTGTACAAGATTTAATGAAATCAAAGTTAAAAAATGAACTTTTCGAGGACTTATACAGATTCCGATCTATATGTACGTAATATTCATATTAATACAATATTTCTAATTATAATTACAATGATTATATATGTACCTACATTAATGAATGTGGAAGAAGCGAAAGAGATGCGTCAAGATCGTAGCAGGTGGAAAGAAGTGGTCTCTGCCTACCCCTCTGGGAAACAGGCGTGATTTAATGTATGTAAGTATGATTGATTATACACATTTAATAACGTTTACCTGAATGTTATTTAAAAAAACTATCTGCGCCCAACGTCAGAAAAAGATTTATAATTCGTAAACACTTTAAAAAACATGAATAGGCATGGCAGTTCCGTTGTAACAGAAATAAAATAAAATAAAAATAAACGCGCAGAAAACCATAACTATGTCAGAACACGTGTTAATATGTCGCCAAGTAGAGTACAGTCAGACTTGAAAAAAAAACATAATTCCTAGACACCATTTTCCCCTGTACTATTGAGGTAATTTCTTTTTAGAGTTCCGTGGCCAAAACTAGGAACCCTTATCGTTACGCCATATCCGTCTGTCTGTATGCACACTTTTTCCTGACCAAGAAATTAAGTAGAGTGAAAGAAACTCGCTACTCTCACACCAGTGTTTGATAAAATATAGACAAAAATATTACATTAACATTATTTTATTAGTCAGGATTTTGAGAAAGAGTGAAGGAAATAGGAATCGTCTATATAATAAAAATGAATCGCTAAATGTGTTGCTAAGCGCAAAACTCGAGAACGGCTGAACCGATTTGGCTGATTTCTTTTTTGTTGTGTTTGTCATTGTCAGCACAAGGTTTTTATGAAAGACAATAATTGAAAAATCCACCGGGAAAGTCAGAAATTTGCAGCGGGGCGAAGCCGCTGGCGGGCCGCTAGTTTGGAATAAAAAACATGCTCTAAGTAAACCCCCGTTCGTGGTAAACATTTGATGAACAGTTCATCAACATTGTTGATGATGATGACTATGATGAGTGACAAAAAATTTCTTGCTCGCCGGGCGAAAATTTGTCAACACGCAGTGATCAACTCTGCATCATGAGTTGCAAGCACCAAATATATAGGTATAATGAATGGAGCTTTACATATTTTTTATTTCAATGACTGTACCACTGATATAGCTCATATAATTTATGGACATGATGCAATAAATATAGTATTTATGAAAACTTAAAGGACCATAAATCTTTTACGGAATGACAAATAGACTGAGATAAAAATATTAAGTTTTATTTACAGCGAGCGTTTAATTTATAGTTGGATTTTTATGCATTGCTAGAGGACGCCCGCGACTTCGCCTAGAATTAGCTTCCCGCTTATCTCTGTATTCCTGGTACCATCAAAAACTTTAAATGTTGATCCACCATGGAACATAATGATAGCGTCAAGTGATGCGATAGAAATTACAAAGGCATTAATCATTGGATTTATGCTTTAAAAAAACATATTTCCTCCAAATTTCAAGTTCAGCGACTGTGCGTTGTCTGTGAGACAGTCAAATCAATGATTATATCGAATTTCACTTCATCGATTATATCACTTCATCAAACGCTATTTTCAACTGAAGCCATGATGTTTTCAGGATATCTAAACATGAATAGTAGAATACGTAGAGACGTAAACCAAAAATGATAGAATACGTCTTTGTCGATGGCGTTTAAGACGAGAGTAATGTAGCATTGGTTTTGTCCATAACGCACGTAAGAGCGATAGAATTCTATATTTCTGATTAGGTTTTATATGCAAACTTTTTGCACTGAATTTTTAACATTGATATAACAACGGAAATCCCTGAAAAACTTCTGGAATTTCCGTACAAAATGACGCACCAGATTACAATTTAAATTTTTCCGAATGGGTTTCCACACGTCATCGACGTAACGCTTTTTAAAAAGACTCCAATGACTCAGCCAACCGACCGATCTCTATCAAAAAAAAAGAAGTAAAATTTTGAATTTCAAAATTAGAACCCTTCCACGAATATAATTACGACAATTCCTATTTATCGCTCGAAATCGGCGTTATTAACACGAAATGCCCGGCTCTAAGAATTTCGTAGGAACTTGGCTTCATTTGGAGCCCTTGGTTGCGTGTTGTCAAATTCGTTGCTTCCAACTACCAATTTAAAAAGACCTGTGTAACTGTCGTTTTGTGAGCAATGTCTAAAATGTCGAGAGCTCTAGTTGGAGTGGATAGTGTTATAGCGTGTAAAGATCGCACGATAGGGACATATTATAAATTGGCCTGTCTGTCCGTCTGTCTGTCACAACGCACGCGATGCAAAAAGTTTATAAACGTAGGAAAAACCTAAGAAGGGGTTGGGTTATTTTTTTTTAGGTTCAATCACTTAAACTGTGCGTTTAAGGGAAATAAAATTATAGGTTTAGTTAATTATTATATCCATGAAAACACCTATGGCCTTCCCTTATTTATGGCACACTAGCACCAACAAGATGAATCTAAGTAGTTTTTGCCAGGTCCTACACAAGATGCATTACGCTAACTAGCGTTTCTATTCGACTAGTTTTTAAACCAATCACGTCACTTGTAGATGACGTGATACGAAAAATCACGTGATCTAGCAGTGACGCGATTGGTCTAAAACCGAAACGAATAGAAACGCTAGTTGGCGTAATGCATCTTGTCTAGGGGCCCAGTAATGTTACAATCTACGACAGTTCTGAAAACATCTGATCATCAATCAATCAAATTCAGAACGGTTTCGGATCTCTGATTGTGATCTTTAATGTTTTTAACATATATCAATGACAATATAAAAAATATAGTTGGGTTTTTAAAGCTTCCTTCTTATTTTTATCTAGTGTTCCCATTTTGATTTGTGACTAAATATTTTCCTTCTTTCTCAAAAGCGCACATTGGTCATGATGGTAAAAACCTATGAACATTGGCAATCTTAAGACAAAGTACTAAAGAACATGAAGACAAAATGTCTCTCTACTAGTAATTTTACGTAAGTTTACCCCTACATTTACGCCGGAACGCAACAGTACGAACTCTGTTATTATCGTTTTCCAAACAAAAATGTCCCTTTTAAAATTAAAAAAGTAAGTATTTTTACGTATTAATAAATAATTACAACAACACGCAATTTCCCCCCTTGCAACTCCAACCCACCTGGCAACCCCGTCCCTTCGCATGTTTGCTTCCGGCATGAGGGGGTAGAATTAAAAAGATACAATTTTCAGTTGCCTATATGTAGAGGTATCTACATATATGTATGTGCCTATGGACAACAAAGAAGACGAATGAATGAGGAAGTACTTAGCATTGTGAAAGAAATGAGAAATCTATTGTAGACAATAGATAATAGACTAGGAAAGATGTTTGGTCAGCTGTTACGGCACGACGAGTAGGTACAATAAGATGATAATTGAAGGAATAAAAAAACAAAAAACCGCCTTCAAAAACGCGAAAAATAACTTCTACTACTAGGTACTTAGTAGTAGGTACCTATCCTATTAGGTTAGTCCAACTGAAGTCGGCTTTTTGTTGAAAATATTGTGGTCGCCGACTTCAGTTAGACTAACCTAATAGGATAGGTACCTACTACTAAGTACCTAGTAGTAGAAGTTATTTTTCGCGTTTTTGAAGGCGGTTTTTTGTTTTTTTAAACATTTATTTTATTTTACACTTTTTAGTGATCATAATAAGCTTATGTAGTCCCACTTCTTAGTTGATAATATGAAACTTTAAGACATTTCAAGCTCGCCGCAAGCAACGCCGCGGGAAAAACATAGTCATTTTAAAACAATTAAATGTGCTTCGTTGTAGTCGCTCAACTATCTTAATCGAGATATCTTATCGCCACCCTTGAAATCGGTACCGTTGAGGAGTTCCGGTGGCCATCTGTGGTCTTCATCATCAGTTCCGCTTCACCAAGTGACACTTTCTGAATGCAAATGCTTCACTTGTTACTAAAAATACTAAAATCGCTATATGTTTGCATACAATATTTGAGGAGTTCCCTCAATTCCTCACTGATCCCCTCATCAGATTCAGATTTGGTGACAATGGGACCACCTCGAAAGTATACTCTATCAAACCAAAAAAGAATTTTTAAAATCGGTCCACAATTGACGGAGTAATCGGTGAACATACATAAAAAAAAAAAAAAAAAAAAATACATACAGTGGAACGTATAACCTCCTCCTTTTTTGAAGTCGGTTAAAAATAAAAGGAAATAGGAAAAGAGAGAGCACGAGAAGAACTTACCTAGCCAATTAAAAGAAAATGTAGGCGTCGTGCCGTATCAGAGTGAAAGAGAAGGCGAAGAATAGGAAATAATGGAAAATTATTCCAGGAGCATTATAGCTCTTAAGATGATGATATGCATAATTACGTATAGGAAGATATTATCGATTTTGATAAATGATACGTATTTAGTTTGGTTTTGTCACAAGGCACAAAACAATCTTAAAAATCAAAGTAACTATCCCATTTTATGCGCTTTAATGTTTTTAACATATATATTTATGGCAATATCATTAAAAAAAAATTGTCGTACTTTTAAAGCTTTTTCATTTAGTTAAATCCTATGTTGGCTAAGTTTTTGAAATTACAAAATACGGCTGTGACAAAGGTCACCCTACATTGCCCGAATTATTGTACATATATAGGTACATTTTGATACAAGTGCAGAAAGTAGGTAGGTATGGCATTTTACGCGAGTCCCGAGTTGGATGAGTGATAAATGTGATAATGACGGTTCCGCACCTGTATGAAACGACGTTTTTTAATACATTGCGAAAAAAATACAATCAAACAAATTAAAAGAGACAATTTTACTTAGGTAATTCTTACAAAATATGTAAAAATCACAGTGTAATTTGAACAATTAAGGGTAAAAAAAAATTGGAAAAGTTAAAAACACTAGTGCGAAAAATCCAACTTTCCGCTCGATACAAAAAGTGAAAAGCAATATTTCGAAAATTCAACTTTCCGCACGATATACAGCTAGAAAAAGAACCACTGTCTGAGCAATTGTATAAAAAAAAACTTCAATATGAGTCCTGGGCATCTTGACTATGCCTCAAGCAAGGTGCATAGGTACACTAACGCTAATATAGATTAGCAATTTTCTAAATTTAATGCGCTGCTTCATAAATTACTAACAAACAATCAAATATGGATTAGGTATTACATATTACATAACATGGGCATTTAACATGCATAGGGTACAATATCAAAACATGGAGTCGCGTTTTACAACTTGCATTTTGTTAAACTTTTATAATTATATACTTACCTTTGCTTTAATACCTACATGTATATGTGTATTTATACTGTTGGCGTACCTTTTTGTGTGCTTAAAGCAAACACACCCCGAGGCACAGCGGTGAATACCTAACCATGCACACACATACACATCAAGCATAGGTAATTTGTATAGGTAACTGGACGCCCTCGATTTTGTAACGCATAGAATTAGTTTCCCGATACTCCCCCTATTTGTTCCCGCTGGGGGTCGATTTTCTAAAATTTCTTTTTTAGTTCCTACCCCTGGGTTTCTTAAAGCAATATTTTGTCCAAATTTCAAGTCTCTAGGTAAAGCAGTTTAGGATTTGCGTTGTCTTTTAGTCATGGAAGAATGTAATATGCGAAGATGATTATTTCATTCGAAGCTGTGATCCCTAAATTGAGTTTTTTTTATGGTATGGAGAAGGCATAGGTATAAGCACGCAGGGTATTTATTGTACTGAGCAAACCATATTGCCTTTGACATGCTATCGTATTGTTAACGTTACAATAAGGCATAAGGCATAGAGGTTCGGCCACGTGAGGCCATATAGCCAAGATGCATTACGCTTACTAGCGTTTCTATTCGTTTCGTTTCTGAACAAATCGCGTCACTGTTAGATCACGTGACTCTTCGTATCACGTAATCTGTCAGTGAAGCGATTGGTTTGAAAACGAAACGAATAGAAACGCTAGTTAGCGTAATGAATCTTGGTTACGGCCTCAGGTCGTATGTGCTTCTGATAGTTATAGATGTTTGAAATCTTAATATAGCAAAGACGTTGACAATCCTGATGACTAAAATTCGATTAGATTAAGAGATTAAATCGATTTAGAAACGTCAAACTCTACACTTGTGGGAATAGTGTTTAATAGTGGTTTGCTTAGTTGGTGGCTTACGGTCCTGGGTTCGATTTCCAGCAAGAGCAAATATTGGTATTGACAAACAACGGTAGTAAGGTGATAAGTAAAGTGGCAGTAAGGTGGTAAGTAAAGTGGCAGTAAGGAGGTAGTAACATGGTAAATATTCAGGTGGTACCTACCTACTGGTGGTAGTAAGGCTAGGTGCTAATTTGTATCACTTTAACCAGAAAAGAGGTGTTAAAATTTGACGTATAGTTATATCTATTTTCCACATGTTAGAGTTAGTCTCTTTTAAGATTTAAACGCTAAAAAGTAGTAGGTATTGTGGTAAGTAACACCTTGGGCATATTTTATAAAGCTACAAGTTACAATTTTACAGGTCTAAACTGGCAACACTGCTCAAATGGCTGGTCGTCATTGGTCGAGGTTATATCAAATGGAAACTCGTAAGCTGTAAATTGTAATTTGTAGCTTTATAAAACAGGCCCCTTATCAAACCATAAATGGTATTTTACTTTACAGTATAATGTGAGAGAGACCAAGAACAATGGCAGATTGTAGTGAACAGACGTAGGTGTAACATAGGTACTCTTGGATTTCAGTCAGCCGGCTTCTCGAGGGAATAGACTCAGTAGACCTTGGAACCTAGCGCAAAATGCCTTTACTTCCACAGACAACGCAAGCCACCGCACCGCCCACGTCGCGGCCCGGATTCCTGCTAATCAGCCACTGACAGCTGACGTTAAAACAAAATGGCGAAAGCGCGCGAAAACTCCCAAAAAGAAAAACGCACCAGAAACAATAACGGCCAGCACGGCGATATGCAAAAATTTAACGCGAAATAAAAAAAATAAAAACGAGGAATAAATAAAATAATAAAAAAATATAAATCCAGTCTTTTTGTTTCCTCCTCGGATGGGCTCTTGATGTAAAAAAGCGCCCGCTTCTAGACGGCGGCGCGCGAAGTGGATGAGGTTGTAAATGTAAATTTTAAAATGTATTTAGTTTTTTTGAGGCAATTTGTCATTATAATAATTACGAAATGTAAAATACTGTCTGTTTTATGTACCTATTGGTAGTTTATACCTGATCAAAATGTATAATCGTGACACAATTTTTTTTTTGTTTCCTTCTTGTTTTTATCGAACTCCAAAAAGACACATTTTTCATGTTTTAGTTACATTTTATTTTTCGATTCGTTATTTCGCGAAATGTATTGCCATGCCTAAGAACCCTCTCTGCCAATCATTTTACTCGCTGTCTTACCCCCATCATCATCATCATCAGCCTATGTTTAACCACTGCTGGAAAATAGGCTCTCTCGCCAGACTGCTCTGCCCGAAGCCCGCTTCATAAATTTTTATTTTTCCCAAAATTGGGTTTGCGTTTGACCCCAGTCTCAGCTGATGGTGACGACGAGGTCGAGCGTGGTACACGCTTACCCAGAGAAAATCCTATACCTTAGCTAATTTCTGCGGAGACAGACGCTGTCACTTAATCTCGCCACAGGATCCCCCTGCTTACCGGAATATACTGCCGTACCTAATACGAAATAAGGCGGCTAAGTGCAATAATTACCTAAGTGGAAGCATACTAATGATAACCATATTAAATTTAAAATGCTTATACTAGGTATAAGTTTCTATCCAGTTAGCCGCCTTTTTTGGTATAACGGCAGCATAGCTAAGCGAATAGGAGAATAGCGATCCAAACGGACCCTAGACAAGCATTGAAAGCAGCAGAGGCAAAATCGTCGACGGGACTATTTCAATAGTATGACTTATGTCGGTACTAGACTAGGTACTAGATGACCTTTGATCTCGCTATAGGTACTGAGTGGTAAACGAGCATTCTTCACACCAATTGAAGTAGCCAGGAGTGTAGTCCGGAAGTTGGATTACGTCAGCGGGTCTAGTATGGCTGCGTCTATATCCCGTGTCAAATGTGGATAAAGCATCCGTCACTCTCGTACTTATTTGCGTGTCAGAAGGTGACGGATGCCTTATTCAAACTTTGTCTCGCGATAAACGCAGCCATATTAGGGCCCCAGTACACCGTAGATTTCTCGATGCGGATTATGAAGGCCATATCTAAGGCTCAAATTAACGCTGATGTGTTGAGATATGTTATGGTTTTGCATTAGGGAACGACCTACTATATTTGTAATTTTCTAGTATACTTGACTACACTGCACTATGGGTATGTCTGGTCAGATCAAAGTCATTTGCTATAACTTTCTATTTGTATGTTTACACGAATGTATGCGAATGCGAAGCCAAAATGATTGAAAATTTGTATTTAACAATTATCATTACATTATCCAAACAAAAAGTTACTTTGCGCTCTGAGCTAAGAATATCGGTGTTAGAGCCCAGTGCAAGAAAATTAGTTATAAAAACTATACAACATTACTTTGTAGCGTGAGTCATTAAAAATATAACGTATTACAAAAATATATTTAAATTCAGTTGCGCAATTCCGTCCTTCTAGCGCTCGGGCGCCATATTTCAAAGTGGGCAAAAGTACATTCGCGCTATAGCTACGTAGGCGCGCGGCGGGACGACGCGGGCTTAGCGCCGGGGCACAGCGCATGCGAGATATGCGATGCTATGTGAAGCTTTTTCAAAGCACTCGCTTTGCCTCTTTTTTTTGTTATCTATTTGAAAGATATAACTTGGATACATACAAATATATCGTACTTTGTCGAAAAATTGCGTTTTGTTGCCTATTAAGTTAACTTATCGATGAATAGGTACTAAAGCGAAGTAAGAAAGTAAGTTTTTTTTTTATTGCCGTCGACGGGCAAATAGGCAGACAGCCCACCTGATGGGAAGTGATCAGGTCACCCATCAGGTGGCAGATTGATATGTTTTTTTCCGACCACATTCACTAAAACTGTAACTATATGTTATAATACGAGTACCTACATATAAGGTCATCTTTGCGTTTGCGTTTTGTTTGTTGAAGTATGTACAAATAGATGACAATCAGAGTTGACATTCAATATCACACATGATGTGTGCGCAATTTTTGATATTTTTAGGGTTCCTTACCTCAAAAGGAAAAAACAAGGAAAAAAACGGAACCTTATACCCAGTTGCAGCCAATTTCCTCCGATACTACTGGACCGATTGAATTAAAATTTGGTTCTCATTTATGTATAAGTCGGCGACACAAAGACGGACGTGTAACGTAAATACATAAAAGAATTTTTAAAATAGGGACCACTTTTGGGGGAAAATGTTCCTGTGACATATCAAATGAAAGGGGTTGTTGAGAGAATCTCAAATATTAATTTTAAAATTTTAAAATAAAAATAATTAAGTTATTTAAGAAAATAGGCGAAAATTGACAATTTCCCCCTTTATCTCCAAATTAAAAGAATATTAAATTTATTGTTGGTTTACAGATGCATTCTCCATTTATTTAAAAACCGTCTTCAATTAATTTGCCTTGTTACGCAACTTAGTGGAATATTCTATAATGTAAGACCTTTTGACGGCGTGGTTAGCCTAGCTGGTTGTGATTGTGACCCTGTCTATGAATGCAAGCGCTCTCGGGTTCATTTCCCGGTCAGGGCTAGGCTAGGTCGAGGCTATTTCCCTAAACAAGTATGATGTATTTATCATTATCTCTTACCCCACTTATAAGACAAGAGCTTAGTTTGCGACTTGGTCAATTTGGGTGAGAATTTCCTCGATGTTTATATGTTTATAGTTGTAGTTGAACAAATATATAAATTTGATTTTTAATTAAAATTGTTTTTTGGTACTTTCCGTGGTGAATGTTATAAGAAATCAGATAGGTATTTTATTCCTAAATTATTAAGTTTTAAATCACATTAGGTGTACACACGGACGCACTTTTGGGCGGAGCTGGGTGGGCTGGGTAAAAACCAAATCATCTGTGACCTATAATCGTACTTATAATTTACTTGACAGTAATAGCGGCCGAATTAAATACCATTACAGAGGCCCTAGACAAGATGCATTCGGCGTTATCGTTATCTAAAATGTATAGGATTGACGTAAGCTGTCAGACGGTCGCGTCGAGCGCCTAGATACCTCAATTCCATATATTTTGTCAGTTTTTGAAAATCGTTTATGATAGCGTTAAGTAACTTGTCTAACCTCACAGGTCAAAGACGATACTCGTATGGTTTTTACCGTCTAGAATAAAGGCCCTGCATGGGACATGGCGTCTGCGATAACACTCTATAATAGACTTCCAACGAGTCCGAAACATGGGCCGTTTCATGAAATAAACACATGATACTTACATAAGTTTAATTTGTACAATAAACCTTAAAACTATTTAGGATAGAGCTTCTGAACCTTCGTGGTTAGTCCCTTGTGAATATTGTGATAACCCACCATAGTCTTTTGCTTACAATATCGTATAGTCTAAGGCAAAATGCCTAAGATATTTTTCTTAGTGCAGCATCATAAGTAGCCTCTCGCAAAATTAATAGAGAAAAACTATACGGTAGAAGGCGAGACTAAAATACAGCTTGCAACTTGCACTGGAACACATACTTTGCTTCGTAGAGCAGCGCAGCCGACCGTCGCGCAAGACAAGGACGGGGAATAAGACGAAGGGTTGCTGTGAGACCCGGCAAGTACCGAGTTTATCCGAGCCCGCCGCCCACGGCCCGAACTCCGAGCTTCATGCACGCGCGCAACCATAAAGCGTCACATTTAAAATACACGCCAGAGAGATAAGGAATTTATTTGAGAGTTACTATTTACGGTGTTTACAGGTGATTTTGTGCTGATGTTTATACATCAAAAAAATTTTAGTTTTTTGCTTGTTATAGTGATATAAAAATTATGAATGTAGTCCTTATAGTTTAGGAGATATTTAGCTTGAAACTTCAAACTAGAGATAGAATTATTCGCCGCCTCTAATGCAATACTTTATGGGAACTTCGTAACAATAGCAGCAAGGGGGGAGCGGCGCGCGCATCAAGTACGGCGTTCAGTTGTTCGCAAGGCAAGAGATAATAATTCTGTTACTTTATAGGCGCGTTGCCTAGAGAGGATATGCCAAGATAACAGTAACTTTCGTACGGCCCTGTATATGCGTTATACAGTAGGTATTCTTTTCCGTAGACGGCCCTAGGCGGGTCTAAGACGAATTAAAAAAAATGTTAAAAAAGCTGATTGGAACACGGCTAATTTCGAAAATGGAACGCGCAGTTGGGAAATGGCTGCCGTCTTAAATTTGAAAATGGAACGTTTAGAGTTGGATTACATGTGTTTGAGGTTTGTTATATTCTTGTATTGTTTGTTGGAGGTAGAGCTTGTTTTGAGCGTGTAAGGCGTTGGGGTTTTAAGGAACTTCATAAACGCGTTCATTTGCGTTACATAACATTACGTTCGCTGTTTAACTGGAATTTCCTTATTATAACTGAATTTACGTAACACAAAAAAGTTAGGTACCTGATATATATCTGGTACGCAGCATTTACCGAAGTAACTGTTACTTTATATTATAAAATGTTACTAGCTGTTGCACGCGACTCCGTCCGCGCAGAAAAATAAAACATAGCCTTTGTTATTCATGAATAATGTAGCATTCTAATGGTGAAAGAAATTTGGAAATCGGTCCAGTTTCAGTTTTTGTTGTTTTTTTTGAGTTTATTCGTGTATTTGTAGTTGTGTTTTTGAGTACCTATATTAAGTCAGGTAAAGTCAGGTTCCACTTGATTTTTGCACTATTACACTTATTTATATTATATCTACTTCCTTCCCCTATTTTAACCCCTATATACGTTCAGCGATTTTTACTAGCTTCGGGGATATTGATAATTTTAGTCTGAATTTTTGTAACTTTCGCTTATGTCCATGTCACGTAAAATTATAAATTTTATGTTAATTTCAAGTTTTTCAATGGTATCTTACATAATTAGAATAATTACGAATCAGCGAATTTTTTAAACCTATTCCCCTTTTTTTTTAAATCATTTTTTAAGTAATGACGTAACGTTGCTTTTTTCATACTAGGTGTCCCAGTGCTTTTGTATGGAAAAAACAAATTTATATTTATTACATACATACATACATTAAATCACGCCTGTTTCCCAGAGGGGTAGGCAGAGACCACTTCTTTCCACCTGCTACGATCTTGGCAAATCTCTTTCGCTTCTTCCACAATCATACATCGAGTCATGCACGCACGTCGGTTTCGGGTACTTAAAAAAATATATTTATTATTAAGAAAATAGCCGATAATTGACCAATCCCGCCTTATCTCCGAAATACCTACTGGGCCTAAAATTTGAAAAAAGAAATACAGGAAATAGTCACCCATACCTAGATTACAGGACACTCATTAAGAGATAAGAAGTCTATGGTATTTAAAGTAACATAGAAAATTTCTCAAAACTTACGGAACCCTCTCCTCGCGACTTTAACTCGCACTTATCCGGTTTTTTTATTGCATTTATCCTAATTCAAAGAATTTAAACCGTAATTGTGATCAATAATCATCTGTCAAGTTGAACGACACGAACTATATAACGTAAAAACACTATTTCGTAGAAACAGATCAAACCTGACGTTTCTTACGTCTTTATACTGCGACCGTTTTCTACGAAATTTCCGCTCTACCTGCTCACTTACAACCTTCTTCGGCATGATCGATGCGTTCGCGCGTAATAAAACTTTCTTTTTTTATTTCGGCGTATTTTCGAATTGTATAATTGTTAAGTTCGAGGAATTTCTTTTAATATATGCTTAATAGGTGAAATTATTTTTCAAAGTAAAAGTCATTTATTTTGCTTAAAATGTGGTAAGTACCGGTTTTATTAGTAGTGCCTATGCTGCCCGTCCGTCCGTCCATCTTAACTTTAAAGAACTGTATCTCTTGAACCGTAATAGATAAGGTGAGTCGGGGTAAGTTCGCCCACGGGGCAAGTCACAGAACAGAAAAAACAGTAGAAGTGTCAAGTGGGCGTGTAATGTGTGGCATAGTTATGCGGAGTTCCGCGCTACCTACCATACTTTTGCCGCGCTCGCTTATTTCAATATTTCGATGTTTCGATATTTCTAAAACAGGAAATAAATCCAGAAGCATGCGTTATTGTGCTATTTAGGAATGTTAAAGCAATAGCCGCACCAAAAACATTTTTCATGGTGGCGTGTTGTTTTTATGATAGTTTGAGTATTGGCGACAACAGGTCTGATACTAAACGAAGCTCATGCCACTTCCACTGTTTTTTCTATTCCGTGGGGCAAGTGCACCAAACCAACTAGGTATATCTCCTAGAAAATATATGGTTCGTCGCTCTTACCCCGTTGACACTCTTGCCCCACCTTGGGGTAAGCGCGTCTACGGGGCAAGTGCGACGAACCATATATTGGGTCCTTACCTATGAAATTGGCGTTATTTTTACGTGTTTTATTTCGTACGGAATTTTAACTTCCAAATTATTTTTAAATTTCATTAATACAGTATGTTACAAAGGTTTTAGATACAAATAATATGGTTCAATTTCTTACTTAGTGTTTAAAATTAAAGTGTGAACTCAACTCTTTTCATGTGCTGTCAGTTCAAGTGTTTCAATTACGCAGAGTTTTATGAAGCTAACTACTTTTAAGAAATTAAGATATGTATAATAGAGAATGTCAGCCAGTTTAGATTTTTGGCTTATCGTATTCTTCATTAAAAACAAAAAATTGCTTTAAAAAAATCATGTCGATACGTCAAATACTTTTCGAGATATTGAATTTTAAACTTCGTATGCGGCGCTCGAAACTCGGCGGCTAGCGCTCACGGATGATGACGTCATCGTTCAACTGCGGTACGCGCCCTTATATGAACGAGTAAGTTTACAGGGCTATATATTTTTAACCGTAATAAGTAGCCAGTTGAAATTTTCACAGAATACGTGTTATTATAAAATCTATCGTTTAAAACTATAAAATGAACAATAAATCAAATCCCAAGAGGGGTCCCCATACAAGAAGCATGAAAAAAAATCTTTTGTTTTAGCATCTTTATACGGATTGTATTTTTATAATGACTTCTTATTTTGATGCTATTTTAAGCTTAAATTGTGGTCTAATTTTCATTGTTTACGACTAAGTAGCAATCTTGAGTAAAACTTCTACAAATATGTGACAAAACTGATTTTATCAACACGATGGTTTAGGCGGTCACCCATCCTGTTTTAGACTACGCTTGTAGTTGCTTAACTTTGTAAGTCGTAATACTCGTAATTATTTTTACGAATTCGTTTTGATGTTACTATGGTAGTTATGGTTAGGTATCTATTGTTTTGTATTACATACAGTTTAACTAAACAAACTTTCTGTCACTGACCGGCTTTTCTGTTTGTAATGTTTGTCGAGTAAGTTGGTTAAATAAAATTAGAATAATAAATAGGCACTTTTAATTTTGGGTTCACCGTTTTTTTACATAAAAATACCAATAAAGTATGTTGATAGCTAAGGTGAAACATGCCAAAAATTAAAAACCAAGTGCGAGACGCGGGAGTCAGGCGGCCGAGCCTGCAGCGGTAGGTACTGTAGAGTACAAAGATATGTATACATTTGTGGCCCTTATTTCAATGGAATAAGGTGAAAAAGTGTATACATATCTTTGTACTATTCAACAATATTATGATTCACGCAGTTCGCTATATACGCGGTCTCGTACAGCGTACCCGTAGTTTTAAGTGATCTTACTCGTTTAAAATGTCGGAGCCGTAGAAGTCAAGATTGTCCTCTATTGTACCAAAGTGTAACAAAGGGCGTTGGTCCCACAAAAAAAAACCAACATACACTACCTTGAGTGAGGAACTTGGTAGCGCCCGCGCGCGAAATTTGAAATCGATGTAATGAATACACGAAGTATCAGAACTACTACTAGGTCAATCAAAAAATCATGTTTTATAGTTCGTTCTTTTATACGGTAGCGATATTAATTCTACATTACTTAACACGAAATTTGTAAAGAAAGGCCTACCACCAAAGTTAAGCAACCACCGCTTACCTAAACATCGTGTTGATTTAAACTAGGAACTTTTAAACATATTTGTAAGAGATTTACTACAGTTTACTGTTTGGTCGTAAACTATATATGTTAGTATGGAGTTTAGATTATCATTTAAGCTTAATGTGACACCGAAATAAAAAGCTATCATACAAATACAACCCGTATTTCGTCTTCCAAAGTTAAGCAACTACACGAGTAGTCTAAAACAGGATGGGTGACCGCCTAAACCATCGTGTTGATAAAATCAGTTTTGTCACATATTTGCCGAAGTTTTACTTAAGATTGCTATTTAGTTGTAAACAATGAAAATTAGACTACAATTTAAGTTTAAAATAGCATCAAAATAGGAAGCCATTATAAAAATACAATCCGTATAAAAATGCTAAAAATAAAGATTTTTTTTCATGTTTCTTGTATGGGGACCCCTCTTGGGATTTGATTTATTGTTCATTTTATAGTTTTAAACGATAGATTTTATAATAACACGTATTCTGTGAAAATTTCAACTGGCTACTTATTACGGTTAAAAATATATAGCCCTGTAAACTTACTCGTTCATATAAGGGCGCGTACCGCAGTTGAACGATGACGTCACTCAAGCAAGATGGCGTCCAAGCGCTTTAATATTATTGACCCAAATTTCAAACGTTTGTAGAATCAAAACTACTGGGTCTATTTGAATGAAATAAAAAGTATTATGTTTGTTTATTTATAAACATTACTGTTACAAAGTTTCAAGCGATTTGGCGTACCTACTGACATTCTTCATTGAATGAATTTTATTTGGTTTGCATTTAACGTTACTAAATAATCCGCAAAACTAAATGTATGAAAACCACCGTTTTCATAAAATTCTCCATATAAAACGCCAATTTCATAGGTAAGGACCTAATATTTTCTAGGATATATTTCTGGTTTGGAGCACTTATGCCCCGTAGGCGAACTTACCCCGACTCACCTTATCTATAACGGTTCAAGAGATACAGTTCTTTAAAGTTAAGATGGACGGAGTATAGTTCAAAGCAGTGAATATTCATGTTTTTCGGTTGAACATACCTACTGCTTTTTACTGTTCCGTACCCAAAGGGTAAAAACGGGACCCTATTACTAAGACTCCGCTGTCCGTCTGTCTGTCTGTCACCAGGCTATATCTCATGAACCGTGATAGCTAGATAGTTGAAATTTTCACAGAAGATATATTTCTGTTGTCGCTATGACAACAAATACTAAAAACAGAATAAAATAAATATTTAAGGGGGGCTCCTATACAACAAATGTTGTATAGATAATGGTTCGGAATTCTTCGTGCGCGAGTCCGACTCGCACTTGGCCGGTTTTTTTTAATGATGACAATGATGAACTCGCTAAACCTCACACAAATCACTCCATTTTCCTTCCTACCAACTGTATCCATACTGTAATGAAACAAAAATATATTTCGCAAGCATTATTTACACATAAATATGTGGTCAGTTTAATACATAAGGGTGGTATGTGTGGGTTGTCGTGTGTGCGTTCGCGCGTGCGTGTCGCTCCCGACCGTTACGAGGACCGAGAGCGTTTGATACTTGCAATAAAAGTAAGTTTTTAATATCTTAATTTATTAATAATACAACTGCTTTTGTAGATTGACATATTTTGCAGCATCAGCACCGAGGGGTTGTCGACACAATGCATGGTCAACGTTGGCCTAGTTGGTAGTGACCCTGCCTACCGAAGCTAGCGGCGGTAAGCGCAGATATGTGTGAGATGAGCGCGAATATTTGTTCGTGAAGCGTGGATGTTTTATATGTATTTAAGTATATATTTCTCTGTATATCGTTATCTTAGTACCCATAGTACAAGCCTAGAGCTTAGTTTGGGACTAGGTAAATTGGTGTTACATTGTCCCCTGATATTTATTATTATTTTATTTAACTCAGGAGTATCACCCCCATATAGTGAGACGAGGTTGCACTCGATGTTTTGTAAAATTTGTCCTAACTGCTCATAGTTTGAAATGTCATATCATATCTCAGTAAGTATAGAATTAACTACAGTGTAATAGCTCTTAAAACACCGCTCAGCGGGTCTATAATGATGGTGTTTATCTATATTGATAAACGTGGATAAAACATCTGTCACTTTCTGACCTGTATGTGAGTGCGAGAGTAACGGGTGTCTTATCCACCGCTATAAAGGTGACCATAATATGGGCCCAGGTTTGTCCTTCTCTTTCAGTCGCTCTCATACGCTTTAATGATAGTCAAACCGACTTTTCCGAATTTGAAAGACTTTAAAAGCTATCGCTAATCTCTAGAAATCATTGATATAATAAGAGAAAAAAAGTTCAAATAAAATTGGTCTTATGGAGATGGCAGAACCCGCGGCAGTACCTCTAAATTTGAATTGAAAACTTGAATTTAAGGTGGACCTTTCGCAAGGAAGGTAAGTAAGTACATTAAATATATTTCAAATGTGTTTTGGGAATCAGGTAAAGAGATTAGTGCAGTGTTTTGAAATTATTGGGTACCTATTTTGCGACCTGGTGGTTTTAATTATATCACATTATATTTTAACCCAAATTAACTAAACCCACTTTAGCGGTGTGAATATTGGGAATGATAAGATAACATAACAAGTATCAAGAAGACTCGTGCCGCCGGTCCCGGTCCACTCTTCACCATTTCGCTAGCCGTACATACATACATGCATATATGTCATACTTTACTGTATCAGATGCATTTGCGCTCCTACTTACCTATATTAGATGTGTTACAGCATAGATGCGTGTAATTTCATGAGGCTGTTGTCATTTGTTTTTGTGTCTACGATAAAGTTGTTTAATTTAATTACATAAACAGTATTTAACGGTAATCGTGAGGTCTAGGTAAATACTATTTTAATTAATTATAATTTTACCTAACTAAACTGTAAAAAATCAGGTTCCGGGCTGTACTGGGAAAAAAGTTACGAGGGTGGGAAAAAAGGCTGAATGGGTTAGTGTAAATATACACACTGCAGCACGGCTAGCACAAGTTGCCCGCTACTGGTTTGTGGGTCGGATCTCCCTTTCTATTTATTCAGTAACGATAGAGACCAAAACAGTACAGTACGCTCTTAGAAGGTGATTCGGGTTTGTCCTTCTCTCACTTGCTCTTAATAAGAGCGTATGAGAGCGAGTGAGAGACAAGTACAAACCCGAACCACCTTGTAAGAGATTTTGCACTGTACTGTTTTTTGGCTTTGAAGGGCAAAGTTTTAATAAGTCTGTTCCGCATCGCATCTACTATTCGTAACATCTATCTTGCGCAAGTGTGCGTGCGTGACGTCATCGGTGATAAAATTAACACAATGCATGGTCAATATAAAATGCGCGTGCTCGCTGACTCGAATGTGGCGCTCCGACGACACTGTGTCGTCAGAAGATAGACTATAGGACCTCGTCGGATTACTACCACCATCAGAGGGGTTAACATGCTCATCCTAAACTGAATTGACAACTGGAACTTTTTTTAAAGGTATTCTCAAAAAAATAATGCTCACACTGCCGCACTCCGAGACGTCAATTAAATTTGATACTTGTATAGGGACGTATTGTCTTGCTCTATCCCTGTAGCAAAGAATGTGACAACAGCTACTTTAATCAAGCATTAAATTTAATTGACGTCTCTGAGTATGGCAGACAGAGTTTCGTCCCGAAAAAAAAAGTATTATCAATGTTTGCTACACCTGCTTTAGACTTGTGGTCGGAATGACGTCATTTTGTTTGTAACCGCGTTACGTATCACTAGTTGTGACGTAGAAAAGACAATGTGGCGTTTAAGCTCTTTTTTTTTTGGGTTGTCGCCTGAAGGGCCAAAGACTTAAGTCCTTGCTTTTGTTAGCAGGATATTGAAAATTACATTTAAAAGGGGCAGAGATGAAAATCCCTTCCGGAGACCTGTGAATGGAGGGCCCAGGTACTGCCGGGCTCGCACCGCCGGCGTTTAAGCTCTTTAGTGATTAGTAGAAATTTATTATTTATTTATTTTTTTATCTTATCTATTTATATCGGGGAAAATCTCACACAAATTGTACTATGGGCAATAGACAACGATAAAAATACTTGTGTATAAAGAAATGAATACTTAGAAAACATCCAAGACCCAGGAATAAATATTAAAGCCCTCATCACACATATTATCTGCCCTTATCGGGATTTAAACCTTGGACTGCTAGCATCGTAGGCATGGCCCAACTACAATCGGTGATCGAATTCGAGATCAAAATCCTAACCTCAACGGGCGCACATTCGCTGTGATTACTGCATTTTGGTTTACGTGTAGGTAGGTATTTTTATCAATAAAACTTACCCTAATATTACTGGTTACACGAGTTCTCATTCATGTTTTTATGAAATAATGTTAAAATAACTATAATCAAGATGGGAACTGTCAGATTTTGATCTTGAATTCGATCACTGACTATAGGGTCACGTGTCACGTCGTGAAGTCAAGCGATTTTCGAAAACGTATCGTCGTATTGACGTAGGCTGACGATCGATTGATTTTCGTATATCGCTAACGTTAGCGTTATGCATCTTGCCTTTACCGAAAATAGGTGTATAATCGAAAATATAATTCAAGACCAAAATCTGACAGTTTCTATCTTGATTATTTAGTTATTTTAACATTATTGCATAAAAACATGAATGAGAACTCGTGTTACCAGTAATATAAGTTTATGTTTTATTGATAAAAATACCTACACTTAAACCAAAATGCAGTAATCACAGCGAATGTGCGCCCGTTGAGGTTAGGATTTTGGTCTTGAATTAGATTTTTGAGTATATACCTAGTGCGTTTATGAATATCGGGGTAAAACTTTATAACCCTCTTAGATATTCATAAACGCGCAATAGCTAAAGTGTGCTCTAAATCGCGGTGTAAAAGCCAGATGAACGTAACTACAAAAAAATCAACAATCGTTTTTTTTGCATAAAAAGGTTCAGAATGTGCTCCTGCATAAAATGCCAAAACGAGGTAACGGTAAAAAAAAATGGAGATACGTTCATCTGGTTTTTACACCGCGAAATATGCTCTGTCCTTATCTGTTTTATGACAATTGAATTTGACAGAAAGCGACAAGGAGGTTTAAAATAGGTTCATTGAGCGTTTATGAATAAGGAGGCTAAACTAAGCGCAGTGTTCACCAACAATTAAACGGACGGTTAGCGGTTTAACGGTTGTCAAATGTATTGACTAACAGCTGATTAAGACTTAACCGTCTGTTAAATTGGTTGGTGAACTCAGCCCTAAAGCTTTTAATATGCATTGTTAAATATTACATACATACATACATTAAATCACGCCTGTTTCCCAGAGGGGTAGGCAGAGACCACTGCTTCTTTCCACCTGCTACGATCTTGACAAATCTCTTTCGCTTCTTCCACATTCATAAAATGTATGTTAAATGTTAAACAATGCATATTTAAATTATTTTTAATTTAAAACCCTATTGTTATTATTTAACAGCAATTTAAAAACAGTTGCCTTGGTATTAGTATTATTAAATCGTTTTACAATAATTGCGGTGTAATAGCAGGTTTGGTGGTTAAGGTGGAACGGACGGACAGACGGCCGGAGGGCGGATCATCCCAGTTTATAACTACAGCTTGAAGAAAGAAGTTAGATATTTTTTTCTTGAATAGGTATGTTAATTTGATTCTAGATTTACCAAGTATTTTGTGTGTGTGTGAGTTTCTGTCTGTGTGTCCGTCTGTGGCATCGTAGCTCTTAAACGGGTGAACCGATTTGGATGCGGTGTTTTTAATTTAAACGCAGGTTTACTAGCGTTGGTTTTTAGCTAAGTTTCATTAAAATCGGTTGGGCCGTTTAAGAGATATCAGCTCTGAAAGGGGTCACCATTATATCTGGGGTTTTTTATCTATCTTATAGTTATTGATGGTAGTATACAGAAGTATAGTTGGTGGTAGGACCTTCTACACTTTTACAGGGTCTGTCCGGATCGCTACCACCATATTATCCGTAAACCTACCGCGAAGTTGCAGTCTTTAGATTGCAGTCTTGAGAATGCAAAATATGAGATGAAAATAAAGATAAAGATAAAGAGATATTTATTCGCAACAATACAATATTACATTACATAGATACAAAATTACATTGCCTATATAGATAAGCAGATGTTTAAATCGATTTAATGTATCACACAAACTAGAAGGGCGAGTCTATCAAACTCGTCCGTCGGCTTGTCTCTGGTCACCGTCTGTGATTATAAGTATAACCATAGCGTGTCCGGCGGCGGAAGCGGAAGCAGGTGCGCGCGCGCCGCGTTTATGGACTTTACTTGGATTTAGACCAGTTTTTGACGCATATGCTTATTTGGTTTATTCCCTCGAACATATCTTCGATGATAATTCCAATGAACCTAGCGCATTCAAAAAAATGAGACCCAACAAAGAGAGATTTTCTCTTAGTTGACAAAAATGGATACAATAGTTAAGATATTAGTTATATCAACCAAAGCTGATAGTATCAACAGCAATTTCTGTAGTGATTCAACTAACATCTTAGTTCATGTATCAAACGTCTCGTCAGGCTCGTATGGAATCAAGAAGCTTATTCACAACAATCACAATCTTGGAATCGACCAATTAATATGGAGTAAGTATATTCGCCGGATTCTAGGTAAAACCAACTAAATGATCATTTTTGTAAAAATGAGTTAAGTATACCAATCGATTCAGGATTTTTTGCTCTTTCTACTGGTAAAACCGATTAAACGGTGTGACGTCACGTTTCAGAGATACTGAGTGATACAACCAACTAACCTCAAGGTACTTACAACACTTTAAGAGGAAATAACGAATATCTGTATTAATTCTACACCTTTGATTATTTTTTTGGTGGTAAAAAGAAACATCTAAAATTAATTCGTTTTCAAAAAGATGTTCTACAGAACGTTCAATAAAATATTCACTCGGTAAAAACATGTAACCGTGTTAAATTTATTTTAGCACTAAGATTATTACAGACAGTTGGCCTCAGACCTACTGCTAATTAAAGCTATATGATGATAACACTTTTTACCTGACTATCCTCTAGTATACCCACCATTTATTGACAAAAAGTAAAAAACATTAAATCAGTTTGGAAGCTTTAAATTCCATAAAGCACACTGTATTTTGGGCACAACTCAGGAGTAAAAACAAACTATCTGCGCACAACTGGTATTGGCGCGAGCTGGTCACAACTTGCAGGAGCAATTTAGTGGTTTTATTCTTACGCATGACAGGGACGCGTCTTTAGCTCCCAGGGATTTTATTATTAGTAATAAGTTTGCATTACATAAAATGATTTTACAAGTTAGGAGCCACCTCGACTAGCAATAGTATACTTACGCTTTTAAAGATTATCAATCGGTCATACATTAAGATGCAAACTAGAGACCAGCCAACTCTGGTGTTTGTTAATTTAATTACCTAGCTATTTCTAATTTTAACCACCGACTTACGAGAGGGGTGTTATAAGTTTAACCCCTTTCTCTGTCTGTCTGTATCTAAGTCCGTATGCGCCAACGTAGCTTAAGAACTGGTTTTGTGTATGATTCACACCCATCACTTAAAAGTAGTTCGGGTTCTATCATGCCATATACAAATAACGACGAGGAAGATAATATAAAGTTAATTGGAAGAGATCTTTTAAAGGGATAAGTCGCCTTCCCTGTTATATTTTTTTGTCTATTTTATAAGTTTTATCTCTTTCGTTTGTACAATAAAGTGTTTACATAGGTACATTCATACATATTACTGAGTTAAGCATATCATTTATTATGATGTGTCTTTAACACGAACTGAAAACTAGAATAATTGGTATCATATTATTACGTACTATATTTACGTACAGTTGAGAAAGATCAGTTTATAAATAAGTATTTAAGTCTTTATTAAATACCTACTTACAAAGCCCGCGAAACTACTGATCTAAAAAATAAAGGGTAGTCCCCATAAAAAAAAAGTTTTTATTTCAACACATTTTTGTTTTTGTTGCATCATGAAAATGGTAAAACATACAAGCGTCAAATTTGCTATGAATATAATACAAACCCTAAAGAAAAACAACAAATTCTAACACCCTAGGTGCGCGATTTCGACTAGGACTAGCACTTGACCGATTTTTTCATTAGTGCTTACGTAAGTTTATTAGAACAGATTGTTTTGAGAGAGGAAGGCTTAGGTAGGTTCATAGTATAGTCAAATTAGTAAAAAGTATGGAAGTAGGTCGTGTAGTCGTGGTAATTTTGGAATTTTTAGAGTGCCCAACTAGATGCTTTCCCCCGTTTTGCACCGTTTCTATTATGTACCTACGGAAGGCCTTTACCTAAATGTTAGGTATAAACTTTAAAGTGCCGTCATTTTGGAGTAGGTATGTTAAAAACTATGTGGCGCAAGTTTAGCCACGTGTAAAGAACCCTTTGGTATATAACGTATCTTAATTAAAAAGGTGTGTGTGATGTATGAAACTCAAGTTTTTTTGTTTCTTAGATTGCGGCTCGAGGATAATTCAGTCAGTTGATGCAAACTTACATGCTTTTTAAATCATTATAAACGCCCATTTTATTTTGCACAATCTAAACATGGCAGTTATTCTAAAGATACTACATTCGCACTTTATAAAAAAATAAAAAATAACGGGAAGTTTGTCAAATGTAATCGCAGCGAATGCAAGGCGACCGTGGGTGGTAGGATGCATGATCCCGATAATACCTAATGCCACTTTTATGGGGTGCGAATTTAAAACAAATCAAATAAATAGGATTGTGACGATTTTCAATAGTTTTAAAATTTCCCTCGGAGTACAAAGACCGTTAAACGTGGATAACTTCTTTCCGGGGGTCTCATTCCGGTGCAAATTTGATATTGTACTTATATATATATATTTTCTAATACTCAATTTGCATCGCGTTCTATATTTTCCCCAGAGCCGCAATGGCTGAAAGTAAGTTTTTATTTATAAATGTTTTTTATTGGATTAAATTAAAAAACACGTGCCAATGTAGATTGAGATGGATAAAACGTATGCTAAATTGTTAGTTATGACATTGCATGGTTTTCAATCAATTGCACCCCTTTCTCCCGCGGGGGGGAGAGAATTAATTAATAAGGGATTAATTAAAGCTTGATTTTTAACCTGTACAAGCAATCAGAAATGTTTTTATTAGTTCTTGGAGGTATTTCCAGATAAAAATGAAATTTTATCTAATTTGACTATACTAAAAGTCGCCCTCCGCACCGCGTCTGTCCGTCTGTCTGACCATGATCTGAACACGATTTATTTTTGCTTTTCTGCTACTTGTAATTTTAAAAAAAGAAGACCTTATTTTTTTCTCCATTTTCTTACTAAAATGCTTGAGTTAATTCATTTTCTTCAAGTAAATAGTGAAGTAAAACCAACTATTTTTTTTGTTTTTTGCAAATAACTTTAAAACTTAAAGGTCTTTTGAAGTCAATATCTGTTAGCCTTAAAAGAAAAATCAAACTAGCAAACCTAATTACTCTCAATTCGCTATAATATTCTTTATATTGAAGTTATTAGCTTTTTACTATATAGAGGTAAAACCAACTAAAATGGGGGACCTACGCGGAATAACATCTTTTTCATGAACTTCTATTACTTTTTTGTACATTAAATATAATCCATCATAAAAACGACAAATTAATATTTTAGTAAAGCTAAGTATGATAATCTTATCTCTATTGGTTTAATTTTTATAAAAATGAAAAGTTTAAAAACGCTATAACTCAAAAGTACAATTTTTGCAGTTAATTGGTTTTACCTTGAATCCGGCGAATATTATCTATCTGTAGATATAATATATTATATTAGCTATCTGTTAGAATTGTATACTGCTTGTCTTACCTGCTTATTATATAACACTAGAGGACGCCCGCGACTTCGTACGCGTAGAATTATTTTCCCGCTACTCCCCCCATTTTTTCCCGTTGGGGGACGATTTTCGGAAAATCCTTTCTTAGTGCTCACTTACATCATGAAAGGAACCCCTGTACCACATTTCAAGTTTCTATGTACAGTAGTTTCGGCTGTGCGTTGATACATCAGTCAGTCAGTTTAGCCTTTTATACATATAGATATAGATGTACCTAGCTGGTGTGTCCCTCTCGGCCTGCCTTAACTGGCAAGAAGAGAGCCTGGGTGAATTTAGGATGAATGATTTTGATTAAATTGGCAATATCAGATGCCATCATTATCAATATCAGATCGCGTCACTGGTAGATCTCGTGACTCTTCGTTACACGTCATCTACCAGTGACGCGATTGGTTTAAAAACGAAACGAATAGAAACGCTAGTTAGCGTAATACGTCTTGACTAGGCCTGCAGGGTTTACGGGGGCGTAAAATAGATCTGTCAAGTTTAGGGTTACCATCCGTTCGGATTAATCCGGACATGTCCGGACTTTGTCCGGATCTTTCATTTGTCCGGTTTTTTTTTACCACCTGCAATGCGAGCCTCTGCTACCATGCCTACCATACTACTGTAACTAAGCGAGTGATGTTTCCATTTTGTGACTAAAAAGTCCGGACATTTATCGAAATGTCAGGCTTTTTGTCAGGACTTTTCGAATTCCTAAATGGTGACCCTAGTCAAGTGGTAATTTTCGGGAATATTCGTTTTCAACCCGAGCGACGGCGACGCTCGGTCTTCCAGAGGTTCTAGTCATTATTAAAAATCACGAAATACGGCTCTCACAGGCTCCACACTGAGACCCTACTTTGAAAATCGAAGTTCGAAGTTACTTTAGCTCCATCCCTGTCACTCGTCATTCGAGACTAAATTGAGAGAAAGAGATGGAGGTAACGAAACTTCGAACTTCGATTTTCAAAGTAGGGCCTCTGTACGGACTCAGGTAGTAGGTACAGACGTGTACGTGTCTCTTTGCCTTGGTACTGTGCCAAGGGAGATACATATCCCCGCATAATCCTTAATAGCCCAGGTTGGATTAACCGTTGAACGAGCAAGAGATAAAGACCAGACTACCACTATAGGGTTATTCTTAAAGACTGCCACCACGCCGAGTACGACCAACGTCGAGGCACCTTCAAACGGGTAATATTTGCGCACTGAAGGATAAACCAGTGTATTCTTCGACGACGACGATCGTGGCTGGGAATTGTGAGTATACGACGGGGCTTTATACGTGGGAAGAGAAAGAAGGAGGTCGTGTACCTTTTGGGAGCTAAAATAGTAGGTATTTTATATAGGTTTATAAAATGTATTCAACAAAACCGTGATAGGAAAAAGTTACTTAATCAGTTAAGAATTAATTTGGAAAAACAAAAGTATTTTTTTTTAACGTTAGACTTAAAATGGAAAAGTAAGCAATGTTGTATATTTTGGAAAAATGCAATAAAGTTACGAACTTTGTCAATTTCTGCGAGCTGCGCGACATCTATTGGTGAGTAGAAAAAAATATTGTACCTATAACGTTATGCTAGTACCTCTACTCACCGGTAGATGGCGCTGCATGATGAATTACATTTTTATTACAGTGGTTAAAATTTTATTACGACCCTGTGTACAGTATTAGTAACATTTGTTGTTCAAGATTAGTTTAAGTTTAGGTAAATGAAATAGTTGTAGTTATTTATTTGTCATTTTTTCTTTAATTTTCTATTGTATTTAAGTACTATACTTACCATATTTAGACATAGTGTTGAGATGGCGTTAAACATATTTTTTGTTACTTTTCAATTCGCAATTCTTAACTATCAAACCAAATAATTTCAAAACGGGAAGTCTTAGCTAAGCCATCGAGTAGAGCTTATTTTTAAACCAACCCTCCTATTCTATCCTATTATTTTTACTGCACCTTTTTATCTAAAATTTTGGAAGTATTTATAATTATTCATTTATTTGAATACACCTAGACCTTTGTCTGTCTGTTTGGGTCTTTAGCTTTGTAGCGCCCAGTGTAAAGTTCGTTTTGTGTTACCGAATATTACCGATATTCATACGTTTTTGGTAACACAAGAGGAACTATCCATACAAATATTTTGGGACACATTAGAATATTATTTAATTATTGCATAGTTTGATGTTCTCTATCCACCTGCCATTTTTTTTTTAATTCTGGAGATGTCACTAATAGTGGCAAAAAAAAAGAGAAATGCTCATGCTAGCCTAACTTAAGGATTTCCCACAGATTAAAGAGACTAATACGAGCTGAACAGGTGCTTATACACAACACATTTTATTTTATAGAGGCATAATACTACCATATTTCGGTTTTATCGTTGGAATCTATTCATAGAGGGCGCTGTTAATAGAAAAGGAATGAAAGAAAACAAACAGTACAGTTCCGTATATGAAGTTATTATATTTTCAAAGAACATGTATTTTATATTTTCCCAGCAAATGTTCGGTCAAATACAACGTGTGAAACAATACCATTGTTATTTATACCATTATATTCATGTAACAAGTAACTAATATAATTTACTTTAATAATTATTTGACTTGTCGATACAAATCCGCTACACACTTGATTGATACAAAATAACCGCTTAAGCTGCAACGTTTCATTGAGATTAATAAAAAAATGTTTTAAAAAGTCCAGGCACGCTAACTTAATTTAACCGGGAGTTATTGTTGGAAAGCCCACGTACCAGAACTCTTCAATATTTTTTACCAGAAACAATTTCAAATTTGGAGGTTGTTTTTCTTCCAACGGAACGTTGCAGCCAGCTATACATCCCACCTACCATACAATACGCACTACATTCAGCGTGTATAAAAAGCCATTATGTTGCAACTCTAACAAAGTCCTGTGATTGAAATAATCAACGAGATAGGTTATACTTAGTTTTAAGGAAGATAACGACAGACTAATGTCTCAAACAGTCTTGGACCCAGTAAATTAAAACAGTCGGAAAAACACTTAAAAACATTGCAGTCATTTTATTTACTTTTTTATATAAAATATCGACGTGAAAAAGTTAATTATATTTTTAAAATCGTAACGTATATAGGCGGTAAAACAATTTTTACAACAAAAGTTTACATAACTTGTATAATTATGAAAACTGGGTTCAACAATGCAATGTCTGTCAATATGAATTGACACAATCATTCTACAAAACTAATTTCACGCTCCAAAAAAAAGGCAAATACTTGGCCATTTTTAATAACCTCTTGTAAGTAGACTTTAGCTTTGGAGAGCAAAAATAATTTTGAATTACACAACTTCTTAAATTAACTATAAAATTGCAATAACAACTTTGGGTATTGTCAAATGTAAAACCATATTATATTAAGTAATTTTAAACATTGTATTTACTGTGTAAGGTGCGGTGCGTGCAATGTTAAAATTGACCGTTAGTTTTATATTTTAGGTTATATTTAGTTTTAGACTTAGATTTTCGATGTTTCAGCTTGTTATCGATAGTCCAATTCATGATCAGATAAAAAAATTGCTTAAAACAGCAACAAGCTCTATAACAGCAGCTTTTAACACTTATCTTTGCCGTTTAAAAACTCTTTATATAACTTTGCTAGTAGATGGATAAGCTGGTTATGCTACTTCATACAATTTATAAATTTAAACAAATCACAAATTGGTTATCGTGTTCTGGTATCACAAATACAATACTGTAAAGATATTATAAAAGCTCATAATACATAATTATGTATATTTAAGCGGGTAACTCAAGGTCCTTTGTGTTCTTCTCCCTTAAGCGGGTTGGTGTAAACTGGCTAAAGCTTTGACTTTTTGGCAGTTATTTTCAGTGTCACAATATCCTCTTTCCTTTCCTGCAAGAGAGACATATCTCAAGAGTGAATGAAATAGCACTCAGTATTACACGTTACTTGTGTTTTAAAGAGGTTTTATTTAAATATATACGTCCGATTTAGTTATTAAGTTTACAAAGGATCTTAAATTACCTACAAGACTTATAATGAAACGGTTTGATAGCTGCCATTGCTGACGATATCGCTTCCACCTCACAGCGATTTAACGAGTGCTATTTCTAAAACGAATTACGTCAGAAATATCCAAAAACTTTGTTCAGGGGCGTCAAAGGGTTTTATTTAAGAGAGTGCTCTCTTGGATACTTTTTTACAGTTACTGGTTATAAAAAGATTGACTGACTGACTAACTCCCCAGACACAACTGTAAGCCTGATTAAAAGTTACATATTGCTGCCTCTTTCCGATGTTTAAGGAAAGTTTCCAGGTGGCGTCACTGTAAAAGGCACGTATTAAAAATGTTTTAAATGATAGCATAAATTATGCCCCTCTCGTAGAAATCGATAGAAAGTGACGGAGTAAGTCAGGTACAGTAGCGCCGCCCAAGATTGAGTGGTTTCAGGTGGAACTAAAGTTCCTTGATATCTTTTATCTCGTTCTCGTAGCATTAGAAAATAGCAGTCACACTTTACCGAGTCATTCGCTTAACGAAAAATACACGTTATATACTTATAATAAGGCAGTGCTTTGATTGACTTACAAGCTTATGCTAGTCCCAACGTTTATTTCGTACTTCTCTTTCTAACTCGTGGAGACAGAAAGAGAAAATTATAGATCCGAAATAAACGCCATTGAACTTTGGGTTTCACAAAAATAGTATCAACATTTCTAAAACATTACGTTATAACAAGCTACGATCCATTATTCTAGACAAATGCCAAAATTACCGCGTTAGTTATAGTTATATCAAATTGTTGCTTAAAAATCGGCCCAAGCAAGCATGGTTGCCACGAACCACTAAATTCGAAACTTCCGGTGCCGTCCCTCGTCACTCGAGACCAAATCGAGAGAAAGGGATGGAGCTAACGTAATTCCGAACTTCCAGTTTCAAGGGCCAGTTTTCTGGTAATAATGTACGGGGCAATTTTTTACCCTAAACAGTGGTGCACTTTATTCCAATATTGATACCAGACTTAATTCCAGATGGCGTAGTCAGCGTTTCTTTTACCACACATTAGTCCATGATTTAGTAACATAATCTGTGGTTCGGTAAGGCTCCGGTAAGTTTACCTTACGCGGTTTAATTCGAGATATTATTATTAATTTAAAGTCAAAGATTTGATACCATTGTCGAAGAATTAATCTTCGACTTTTAAACATTAGAAGTAGTTTATGAAAATAATGGAAAACGATAAACGTGGTATAGATAGGACAGGATAGATGAAGAAAAGATTGTGTGGTCGATGGTGTAGTATTTAAAAAAACTGACTCACGTAAGGAAACTTATTTTTTTAAGTGCAACATTATAAATGTAAAATGTTTTAATTTTTACATGCAAAGTTAAATAATGTAATTGTGACATTTGTGTAGCCTATTGGATAGACTTTATTTGTTTTATTTTCATAATGATATGCAGCCTGCCAGCATTTCTTCCATATTTGTGCATGATATGTTTTTTTTAGAAATAATTAATTATTGAAATCATGTTTTTAAAACACAATAACCAAATAAATAATTTTGGATGTGTGCCACATTGTTTATAAAATACATATTTTCGCTAAAAATAAATGTTATTTTCCTACACTAGGTTAGGTTTAGAAACTTTCTCAATTCACCTACATCTTTTATGCCTTTAAATAGGTAAATAATTTTAACTATTATTTGGAAACAATTTGTGTACCTAATAAATACTATTGAGGCTGTAAAAACAGTTATATATTTCACTAAGCAATAGGATAAAAATAGACATCGATTGTGGAAAATTCTCTAGAATAGGTATAGATAAGATTAAAAATTATTGCTCTAAAGGTAGGTATACAATTCGTTAACAAGTGCATTAGGTAAGTAATTATATAATTATAAATGATTTGGTTCGATTCTGATAAAAAAATATCATTATATTTTTAATTTGAGACCTTGTAAAAACAGCCGACACAGTAAATAAAAAAAAAAACAAAATTGAAAATTAAAAAACTCATTTATTTACAAAAAAGAACATTCTAAATTTGAAATTAGAACGCGTTCGGAGCAAGCGAGTTTTATTTTTAAAATTGGGGCGTTTTTCAGGCTGGAGTGAAAAGCGATGGTAAGGTAGCGGATGAGATGATTCGAGTGCGTGAAGGCTACTGCCAAAAACGTATGACTTAGCTTTGTGACGTCAGAGCACTGTTGCCGGGATGTCCTCTTCCTGAAACACGACATGTGAATTAATTTGAAAAACACCTTAGATATGTCTAATGAGTTGCTTAAAAAAAGTATTTAAATGGGGTCTGAGATTCACATTGTAAAGTTTCTTATTGAAAATTGGCAGTAGGTAATCGGTATTTCGCCATTCGCGATTAGCAATTCTGTTTAGAGATCAGAAATTTAAAATCCTTAACCTTCTGATGATAATATTTAATCATACAGATACTTAGGATACATTTAAATCTAAGCTTTTTGATTAAATTTGAGCTTTATTACTATCAAAGCATTCAACAAATATCGTTTGACATTTATAACCTAAAACTTACGCTAAGAACACAATAACATATTGAACATTTTTCTAAATTGGCAAGAGAAGTATTGGCTTCGCTAGTAACTCAGGAATCTGATAACAGAGGGCGCTACTCTCATATTTTTAACAAAACAACCTTACGGTATGTTCTATACATTTCGCTTTGTTTCAACTATGACGCTTTTCTCGCAGGTCTCAGATTTTCTTCCAGATTTTCTGAGTTACTAATGAAGGCATACTAAAAAGGATCTTACATTATTTAACCTCTGAATCTTTAAAGTTAAAGTCTTGCTCTCTAATGGCGTAAACCTTAAGTTAAAACACACACGCACACAAAGTTAGGAATATGTTGCAAAACTGACAAGAAATTCAACGTGTCGTTTACTTACCTCACGTTTAGCATACTAGTTTAAAGCTTTCGTTCCTTTCCTACCACGGCATAAGTATAGTGGTTAGAAGGAGACGGATGCTTTTTCATTTTAAAATTCTGTTTCTTAGCCCTTTGGAAACTATGGCTTTCGTTTAATTGTATAAAGGACGGACAAACATCAGGATTCTCTGTAATCAGAGTAATCTAAATCGGTTTCCGCCAATCAATGGTACCTATTCAAATTCAATTTATCAGACTGGACAATCCCCCTTACTAATAAACGTTGAGTAACGGTGGTATAGCTATTCAATGTTTGTTCCTTATCTGTCATTGTGACATTTGAATTTGACAGATAAGGATAAAAAATTGTATAGCTATACTACCGTTGTTCAACGTTTATTTCTGGTGTGTAGGCACGTCTAAAATATGAGTAGGTATATCTCTGCCTTCTAAGATAAAAGGCGATATCTCAGACAAAACTCCTATAGCAAGTGCAACCATATTACTAACAGGAGAGGACTGAATCTGCTTTGGCTATTGAATTTGAGATACCCCTCTAATAGATTGGCTTATGAAGGCAGACCTACAGACGTAGTGAATCAACATACGTACGACATCATTTTTAGTCGGAAAAGTTCGTATATATCGTGCTATCTTAGTCACCTCAACCCATCGGTAAGCTAATTGAGAAAGCAAGACGAATACGAAGTTTTCCGACCAAAAACGAAGTATGATTGTGCCCTTCATCGTGCATATAGGGTAGCAGGAGCATCAAAAAACAAACAAGGTGGCACCTGCTTTAAAACACAGGCACACGGTTGACGCACTGAGCAAGTTGTAAAATAAAGTGAATAACTAGACGACGAATTTTGTTGGATAAGTTCGTATTATCTTGCTTTGCCAGCTTATTGGATGAGCAAGATAGATACAAAGATATCCGACAAAATAAGTCGTTTAATTTCTGATTCCAGATCCAGATTCTGAACCTCATTTGCCTCAGAGTTATTGCCAATTGCCTTTTAGCGATACGACCGTCTTTGCTGTTAAGTTAATGCGAATTATCTAACGTTGCAATTTCATTTGAGATGTCAGATATTTGCCGTTAGGCTACCACAGTGTCGCGACTGTCTTTAAGACAAATCAGACCTTATTGAGTCTTGTTTCATTTTAATGACTCAATATTAATATGTTGATCTATAAAGTTCTGGTGGATAAAGACCTATTAGTCTGTTTTTTTATTGTTAATCCTTTATCTACAGTCGCTTGACCAAGAGTTCTACATATAAATTATCACACAAGTTGAACGTGTGTACTGCTGTCCAAAAGTCATAATCATTATGAACAATGACTGTACATAGGCCATTTTATAAGGCATAGACGAAGCGGGTGCTAGTTTCTCTAGTCACAAAAACTTTACTGTTCTACCACACAAGCTCAAACCGTTCTCTATAGATGGAGCGAGTACCCAGAGTATTACATTGTCGACGGCGATAAGCTCGTCCGCGAGCGTTAAGTCTGGCACGGCGCTCTCTTCCGCGGTTCTGGGAGCCTGGTAGCTTGAGCGTTGGACTTCAACTATGCGTTCATTCTGAAAAAGGTTTTTTTTAACATCAGAAAAGTTTCCAACCATGAGAGCGTCAGTGCTCAGTGTGCTGACTCGTGATTGGAAGGTATCGTGATCTGAGTGCTTTCTCTGATTACCGATGCTCTTACGGTGAAGGAAATCATCACTATAAAAGCTGCACTTTAAACTGAAATGAGTATGAATAGGATGTAGGATCCAAACCACAAACACACCTGTAGATTTTGTTATTATATTGACAGCAATTAAATTCAAATTCAAATACATTTGAATTGTGTTGTGGATCATTTTCGGTAAACTACGTCCTAACTAGAGAGAGCCCGCGAATTGGTACGCATGGAATTAATTTCCCGTTACTCCCCTTACGTCATCCCGTTTAGTAAAGCAATACTCCGTACAAAATTCAAATCTCGAGGTTCAGCGGTTTAGCCTGTGCATTGTGTGCATTGTCTGTAGGTTGGTTTCCCAGTTACAGAAGAGTATATGTACCTAATATACAAGATATGTGTATTCAAATATAACCTGCATCATCTACTATAGTCTGCCCAATTGCCCATTGCGAGAAATAAACCTCCTTTATAGATAGAATAACGGAAACGAGCCCATATGACATCTGATTGAAGTTGGGAGACTCTTGCATTCTAAAACCACACACACACTAAGGTCTAAGATGGATTGTCTCTATGCTCGTATTTTACCAGCTCTTCTTACCCTCATACAGATAAAGAAATGATTTCTTTACTCCCTTCAAAAAATCAGTGATGTTAAAGTTAGAAAGAGATACATACGTTGTTAACTTTGTTACCTCAATCTTGAGTCTATTCAGCAGTCTGTCCCGGTCGCCCTTGAGCGCGTCGTGACGTGCCGTCTCGTTCTCGTCGAGAACCCCTTTCACCTCCAGCTCGGCTAATTGTGAATCTTTTTCGCTGATCGCTCCTTTCAAGACGTCTTGTCTAGAATTGTCAAATAAGTCAGATTAATTGATAGAATAGTTGGCATTAGTTACTTTTGAAAATCTGGCGTTTCTTTCGAAAATATTTTTCTTACTCATTCGTTTGAAAACAGGTTGCTCTGGTACCTTACTGCCTTCTCTTAAGCTAGCATTGTTTAACGATTTATCGTTCGTTACCTGTGATAATAAGCTTCGTGCTATTTAGCTAGGTGCTTATGACACGAATCTTACAGTGACAGCTTACACGTGACGAGCAGACAAGTTCCTTAATGACTGTGCTACATTTAAGAATTGCTCCTGTCAGCTTTCATTGTCAGGGTGAAGTTATAGAGGCAGGTGGTATGTGTGTTTTTTTGCCACAAATATTTAAGGAAAACTTACATAACATGCGCTAAAGTACGCAACGCGGCGTCCCTTCTCCCCTCGCAGTCCTGTAGAGAAGCCTCCAGGTGTTTGAGCCTCTTCAGCACCGAGGAACAGGTTCCGCAGTTCATGGCAGACGCGTTCTGGAGCGAGCGGATTCGCTGCTCCATCTTTCTCATCTGAAATATCCAAGGCATTACGTACTTGGAATTTCAAAACATTATTAAACAATAACGAAGTTACGCGACCCAAAGTTGAAAAATTAAAATAAATATTCAATGTCTGCTATCTTTAAAAATTATGGGACTAAACTATCGTATTACAACTTCAAGGAAGAATGATCCAAGTCAACAACAAAATCAAATTTTAAGTGTTTTGTAATTTTCCGTCATCTATTGGCCAACGAAAAGGTTTATTTGAATGAAATTCTTCTTATTTTACGACAATAGTTTAACTTTATAAATATGTAGGTAGGTACAGTATCTTTTAAAGACAGCAAAACAATAATATTATTTACCTTGTGCAAAGTAGCTATTCTCCTCTGTTCTTCCTCGTAGAAAACTTTCTCTCTTTCAGCCGCTATCGTAAAAGACTCTTTCAGAGCATCTTCTAACTCCAATATCCTCTTGTCTTTAAAATCTGCTGCCATTGAACCTGACTTCTTACTGATAATCTGTTCCAGTTCATCTATCCTTTCATCTTTACTTCTTACGACAGCTAAAAGTTGCTCAAATTCAGCTATATTGTTGTTTTCACGTAATGCTTCTTCTAAGATCGAAACGCATCTTTGCTGCTCGATGATTTTTGAGTTTTTAACTGCGATTTCTCTCGACAAGCTGCATATTTTTCTAGCTAGTTTATGCATGCTTGGCTTATCATTTGTCTTTTCTGTTAAGTGTAGGACGTCTAAATCGTTGAAGCTCCTGCTGAATCTGCCCTTGTCTAGCCTATCCACTACCTTACCACTCTTTTGTAATTCGAAGAAGCTTTTGCTCTTCTTAATTTTCTTTAGCTCTTGGCTATCTGATATCTTTAGAACCTCGGTTAAAATGAGCGATGTTTCGTTCAGCTCGATTTCCTGGTCTATGATTTTCATTTTGCCTTCCTCTAGCTTCGATCGCAGATCGTCTGCTCTCTCAAGCGCATGCGTGAGTTCGCTCATTGCCGCTAGCTCGCTTTGCTTCGACCGGCTCAAATCCTACCGTATTTGGGGAATCGAAAGATGAAAAAAACAAAAAGAAATCAATAAACATCGCGTTTTTACTTCAACAACAAAATTCAACAATATAAACGCAAAAATAACTCGAGAAAGGTCAACATAGATTTTTTATTTAAAGTTAATGATATTTCGCATAACAAGATTGAAAGCTGGGTAACATCGACTAGTGGACAACTTACTCGATCTATCTAGATACATGATTACTTAACAGTTTTACAATTGTTTTTTATCAATACTTAAAAAATAATTCCCGCTGAACACGATTATTAGATTTTCTTTAAACATCACTTAAATTATCGCTAAACTAATAATTATCTTAGTTGTGTGCAGTTGCAGGTCGAGACGAGCTCTTCGAGAGGGGATTATTATTATCTGAACACTTCATTATATATACTCAATACAAATATCGATAACATTACTTAACACGAAATCGCGAGTGTAAAGCTTACTTGTGATTTTACCGAAAGACGTGGTCGTCGCTAACGGAACTCCGACGGTCAAAGAAAGAAACGAAAGAGCAAATAAATGAATGACAGTCTTGCTGCGAAGGACTAACTTAGAAAAAGCTTTTGAGGAAGCCAGCGGGTCCAGCCTGCGTGAAACAAACGGTTAGGGGTTAGTGGTTAGCACGAACATACAGAATATCGAGGAATCGGAACAATACTTTAGGTATAGCTTTGCAAAAAAGAGTTCCGAAAACATGAGGGCGATGCTGGTAAGTACTGAAATTGGTAACAATATCATTGGAGCATATTATGTTCCACTGATCCACTACGTCAAGCTCTTATTTGCAAAGATATACCGCACCTTCAGAACAATAGTGACCTAATTCAATTTTCGGCTTTCAAACTTCAAGTCATAAATTTATTAGTAAAGAGACCTAACTTGAAATTTAAAATTTCTGAATTAGGTCATTATTGTTCTGAAGGTGCGATACCTACATGGATTATTGTCTCCGATAAACCAATCGATCCTTTTCAGGATTAGTAGGATACCTTTTAGTTTTCCTGAGAAATACTTCCTCAATAGGGAAGAGCTTTATAAGTGAACTGGCCATAACATGGCGACACATTGATTTAATGCAAATAATGATCTAGATATGGATAGTTAGTCAATAGTTCTATGTCAAATATCAACATAACTTTTTATGATCTTTCATTATTGAATAATTGTCAAAAATTTACCAGATTAAATTCATATTTATTGTTAACATCACAAATTGTGTTAGTATTAATTAGCATGTTAATCAATGTTGAAATTAGTTTTGTTTCATAATGATGCATTAAAGTATGATTTAAGAGATAGATGAAAATAAACCATACCTCTTCTCTTTGTGCTTGTGCTTGTTGCTGACTTTTCAGTTTGGCTTGGAGGTTCCTTATAGACCTGGAATTTTGTAGATGATTATTTATTATTAACTATTCTTACACCCTTCTCAGTATTTTCTCATTTCTACTTATTTTACTTGTATATTTCATAATTAGAATCTTCACTCCCGTTATCTATTCGATCTTGATTAATTTAATTAATTTTACAAGTGAAAGCTTATTTTATAAAATACTGAATTTGCTTTCAATAGAGTCGTTACGTTATCTCGGTAACTTTTCCTTCTTCTAACACCGGACAATCACTTTTATTGTGTGACACAAGCTGCCCTAATGCTATTTCTCAAGTTAAATCCAAACCACTGTTACTTGACGTGGTAGTTTTACTATGTTCCACCATCTTTATACAAGTAAAAGGTTTACTAACTGCTGCATCTCCATCATCTGTTTCTCCTTCTGCGCCTGCTCCTCTTGCGACATCTGTACGAGCTGCAGCAGCCGTTCGGTCTCTGCAGACAGCCGAGCCGCCTCCTCCTTACTCTGGTCTAGTTGCTGCTTCATGGTGTCTGCTTCTTTCTGTGTTTCAGTCAGCTTTCTGTTCATATCTGATACCGCCGCTGTGCTCCCGCCGGCCTGCAAGACATTGTTATTATCGTTATGGTCATCAGTTCCATCACTAAAAAATAGAATAACCGGTCTTACGCTGCCTGCTTCTACAGGACTTGTCATACTTATCAATTTTGTCGATTTGCGTTGGCAGTTGATAGCGTGATTATTTTGCTATCGCTTAATTATTACGAATGCGAAAGGTAACTAACATAAATACTTATTGGATGATTGTTTTTCAATTAAATTTACGCAGCTAACCGATTTGAAACATTGGCACACAGGTGCATACATATACTAACCTTATTTTAGATTGATACATTTAGGACACTTTTAATACCCAAATTTGGAAGCTTTGAAAGGAGATAGTGCAAAAAGTTATCTTCACTAATGTAATCACAGATAATGGTGCATATGCATGTATGTACCAACTTACCAACTCGTAATACCTAACAAAGTTTATTTATAACTTTGACAATAGACACTGTAATGAGGCAACAGTTTGCATACCTTCCTCAAAGATGCTTCCATTTGGTCCATTTGCTCTTTCCTCTTCTTCAACTGTCGGTCCAGTTCCGCCAGCGACTTCTCCTTCTCTTCCACGTCTTTCCTCTTGTTCTCCACCGCTTTTCTATGTTCTTCAAACTGTTTCCTCGCGTCTTCCAGCTTCTTGAATTCGTCTTGGAGTTGTCGTTTAGCTTGGGCTGTATCGTCCCCAGCCTTGGCGTTCTGAGCGCCAGCTGCTTGAAGTTTCTTGTTGGCTTCGTGAAGTTCGAGCTAGAAAACCAAAATTTGGGATGATGCTACGAAAAACACAAGACTCAAGTAATGAAATAAGTGGTGTAAAGTGGTTGTTTCTCAGACTTATATTGTTGGGAAGCTGTTAATAATCTGATTTGTCGCATTGTCAATAGCAATTACACTTTACACCACATATTTACGACAGTCAATACATCAAAATACTGTTAACACTGATACTGATTTCAAAGTATGAAATAACACATTTGATACTGCGTAGCAATTTTAATAGACTCTGAAAAGCTGTAAAACAATTCACAATTTTATCTCGAATTTAAAGCGACACCTAAAAGCAGAACTTTTTACAAATAACAGCAAACTATAAATTGATCGCAGCAACAAAGTCAATAACAAAAATTGTTTCGTCATAAACGTATTTAATTTGCAACATGAACAATGATCGCAAGTACACAAGACAGTAGCGTATGCTGAAAAAGAGAAAGGTAACAATTTAGTCGAAGTACACAAAGCTGTTCGCAAAATTGTTGCACCAAACATGGACGCAATCTTTGCAAAATACTGCTGTCCTTTCATTGAAACGAATAAATCTTAGAAGCTTCGGTTGCTTTTCCATCTTTATATAAAGTTGAAAATGGCATCGTTGCAACCGTTGCACCGTTGGAACAAAGGTACTGTTTAGTAAAGGGGTATCGAAAACAGCAATATGTTTAGCCAGTACTCTAGTACGCTGGATGTCTTGATTAAGAGTAAGACAGAAGTAGTTGCTGGTAACGATATTGCTGTAAATAGCTGATAGTTTTCCGGTCCCTAAGGAGGACTACAAAGCAATTTCAACTTACGCCATGGATGAACTAAGTGGTACCAGATATGATACTCGTACTATTTCTAATGTCTTTGTATACCAATTCTGACAATTCATATAAATTAAACTATTTGCAAGATGATATTTTTTTACTATAGTGCGTGAACGATGTAAGGTGCAACAATTTGCTAATAATGACATTCACCACGTATCACCAACACTGCACGATTTAAATAAAATAAATAATGAGGAACATATAATGAGGAATGTTGGAGGATCCCAGCGGGCTGGGGCATGCCACTACACATACATGACCGGTGATGATGACTCACAAATAAAAAATGAATAAATCTACTGTAACACCGGTGCCATGACAAGCAACGCGACGAGAAATAGTTCCATCGAGTTCACACAACCACGGAATTCACTCCATTTCCATTAGATCACCGGGATCCCTTAGAATATCGACAACCGTTTCATTGAAATTACAGGTTTTACCTAATGCCTTTGCATCGATGGTTTAGTTTCAAAATTTTAAATATTAATTAGGGTTTACTAATTTTGCACCAAAGTTATCATTGAGAAATTCGTATCATTTTAATTTGTGGTTACGTATCGTAACCTAGGTATAGTTGTATTATTAATCTATTTAATACTAGCTGTGCCCGCAAATTCGTCCGCATGGAAATCGCAACAATAGATCGTTGATGGCAAGTTGAATAGTTTTTTACAACAATTAGATTTTCTAAGAGCGAGATCTGATGTTCACCTTCCAAATGATCGCCATTTTTTATCAATATATTTAATAATGGTTTGTGAAAATTATACTTTTCCTAAACGTAAACTTGTCAAATGAAGTTACTTCTTGACTTGTGTCAAATTTTACCTCCTGGGTTAAATTTTGCCTGTTCGTTCGTGTGTCGAACAAAAAAAACAATTGCGTCTAAGAGCTTATAGTTTCAGTTAATGTTTTGCAGTCACCTCAATTTGCAAGAGAACTATTGCCAGGGGCGGTAAAATAGAAATATAGTAATGAAAATCCAACGCCATTATACTACTGGTCCTATTTCCTACTCATATTCCACTAATATTATAAATATAAATTTTTTATCGATGCTAGTTTTTAAATGAAAGGAGACTGGGCAAATCAGCCTATGAGACCAATAACGACACACGATAATTTCAAGTTCGAGTTAACTCCTAAAAATCAATAAAAAAGAAACCTTTCCGATCAGATATCGTTTTTTGTTATTGGTTCCTAGGCTGGGGTCCATACGTTTTTTCCCATCCTCCTTTGGCAAACATATAGTCCACACCCAGTCTCATCACATAGAATAGGTACTTTATATCCTGAAAAAATTGATCACTCCCAAGGAAACTAACTTCACGACAACCGAGTTATAAAAAGATTGTCGATATAATAAGGCCCCCTTTACATACAAGGTACCGTAACTCGACGGAGCGCAGCAGCCGAAGGTATCCTCCAACTGACCTGCGTGTTTTCCAGTTCATGGACGAGCATTTCCAGCTGCGCCTGAGTGCGTGCGCGCTCGGTGCCCGCCGCGCGCGCCTCGGCTTGCGCCGCCGCCAGCGCGTCGCCACCGCCCGCTGCATTCCGTTGCAGTGCTGTTAGCTGCTGCTGTGCTGCCTGGAACTGCTTCTCCACCGACTGCATCCGCTGCTGACATTCAGCGAGCGCTTTCTCCGCTGCGATCGCTTTCATCTTCTCCGCTTCGACAGCCGCCCGCCATTTATCAACCTCTCCAGCTTTCTGCGCTTCCTTCTCAGCCTTTTCCGCGCGTTGTCTGATCGCATCCCTCTCTTTCGACATGCCTTGAACCTGTTGCTGTAACTTGGCGATTTCGCGCTCGCGACCCTCAAGAATGGATTTCGTGCCGCGCTCTGAATCCTGCGCCATTTTTCGTTGCTCCTCTTTCAATCTGCGGACCTCTTCGCGTTGCTTTTGAAGCTCCGCTTCCGACGAATTCAGCTCGCGTTGGAAGTTCACGAGCATGTCTTGTGACTTCTCTAATTGGGCTACGAGTTGATCGCGTTCGATTGTTAACTGTTTTGTATCGGATTCCAGTTTGACGATCTGCTTTTCTATAGCGTCAGCCTGTTGGTCTCTCTGTTCTAATATGGAAGCCATCTTCTCTCTGTCTCGCACGGACTGAGCCAGTTCTTGTTGGAGCTTGACGAGGGTTTCTTGCGTTCGATGATCCAGCGTGCGCTGTTGCTGTTCGACATTGCGCCTCGTGTTTTGAATCTCCCCTCTCAGCGCGTCTCGTTCTTGTTCGATCTGTCTCATCTCTAATATCGTTCGTTCGAGGCGCTCATGCATGCGGCCCAGCTCGTTGGTCATTCTTTCGTATTCCACTCGAGTCGACTCATTCGTTTCCTGATACTTCGCGAGATGTATCTGCGACTTTTCTAGTTCCTTCGCTAAACGGCCGGCCTCCATCTCCGTCGAATCCCTTGCTTGGATGGCTTTTTCGAGTTTGTCTCGGAGACGTTCGATCTCGAGCCGATCTTCTGTTCTGGCCTTGTCTCCGGCCACCGCCTGCAGCTTCATCCGCTCTATCTGCTGCAACTCGTTCTTGAGTCGCTCATTGTCTTTGTCCAGCTGATCCGACCGCAACTTGAGCTTCTCACATCGATCTCTGAACTTCTCACACTCAATATGAGCGCGTTCGAGTTCCGTTCTTTGTTTCTCTAACGCCGCACTGAGTTTCGTCACTTCAGTCCTTGATAATTCGAGTTGTATATTAGATTCGTGTAGTTTGGTCTCTGATTGTTCCTTTTCAGCTTGCAGACGCTGGATTTCTGCCTGTGCCGCGTCGAAGCGCTCGCGCTGTTTGTCCAGCTCGGCCTGTACGCGAGTGAGCTCGGTGCTCCACTTGTCCTGTTCGAATTGGTATTTACCTCGAATGCCTTCGGTGCGTTCGAGCTCCGATCGCAGCCGCGTCACTTCCTCTTCCGCCTTGCGGGCTCGCTCCAAGTCTATCGTTGTCTTCTCCAACCGCGCTCGCAGCCGCTCCAGTTCCAACTTAGTCCTCTCGTGTTCTTCCTTCGTATCATGATATTTTCCGTAGCGTGCCGCATATCGTTCGGCCTCTTCCCTCGCTCCCGACGCATCTTGTTTGACTTTATCTAGCTCTGCTTGCACTCTTCTAAGCTCCGCGGAAACCTTATCGTGCTTGTCGTACATCTTTTCGAGCTCTATCTGCACTCTTGCCATTTCTTCTTGAGTTTTCTCATTAGAAGCCTGCGCCTTTCCGCACTGTGTCATCGCGCGATCGTATTCGAACTGCAAACGTTCGCTGTCTCCGACAAGCTTTTCTTTCTCCGCTTGGAGCCTTCGCAACTCAATCTGACTCTTCTCATATCGCTCTCGCACCATTTCTATATCGACGCATAACCTGTCCATATCTTCCTTAGCCTTCTCTTCCTGCTCTTTAGTCCTGCTTATCTGTAAGGACGCTCGATCGTACATCTCTTGCAACCTAGATAGCTCGTCTTGCAGCTTTCTTGTATCATCCCTTGATTTTGTGGACATGTGCAGATGTTTTTCTAACTCAAGTTCCAGCCGGTCTTTGTCTGCTTCTAATATGTCTATCTTGTTCTGGAGTCTGTAAATTTCGTTCTGCGATCTGGAAAAAATTAAAGTATAGAGTAAATGCACAAATTCGTGGTTGTTTTTTCTTCACAATCACAAAGCATCGCCACCAACACAAGACGACATTGAACAGATTGTACCTATCATACTTTTCGAGCATTTTCTCGTATTCTTTGTGCGCTGTCTCTTTCTCCTCGATAGTCTTTTGCGTCGAGTAGAGAGCCTTGTCGAGTTTCTCCTTGACGATCTCCAGTTCTGTGAGGGCGTCGTCTCGTTCCATCTGTAACAGATCAATTAGATGCAAATTTATAGAGTGGCTACTTAAAGTCCTTCAGGTTTTCGTCAATGGTTAACCTAACCTAACTCCAATTGGAAAAACAACCAGTGCCTTTATCGGTAGACGGGAACTTGTTTTAAAGTCATATATTAATCTAATGTATTATGACTTCCTTTGTTTTTGTATTCAGTCTTGGGTCTCAATTCTACTCGTACTCGGGCTAAACCTAATTGCTTTTGACATGTTATCGTATTGTCAACGTTTTCATAGCTCTTATTTACTTGACAGTAATGGCGGCCAAGTTAAAAATAAAACGATAACAATACGTTTAGAGACAATAGAATAAGACCCCTGAGCCACTGTTTGACAGAAGTAGGTATCGCCCCGGGTATTAACAGGGTATAATAATATGCCCGGTAAATTAAATAATTTGTGTAACGGCTATATAGTTACTCATATTTATTATTCGTCCAGTTGATATTAGAACTTTTATCCCGCCACCAATCTCTACATCAGTGTGACAACACATCAATCGCGATCAAGCGTTATAATAGGTATTTTCAAACCACGAAGTCGCGCCCTACCACTTAAATTGACATTGCCGGGCTACGTTAATAAGCATAAAATTTAGTAGTGGAGCGCGAATTTGTTGATTAAAAAAGCTATAGTTAAACCTAAATCTAACCGTGAGTTTCTGGTGTTGCTGGTGCGCCTTATCCCATCTCTCTCTAAGCACGTCAAGCTCGGTAGCTGCGCTGTCTCTCTCTCGCGCAGCGCGATTGGCTGCCGCGGCCGCTGCTTCTGCCCTCTCGCGGCCGGTTGCTGCTTCGGCGAGCGCAGCATCTCGCTCTTTCTGGATGCGCGATATCAACGCCTGAAAGAGAGAAGAATATCGATTAAGAAGTCAAAAGCTAGACTTTTTTTATGGCTTGGAGAAGGCAAACGATGGCATGATGGTAAGTTTGCTTATTACGTACTCCTTAAATGATGTGCGTTTGTATTAATTTGAAGTTTGTTATTGTATGGAGGAGACCATCCAATGGCAGAGTAAGCTCTGAGCCCCATGAATAGGTATTTACAATTTTAATTTGTTGTTAACCCTGAGGACTAAGATGCAGGCAAGGATCGGAAACCTGGTTAATTTTATTAACCAGCTCGTCAGAAACGCCATTAATTTGAAATAGAGCATTTTAATTTCGATTCCGCCCGAACAGAATCGATATCATTTCGGTTTTGATCAAAGAGCAAAACAAAACTGTTCCTGCTCGAAATAACAGTTAATTTCGCTCGCTCATTTGTTTGCAGCGCCATCGTTTATTATTATTATCGTCTTTACTACGGAATAGAAAAAAACAGTCGAAGGGGCATGAGCTTCGCTTAGTATCAGACCTCTTGTCGCCAATACTCAAACTATCATAAAAACAACACGCCATCGTGGAAAATGTTTTTAGTGCGGCTATCGTTTTTACACTCCAAAATAGCACAATAAGGCATGCTTCTGGATTTATTTTCTATTTTAGAAATATCGAAATATTGAAATAAGCGATCGCGGCAAATGTATGGTAGGTTACGAGGAACTCTGCATAACTATGCCACACGTTACAAGCCCACTTGACACTTCTACTGTTTTTCTGTTCTGTGGTCTTTACTACCCTATTAGCTATCTCTTTAGTTACATTTTCACTTGCTCAGCTTGTAGACAAACCGGCCTTATAATTTTAATCGCCACACCATCCAGACAGGAAGAATCAAAAACCAAAAATACCAGGATAATCTCAGCGATCATAACATTCGCAAATCGATTCCGCTCAGAGCGAACGTTTACGAAAAACCTGGTTAAGAACCATAATTAACCGGTATTTTTCGAATCGTTCCCAAGCCGTGATTTGGGGTTGGCGCAGCACGTGTTTTTCTTCCAATCATCCCTATCAGCCGGCATCTCGGCATTAAATCCCTTGTTTTTAATATAGCTCTTCACACATTCTATCCATCTCCATCTAAGATGGAATACCTGTATACTTTAATTGTAAATTGTGTTGTCTACCTTTATATCAGGTTGTTGGAAATTGTATATTCCATATACACCATACAACCTTTGCCTAGAAACTAAATATAGTTTTTATGTTTAAAAATTTGACTAGTTTCCATATATTTAATCTCTGGTCGGTCTATGTCATCTCTTCTCTTCGTTCTTCTGGCTCCTTCCATATTTGTGTGTCTAACGTAAGTAGCTCCTGTATTAAATTATATCTAATATAATCAAAGTGAAACAGTTTACTTGTATGATAAAGTTTATTATATTAAACTTCATAGTCTGTGATATAAATCTGGAGTTTGTTATTTCTACTCGCCATACATCACACTGCATTCTTCGATCCTATACCTCTCAACACAGATAAGATGATAGTCTAGTATTAACACAGATGGTAGCGCATATTGTATCCTATAATTAGATCCAAAATTCAGTCATTGTTATTAATATTAATATGTTCATTTCAATAAAAAGATCATGGTGCTAATAATCAGTAAGGACAGAAGAGCAGAGCGGTGGCGAAGAAAGCTAGTCATAATCACGTCCCTCATGAAAATATCAAAAGGAAGAAGAAGAAAAACTCCTTCCTGTAATATTTTCCGTTTCGATCAATCTTTATCTACTTATTGAAAACAAGTACCTATTACTTATTCAGTAATATCAGAACGAGGGCGAAGGAAATTCTTAGACATTTGGCACTCATCCAACGCCTTCATGTCAGGAATCAATGTGGCCAGGCTTTACTGCTTATAAAGCGTTCGTTTGGTCTATGTCCTTTTACAGTTTCTTACAGATAGGTTCCTTACTATGAATATTATGTATTAAGAATATTGTATGTGTTAACTCTGTGTCTGTCTGTGTGTAAGTATTGACGACTCGTTAGCCTAGTTGATCCTGCCTACGAAGCTAGCGGTCCCGGGTTCAAATCTAGGTAAGGGCAGATATTTGTGTGATGAGCGCAAGTATTTGTTCCTAAGTCCTGTACATGTATTTCTCTATGTTAGTAAATTTATCTTTGTCCCATACATAGTAACAGCCTAGAGCTTAGTTTGGGAAGGTCAATTTGTGGGATTTGTCCGCTAATATTTATTTATTTATGTAACTCCAATACAACATTACCAGGCTAGTTCATCTTTTGTACTCATTTGTGTATTTTTGTGCAATAAAGATTTAAAAAAGATGTAAATCCTGAAACATTCCACAACCATGAAGTTTCTGACTATTTATAATGTTGACAGCAGTAAAACAATGTTGTATTACTATTTCTTCAAATACGATGACTTACAAATGAGTACACTTTTAACCAAGCACTTTGGGGTTGCCTAACCTACCTACATTCGTTTAGCTAGACATCTAGACCGGTCTAGATACAGGCCATTGATCTATTATTGCCAACCGTTCGGCTGTAAATATTTGAGCAATTCTCCTGCACGAATAGCTAGGTATTTCTGATTTAGTTATGTCTAGATAGCTGAAGAGTCTTGTTTTAGCGCAAAGGCCCAAGATAAGATGCATTCGGCGTTTGTTATCGTTTTCCATAATGTATAGGATTGACGTAAGCTGTCAGACGGTCGCGTCGAGCGCCTACGTCAATTACATACATTTTGTCAGTTTTCGAAAATCGTTTACGTTAGCGTTAAGTAACTTGTCTAGCCTCACAGATACCTTTAAACTGGAATATAGTCTATGCCGAATAAAGGTGCGAAGTCAATCAGTGATTGGTAAAGCGTGTTTCGGGTCACAGAATTATTTTCGGTTATTAGTTGTGGTTTCTTTAAATTTTGGTCGGACGAAATTTACGATTCGTTTGCTTCAAAAAAAGTTAAAATTTAACGCTACAAAGAGATATTTTCTTTAAAATATCTTCTATTATGTAGGTAAAAAGCCTCAAATGAGTCTAAATGCACCCGCGATAATGGAATCGCCCATTCGCCCGGTGGAATTGTCACCGAAGTCACCGCTGCGCAAAGTTGTGGCCACCTTTTTCAAAATCAAAATATTTATTCAGTAAATTGGCCACATACGGGCTCTTTTACACGTCGGTAATATAGAGTGAATCTACTAGCGCTTCGGACAAGACCATCATTGCGGAGAAAAAGCGCCGCAAGAACCTCCAGCAGAAGATTTTCAAATATAAAATACAATAATACTTAAAAGTAAGTTACATTACAAGGTAATAAAGTAACAAATATAAATTATTAGAACTAGCACAAATAAAAACATTAATAAAATTAATAAAAAAGTTGAAATTATATGTCGTGTTTTTTATCTATTTATTTAGATAAACTTACATCTGAAAATAATCAGTTTTCAACTTTAGGTCCGCATAGAGAAGAAGCACACCGTATTTTTAAAGATTTTTCAAAGAGCTAACATTTTGTGAGAAAAATGCTGCCACTTAGCACACAGGTTGCCATTGAAAGTGGCAATGCTGCCAGCATTTTGGAAACAATGCCCACTGGTAGCGGTTTGTTAGATTCGTGTACTTTTAAGTAAGTTCGTTTGTTTATTTTTATCGTTTCTTTTCCACTTGTTTCATTATTAACTTAATAATACGTTTTCAACTAAGAAGTAATATCTCACGAACACCTAAAATACCCAACAATATAGTAGAAGAGCAGTCAGACAGCACGGCGTCTGGATATTTATGATCGTCCTAAATAGGGCCCGGCTCTTGGCAGAGAGGCACAGTTGCGGAAATTATTGCCGCCGAATTATAGCCGGGTTTCGTTGAGACATCAAAAACATTGCTTCTTTTTCTACACTACCTATATAATTTACTAGTACACTATATAATTATTGACGTTATTGAACTTATTGTAAGTGGCCTTTAGGCGTATAGATATTTTTTACGTCTTGAGAAAGTATATATAATTATGGTTATGTTATCGCAAGTCCGAAATTATAAGCATCATTTTTTTCCGGACCTGTTAACTTTCAAAATTTTTATAGAGTTATACCTACAAAATCTGTTGGTTACCTTAATTTTGTTTTATAAAAATCCAGGAAAGATAATCGGTTTAAATAAAAATGGTATGACAAACGAAACAGTTGATAGGGCAAATGCAATGAAATTTGCCAATGGAATATGCTCTTATTGGGAATGCAATATAGTCAATTTTATAATTTGTTTGTCAGATACGTCTGACAAGCTGACAACAAAGGAAAATCCACTTTATATTCTTGGCAACGGATCTTTATTCCAATGGCTGTATTATGTACAACTTTTTGTAATTGAGCCTTAGTAGGATAGACGTGGGTAGGTACGTTTCATTTTGAACTACGGACGGAGTTCTTTATTAGTAAGTAGCTATAATTATTATTATTATTATTATTTTCCTCATTGAACTGACATCTTATTATTGTCCTTTTAGAGTATATTTATATTTATGTATTTATATATATATATATATATATATATATATATTGTATTTATGTATATATTTAAGTATGTATTCTTTTGCATGTGCCTTAGTTTATACATATATTGTTGATGCTATTGTTCATACAATATTGCACCGCCTACAAAAAATTTCTGATTTGCCCAAAGGTCAACTGGTAGAGAATGCCATTAGGCATTAAGTTCACCTTTTGTACTCTAATTTGTATTTTTGTGCAATAAAGATTAAATAAATAAATAAATAAATTATCCGCCTTTATACCTAGGCGAGTAGGTATCCAATGAAACTTATCTCGGGGAGTGAGGGTGTCCTGTCCTTGGCATAATCCTCTCTAAGCCCGACCATAAGTACCTGACAGGATATATCACTACTCACTGGAGAGCCGTAATAGTGGTTTTATTCTCGTAATAAAAGTGGAAAATGTCTTTTATACTTAGAGTGCTTGCGTTATTACTGAGAAGCTTCCCCGGATTTGAAAGAATTTCAATTTTGTTTTTAAATATATTTCTGACTAGTGCCTGCGACTACGTCCGGGTAGAAGTCGTTTATCGCTATTCCCTCGGAAACTGTACAATTTTTCAGGTTGAAAAGTAGCTTTTGTGCTATTCCAGACTGTAATCTATCTCTGTGCCAAATGTCATCCAGAACCGTTCAGCCGTTCAAGCGTGATTGAGTAACAAACATCTCCCCTCTCAATCCCTTCCAGGAAGCGGATAGTGGGATGCAATGGCAGTGCCTTGAAATCATTTGGTTCTGGGTAGCCACAGTCAAGAATTTTCATTCTTACTCCGGCGAGGGCATCACATTCACACAGTATGTGTTTCATTGTCTCCGCCTCTTCGCCGCACATTCCACAATCATAAAGGCCCATCTTTGTAAGAAGATGTTTAACCCTGAAGTGTTAAATTAACCCTTATTTTCCCTGGGGTTCGTGCTAAACGAGGACTCATTAGTGTTAATATTGAAGACCGGTTTTGTTAAGAAACTTGTAGCCGGGCTTGTTTTTGAAACAGAAAACATCTAAGCAAATTCCGATGAAGCAAACATTTAAGCTTTAGGGCAAACTTGTAGCAGAAACTTTGTACTAATTTAATAATGGTCTGGTATAACTTTTAAGTTATAGACTGTATAAATTCCAAGCCTTTTTTGTTTTTATGGTATGAAACCATAGTGATTATGAAACCGTAGTGTGTTGTGTGTGTTTGTTTTATAGTATATGTATTTTTGTATAACCTACACTATTTATTCGTTTAGCGTTCCGTCCGTCTGTCACAAACGGAGCTGGCTGAAAATCAGCGCTGCAGGTGTTTGACACCTCAGCATTATGCTGAGCCAGTGTCCGATTCACTGCCGCGAAGACACTCTCACTACTCTTTTTATTGCTGTTTGCTGTTTTTTAATTTTTATTATTTCTGTGTGTTTTATGTGTGTAGTGAATAGTTAAATATATCTTTCTTTTCTATTGTATCTCTATCATCGCGCCATCGACAATAAGGTCCCTTTTCATAGATAATGCCACATATAGCATGTACTAACCTGAGCCTTGTCGTGTTTGTCTCTGAAACGGTCGCAATCCAACAGAGCGGTGTCTCTTTCCTTCTGCAGCCTCCCGGCCTGTCCCAGCGCCTTGTCGAGCTGTGACTGCAGAGACTCGAAGTCGTACGATTGCTTCTCTCTGTCCACTTGGAGCTGAAAGAGAAGGATAGGGTGAAGATGCATTGGAATAAATAGCAGATTGCAATCATAACGACTGCATACATGTATAGGAGTCACCTGCAGCTGCAGCCGTCGTGACGTCAGTGACACGACTCAGTTGACGGCCACAGCCGTCTGTGGTATTCAAAAGGTTCAAAATATTCCTGACATATTTGTGATCCCTACTTCCAGGGCCCGTATTGTGGTCGCCTTTATCGCGGTGGATAAAGCTTCCGTCACTCTGGCACTTACATACTGGTCAGAAAGTGACAGATGTTTTATCTACGCTTATCTACGTCGATAAACACGACCATAATCGGCCCGCTGAGTTGATAACTTTTACACGGCTCAACCGATTTTCATGAAACTAAACTAAAAACGACGGCAGTAAAACCAGCTTTCTATAAAAAAGCATCCAAATTGGTTCATCCGTTTAGTAGCTACGGTGCCTCAGACATACACGTTAAATTGATAACTGTTTGCATCGGTGTTCAAAATGTATTTGTGTACAGTCAACAGCATAAATAAGTGATCATTTATGTACCTTGTCGCTTTCAAACGTTTCACAATTTTGTATAACATTTCAAACACGACGTTAAAGTTACAAGGTACATAAATGATCCCTTATTTATGCTGTTGACTGTACAATGTTGAACCCTGTCGCAATAAAGCAAGGGGTTCAACACCACAATCCGCCACATCAGTCTTAAGATTGTAGTCTTAAGGATGTTTTTGGGTCACAGATCCCACTTACCACCACGTGCCCTATGGGCTCGTTATAAAAAATCACTCATGTTTATCGGTTTGAAGTAGCCATGCAACAAGACGTTTTCATTTCCTGCCTAGTATGGCTGCGTCTAAATCGCGTGTCAATGTGGATAAAGCATCCGTCACTCTCGTACTTATTTACATGTCAGAAGGGGACGGATGCCTTATCTAAACTTTGTCACGCGATAAACGCAACCATACTAGGGTCCCAGGATAGAAGCACTGGACAGTCAAAGACATAAATATACACGTTCCCAATACGCCAAAAATATGTACACGTCCCTATGCCACTAACAATATTTGACTATGAGGTGTATGTATTTGACGCGATGGCTGTGTAGATATTAATGCTTGAACTTTTATGGCTTCGGGAAAGACAATGTAAAGTACTATTGCTTCCCGAGTTGGCATACTATCCTTACATTACTTTTATTATATCGATATATTTATCGATATACATATCGATACATCGCTGACGTTGACGGCGTGTTTCGCCTAGTAGGTAGTGCTACCTACAGAACCTGTCGGTTACGTTAACGGTTTGGTTTATAACAATCCAGGAAAGTTTCAGAAACAAATGTTTTTTCTAACTAATGAAAATTCGGAAAAACGGAACAGTAACTGAAATTCGACCTTGATAAGGAACCAAGAATCAGATATTCAAACTGGAATAACCTTTTAAAGTTTCCAGGATAGTACCCTAGGATGGATCGCGTAAAATTTCATAACGCTGATATTATCCAATGAAGAGAGGTGACGAACTCGATATTTCTCTTAAATTCTCGAGAATCTCTTATCAAGGAACGTGATGTTTTCGAGAATTCCAATAGGTACATATTCAACGAATAAAACGTCTAGTAATTATTATACGATGAAGAGATGTGCCAAACTCGATATTTCTCTAAAATTCTCGAGAATCTCCTAACAAGCAACGTTTTCGACAATTCTAATACATATTCGATGAACAAAACGTCTATTGAGAGGCAAAACTTACTAAGTTATTGATAAGTTATATGTACGAGTATATACTTAGGAGTGAGTATTGTCTTTCTATGTCTCTGGGGCTCTATTCTACAACGTTAATTAATATCGCTTTTGACGTGTTATGGTATTGTTTTTAATTCGGCAGTCATTACTGTCAAGTAAATAACAGCTATTGACAACTTAGGTCAAAAGCAATATTCTTTGACGTCGTAGAATAGAGGCCCCGCGGATAGACGATTTGTTTGAGAAATTTCTTTAAAATTACAATTCTAATTTCAAAAATAAAACGTTAACTGACCTTTCTGTTTTCAGTGGCCGATTTGTCCAGCTTTTCTTGCAGCTTGTCTATCTCAGAATGCGCGTTGTCCAAAGATGCCTGAAGCTTGTCCTGTTGCAGTTGGGCTTTGCCCAGGGTCGCCTGGGTCCTCTCCAGTTCTTCCCTCGCCTTGTCCAGTTCAGCAACGGCTTTATCTCGTTCGGAGTGCAAACGACTGACGCTGGATTGCACGCTGGATGGAAAGTTGGTACGTTAAATCGGGCAGTGAATGTGCGATGCGAATAAAGAATAAACAGATGTGGTGAATTAATCATACGATAGTGTTTTGTTTTGTTTTGTAGTTATCTTACTTTCTCAGTTAACTTATAGACGGCTAGCTGACTAGGGAAGCAAGATAAAGGAAAACAATTTCAAAAAGAAACAATGTATGAAAATTCACAACATCTGTAAATTATATTTTGCTGTAACTTTGTAAAATAAATAGTGGAGTAAATTTTGTATCTACGATTTAATCTGAAGATATTTACATTACGACATAAAATGATGGTTTATTTAACTAAATACCGCAGATGGGTTCAATTTGGAGTAAAATTTATTTGTTACCGGTTCTTTCTGTTCACAAAAGTTATAAGTTAAAGCTATAACAAGTATAGCAACAGTGTAAAAAACGCAAAAAGGCATTATTTATTATTTATACTGCTTTTTGCTCCTTTTCATAAGCTCGAGATTCAAATCTTACCGATTTTATCCTAATATGGCTGCGTTTATCGCATGATAAAATGTCGATAAAACATCCGTCACTTTCTGACACGTATATATAAGTACAAGAGTGACGGATGCTTTATCCACATTTTGACACACGATAAACGCGACCATACTAGGCTCACTGAAGGTATTTTTATGACTTGTTTAGTACAGTGTTCAATGTATAAGCCTTTTAAAGTCTATAAAATATATATAAAGGAGACAACACATTAACTTTTACGAACAGAATGTTACTGTGTTGTGTATGGCCTACATGACCGCGTGTTGTGATAAGCAGAGAACCTATACTATAAAAGTGTGTTTATCTACCTACCGTGTTCAAAGCAAGAAGTTTGTTTGACTGATTGATTCAGCAAGTTGCTAACGAAATAACCTGACTTCTTCTGATTGTTTAACGTAGCATGACGCGTTTTGATTAAATGTAGCGTTACAAACTTAATAGAGCCGACGTATTTGGAATATTCGTTATTTACTACTCATTTCATCACATTTGTGGCAAAGCCTACATTTTATACACTATCTTGTACCCATGACTTCAGCCATGTTAAACGTTCACCGTTACTCTCTGGCGAACATTTAATTTCTCAGCTTGAGCTCAAGCTATCTCCATACTCATTTTTATATAAAACGATTATCGAGATCTATAGCCATGGACGAAAAATACAAACGTACTATTATCGAAAATTCCCGAGAAATTTCGACATCGCCACATCTCTATTTGCGCCGCTACACCATTTTTTGAGAGGTCTGTGCCTCTGAAACCAACCGATACGAGGTCAATGTGGCCATATGTCAAGATTTGCTCGAACATGGCTCAATTAAAAGGCATTAAGTTATGTTTTATATTTAGTACCCTCCTTATTTAAGCTTAAATAACAAGGAGACAGCTTGTTTATCGGCTGTATTTTTTAAATTATATAATACATAAACTCACGCCTTCATTCCCAGAATGCCACAGACTCACCAACAACTCCAAAAACTTGTTGATAATTCTGTGACCACATTTTGCACAACCAGGCTAAGATGTTATCCAGTGTATTAGTGACAGGTTGCAAACCCATCGCCTAACAGCACTAATTATATAATAGACAGATAAATATCTAGCTGTGATTTGTCGTGTTGTCTAGATAAAGTCATATATATATATAATTTGTGCTATCTAAAATAATACAAATTGTCTTAACGTTACTTATAGGGTGTTTCTATTTGTATATCGCATGATGTATGTGTATATTTTCTGTTGGTTCAAGTTAAGTTTGTAACGCTTGTAGACTGCCACCGTACCTGCGGGCCTATTAGGGTCGTGTTTATCGATGTGGATAAACGTGGATAAAACATCTGTCACTTTCTGACTAATATGTAAGTGTGAGAGAGACGGATGCTTTATCCACCGCGATACAGGCGTCCATAATACGGGCCCAGGTAGACTAATAACTGGAGTATATAAACTTGAACTGATCGGCTTTGGAAAAACAGAAATTCATTTATTACGCACAGAAGATAAAGAAGTGAAGAGAGACTAGATTAATAACGGAAACCTTCACGTTGTCATAAAAAAACAATTCGAGTGAGAAACACAAAAGCAAACGGATAGAATGAATTAAAGCGTGGTCTATTGTTGGGACAGCCTTTATAGATGAGATAATTAAATAAAAAGAAATCTGGATTAAATACGCAGAACCAGAAAATGACTCTATCAGTTTTGATTTAAACGGTAATCACCCTATATATAAGTCAAGTTCAAAATTTCTTCCACTTATTCAATACATTTTTGCAAACTTTTGTAAAATTACATGATAAATAATAACAGTACGAATGTTTATACAACAGTTTAGCCTTTAGGACAGCAGTCTACTGAGGCCGAACGTAACACGTCACGCTACGAAAATGTAATAATATTTGGCATAAGCTGCAAACGCACTGAGAGCGGTGATGTTTAAATTCAAATAAAAAAACATACAGTTGAATTGAGAACCTCCTCCTTTTTTGAAGTCGGTTAAAAAGACCGGTTTAAGGCGAAGGAAAGGCAAGTTATATTAAAATAGTCTTTGTCCTCCACTTCGCCTTGAACATGCCAGTGAATCGTAGCCCTTTGGGCAAAACTGCTACTCCGCAGCCCCGCGACTGCGTTTCACTGCGTTTACAGCTATAAGCGTGAATAAGGCTGAGCGGCGAAGTCAAAGGCCTTACTAGTAGCCTCCGGAGTGTGCGTCGGGCTTTAGAGTGGTCCCGCTACGGTAAAATGACTTATTTTAGTATGTTTATGTCATAAATCTATTGCAATTAAGTTTTTTTTGTGTAAGTGGTGTTCATGTGTGCGAAAGATCGATTAAAATTGGTTTAGAAGTACACAAATACTGTAAAATACAATAAGAGCTATAAATAGAGAGATGTGGACTAAACACTTGACAAGTTTAGAATATACAAGAGAGAGAGAAGAAAATACGTCCTTGTAGTTTTGCGTCGAATCTACGTTACATTATAATTTAAGTAACTTACTTTTCATAAAACCTTGTCAGAGAGAATAAAAATTGATAAACATCATTAAACATCGGAATACGAAGTCAGGAAGAAATAATGCTACATAATAATTGGACGGTAAATTATTGGCGAAAAAGAAAGATCCCGTCCACAAATAAAGAAATAAGCATTAAGAATCCAATTAGTAAAAATGATATCGTTTCATGTAGCTACCAGAAACATTTTCCATTTAAGATGACAGACGAAAATAGAATAATTTCAGTAAGTAGACCCATCGCGACCTAACTCAGAAGCCTCTGAAAGGCTAACAAAGGCAAATGGAACGGAAAACCTAATGGATCACAATTTATTTGTACAGAAATATAACCCCGAATCTTTCCTTGATAATATCGTGGAGAAAATAAATATCCAAATTGACATTAATTGAGTTAAAGACGACCTGGAGAGCGGTTGTGAAGCTAGCTAGCAATTTAATATTTACGTCCCTCTGATATTAGGAAATTTTAAAGACGATGAAATAGTTGTAAATTTGCTTACCGATCATATTCCTCCTTGAGACTATCCTGTTCAGTTTGTGCATTTTCAAGCTTGGCCTTCAAACGGTAAACTTCACCCTGACTTTTTTCTAGCTTCTCCTGCAAGGCGCCAGCTTCACCATGCGCCCTTTCAGCATCCGCCTGAGTCACTCTCAACTCCGCGAGAGTGCGTCTCAACTCCGTCGCGTTCTTATCAGCCTTCTCTTGAACTCTATCCAACTCCTGAGACGTTGTTAGAGTACTCCTACCGAACGTTGTTTGAGAGCGCTCTAATTCATGCTTGAGCCGTTCATTTTCAAGTTCAAGTCTTGCTAGACGTTGCTTTGCTGCTTCCCAATCAGCTCCAGACCTTCCAACTTCACTAGCTGCTTTATCTAGTTCAGCTTTAGATTTTCCTAATTCAGATTGAGAACTCTCGAGTTTAGCTTCAAGTCTGTCTTTCTCTGCTTGAGCTCTTTCAAGCCTGGCTCCCAGTTTCTCAACCTCGCTTTCAAGTGAGTGGAGTTTCATCTTGTAATCTGCTATTTCTCGCTCGTGCAGTTCTCTTTCTTCGTTCTTTTCATGTTCAGCTCTGTCCCTCTGTTCTCTAAGCTGCTGGATCTGCTTCTCTTTGTCTCCGATGACTTCTTCGAGGGAGGAGAGGGCTCCTTCGGATGAGCAGTGGTGTGCCTGCATCGCATTTAACCTGGCTCTAGCCATGTCTACTTGGTTGTCTTTTTCTTTCAGTAGATCTTCCAGGTTTTCGATCTGCAAATATTCTTTGATTAGAACTATTGATACATAAATGCGTGTTTTGGATGGTTAATTTTAAAGCATAATGTTGTTAGTTCATTTCAAACATTTGATGACATACCTAAGTCATATTTCTTGCATGAACTTTTACAGAAAATTTACAAAAGATGAAACTGTAAGAACGTGTATAATAGTTAAGATTAATAAGTGAAAATAAAAAGAACATAAATTAAAATAATTACATACCTTAAAAATAATAACAACAAAACTTCACAGGACACCCACCCAACTAAAGCACAATTGTAAAATAAAACAAAATAAACTAGCATTAGCTAAATACAAAATCTACAAAATTTATAAAAATAAAACGATGTTTTTAGCTCTTAAGAAGATTAAAATCTCTCTCAAAGTAAGCTCCTAATAAAAACTGTAAAAGCGATCGTTAAATCGGACGAAGTATTGTCGTAATTTAATAAGATAAAAATTTGCTAAAGGACGTTCAGAGATTAATTTTATGGGTTTTAATCAAATTTAATCTGCAATGTATTGGATTTCAGCAGATTATTTTATAGTTGGTAGAAAAAATCTATTATTTAGCGTATGTTTTCGCCAAAAACGAGTAAAAGTAAGAAATTAAATTCAACTCTCTTCTTTAAACTTATTAATAACAAGAATTGTAATATTTAGACCAGGGGTTCCCAAACTTTTTTTTCTCCTTGACCACTTTCAAAAGTTAACTAGTTCTGGTAGACCCCCTACACCACATTTCTACCATATTCCCATAACTCGGCAAAAAATGTGACGATTACGTAGACCCCCGTCGAGTCTCCAGTGGACCCCTGGGGGTCAACCTGGACCACTTTGGGAACCCCTGGTTTAGACGAACCTTTAGTACGTACAGTCAAGGACTTTAATTGTTATGGCACTATGGAACACTGTCACAATGACAGCGTCAAACCAAATGAAAGAAATTACGCCAAAATTCCATATACAGTATGTAAACTTACTAAAACCATTTGTTTGAATCCGGGCATGTATAGGCGATAAATAAGGTCTTCGTATATAAATTATTGAAATTCTAACGTTTTTTAGAATTTATAATTGTAATACAAAAAATATCATTTTAGTTATTCATGATTCAATAACATCCTGTATTATTTGTTTACAATTGTAACATTTGTCATCTGGTCGTCAGGTCAAGGCCAAGTTCAACATTTTCAATGTCAGTTAAAGTAAGGCTATGTGCACACTTCCGATTAAATACGACGTAGATTAGACCAAATGTGGCCGTTATTTGAACCAAGCGACGATGGTTGTTTCAAGTGAATGCTACGCATCAAAGCTGGATTTTGCCGGGCACGTCGCTTGATTATGTTCGAAGCTTGTACAATCCGCAGACTCATTTCTTCCTCCGTTCTCGACACTTTTTTTAAATACTAACTGTTTCACCCATCCCCAGAAGAAATAGTCTAGAGGTGTGGGGTTCAGCAAACGTACCATATCATACAACTTCCCGCTTTTCTAGTGCTGAAGCCAAGATTTTCTGTAAAATGGTTGTAGATCCTTTTTTCCGTTCTGACGTCAATACGAGGACGAGGCCCACCACTACTACTACTACTATCCGGTAGGTACTAACCGGAACCGCTCCTTCATTGTCACGCAGTCTGCTAATCGCCCTTATAATTGACAATAAAGTGACACCAGTGAAATTTGAATGACATAAATCTGTCACGACGTAAACATTACACATAGGGTGATACTTTTAGGGTTAACCGACTTTGAAAAAGGTAAGTGTTTATAATTTTTAAACAATGATAAAATTAAAAATATTCGACCCGTACTAGCAAAACATGTGTTAAAACACTTAACTCGACTTGGCTATCAACTGGTTTAAAGAGATGGTTTTAGTTAGTTTACATACTGTATGCGACAGGGTTCCACAGTGGCATAACAATTAAAGTCCTTGACTGTACTTCGTAATAAATGTAAATTTTAAGGTTATCTAGCAAATGTCAAATAATAATCGTTAACCATCTTCCGTTTTCACCTCAATTTCCTCTTGACATGGCGTGTAACGAACTTGGCGCATTTTCAACACCTATCCAGGATAATAATATATAGATATCGCACTGCGGAACCAACCCCCGCGGCGTCGTGGGAAATATACGAAATCCGCAATTCCTTCTATCTTATTCTTTCTAACTAGGGTAGAGACGGAGAGGCGTGGCTAACCAGTCAGTTGAAAGGTAACGAAATCTTTAGATTTTAAATTCAATCTATTTTCGGTAAAATACCGGTGTGGTAGATGGAACCTGTGGGGAACTTGCTTTTGTGAAATAACTGTATATTTGAAGTACTAGGAAATTATTCATAGTAAAATCAGTTTCTTTCATGACGACGTGGTTATAGCCGAGTCGGTGGTGACCTTGTCTACGACACTATACCTACTATATTCGAAAATCTAATTCAAGACCAAAATCTGACAGGTCCCATCTTAATTATTTAGTTATTTTAACATTATTTCATAAAAATATGAATGAGAATTCGTGCAACCAGTAATATTAGGGTAAGTTTTATTGATAAAAATACCTACACTTAAACCAAAATGCGAGCGCACAGCGAATGTGCGCCCATTGAGGCTAGGATTTTGGTCTTGAATTAGATTTTCGAGTATAGAACGCTACTAACGATTTTCTTTTCTATCACTCAAAACGTATGGGATGACAATTCTCGTGCGTTGCAATAAACCACTTGGTAAACCCATACAATTTGAGGGATAGAATAAAAACGTTAGTAGCGTTTGCATCTTGGTTAAGGCCCCTGGCTTCGATTTCCAGTATGGGTGGGTGATAATTCGGCGTTTTACCCGCCGTCATTATTGTCTTCGCATATTATTCAAGGCAAAATTAATAATTCTCTTGTTCTTTTAATTAGAATGGATAGGTACTACCCCCAGGTCTGCTATTTTTGACATCAAAATTTGCTGGTAGTTAACATTATTTTCGTCAATATATTGAAGACAACAATGACGGCGGTCGAAACGCCCGAATATTCACCCGGATAATGGTATAACTTTGAAACGCATAAAATTGTTTTTCTTTATTGTATTGTTTGGTCTAAAATATTTTCGCCTAACATACTTTTAGGCTGAACTTAAAAAAAATCTTAAACATTAGTTAAGTTAGGTTACTTTTTCATTATATTTAAGCAAAACGTTTCAATTCTATAAACAGTTTTCGACCAAACGATTTTCGACCAAATAACACATTTCCCTATGCATATATGTATGTTTGTCGTTATCTAATACTCATGGTACAAACTAGTTTGCGAGGTTGTCGTCTGATATTTATTTATTTATTCTCCTCCTGCATGTATCGTATTGATCACAAAATCAATATTTCTATCACCAAATTCAAACCTAACATAGGCTTAACCAACCGTAGTTCCAATTACATAATGTTAACGATATTGATTATTCCAATCATTGATCACAAAGGTCTCCTGATTGACCACTGATTTGTTATTCGATAATTGTTGACGCGATTCGTTTGATGTCATCCAGTGCACTGTGCACAATCAAGCAGTGCATAATAAAATTATGTGTGTTTTTACACACCGACCCTATTATGGTCGTGTTTATAGCTGTCACTTTTTGACTAATATGTCAGTGCGAGAGTACGGATGCTTTATCTACATTTAAAGATACTTATACACATGATAAAGGCGACCAGAAAATTGGGGCTAGTCAAAACACTGAAGAGTAATTTTTTAAGCGAAGATTTTGCTTTACAACATGTTTTAGGTATTAAAACCATTTTTTATTAACTCACACAAAAGTAAAACAAAATACAAAAATAAATAGTAGCCTAAGTAAAATTAGCGATAACTACAACACAATATTCTAAGCTACATAATAATATCACAGATATGCAAAAAATCTAGGGATGTCAGCCCAAAGGAACGCTGACCTGACCCACTATAGAACGGTGTAACAGTGACATTATAAAACCATTTGTTTGACACTTCTGTCGATTTGAATCATAGCGTAAAACTGACACAGTCCTATGGTAGGTCAGGGTTACATTAGGCTGATATTACGTCTATGACTTAAGTATTAACATTACCGTCCTATAATAAAGCGAGACTGCAGCGATATGGAGTAAAGATGGTTCACCAATACTGTCTGTTATTATTTTTCTTATTTAACTACCAAACTAAGTAGCGGCTGCTACAAGACACTTATACTCCAAATGTCATCAATCAACCTCTTGTAGTTTTCGAGTTTAATGCCTGTGACATACGGACGGACCGGATTTACCCAAAACACAAAACAATACCTTTGATCTTAGTTAAATTATATATTTAATAAAAACCATCGTCGAATCGGTCCATTGGTTTAGGGGTTACAATGCCATATATATAGAGATACACAGATGTACAGATGGACTTATAACACCCCCCTCCCATCTCCTAGCGTCGGAGGTTAGAAATAGTCACTTGATATAACTTTACAGTTGGCAAATGAAATGAGCTATGAACCTTATCATTATAAATGTCATTGACTAAGTGAAACTAACTTCTTATTCTATGTTTAGTTGGTTCATTGTGACAAGGCACTAGAATCTTCAACAAATTCTTCAGGATACTGTACCTAGCCATTGAAAATTTAACCTTTTTCTGCTACACATACAGCCGTACCTTCCGCTGCAGCACGTTGATCTTGCGATCTTTGATCTCGGAGTGATCCCGGAGCTCTGCCAACTCGTGCGCAGCTCCCATCGCAGCCGCTGTCTTTTTCTCAACCAGGCGGCTCTTCTCGTCGAGGCGGGCTTTTAGCTCTTCCACCTATAGGAATAAAGACCATTATAGAATAATTTGACCAACTCGCTAATGCAAACGTGTAATTAGAAATTCTTTTACTTTGAACCTTATGGATACTATTAATAAAGCACTATTGTTATTTTACCAACCGCATGACTTTGTATACTACAGTAAAAGGAAGATTATGAAGTCAATACTGACACCTGTCATTCCAGTACACATTATAACCTCAAAAACCAAGAATAGGTTATAAATTTTACTGCTGTCAAGATTGACTTATCTTTCTTATGTATGATATCCAAAGACTTTTAATTGGATAAAAAAGATGTGTTAACTACTAAAGTAACTTTAACTTAAAAGATAAAGATTAATTTAAATGATAGGATCTTTTGTACGTAAATACATAGCGGGAGGATTAAAGAAAGTAGCATTAGTCCAATTATTTAAGAAATAAACTTTCACCATGTGATTTATAGGTTTCATCACAATGTTACTTAATTCATTAAATTTAATTTCTTTAGTAAAATTAAAAATGATTTATCATAAAGTTAAAGGCTCCTGACAGCTATAAACCTATGGCCCAAAAACTGATTAAGTCAAATTAGCTCGTAATAAAAGGGTATAAATCATATAAAAAGTATTCTAAACTTTTACCCTTTTTCTCTTGAATCTCAGAAGACTTGTGCCATTTGTCACTAAGGTGACAGCAAGTCCCTTTCACAGCTTTCACATGGATGGTCACTACACTACTGTGGAAGGAGGACTCACGTCCGTCTGCAGCATGCTGTAGTGCTCCTCCTTGGCGCACAGAGACTCCTTGAGCACGGCGATGTGGCGCTGATAGTCCTGGTGCTGCTCCTCGAGCGCCTTCATCTTGGCCGCCATCGCCAGGATCTCCTGGTCCCTCCGCTGAATCTCCAGCCGGAACTCATCCAACTGCTCATCATTCCATCCAGCCCAATAGAATCCCGACACATTAGTACAAACAACAAGACAAAAAAAACTATCTACAGAGGCAAAAGTGATGGCGGAAATGATATTGATGTTAGTACTACTTATAATACTGATTTGTTCGATCAGTGATGTTAGATCGACAAGCGACGCAAGCTGAACCGCGCGCGTGGAAGACTTGGTTTCGCGTCGTCATGCATTATCACTACGTTAGACTGAAAATTTGTAAATCACGATCACTCGACTAGGAAGTACCTGCTGGAAAACTTTCCTTTCTAAATACAAGTGGAAAAGACGGCGCAGAAAGCTTTCCAGCGAGCGGAGTACCAGGGTGGCAGAAACGCCGGTAGATGCACGGGCGCCTACATTGTGATACATTTATCTACCGTGGACACGATGACATGATCTACATGAGATGTCGGGTCGTGAGAGCTCTATGCGGGTGGCCGGGACCAAGCACGGACGATGATGCTTCAACACCGAAAGCGCAACATGACCAAATGATAATCTCGGGATCGCACAGAACATTTACTCGAAGGTCTCATTCGATGCATTCGACCACAACAGTCTTTATTTAACAGTCTTTTACTAAATTGCCTAAATTGGTGTCAACGTAATCGATCACACATTTCGCCTAACCACACAATACATCTATTAATATCGCATCTAAGGCCCTAGTCTTAACAAAAATAATTTAAATCGACTTTATTCAAGAATATAATTCGTCTTATCTTAATAAAAATAGCTTTAACAATGAACAATTTACATAAAAATATAACGGTTCAACACAGTCGTACGTCGAGGTTTCGGCTAAGTTCGTTAAAGCGAGAAATTGACACGTTTCGGCGCGGTCACAGCGTGGTGGCGCTATAGTAGGGCGAGCGGCGCGCGTACGCGCCGGCCTGGGCGCCGAGCGCGAGCGCGCGCGCCAGCGAGGGCACGGCGGGCTCGCGCGGCGCGCGCGCGGCCGGCGGCGCGCTCGTGCGCCCGTCCTTCATGACGCGCACGTCGTTCAGCAGAAAACTTACTTGGCGCTTGAACGGAGGCTCGAATTTATCGTAGAGTGAGGCGTGCGAGGGCGCGAGCGAGGGCGGCGGCGGCGAGCCGAGCGCGGCCAGCTCGCTCTCGAGCAGCGCCACCTGCCGCTCGAGCGTGGCGATGCGCGCCTCTTTGGTCTCGAGCACGGCGGTGAGCGTGGCGCCCGCGCTGCCGCCCGGCATGCCGGCCGCCGCGAGCGCGCGCTCCAGCTGCACCTGCAGCGCCCGCAGCGTGTCCGCCGTCGCCTTGAGCTCCTGCCGGCAGCGAGTCATCAGCCGCCGGCGCGAGGGGGCTGCGCCCTGCGCCTGCACCGACACTCGACGCAGCCCCGACTCAAGGCAGCGTATCGCTTCTAATTATGATTGCTCAAAATACCAAATCGAGACGGTCTTCTAATTCATGTGACGGGGACAATGAGCTGCTAAACATGCAATGTCGTGGTTCAGTTGTGTTCGTGTCGCTCTTTCAATTTTGGGGTTTCGTGTTTAGGCCGAATTATAGTCTCTCGTTTTGAAATGTTTTGTATCGTCGGTGTCTCATGTGCGCAGGGTCAAGCTGGACAGTGTCACAGAGGCTTTGAAACGTGGAAGTGAAGAGAAAGCGAGAGAGAAGCCGCGGAGTGGACGAACAGAAATCGCGACACATTCGGCTAGTCAAATGAATGAAATGAAACTATCAAGAGCAACTCTAACAGAAACTGTGACGTTGATAAAGGTATCACAAAATAAAACGCCCATGTGGTACAAAACACTAACATACACAAATAAGAAAGCAGAGTGACGTGCACAATATACTGATACGGTACAGATTTATATTATCTTTATAATCATCAAGCTTTCCAAGGTTTTCTACGAGGAGACCGAGCTATCGAACAGACTATAACTTATCTCTCGTGGGAAAGTCGCAAAAGAACAAATATAGTTATCACTGACCCGTGACCCGCGCAATACTAGGACAGCATAACAAAATATTTGGTTGTTTTCTGTTTAACATCTCGAGTTTCTTTACCGTCTTTAGCTCTATCTCCTTCGGTTAGTTCATTAGCGTCGGAAAGCTCACAAATAGCATGCTCACATTCAGAATTGCGATAATTACCTGTTTTTGTGCCATCGCCTGCATCTGCTGGAACATCTGCCGTTCTTCCTCTTTACCTGAAAGTGTTGCCAGTTTATATTCTGTTTCTCACTATACGCATTCGCTGCCACCGTGGCTGCCACTAATGAGCAATTGTGTGCAATTTCTAAACGCCAAGCGTGTCTCTGGTACTGAATGAATACCTTTTGAACTCCCCAGTCAGCAAGTCACGCCAATGGATAGGCAGGTTAAACTACCTACAGTACACATAGTACTCGAACGCCTATCGTCGTCACAGTCTTTCTGACATCCGTCAGTATATTTTTTATGCCGGATAGAGTGTGAAAGCGATACACAGGCGAGTATTTATTTAATTTTATTAAGTTGTACAACGCTTCTAAAGTTTTATTTTGGTCACTTATGGCGTCATGTCTGCGGTGATCATTCCATATACCGATAAAACAGAATTTTAAAATTAAGGAGTTATTTATTATTTTTACCTAAAATGGTTCGGGAATACAGAGTGAAAATTTTTAAGTATATCGACAAAAAGCTGTCTGAGGCGTGTCATTTTTTGACTGTGGCGTTCAAACGGTGTTGCAAAGTGTATGTGTGATGCTGGTAGATATTGGTGTTGTGGTGAACGTACCCATGCCCTTGTTCTGCAGCATTTCTAGAAGCTTCTTAATGCTCTCGTCCCGTGCTTGGAGCGTTTGCTTCTGCGTTTCGATCCTCAGCTCGAGCTCCTATTGGACATACATTGGATTGTGTCACATCAAATCTATCTTAATGTAAAAGTTCTTATTATAATTCTCTGTTAAGAATATTTAGATCGTTATCTAAGAGTAATATTTGTTTGTTATTTACGATGACTATTAAAAGCTAGTAGTAGTTATCGTTATTGTTCTTAAAAGATAGTCTACGCTATTGCTATTGTTTTATATCTATTGATAAAAAAAAAACTTTACGTTACTTGAAGTCAAAAGTAGACATGTAAGTAATTCTAACTGCTTTAAATTTTAATCATTGCTTTAACTATCTCACTACATATCTTCATTCTATCTCATACTCATATTTTCTTCATAACCGTAGCGCAGCAAACTACCGTCATCCCCCTCACCTTAATTGTATCCCTCAATATAGCTATCTCCCTCTGCAGGTGTTCGTTCTCGGCGAATAGCGCCTCCAGCTGTTGCGTCAACTCCGGCGCAGGTTGACGCATACGCAATCGTAGCTCCTCTTCCAGCTGCCGAACTAACATGGCTTGTTTCTGTAACAAAAAATAGGAAAAACATTGTTAACGTGAACATTTGCTATATAGTTTTTACATAAAAAACACTTTTTTCACTGCGTAGCATTAAATCTCATTTCCTTACAGTATTTTTAAACTACGTGACATAATCAAAAGTGCCCGTTTTCTTTGCAAGGGGGTATACAATTCGGATACTGTTAGAGCGTTTTCGCACAGGGTTTTCTTAGGGCTGATTTTTCAATCCCCAGATAAAACTGTCCATCAGTTAAATGTATTACTGTCCTTTTCTGAAGTCATATGAAAGAAAAGAACGGAGCTAAAAGTTACCTTCCGGATAGCTTTATCTGGGGATTGAAAAATCAGCCCTAAATGTATCATTGTAAATCGGTTTTTATTAGGATATATGCCACATTTAATTAGAATGTACTTATTTGTATGTTTATTGTAATCGTTAGTTGGATAAGCTTTGAATCACATTTAATTGTAAATAAGGTTTTATAAAGATGATATTCTTGATGTTAGATTTTTAAACTAGAACAAGAATTGTTTATTTTAAATATGTTTCAATACAATCAGAGGTTTTCTTTATGTGTCCCATTTAACAATACCTATTATACGAGTTTATCGCCTTGCGAAATGTTGAGGGAAAGCCAATCAGCAAATTTAAACGGGGTTTCATGAATGGGAAAGTAACTCCCAGGGCCAAAGTGGCCGAGGTTTACGATATTGATGTTCTTAGTAATAACCGCAGTGTCGGAAGCACAATATTGATGGAAAAGCGGAGACTAATATGCACATTAGACGACGTCCCGCCTGCACACCATTTACTACACATTATGCCCATGTAGCATGTTGTCTTATAAGTATTTTTATCTACACTCATATCATAAGTCCTCTATAATGCGTTCAGAGTACGTACACAATGACCAGCATTACAAGATACAATTTTACTATGATATGTTTCTTATCTGTAGCAGTAATGAAATGTTAAAATTACGATACAACTTTTGATAAAGTAATGTTGTTCAAATTTGGAACATCTTCCAAAACCAACACAATTCAAACAGGAGGCCAATTCTAGTATCAATTAAACGTCGATTCGGTATATTTTAAGTAAAGTGTCGTACGCCATTTTGATTTCGAATGACAATAAAATAGGGACTTTGTTAGTTTGTCTATGATAAAAAAAAAACATTCATATTCGTGACACAGGTTACCTTTGCCGCCATTTGTTTATTCTGCCGCCTAATGAACGCATCTTAGAGTACTTATATAATATGTGTGTAGATAAAGTAATGTATGCAACTGTACATATTAAGCCTTAAAACATTCGCGTGATCTTATTATGAAACTCGCCTTCGGCTTGTTTCATAAAAGCACACTCGTATTTCAAGGACCCTCTTTATGTATCAGTTACATGAAATACTATAAATGACTATGTGTTTTTTTCCTATTGCTTTCCTGGTAAAGTTCTAGGTATTAGATCGGACCCCTAAAGTCCTGATCGCCATACAACTCGAATAAATTTTCAAAACAAATATGTTAATAGAAAATTACTGTAGTACAAATGGTCAAAATGAACTTAAACTGGTATTTGGTTGCATGTATATAGGTCTTAACCAAAGCTTACAAACAATCTTCACGATTCAAGAGGCACTGGGAAAAGAAGAATGTAGTTTAGTAGTGCATTATTACGAATGTATAACTTATTCAATACTTACACCGATAAACAATAGAGTACAGCTATTATACAGCATAGACTACCTACACACACGTATACAGTACTTACCTAACAATATGTAAGGATATATTTTTTATCCCTCGTAATTTTTATGTGTAATTATAACATCGGCTCATTGCGTTTATAAAACCTATTCTAATCTCCAAAAAACTTCAAATTACAAAGACAGATTGAATAAACTTTTCCTCGGCAATTTTCCTTAAACATTTTCACTTAAATTATATTAACATTATTAAAAGAAAATGGACTAATCCAAATACCTTTTCCATTGTTTTTTCCGTAATCTGAAAAGCGTTTTACTCTGAGAAATCTATTGTTCAGAGAAAATACTTGAAAAACACGAAAAGGGCGAATAACACAAAGGGTGATTTTTCACAAAAGTTTACAAAGATACGGAAAAAAGCTGTGAATTTATGATTTTTACGGCTTTAACCCTTGAAAAGAAGTAAAAATTAACTTAATTTTTTAGGCAACAGAATTGAATTTACATCGACTCAGAATGGAATTCGTCTTGTCAAAATCGAGAGTTCACTGAAGTTTCGGTAAGTTTGATAGAGATGGCGATAGTGTCAATCGGGTTACATTTATTCAAAAACCATTTGACATTCATTTGACTTTTTTTATACGCTGAAGACATCTTTTGTGTTACCTTATTTATTTTCAGTACAAAAATCATAAGTTGTATAAAATAGTAAAGTGGTCAAACATGTCAACTCGTTCTATCAAACACCCTGTTTCTTTGACAATGTATGCGAGTATGAAACATGAATATGAAAAACATGGCCGTTTTTGCAGAAGCACGTTCTAAAAATGATGCCTCATGTTGCATTATTATGTAAAATAGTCTTAAACCGTGAAAACAGGTCAAATTGTAAGCAAATTTGTATATTCTGTGACCGATTTAAATATCTATATGATTTAAATAAGTGATAGGTATTAGCTAAACTATATTTTTTTCATCTCACTAGCTCGGAAAGCCCTTTTTGTTTGTTTGATATCTATTGAGAAAATCGCTTTTTATCCACATGTGAAGAAAGAGTTTTGACATTTGAAGGCAGCTTAATTATTTTTTCTTGTGTTTTATTCCAGTGGGAAAGGCAAAGGACATTGATCCATACAGCCTAGTGAAGGCAGCTTAAGTGATATTTGACAGCTAACAAAACGTAAAACGTTAAGTGCTGAATTTTTAATATCACAATTAATGAATTGCATCGAGTAAAAAACACAAACAAAAATTGTATTTACAAAGAGGTACATAAATAATAATTGATAGTAAAAACCCTTTTTTATATTTTCCTCGCTGTAGTGAGGTGAAAAGTTTTGTGTTATACACGGGTGAAAAGTTATTTTACGTCTCGTGTGTTGAAACACTCGCTACGCTCAGGATTCTACTTTTGAACCACTCGCTCCGCTCGTGGTCAATCATAGAATCCTTTCGCTAGCTCGTGTTTCAAATGAACACTCGCAGGTAAAATACAACTTTCCCCCCTTGTATAACAAATAACTATTACTTAACTCTCTTTTCTTAAAATGTTATACATTTTTATCAAACCACGAAAAAAACTGTAAATAATTTCACTAAACAAAAAAACACGAAATTATCATCCGAAGTATTAGGATTAGGATAAAAAAGGACGCAGCTACACATTCTAATGAGACAACAAGTAAATATTTAACTTCAGCTAAAATGTTATTCTCAAATAGTTCTTGTTGAACGAGGGAGATTGAGAATGCACGTCCTGAAACGTTGTTTGTATGCTTTGAAGGAACAACTTAAATTCGCCGGTTTATAATTCGTCTGGCGAGTTGAGGATTGAATTCTTTAAGAAAATAACATAGCATTTGTACTAAGCAATTTATTATCTATCTAGTCCAGTGTAACGTGAAACCCTGTCCAGTAACAAAATGTAGAGCAAGCAGATTCCAACATGCTTGGTTGGTAGGTAGGTACTGCCAGGGGAAAAAGTTGAAAAAGTTTATTTTATCCTTTAAACATAAAAGTAAAAGTTTGCGATGATGATGTTTATTACCAGTACAGTTGCTAACAAATATGTTTTACACTATACACTATACACTACCTAGCTTATTCTGCCAGCGAGCGACTTCGTCTGCGTAGAATTCGTAATTTTGTCATCCCACGGTAATCGTACAGTTTTCCGGGTCAGAAAGCCTATGTGCTATTTCAAACTATAATTTAACTCTGTGCCAAATTTCATCGGAATCCGTCCATCCGTTCTGGCATTTATAATATTAATAAGATAAGATATATTATAAATATACTCGTATTACTCGTAGTAAAACAAAATACTCAAACAAATTAAACGAAAAAAAATCACACAATAGTGCCAAATTCAGTTATTTTTAACAATTTAATTTATAATTAAATGACGATTGTACACAAATTTATACATAATTTACCTCTACGGACAATTACCTAGTTTTTCTTTATAAAAACATTATTTTTTCCGTTTCACAACTCAAGAGCCAAGTTCAATCTTTCCCCTGAGACACATTACCAACTTTAAGCTTGGTTCATAATACTTTAGCTAAGTATTTATATTAGACATACGAATGTACTTATAAAGTAAAATACTTGTAACTAAGGCAATAAGTAGCATCTATTGCTTTGTGAAGCTTTATTAAAAGCACTATTGCCTATTTGTTCGACTATAAATAATAAAAAAAATTTTTCTTAAGTACACTCCAATTGTTTTCAGTAATGGAGTAACCTAATATGATTTATCATCATATAAAACACAAGCTGTTGCCGGCGCCTTCGTCTGCGTAGGAGTCATTAATCGCTATTCCCTCGGGTACCGTTCTGTTTTTCTTGCTTAATAGTTTATGTCCTTCCTCGGGATGAGTCTTATCTCCATACCAAATTCCATCGAAATCGGTTCAGCGGTTTAGCTGTGAAAGCGTTACAAACAGACAGACACATAGACAAAGTTAATTTCAGTTTTATAATTCAGTTGTATTGATTATACTTTTTAGCCCGCTAGTACTCGCAGCCACCCACGTTCATACATTATGTGGATGATGTCATACAAACATCTCGGATGAATGTATGAGCCGATATCAATTACGTTTATCGCTAGCGCTCTAAACAATTTAAATCAATTGAGATAAAAGTGTTCCTAAAATAATTCCGACATAGTTTACTCCTTACAATATCATTTTATTTTTATATTGGAAACGTTATGTCATGGAGAACGCAAAGCCTCAAGATTACAATCTTAAGACTGCAATCCTAAGACCGCAAATGCGTGGGCGACTCTGAGGATTTTTCTGCGAGAAAAAATTGGAAAAGAGAACATTCCTAATCCTATTAAATATTTCCGTGAATATTCTCAGTATTTTCTTGAAAATATTTCCAAAATACTAGACACATTTTGCTAATTGCAAATTGGTACTTTGAACTTTGTCGCAATTACTTATATTTATTTAAAACTAGAACTTTCCAGTTTAGTTAATACACATACACAAACAATTTAACACCCTTCATATGTAAATATGCATAAATGCCACGCGCACGCGAGATATAAACCGGGATACATTCCGCATATATTTCTCTGATGAAATTCCTGTAGCCTGTTCATTACATATGCCGACTGCCTTTTTAGACGAAGCGGGGAGGAGAGAAACTACTTTTTATACTACTACCTACGAAGAAGTAATGTTCCCGTAACGCCACGATTTGGTATTATTATATTCCGATTTGAATTTGATTTTCAATCGAATCAGCGCGAGCCCAACTCACACTTGACGATTTTTTGTATTTGTTGTTTTTCTTCAGGATTTGTACTATAATCATAAACGCTTGTATCTACGGTATTTACGAAACAACAACAAAAAACTACAATGAAAAAAAACGTTTCTTGTACGGGGATTTAATAAAAATACCATTTATGCTAAATGAGTGTTATGTTATTCGATCGTATGCCAGATAAAATTATACAATTGATTTTTATGCTAAACGTTCATTATGCTTTTCGTGGTTAGTTAAATGAAATTATATAAAATGTTTTTATACTGATTGACTAATTGATTGAACGATATTGTTTTTACCGTGTTGAATAGAGGCCCTGTTTTTTTGTTCTGTGGTGGAGCGTATGCGTTGCTCGAGCCAACCAATAACGAACCAACACTTACGTGGTACATATTAATACTATATTATGTGTACACTTAGCTATTATTTGTTTCAGAACAAAACACAATACCCCATTGTTCGGCTAACGCTGTAATCCGACATTTCATGCGTAAGCTTTTGTTTCCAAACAACCTTCACAAATGTATCCAAATAAGTTGCGGTGACGGCGTTTAAACTTAAATCCTTTTATACATTTCTAATTTATGGCATCTGTGTATCTTTTGTGTCCCTCTGTAACATCTTAGGTTCATAGAATCATAGAATCACTTTGGCATTGTTCATAATTTTATAATTACTCTAATTCGAAAACCATTTCGAGGAATGGGGTTTTAAAGTCGTTCTGCATTATTAAGTTTTTGAAATATTTATCTATTTCGGATATTTCGACTAAAGTATATTTAACCTTTGTTTGACTTTCGTTTTTGGCTTGAAGCCCTCCTAGGTGTATCTTACGGGTTAGGCGAAAACCGCTTGAAATAGTATATATATCCCTTAACGCGATAAAGTCCCGTTTTAACAATAACAATGTTGAAATAGTATGTTTTAATATATTATTACAATCACTTTTTATCATTACATATCATTTAATTGTTGTAATTTAATAGAAAATGCCAGCTCAAATTTAAAATAATCATGTCATCCATAAAATGTCTGCTAAATAAATAAAGATATTAAAACAAAACTACTGGGTCAAATACAAAATTAATGAAATTGGTCTCTTAAAATTACCCATTTTTTCGAATTAGAATGTAAAAACAGTGAGTTATTTTTTTTGGTCTATCCCAATTATAAGGTGGTTAGTAAGTGGTTAGTAAGTGAACTATATTAAAGCGAAAACATTTCGTCAATCTTAGGCAGGATTCGAACCTACATCTCCACTGGCAATCCGGGCCAATGCAGGCGCATTACCAATTATGCCACCAAGACCCTACTTAAGATCCACGAAATTAGTGATCGCTTACTTTTCCATACTCGGAGGGTATGCTGACGCCATCTATCGTTGTTTATTAACAAACGACACCCATGTTTCAAGTTCGTTGAAATTAGCATGACTACAATGTGCCATCTTATTCTAAACATTTTTTAAGTTTAGTAAGTTTATATTCGTACAGACGTTTCGGTTAAAAATAAAAAATAGTTAGTAAGGGGTTTTTTTTTTCCTCTTAATTAATGGCTTTCACTCCTTGTTTTAACAAGGTGTATTTCGCCAGTATCGAGTTTTAGACAATCGCCATGGACTTATTAGAGAAACAAGTCCATGGATATCACACGCGAGGACAATTGTTCGGTTAAAGAGATTTACTCTGGTGGACTAAACAGAAGCACATGGGGTTAGCTCCACGCGCTTCTGTCAAGTCCTAATAAGTGGTTAGTAGTACTTACTTGATACCCTGTCAGGGCACTGCAATCGTCTTTTTATCTTTAATTTTTAGATGAAGATAAATCTTTCTTGGCTTATATCTTGGTTATATTTATAGCTATTCATAAAATGTTTTTCTCAACTGTTTGTTTTAGTATCCGCAGCGTGCTAAGGACAAGTCGTAGTGTAAAAATTCACTACGATTTGTCCTTAGTGCGGTGCGAACACTATACCTACGTAAATCTAAAGCTTTGAAAAGAAGTCATAACTATTGCCACGGAATAGAAAAAACAGTGGAAGCGTCATGAGCTTCGCTTAGTATCAGAGCTGTTGTCACCAATACTCAAACTATCATAAAAACCACACGCCACCATGGAAAACGTTATTGGTGCGGCTATCGTTTTTACATTCCAAAATAGCACAATAAGGCATGCATCTGTATTTATTTTCTATTTTAGAAATATCGAAATATTGAAATATTGAAATAAGCGATCGCGACAAAAGTATGGTAGGTTATGAACTCCGCAAACCGTGCCACACGTTACACGCCAACTTGACACTTCTACTGTTTTTTTCTGTTCTGTGACATTTGCCTATTGTTTATGATAAACTCATAAAGTTTTCTATAAAACTATATAACCTACTTACTCTTGATCATTGTTTACTTCGCCTTATTTTGTAATATAAAACCCACAACAATATTGACTAAGGGCTCTGATCAAATGCCACCCAAAACTTCCACGCTTCCGCGCCCGCTCCCGCTCCCGCTACCGCACCCCTTCCTCCCCCACCCCCAATTTGATAGAATCGATACCCCCAAGGCTGTAACCCGAATCAAAAGGATTCCATCGAGATTCGTTAAATAGGGGATTATTATTGTTACAATGTGATGTGACTGGTATTATGCGATTGGAATTACATTTTTTTAAATAATAAAATTATAATCATTATGTTTTATTTAATAAAAACATGGTACAACTAATAAGTGTTTCAGTTTATGGACGGTTCTCATGTTTAATCATTAATTTGATTTAATAAATTTAATTAACAGTTATCATTATAAGTTAAAGACTGTACGAAAGTATAGATTGTACAAAACAAAATATACTAGTAATTACTTGTAATTTATTAGTTATGTATTTGTTTAGAACTTGGATGTTATCTTATCATATCTAATCTTAATTTAAAGATGGGCCCTTGCGGATTCACTTCGGCCCTTTAGGATTTTCTGTGCAATTACCCTCTTACACACTCAGCTATTCCAATGTGCAGGTTTCCTCACGATGTTGTTCATCATTAAAGCATCAGAAAATGTATGTACTCAAGTAAGAAAAACTCATTGTTACACTCGCAATCATTAATATCTTTACAGCCACCACGTCAATAGTACATTACTTAACAAGGGCTGTAAAAGAAAGAAAGCCCGAAATCGCAGGTATTTGAGACCCGAGCCGTAGGCGAGGGTTGTAAATATGCGATAGAGGGCTTTCTTTTTTACTGCCCGTGATGAGTACACAATTTTACGTCTTCACCTGGCCACAATGCGAGTTTTACCGTGCGCGCAGCGTGCGATAAAACTCACATTATGGCCAGGTGTTACGTAAATATATGTATACATAGACCTTATTGTTAGTGATATAAAGGCGTGTAGATATTTTTGGCGTCTTGGGAACGTATATAATATTTATTACTTTTGACTGTAGGTACATGGCGGCCACGGGGGGTTTGAACTCGCTACCTTACGATAACTAGACACCCTGAGCTACTAAGCTACTGACGCTCTCGTACTTGGAAGCCATTGCATATTTAAACGCTACGAAATGTCTACGGCGTAGCAAGTGTAGCAGCTAACTTTATAAGCATTATTCCATCTTACACCATGAAATTTATTTATAGTTGATTGTTTAGTTAGGCGAACTGATTTAGTGTTGCCAAGGGCTCTATTCGATAAACATATTATTTATCGAATTGTCAACGTTATGATAACTTTTATTTACTTGACAGTAATGGCGGCAGAGTTGAAAACAATACGATTACGTGTCAAAAGCAATCTGATTTTACGAAGTAGAATAGAGCCGATATCGTGATGGAATGAGGAAATGTCGATGTTTTCGTTTCTGCCCTTCCTCATGCTTTGTCAAATCGTAGTTATACTATCTAATTATACAATGTCTATTACCATCGGAAATTTTAGATTATAAAGTGATTTATGGTAAATATTAGCAATTTCCATGTTGTAAAGTTGACAAACCGGTTCGCTTAAAAAAAACTACCTTAACATTCTAAGTAGGTACCAATTTCACCAAACAGTGTTAAATGTTAATCAATGTTTATCGACTGTTAGTTCATATACATTTTGACAGCAGTTAACAATAAAAATTAGAAAAATCAAATTTTAATGTACCTATATCAACACTTAAATCATAACAAACTTTACCCAATTAACGTGTATATAATGTAAGTTTTAGTTCATAAAACTTTCAGTCGCGTGATGCCACATGCAATTAAGTAATCGATCGTGCGAGCGACCAAGCTGGGCATTCACAGAATTTATTATGCGTTATAAATTAGTCTGTGGTTCGCTGATTGCTTTAGTCTACTTAGGCATAAATTACAGTGAAATATAATTATGAGACATACGTGCTTTAATTGCACGAGTATCTTGCGAATAGTAAGATAATGAGATCGTTAAAATAACGAGTTCAACTTTGTTATAACTGGATAGGAAGGTCAAAATGTGCACCGAAATGAATGTCCTATTATTAAAATATGATTGTTATATTATTTTTAAGCGACTTCAAAAAAGGAGGAGGTTATACGTTCCATTGCATCGTTTTTTTTAAGTATGTTCACAGATTACTCCGTCAATTGTTACAATATATGTATCATTTGAAAGGACTTAATGTGAACATCTCAAATATATACGAATATAGTAGCATTAATTAACGGGTTTAACAACTATGACAAAAAATGCGGTCGGGTTTTTAAAGCTTGCTTTTCATTAAGTTATTCTAATTCTCTTTTTATATACTTTTAAACCCGCCATTTTGTTATCATAAGACGAAACTGAGACGTTCCTTATCGTCATTGATACGGCTTTTTCGCGTAACTAACAAATAAGATGCAAAATAAATACACCTTAAGAAGTAAGTCAGTAAGGTACATTTTGCAACTTATCGAAGTTGCTAGTTACGCGATATTGCCGTATCACCGACGATATCTGACTGTCGCACTCAGAGACGTCAATTAAATTTAATGCTCGATTAAAGTTGCTGCTGTAACTTTCTTTGAGACAACACGTCACTAAACAAGCATTAAATTTAATTGACGCCTCTGAGTGCGGCAGTTAGGCTCGTAACTCTAAATACTACGCACGCTAAATGTTAGCCCTTAATCCATTTATGGAAAAGTTCAAACACTAAAAGCCTACGCTAGACTGACATAACACAATTGTAAGTACTCAAGTGACAGCTGATTAACCCCCCTCCCCCCTCGTAACTCATAGTATCGATTTTACTACGACTACGTGAACTGTACAAACAAGAATGAACCCTGCATGGTTCAGAAGAGGGGTGAAATTTTAACTATCAGCTCAGAGATGTGAATAGATGTTATCACTGTAAAGGATTGTGGCGTTTATGGTACAGGTATAAGGTTGGGTTTTGGTTGAGTTGTGGAGTTTAAATTTAGTGCTCAGGTAGTGTGATCTCCGATAGGTGGTTGTTTTATTTAGCTCTATAAATAATGGAATCGGTCGATAGTCGATTTGGGTAGCGTTGTAGGTAAATCGGTGCGACGGCAAGGCACCAATCGGGCGGCGGGGAGGCCAGCGTCTTTCCAGTAAGGTGGAAGTACTAGTACTCGACGCGGTACTAATACTCGTCGCCATACTTTGACTTGGGATAAATAAAATAAGATTAACATTACTTTTGTCACCATTTTAGAGATGGGAAATGTTTGTGGCTTTGATATTTCACACGCCAATTTTTAAATAAAGAAAAGGACTGCCAGCATAAGTACCTAACATTTACTCGTACAATCCGAATGACTAGTTATTTTTTTCATTTTGATAAATTTATATATGGTCACCATTATAAAACAAATTCCAACTAACAAAAGTAAAGGTCATATTTCCCAAATCACATGTAAATGTTTTGTGTAGATGTATAATTGAACATAATATCACGACGCAAATAAATATTTTCTGTTAACATGTCGAGTACTAGTACTTCCACCTTACTTTGTGCAGGGTTTTTTATTAGTGGTATTAAGTCATTTATTTTGGCAGATATCTTTAATTATATGCACAAAGTTACTACGGAAAGCCGTTTGGGTATCACGTCGTCTTATCGGAAGATAATTCTTTGGCGTGTTTTTGCTCTCTCTTTGCATTGTCTTGACTTGCTTCATTTACTCCAAAGCTTACTGGAAGAGTTTCCATTATGATATAAGTTCGCCTATGTACGTTTACTGTATCTGCATATAATTCGCCCGTATGCATGTACATGAAGATGAGCCAATACAGTACGTTCAACTTTAGCTCACTGAGTAAATCTCGATATAGTTTTTTATTCTGATGTTATCCTAGTCATTATTTGTAACATAATTTATATTAACATAGATATAATTTTTCCAGCAGACTATTTTGAGTGTTGGTGTGATTATTATTTATTACTTTATTCATTTGCATTATTTATATTTTAGTTTAATTTATTATTTTATCAATACGCGCCATTTTTACTTGTTGAATAATCTTCCTAACATTATTCGAGATGCGGAATAAACCGCCAGGGTCCCAAGTTATCGTGTTTCACCGAACACTCGTTGTAAAGTTTTAATGTGTCCCGACACCCGAAAGGGATCTAACTGTCAAAGAATAAAAATGGCCGCGAGCAATTTAAATTTTGGTCAAAAACGAAAAGTACTTTATACTTTTTTTTCGAGAGGTTTAATTGGTGTTCGGAAGGATCCAGTTTTAGTCGTGGCAAAGGACTGAAAAAGGCATAAATAGACCTAAGTTAAAGTGATTTATTCGTAAATATAGCTAAACTGGTTACAGTGGTAGAGAGAAATACTGGTGTCACTATGTTTTGCCAGGTGGCGTACGATTTAATTCCGGCAAATTAGACAGAACCCGAGGGAGCAGCGATAAACGACTTCTACGCGGACGGAGTCGCGGGCAAAAGCTAGTAACGAAATAAATCATTTCATTTCATTTCAATTAATTTATATGCACAGAGATAGTTTTAGATCAGTTTCTCGGGGAAAATCGCCTAAAGTTAGGTTATGTTATAATTAAGTAAATAAATTGATTAAAAGTTAATTAGGTACAAGTGAGAGAAACGGGTAAAACACTCCTAAAAGGAGATGGTAAAACATTTTCTTTGCTATTTATACCGGAAGATAACTTTAAGTCGAGTTTCTTAGTTCAATTGTTCTCGAATCTCGGCAACTCGCCAAATTGGACTAAAGTTTTCTCAACAACGAACGCAAAAGAAAGTTTGTTAAAATTACCAAATGCTTACGGAATAAGAAACCGACAGGACTGGATTCCTTTCGATGTCATTTGGTCTACAGGTTTAAATATTATTTATACGGAGGAAGTCAGTCTGACTTTAAGATTTTTCTTTGGCCGAAAGTCCTGTAAATAAATAATTATTTTAATACAGTTGCTCAAAAAGTGATACTTTTTATTGCTGTATATCGTGCAGAAAGATTTTTCGAACTAGTGTTTTTTACTTTTTGTGGCTGCATATCGTGCGGAAAGTTGAATTTTTCGCACTAGTGTTTTTTACTTTCCATTTTTTACCCTTGATTGTTAAAATTTCACTGTGATTTTTTATCAGAATAAGATATTAAATAAAACTGTCTCTTTTAATTACTGTTTTATTTTTTAACTGATATTTTTTCGTATTAAAAACGTCGTTTGATACTCGTGCGGAACAGTCATTTTCACTTGTCCCGAGTCTTGTCCCTCGTAAAATAACATGCTTTCCGTACTTGCATCAAAATGTTCTAAGTATTTCAAAACAAACTTTTTGCAAAATTCATCTGCTTGATATCTTTTGTATTAAAAACGTAAGAATCAAAATTAATGAAAAAAAGAAACCAATAAGTAATTTGCATTACCCTGACTGACTGTGCAACATTACCTCTAAAGGTATTTTTATTTAATAAATTCCCCGAACCACCATCAAAAATACTATTATAATTTAGCCGCAATGAAAAACAGTGATTCCTTCAACAAAGTAGGTCAAAGGGTCATTGAAGTGTCTCTACCCTGCGGTAGATGGCGCGCAGCAACACATTGATCCGGTTCAAACCGGTTCACGCTCAAAATAACCAGTAATAACAGGTTACGCAACGTTTTGTGGGAATGTAATCGATCTTGTTGAACTATTGTTTGACAATAGGGAGCTGTTTTCTAGGTTGTAATATATGATATGGTATTCTTTATATATTTATCCCTTATCCCTCGGGAATATATTATATATATTATTATATTTCTTTTTTGTCAGCATTAGACCAAATTTCACATCCAATTGCCGACCGGATAAGAAAACGTCTTTACGACTATGGCAATACGACGTAGTAACATAGGTGGTAAGCTTAGTCAGTAGTGACCCTGGTTACGGAGCTAGCGGTCCCGGGGTTCTATTCCCCGTAAGGTAATATTTGTGTGGTGAGCATATTTGATCCTAAGTCTTGGATATTTTCTATGTATTTACTTATCTACCATAGAAAACCATAATAAATTCCGGGATAAAAAGTATCTTATGTGTTGGTCCAGGCCATTGACTACATAAGCGCCAATTTATATCAAAATCCGTCCTACAGTTTATGCGTTATGGAAGGACAAATATCCGAACATCCTTACAAACTTTCACAGTTATAAATCTAGTTGTAAGTTATCATAGTACAAGTCTGGAGCAAACTTAGATGGAGTAAAAATAGTACCTATAGTTTAATGAACTAGTCATATTACTGACAGCTCTTAGTGATGGCGCCGCCATCTTATTCTTTAACCTTAACCTACCGCCAAGCATCAGTGTTAGTACCACGGAATAGAAAAAACAGTGGAAGTGGCATGAGCTTCGCTTAGTATCAGACCTGAGGGCCCTGCCAAGATGCACTACACTAACTAACGTTTCTATTCGTTTCGTTTTTAAACCAATTGCGTCACTGGTAGATGACGTGATACGAAAAGTCACGTGATCTACCAGTGACGCGATTGGTTAAAAACGAAACGAATAGAAACGCTAGTTAGCGTAGTGCATCTTGGCAGGGCCCTCTGTTGTCGCCAATACTCAAACTATCATAAAAACAACATGCCAACATGGAAAATGTTTTTGGTGCGGCTATCGTTTTTACACTCCAAAATAGCACAATAAGGCATGTTTCTGGATTTATTTCCTATTTTAGAAATATCAAAATATCGAAAACCGGAATAAACGATCGCGGCAAAAGTATGGTAGGTTATGCGGAACTCCGCATAACTATGCCACACGTTACACGCCCACTTGACACTTCTACTGTTTTTTCTGTTCTGTGGTTAGTACTGTTGTGTGTAGAGGAATTCCACCTCAGTCTTCAGGGTTGGCAACGCATCTGCAGTCTTAAGATTATAGTCTCGAGAACACAAATATTTAGTGGTCTCGGATCCCACCATCCTTATCATAAAAAAACTTTTCCTGTTTTAGGTATCTAAGCAGTTATATATTTCTAACTTGAAAAGTAACTTAAAGAAGAATACTTTACTTTATAAATGACGCAATTCTCGACAAGAATTGGTAATTGCCCGCCTTTTTATGTGTGGCTTCGTTTATGAGGATGGCTGTTTTAGTACAAATAGGTTATTTGGGTTATCATTTTGTTTACCAAAAACAGAGTAAAATTTTCATCACAGCATAGGTAGGTACTCATTTACTTCGCTAAAAATCCTACTTCTGCGAAAACAAAATTGTTATCTATATATCGCACTGCTAGATCAAAACAGTAGTAACTCAAAATACAACGGTTTTTTAAAATCAACTTTATTACAAATTCTATGAACTTGAAATAAAACTAGCTAGGATTTTGAGTAAATACTGTTTTGATCTAGCAGTGCGATATAAAAGGCAAACCTGACTTACTTATATATCAACGTACAGCCGAAACTACTGTACCTAGAAACTTGAAATTTGGTACAGGGGTTCCTTTCATGATGTAAGTGAGCACTAAGAAAGGATTTTCTGAAAATCGACCCCCAACGGGAAGAAATGGGGGGAGTAGCGGGAAACTAATTCTACGCGTACGAAGTCGTGGGCGTCCTCTAGTACCAAATAATATTGGTACTGATATGTTGTTGTTGTTAGTCAGCTTTATAAGGACCTAGTTGCACGCTTTCGTACCTTGTCGCTTTAATGCCTTTAACCAAATTAGTCCTGCACCCTGCGGGCCAATTATGCGTGACACCTTTTTATCGTGTGGATATGTCTAAATTTTTAACTAAGTCGTCTATTTTATCAAAATCCCTAATATGGTTGACAGTGTCGATTAAGTTATTGCGCCGATATAGCGACGACAATTGTGTTTAAGCCCAGTGTGACAAGAATCACGCAAGATTACTACCATTTTGGAAAAAAGTTGCTAGTGTCACGAAATCAATCTATTTTTGTACATGTTGGATGTTGAGTGGCGGACTTTATATAATGCTTCTAAAATGAGTTGTTATCAAGTAGTCATTGAAAGGAGCGGACTAGGCATACTCTTTAAAATGTTTAGGTTATCTTGACAGCTCGATTCGAGTTCTAGGATCTGTGGTCCGAAACTCCGAACTGATCGGAAATTCGAATGTTTATTTTTGCAAGAACTAGGTACGATTGTTAGTTTTAGGAATTTATATACAGAAACGAATTAATGCTCTAGAGATGTGGTGTTAAAGGAGAATGCTCGATATTTAGTGGTTGGAATTCCGAACAAATGAGTCCATTCTTCGAGAGCTAGACATCAAGAAGAGACTATCAAGCATAGTAAAAGCTCGTATCCTCACTTTCTTTGGACACGTATCGCGGCGCGGATGCGAATCTATCGAACGCCTGGTAGTGTGGTAGTGCAAGGCACGGTCGAGGGCATCAGACCACGCGAAAGATAGCTGATGAGGTGGACGAACCAAATAAAAACCGCCGTCGACGGTCCTCTACACGAATGTACCAGGAGGGCGGCAGTTCGCAAAGAATGGCGTCGCATTGTGAAGCAGGCCACAAAATCAACGTGACGACCAGGACCACTCTGAGAGGAGTGTTACGCCCACGTTACGATAAAGAGAAGAAACCTCCATAAAGAAAGAAAATTTCAAGAGAAAGTTGACACATCAACAATTAATCAAAAAAGAAATGTGTAAGTTTAATATAGTGAACTAATATGAATCTAGTCGATTTCTTTATTATTGTTACTCTTTAAAAATTATATTGTGTTACAGTTGCTGTACAGCAATGCAACACAAGCTTTGAATACATGGTAAGCCACCCCCATTTGCCAATGGTGAATTTAGTGGGCCACTCGGGTTCAGAGAAACAAAAGAGGCAAAATCTCCCTTCTATTTTACGAGACTTGAGCTAGACAAATCTGTGGAAGCTTGGAAAGCCGTAAGTACCTATTTAATTTGTTTCACACTCATTCACACCGGGTAAGTTTGAATACTTGTCTTGGGTAATAATTACCTATCGGCCTTTAAAGTAATACTAAGATGTAGCGGAAGTAATATTACCCAGTGTGACTGTATACATTTACTCAATAATAGATCAATAATAAACCGCTGAACCAATTAAACCTAGTATCTAGATAGCTTGAGCTCAGGCTATTTTTCATCCAAGAAAGAATCAGATTACCTGCTCTATTTTGTAATACATTCTATTATAAAAAACCTGGTTAGTGTGATTACTTCTAGTATGAAAATGAAATAAAACACAGTGTTAAGTAAAATAATAATTTATTACAGTGACCATTTTTTTGAGTTACTTTTAATTAATGCCCTATTGCTGACAACTTCTGGGTGGCAACAACATCATTGCTATCTACGGTAGTGTCCAGCTGTATTCTGAAAAATAATGTGTAAATTAGTAAAATGTTCTGAACTCTTATAACATAGTAAATAACGAAAGGTACTTAAAATTATAATAAGTAATAACCTTATTGCATCATATTATAGAACACACTACAGGTTTTAATTATTTTGAATGCTCTATAGTTTCACCCCTCATTATGCCCTAAGCACTAAATACCTTTTTACATGACACAATTCAGCATATGAATGACTACATTCATTAAATGAGTATGTTCATAGGCTAAAAATGCCATTGGGTGTATTTTCCATCTGGACTATTCGGCCTAGCATTCAAAATAGGCACCATGATCCATGGCTCAAGAGAGTACCCGAGTCACCTATGTAAATTACAAAATACAAATATAAAATAATGTTCTTTTTTTTTCCAGGTTAGAGGCCACGAAAATTGTTACCGAGGTGGAGTTCCAAAACTATATAATATGTATATAGGTTAATTACAGTTTTATCTATGTTTATATTAAAAATTGCAATTACAATAAGATCTTTTAATGCTAATAAAAGCATATCCCAAACAATTATTATAGAAGTTTATTAAATAGAGCTTGGTCTGCCTGACCCTACTAGATTTTGTTTAATATGCACAGAAGAAACTACTTTCCAATGTGCAAGTTAAACACCCTTTCGAGCTCTATTTTAAGAACAGAGATATGAAATATAAAGGAGTCATGCATTCACTGCTAATACTTTGCAATTCACATAAGCTATCTACTAAACATAAGTTATTAAGTTGAAACACCCACATCTACTCTTTTATACTATTATATTTAATTAATTGTTTGTTTGTTTGTATGTTGAAAGCTGTCTCTAATAGAGACATAGGCAAAACTAAACTATAATTGTCAGTAGATACATAAATTTCAAAAGGATGGAAGGATGTAAATGTGGTTTTTTTTATTAGAATATAGGGTGATTTGATGAATATCGGACATGCATCATCATAGCTTCAGGTTATTTAAATTTAAACATTTTCTTATTTTCTTTTATTTCATCTTTGTGTCCTTATAACCTTTTCCTTACTAATCATACTAATATTACAAATGCGAAAGTGTGTGTGTATGTTGGTTACTATTTTACACTGTAACGACTGAATGGAAATGGATGAAATTTGGAATGTACATAGCTTTTACCCTGAACTAACACATAGGATACACCTTATATCTTAGAAAACAATCATTGTTCCCGTAGGGTAGTCATGCGGATGAAGTTGAATGTTATAAATGAGTTTGTGCAGTGAAGCTAGTACCTGTGTTATGTGTCTGTGGACAAAGTAACAATGCAATCAAATCTTAGATGCCAATTTTAACCTACTTTTAATTGTTGGATTGATTTGAAATTTAGCATACTTTTACAGTTCCGATATGGTTCCGATGACAATATAAAATGGAACCATCAAGCTGGTATGATGATGGAGATGGAAGGTAGCCATAGGAATTTTGATAGTGAGTTTACTAACGGTGTTTGAAGTATAGTCTGCAATAATGAGTGTTGTTTTTTTTACTTTTAGTTATGAGTTACTTTACTTTGAAAATTATTTCCTAAGCCCTAATAGTGATATAACTAACATTAAGTATTCAAGTTGGTAGGTATAGGTACTCATAATAGTCTATTATATATATGTATATAAAATTTAATTGCCACATCTATTACGGAGCATCACTTGAGAACGGCTCGACCGAGTTGGCTGTTTTTTCGTTGTTTTCGTAATTGTCAGGACAAGGTTTGTATGAAACAATAAATCACCCGAGTGATACCAAGCACGAACAGCTAGTAAATAATAAATATTACTTACCTTAATGTTATTTACATGGGTAATTCGTCAATATTGTGCGGCTGGAGGTCTTATTCGAATTCGGCACATAAACGGTGTGCTATCTCCTTGCACCTCTATATATTATGTCGAAATTCTCCATCCTGAAGCTCGAAGGGGTTGGGAGCATCCCTTATAGCCCTGCACAGCAGTTTATTCTTTCTTTTTTGGCTTGAAGCGGGAGGCGACAAAGACGCACTTGATATTCTGCAAATAATTATTAGGTACCAATTGTAATATAAGTAATGTTAAACACCTTTCTTCTAAGTATCGAAGCCTTTTTTGATAAGTGAAACATTACAAAACCAATACTCACGCTTAAATTTTAGTTTTTTTCAAGATTAATGTCGTATCCAAGTCTTATCGTCACCAAGATGGCACTCGTATAAACTTATCGAATTGAGATGTCAAAAGTCGATCCAAAGTGGCCACCCATATTAAGCAAAATCGATAAAAGATGACGATTGTCATTTATCGTTGTCAAAAGTGGATAATACAATGTAACCGATGCCACCATGTTAGCCAACGTCGACAATGATAATATGTCTATGATCTTGAGATAAAAACGTTTTATTGCGTGGATAAGTGTCACCATAATCGGCCCGCTGCATCGTGCATCGTGCATAACGCATGAATAATCTACGCTTAAATCTACCTACACTTAAAAAAAGGCTGTGCTAAAATACTGTGACATTTATGTATGACGTATACTTTTTTTTTTTATTATACCTTTCCAAGGTTCTTACGCCGGTTCTTCCCGGGCAAAGGTTTAATGCTTGGTACCGGTGGTAATGCTTTTTGACATTCATAGGTGGTTACATTATGCCTAAATCGAAGAATAAAGAACTTTGATTTTGACTTTAGTGCAGCAGTTCAAACATAACAAAGCACCAAAGTGTGCAACTATAAGACAGACCGTACTATTAGGGAATGCAATTTAACCGGTTCTTGCACGTTTTTGTATGAAAATAACCGGTTAAAACCGGTTATAACCGGTTATTTGCATTCCCTACGTACTATGCACAATGTGAAGAATGGCGTTGGCAATCTTATGACTGCAAATGCTTTGCGAACCCTGAGGACTGAGATGGAATGCCTTAGTGGAATGCCTCTACGCTAGTTGCTTCACCTGCTCTCGTTGCCCGCAATGTAGTACATCAGAATGAACACTGCTACTTGATGGTAGCTTAGCAGGTAAGATTGTAGCCATCTGGATTTTCTTAGGCAACACAGTTTTCAATTTGACAGACAAATTATTAGCCGCGAGACCTTATTTTTACAAACAAACTAGGATTTTCCCCTTGGTCAATATCCTTGAACGCCTAAGCCACTTTGTATTATAATACAACTTATAAAATAAAACATCTAGACATATATCGTTATTTTTATCAAAACCTAAATTTCAATCAATCAATTCAATTTCAATTTTAGTCAGAGAGAAATGTGGACTAAAAGAAGATGTAGGTAGTGACTAAGATTGAAAAGGGGATGCTTCGATGGTTCGGCCATTTGGAAAGGATGGATGAAAGAAGATTGACGAAAGAGATATACAGGGTGAAAGTGAGTGGAAGGGTCGGAAGGGGCCACCCTAGGCGTACTTTTTCGAATCAAATCGGTGAAATACTGGAAAAGGGCCGAATTTTAAGTACCCGAAACCGACGTGCATACATGACTCGATGTATGAATGTGGAAGAAGCGAAAGAGATTTGTCAAGATCGTAGCAGATGGAAAGAAGTGGTCTCTGCCTACCCGTCTGGGAAACAGGCGTGATTTAATGTATGTATGTATGTACCTAAATTTTCCAAGAAGAAAGACAACCGCTTGAACGACTTTTATCAAAACAAATTATTCTTAAAAGGGAAGATTGCTACGCAAATACTATTCGTTCAACTTTTTACCGTCGCCTAAGCTCCTTAAAAATAGAACCACAACCTTTAACATTATATCACATGAAAAACGTCTCGCGAAGCTTAGAACGCGATGAAATAAATTTGAGCCACGATCGTAATAACAGGGGAGGGAAATTCCGCCGTAATCAAATACCGATGATGCTAACAGGTGAAGCCTTGTTTTACAAAAAGAGAATAAGAAACTAGAAGTTTGCGTTTCCACTTTGTCACTTAATGGCTTTTTAAGTTCGATTGTATTGGTCTTTATTCCAAGAATGTCATAGGTTATATCACTATTTACTTAAAAGTTAGACAAAAATATCAAAAACAAGCGGACAGATTTTTAAAGTACTCTAGTTAGAAAAAAATGGTACCTAGTAGTCTTTTCAACAGAACTTTCTTTTAGCTCGTTGGAGTTAAAAGGAACTTCTGTTATTGGAGTTGTCCAATTACGAAGAAAAAAACAGTTTTATGAAAAATGCCGCTTGATTCTAAAAATAACTTTACTTAGTTCAATTTTGATTTCAAACGAACCTAAAAAGACTAGATTTATCAACGAAGATGTTAGATACTTAAATTAAATCACAAATGCAATTGCTGTTGTTAATATCAGCTTTCATTGCGATTATTATATATGTTCAAGTTATGTCAACTACGGCAAAATATATCTTAGTTGGCATTCATTTTTGGAGCGTAATTGATAGACTATACCTACACATTTAATCGACCTTTTTGTATAATGACATGCAAACAATTTTTAAACCTTAGGGAGTCACCTAAGAGCACGTGTTATTATTCCTACTACTGAGCGCTACGAACTAGCGCATAATTTGCATTATCGTTAAAACGGCACATCGTAGGATATGACATTTTACTTACATACATACATTAAATCACGCCTGTTTCCCAGAGGGGTAGGCAGAGACCACTTCTTTCCACCTGCTACGATCTTGACAAAGCTCTTTCGCTTCTTCCACATTCATACATCGAGTCATGCACGCACGTCGGTTTCGGGTACTTAAAAGTCGGCCCATTTCTCATTCTCAGACTTGATTCGAAAAAAAAAAAGTACCCCTAGGGTGGCCCCTTCCGACCCTTCCACTCACTTTGATATGACATTTTAACTGGCATTAATCTAATAAGAGGGCTTATTGTCTAACGCACTCGCAATCGCAACCGGCTTCAAAGTGGAGCAATTGTTTTCATTTTGTATGCAAACAAGCCATCAATTTTCAAAATGAAAACGATCGTGATTGTGATTGCGTTAGACAATAAGCCCTCTGAGGGTTTATTGTCTAACGCACTCGCAATCGCAACCGGCTTCAAAGTGGAGCAATTGTTTTCATTTTGTGTGCAAACAAGCCTTCGATTTTCAAAATCAAAACGTTCGTGATTGCGAGTGCGTTAGACAATAAGCCCTCTGGTTACAGCATCGTCATCGCAATTGTAAATGTCAGCTCTTGATTGCATATTGTGTGCGGTCACTGATAGTTGTGTCGCAGCATTCAAAATTCAGGGTAGCTTTACAAATACAAGCTCAATCACGTACATTTCAATCGATGGCTTAACCATATGCCGACTCATACAAAAACAATTTGATTTAAATTGATGAACGTTACTGTGTTTCAGACCAAACTTTTGGTACATTTTTATTTATGAAATTAACCACTTTAGAGTCATTTTAGAGACAATAAACTCGTTCCTATTTAGAGTTCCGTACCCAAAGGGTAAAAACGGTACCCTATTACCTACTAAGACTGCACTGTCTGTATGTCTGTCACCAAGCTGTATCTGTTGAAACATGGTAGCTTGACAAATTTTCACAGATGATTTATTTCTGTTGCCGCTATAACAACAAATACTAAAAACAGAATAAAACCCGAAACCGACGTACATGCATGAAGAGATTGATGAATGTAGAGGAAGCGAAAGTTGTATGTTTAGACCGGTGCACCTGGCCTTCCATAGTCTCTGCCTACCCCATTGGGAGACAGGCGTGAAGGTATGATCATGATGATGAGAATAGAATAAATATTTAAGTGGGACTTCCATACAACAACTGTGTTTTTTTGCCGTTTTTTGCTCGATATTAATAACGGCAACAGGTAGCCGCCTTGAAATATTCACAGAATATTTAGTTGTATATTCACTTTAAAAATAAATAATTAAAATTAAATAAAATAAATATTTAACGGCTCCCATACAACAAACGTGATTTTTTAATAGATAATGGTACCTACGGAACCCTTCGTGCGCGGGTCCGACTGCCGTTTTTTTCATACTTGTGCATGAAATATCGTCACTAAGGGCCCGTTGTTTGATCAGAAGTTAACTCAACTAATTGTTAAAATTCGAAAAAGGAATCGAAAATTTGACACATTTCCTTGTGATTTAACCATTAGTTACGACTTTTAACAATTAGTTACTTTAACTACTGATCAAACAACAGGCCCTAAGGAACGTAATCGTCAATTAACTGATTGAGTGCGAGTTGGTAGCTCTCTTTACTGATATGAACCAACTCGCTTGAAATGATTACTTTAATATAAAGCAGATCGAAGGAAACCCAAGATCGTTCACTGAACCGCGGCGGAGACCGCGCCGCACAGTGGGAGATCGGAGGAAAAAAGTCCCATTTCGCTAGGTTTTAAAACTGCATTCCGGCCATAATTAATGTGAAATAGACCCCTTGACTAAGTTAATTCCAAAGTATTTATCTCACAGGTTACTTATAAGAACGTTAATCAGCTGTCTAACTGGACTAGACTGAGCGCGTTGCATTTTATACGAAATTTTATGGTTATTTTGAAATGTGAAATCACTAGTAATAATGCGATATTAATAAAATAAAAATAATAACAATAACAAACCATGTTTTGTACTATTGGAAAAGTATATTTGCGATCGTGAAAGGCCACGTGTTTTTTTATTGTTGAATTTTTTATGTGGTTATCGATTTTCATCAGGTTTTTGAAAAATAAACGCTTGTAACTGTCTTGCCATCCACTGCCTTCCAGTGAATTGTGTATCAAAACATTCTTTGAAGTCTTGGCTATCATTATCTATTAGTATTAGCTGCTTCTAAGTGCGACTTTAAGAGATATCTTAATTACAACGAATTAACCTAATAACTCCTGTTAAAATGCGTATTTGCTTAAACCTCTTTAATGACGGTAATTAACTAATATATCAATGAAAAACATTTAAATAGGGTAGAATAATATATTTATACTCATTTTCGGGTGTCACATCAAGAAAGTAACATCGAATTTAACCATGTCTACTTTCAGCATTTCCAATAAGGAATTAGTTGACATTTTGCTTTTAAGCGGTCGGGAAGTGCACAAGTGTCTCGAAAATATCAAGACCAAGTACTCTGCTCTTGTTGATGATGATTTGGAGCAAGTTTATCGTCACCTAAGCCGGCATTTCATACCTGCGTTTTCAATGAAGTGGAAGCAATCGGCCAGAAGTAAGGCTAAGTTTTACAAAAAAAATGAAGCCTGGTTGCAGCTGGCATTTACTTTGCCGGCATCTTCGGTAACAGCAAAGAGTCCAGAAGAAGAAGAAGGCGAGCCTGGACCTTCGAAGCGGTCACAAATGGGACGTCCAGAAAAATCCTTTCAGGAATGCTGCGACCGCACAAAGCGCTACAAAGTGAGGACTTTATGCGACAATTACCCTCAAGAGATGATTATGAAGGCTGCTAGCAATCTGGAAGAAGAAAAATTAGACTCCACCAAGTTTTCGCCAGAGCAAGCATTGGCATTGTTCTTGGATGCCTCTTTATCGAAGCATCAATACGAGATTTAAAAAAAAGCGACGAAGGATTTGGGGTGCGACATTTTTCCTTGCTACGACTTAGTTGCAAACGCAAAAAGAGCATGTTTAATTGAAGAGATAGATTGCACCGAATCCTACGCCTGTGTAGAGTTACAAAGTTTACTGGATCACACTACAAAACGGATTTTTATGACCAAAACTAATGAAGAGTTGGCGGAAATTAATGACAGCTGTACATTAGTTTAAAATATAAACTTTATATGTTTTCAATTCGTAGAACTTACATTTTTAATAAAATATACATTTACTAATTATAAATGCATTTTTTCTTATTTTAAGCCTTAACTACCATAGAAAACCCATTTATTTAATCCCTTCACTGACTGATAAATATTAATGATGTTAAATCTTATTATAATCACTTAGTCCTATCATAATTTTATCATAACACTAATTATTAACAGTAATAAACAACCGTAAGGACTTTTTTCCGCGCGCCCATACACCGTCTCCCACTGTGCGCCGCATCACTGGCGCGTCACGAGACGTGCGCACGAGTTCATAATCTGGAACGATCAATTTAAACGTGTAGATATTATCGAGAATCAATAGCCGTACACTTTAAATTGATTGGTGAAAACCGGACAAGGCGAGTCGGACTCGCCTACCGAGGGTTCCGCACATGACACGGTTAACTCAATTCAAGTCAAAATTTGCACCGCCGCCGTTCCCAGAGGCGTATTTAAAGATTTGGCGCCCCGGGCCAGTTAGATTTGCCGCCCCATAAAGTGATGAAAAAGTATTTACAGTAAAATATTCTCGGGTACCTATCATGGCGGCGGCGTTCGGCGCCTGAGAAGCCTGCCGCCCCGGGCTATGGACCCCGGCGCCCTGAGAAGGCTGCCGCCCCGGGCCATGGCCCCCTTGGCCCTAGGGTAAATACGCCTCTGGCCGTTCCTTGCATAAAGACCCTGATTTTTTGTGATTTAATTAAAAATGATGGGTTTTCAGATTTTTCCCTATATTTGTAGTATGAGACGGTATTACTTGGCAAATTTCATAGTTCTAGGTCAACGGAAAATACCCAATAAATTTTGATTCCCTTGAGAGTTTCGAAATATACTTTTTTAGCGGCATAAACGGCCGTATTTTTTTTTTACGTTGACTTAGAAGTTTGATTTTTTCACAGCTTCAAGGGCCTGTAGACTTGAGTATATGGTTTAAATTTCAACTCGATACCTACACGCGTTCCCGAGATAAAGGGTCTTGACGACCGACAGACGGACAGACGGATAACAAAGTTATCCTATAAGGGTTCCGTTTTTTCCTTTTGAGGTACGGAACCCTAAAAATAAAGATAAAACAAAGATGTTCATTTAGTTTGTATATAAACGCGAGCATAAACACGTCAAAATGTAAAAGCACTTCCCACACACACTTCTGGGATGTTGTGTTATTCTCTTAAAAACGGCGGTCGCTCGAACCAACGAGCGAAAGCGCAGCCGCGAGTTTAAGTAGTTCCGTCCGAGCAAACAAAACACATTTTAGCGCGTGCATTCTCAATTAGGCGGCCTTATACGTTCGAGAAGCCATGCTGTCGAATTGAATACACGCGCTAAAATGTGTTTTGTTCGCTCTGACGGGGCTACTTAAACTCGCCGCTTGGACATTCACTCGTTTGTCCGTCCGTTTGTCGTTGTTGAGAGAATCACACCCCAGTACAGGTAGCACAGTATTTTCTCGCTTGTCGCTCAGTGCGTCTCTATCGTTACAGACTAGATGAAAGGGAGATCCGAGTGACAAACAAGTCGCGGACAACATGTGCTAGCCGTGCTGGGAATCACGGCAATTTACTAATATATATAGAATATGTACATACAATATAGTTATCTATATATATAAAAGGCCAACCTGACTGACTTATATATCAACGCACAGCCGAAACTACTGTACCTAGAAACTTGAAATTTGGTACAGGACTTCCTTTCATGCTGTAAGTGAGCACTAAGAAAGGATTTTCCGAAAATCGACCCCCAACGGGAAAAAATGGGGGGAATAGCGGGGAACTAATTCTACGCGGGCGTCCTCTAGTAAAACATAAAATTGTAAATTTAAAATATGCGTAGTTCTGCTGGAAAATCTGTCAGAATAAAAGAGAATATCAATTAATATGACGATGCAAGACTATCAGGTGATCTGTGATCCATAGACATTTGTATTCTCAAGACTGCAATCCTAAGACTGCAATTCTAAGACCACAAATGCGTCGCCAACCCTAAGGACTAAATTAGAATGCCTCTATGCTAGTAATTTCATCGGTTGTCTTATCCCCACATCTAAACACAACAATACGAACACTGCAGCTTGGCGGTAGTTAAAAGGATAAGATGGTGGTAGCGATATTGACGGACTTTGTATAAAGTCCACCACCACCACCACTGCGAAAGGTTCTACCACCACTGAATTTAGGGCAAGTATTTTTCTATAAGTATAAAAATATAGTGCTAAATAATAAAATATATACTATACTACAGGACGCCCGCGCCGCGACTTCGTACGCGTAGAATTAGTTTCCCGCTACTCCCCCCATTTCTTCCCGTTGGGGGTCGATTTTCGGAAAATCCTTTCTTAGTGCTCACTTACATCATGAAAGGAGTAGTTTCGGCTGTGCGTTGATATATAAGTCAGTCAGTTTGCCTTTTATATATATAGATCAGTCGGAAAAATATACATTTAACGCTACTTTTCCCTGTATATTTGCTATTAAAAATATCGGAGCGGATAAGGTGCTCAAAAACCTGCGTGTTGTTTCTTTTAAACAATTCGCTCAACTTCTCATTAAAGTAATTAACCAACGAGCTTAAGTTGAGCTGCGTGACGGTAAGTATAAGGTAGACTTAGGTACCTTCCATCTTTGGTCGAGTTGATTCTACAACAAACTGCCTTATGTGCTCGTATACCTTTCTAATATTTAAAAAGTTTCGTTCCAATTTTAAACTTGTAAAATACAGAAGCTATATTCGGTTCGTAAATTCAAATGCCAATCGTTAAAAGAATCATAACCCTTTCGCTGACGTAGACGTATGTAACGAAATGGCGTTTATACGTGTGCCAGTAAATTTTACGATGATCTTACACACGACGTGATTGGCATTCGTGACTGCAGGTATTTTCACTGTATTTTGTATTCAAAACGTCATTTTAGTCAGGAACTGGCTCCTTAAATATGCAAATCTATAGCTAGTGTCTGAAATATGCCGCTGCAGCATTATCCTGCTAGGTAACTCTGGGGCCCCAGCCAAGATGCGAACGTTACCAACGTTTTTAGGGTTCCGCAGTCAAACTACCCCCTTATAGTTTCGCCATGTCCGTCCGTTCGTCCGTCCGCAGCTTTGCTCAGAGACTCTTAGTTCTAGAAAGCTGTAATTTGGCATGAATATACAAATTAGTCACGCCGAAAAAGTGTTAAAATAAAATCTTGAAAAAAACATTTTTAGGGTACCGCCCGTACACATAACGTGAGGATGTAATTTTTTTTCTCGTCTACCCCATTGTGTGTGGTGTCGTTGGATAGGTCTTTCAAAAATATTTTGATTATGTGATCCGTTTGTGAGATATTAAGATTTAAAATGCAAGTGTCCCCCCCCCCCCTACAGCCAAAATACAAATACTAATAATCTTAAAAACATCTTAATTCTCGTGCGCAGTGATAGAAAAGAGAAACGTTAATAGCGTTTGCACCTTGGCTACGACCCTTGGGCATCTATTCTACTAAGTAAAACCATATTGATTTTGACATGTTATCGTATTGTCAACGTTACGATAGCTCTTTTAACTTGACAATTTCGGCCGCGTTAAAAACAATACGATAACATGGGAAAGTTAGTTGTGGCGATAAATAAAAAAATAGAAAATAGGTTAAAACAGATCAGAGGCCCATGCTAAGATGCATTACGCTTACTAGCGTTTCTAATCGTTTCGTTATTAAACCAATCGCGTCACTGGTAGATGACGTGAAACGAAAAGTCACATGATCTACCATTGACGCGATTGGTTTAAAAACGAAACAAATAGAAACGCTGGTTAGCGTAATGCATCTTGTCTAGCGTCTCAGAAGTACTGTAGCTGTACAAATAAAGAGAGAATGTAAACTCGGGTTACTTTATAACCCAATTGACAGTTTTTTTGCACACGTATTGCCTTAAACGAATTAATTATAATTTGAATACAGTTTCTATTATTAATTCTGTATCACTAAACAAAACAAGCTTTTACTTCCATTACTTTTTATTGAATTCAACACATGCCGGCCATGGCCTGTCCCAACTAGCAAAAACATATCTTATAACGGCTAATATGACCAAAAAATGTGTTCTTATAAAAGCCATATTATCGTCTATAAGACTGCATTTGGGCACAAAATATAAGAGCTTAAACCTTATACTTGCCATATTATTGCTTTATTGAAAGCTAATAACCCTTAAACACGTTTTATTGTTGTTAGTATCAAGTATACTAAACTTATAATTACATAGTAAAAGTGGTTTATAAGAGCAGTCCCTTTATAATCGCAACTTTCAAACACTTAATAAGTGTATTACACTTATTAATATCACATTAAAAACGTTCACAAGGGCTTTATTCTTATAAAAGTTTTGTCGGCATCCGTTATAAGGGCAATCTTCTTATAAGAGGCGGAGAAATATTATTTGCTAAAAATTCAATAGAGTAAAACGTCAAAGCAGCGACGAGAACATAATTGTCGTGTCAACCATTGTGGGATATATGTACTTAATTGATAAGTGATTTTATTCTTGTTTATTATAATCAAAAATGTGTGGGAAATCAACTGTATGAGAAAGACTAGTATGTTATGTGATGTAAACTCAACGCGCCTTAAAATTAAGGCATTTTCATGCAAAGAAAATCAATTACTTATTTTGTTAGGTTATTAACACTGCTGTTATAAGGGCAAAAGTATTCTACATACCGTTTATAAGGGATCTATAAGGGTGTAACCCTTATAAAAGCAATCATTATTTCAATGCATTCTCCATTTTGAATGTAATTGGGGTTCCTTGCTGGCCTACCTACACAAATATATCTTTAACTAAATGGTTCTACCTAACCTACTTTAGGTTAGGTAGAACCATTTAGTTAAAGATATATTTGTGTAGATACATATTATCAGAAGTGGCATTCTTATCCGTTGTTTTTCATAACAGAAAAAAAAACAGACCAAGCGCGAGTCGGACTCGCGCATGAAGGGTTCCGTACCATCTATATCTATATATATAAAAGGCAAAACTGACTGACTGACATATCAACGCACAGCCGAAACTACTGTACCTAGAAACTTGAAATTTGGTACATGGGTTCCTTTCGTGATGTAAGTGAGCACTAAGAAAGGATTTTCCGAAAATCGACCCCCAACGGGAAGAAATGGGGGGAGTAGCGGGAAACTAATTCTACGCGTACGAAGTCGAGGGCGTCCTCTAGTTATCTATAAAAAAATCACTGTAAAATATTTATTTCACGCTGTTTTTAGTATTTGTTGTTATAGCGGCAGCAAAAATACATCATCTGTGAATATTTCAAGTGTCTAGCTATCACAGTTCATGAGATACAGCCTGGTGACAGACAGACAGACAGACAGACAGACAGACGGACGGACGGACGAATGGATGGACGGACGGACGGACGGACGGACGGACGGACGGACGGACGGACGGACGGACGGACAGACGGACGGACAGACGGACGGACAGATGGACAGACGGACGGACGGACGGACGGACGGCCGGACGGACGGGCGGACGGACGGACAGACAGACAGACGGACGGATGGACGGACTGACGGACGGACAGAGAGACAGACGGACGGACGGACGGACGGACGGACGGACAGAGAGACAGACGGACGGACGGACGGACGGACGGATGGACGGACGGACGGACAGACAGACGGACGGACGGACGGACAGACGGACAGCGGAGTCTTAGTAATAGGGTCCCGTTTTTACCCTTCGGGTACGGAACCATAAAAATCAAAAATAATATTATGCAGCTTTTAATGTTATATGGCTAAAAAGCAAAATATTCAATCATTATAAGGGGAAGTTCTAATGTACTCATAATGTCAAAGCCAAAATCTCTTATAAACAACTCTTACAAGGGGAATTCTTATTGTGGTCATATTACTCGGTCATATTAGCCTTTATCCAACCTAAATTATAAGAATAGAGGCTGTGATAGCTAAAATCTCTTATAAACAACTCTTACAAGGGGAATTCTTATTGTGGTCATATTACTCGGTCATATTAGCCTTTATCCAACCTAAATTATAAGAATAGAGGCTGTGATAGCTAAAATCTCTTATAAACAACTCTTACAAGGGGAATTCTTATTGTGGTCATATTATTCGGTCATATTAGCCTTTATCCAACGTAAATTATAAGAATAAAAGCTGTATTAGCCAAAATCTCTTATAATTAGCTATTATAAGGACATTGGAAGAACATAATGCTTTTATAAAACAATTACAAGGGTTCTGGCCATATAAGCTTGATGTTATAAGGTTATTTTGCTAGTTGGGGTACCATGAGTTACAATTATTGTACTCGCTAGCAAGTCGAATGCTCTGTCCCTCGCACTCTATAAGAATACTGCGAGGTCTGCGAGGGACAGAGCATTCGATTCGCTAGCGATTATGAAAATTGTAACTCATGGTAAAGGTACTGGCAGAACAATATACGCCGCCTATAACTGTTCGATTTGCCACCGAATCGCCCGTTAAAAGCAATCGGTTACATCCAGTACCAGTGACCCGAAATGGCGTCAAAATTCCACATTAATACTAATGCTCGGTAGCCAATGTGTTAACGTATCGATCGGATGAAAAAAGGAATGTCATCGGGCTTCGGTTCTGTCAATTTTACGAAGTAATATTATTAGAATTGTAAGTCATGAATTCGATATTTGTTAGTATAGGTACTATCAGCCCAATGGAACTCCAACCCACCATAGAACAGTGTCACATTGACATTATAAAACAATTTGTTTGACTCTTCGTTCGACTTGAATCATAACGTCATTGTGACACAGTTATATGGTGCGGCAGGGTTGTTTTAGTTAGTGCGATAGGTATATCCTCATATTTCGTGATAAAGCGTATTAAGTTTTGAAATAATTTGTGAAGAGAGGTAGACGGCACACTATTAACCCCTTCTATGTCTTGACTTTAACTTTATTTTTACTTTTTTCTTTTCTTTTAACGTTGGTGCTATCTTAAAATTTATTAGTTGAACACATTTTATTATAGGTACTCTAACAATAATGTGATTCTTTTGTTACATGTTTCGCAAGTGGTAGGATCTCGCACAAGTTCCGCTTGATCTATTATTGCCCTCATATTACCCGCTAACCCTGCTCCGAAGGAACAGTGTTATCAATGTTTTGTTCAAGTTTGGATGTTCGTACACACAGCAACACACCTAACTAACCATTGGAGGCAGAGCAGAGAGAAAATATCAATGCTTGACAGGGATGTAGATATTTTTTTCATATTAAATATATTTACATCCCTTTCAAGCATTGACACTTATTCTCAGCTCCGTCTTTAATGGTCAGTTAAGTGTGTGGGCGACTGTACAATCTGTGAAGAAATAGCAGAGGCATTCCCTTTTAGGCCTTAGTATTGGCAATGCATTTAATTTCTGATACTGGAAATGCGTATGGGTCCTAGAGTTAATTTAAGAGTACTACCAAATAGATAGAGCTATATAGGTTTTTTATTCTTCTTGGTAAATATGACTATACATGTTTATATTGAGAAATACATACTTAAGTACATAGAGAACATCCAAAACTCAGGATCAAATACTCGCGCTCATCACACAAATATTTCACTATCCATACTATCCATACTAATATTATAAATGTGAAAGTGTGTCTGTCTGTCTGTTACCTCTTCACGCTTAAACCGCTGAACCGATTTAGATGAAATTTGGTATGGAGATAGCTTGAGTCCCGGGGAAGGACATAGGCTACTTTTTATCCCGGAAAATTAGACAGATCCCGAGGGAGCCGCGATAAACGACTTCTACGCGGACGGAGTCGCGGGCAAAATCTAGTTTATGATTACTCTTATTTATTTGACAGTAATGGCGGCCGAGTTAAAAACAATGCAATAACATGCCAAAAGCGATATAGTTTTACCGAGTAGCATAGAAGTTCTGAGACTTCCGAGTACTTGTTTGCCTTCTTCATCAAAAGTTTTCTACGTAAAATAACCTAAAATACGATACGATGCTTTGTAAAAGCAAACTTATTATTTCGCAAGACAAAGTTTAAACGAAAAATAGACCAAAGAAACGCATAAATATTAATCTGATATTTCCAGTCTGTGAGATTCATATGTGTGTCATCGTTCTTTTTTTTCAGATTTAATCTGTATACGTTTAGTAACAACAGCTGGTAGCTTCCGCTGTCCAATTTTTTATAAATAAATGTGTCCGTTTTCACCTATTATGTATATTTTTTATTGTTTGATATTTCAATAACTTTTAGACAGCAGAAGTAAAACGACTATCGGCAAATTTCAGTTTCAGTAAACCCATCACTTTATTTACAAAAAACAACAGAAGTAAAGTCTAGGATCAACACGTTTATCTTACTTAACTACGTAAAAAAAATATGTTTTTAATGGCCATTTATAATAAACAACTAAATCCAATTAGCTTTTACAAGTTTAAAAAGTTTGCATTGTCATGAATAAATTAAAAAAGAACTGTACATTCGAAATTCAAAACACAATATTCCAGCCAGCCAGTCTATAGGCGTTCCGGTTTGAAGTAACGGACTCAATTAAGCTTGCCAGTGTTGAGTGGAGCAGCGAAGTGCTTGAGCGCGGTTACGGCAGAATATGGCAACACTAGCCTAAATAACGTTGATAATTACAGTTATAAATACACGGTCTACCACGCTTATGTCTATTACATCATTATGATTACAGACAAAAAATAAGAAGAACTGCTATTGTAAAGTGATATATTTAAACACTGTTATAATAAGTACAAATTAAAGGGTACATGGAAAGAACATGTCTAGGTCACCGTAGTAACTTTTTGAGAAATCGCGATTTAAAAGTTAGGAACCATATTATTTTTTACGTTATTTTCGTGTACGGGATTTATATCAAGAATTATATCTGTTCTGTAACGGAGTGGTTCATTGTATACTCCACAATTTGAATGTAACCCGTGGAATGTCATGTCATGTCATATACCTAATGTAATGTATTACAATATCAATATTATTTCGAACGGCTCTTGCTTGAGTTCCAATTTTCCAAATTCTAGTAGGTATCCAACGTTGGAAACTGGAACGCATGAAACGTTAAAATGTCATTTTTAGGGTTCCGTAGAAAAAATGAAAAAACAGAACCCTTATAGGATCACTCGTGCGTCTGTCCGTCCGTCTGTCACAGCCAATTTGCTCCGAAACTACTGGACCGATTGAGCTGAAATTTGGTACACATAAGTAAATTGATGACCCAAACACAGATGTGCAAAGTTTTTTTTTTAATAATGGTCGTTTTTGAGAATAAATTAGAAAATAAAAAAAAAATTGCATACCTTACCATGTCATATATTAAATGAAAGTACTCGTTATGAGGATCTCAAATATATTTTTTTATTATTGTAAAATAAATAGTTTTGATCTTATTCATAAAAAAAGACGAAATTGACCATTCCCCCCGATCTCCGAAACTACGGAGCCTAAAATTTTGTAAAAAAAATCATAATATAGTTCATTGCTTGTAGATTACTGGAAAACCTATAAGACTTCTATCAATTGGAAATGAAGTGGTAAACTCAATATAATACGTTCACTTACGGAAAATTCTACGGAACCCTCTCCACGCGAGTTAAACTCGCAATTGGCCGGTTTTTTTAAAGTGACTATACCTACCTATGTTCTTTACACATAGCAAAACGGTTACAATATCCATACAAAAACATCCTAAGAAAGGCAAGGAGGCGATGTTTTCCAGAGGTTCAACCGTTATTTGTAAAAGGGATAAACTAGCAAGTGTGTGCCTATCCGAAATAAAAGCAAGAGCGAGTTCGAGAGAGCGACATAAGTACCAGGCACTCAACGCCCGTGAAGAGCTTGCAGGTTTTAATTGTACTATCACCTCTTTGGAGGCAAACTGTTTAATTTTATGCAGATCTTTCTTTTTTAGAGTGGCAACACTAGCCCAACTGCCATCGCAGTACAACAACCTTAAACTTTTAAGGTTATAAATGGTGCTAGGTTGACAGCTGTCAGGGGCTCTACTTTGAAATCAGTAATTCGAACTTCGGATCGCCCCATCACTTTCTTGCGAATTAGTGACGCGTCGAGAGCAAAAGGGATAGCAATAGACGAAGTTCGAATTTCGGATTTCAAAGTAGAGCCTCAGGATTGCCTTCCATCTCGCCGCTATAGTATACTTTTATAGTTTATCTTTCCAAACTTACGTCACTGGTTCTGACTGTAGGAGTGAAACCAACTGACGATGCACTGCAAATACCATCATTCAGCTTCTTCTCACAGAGCTCTATTCCTTTCGTCATAGCCATTTCTTATGCGTGAATTATCCAATAACATCAGTAGTGGCGCGATTATGTCTACAACACAATTATCATTCACGCCATTGGCGCTCAAGTGCCACTCGATGACTCACATTGAGCTATCTCCAATCCACTCAGCGTGACACGCGTACGTCGTCCTTGTAATTTCTATTCTCCTAGTACATTACCCCAAATTCCAAGCTTTGGAAGCTAATATTTATTAGTTATTACATAATGGGCTGTGTCTGTGTGGCGTCCTTAGTAATTAATTATGTCGTCAACAAATAACTTCCAAGATGCTAAATTTTTACCATGAAAAATTCCATGAAAAATAAATACCATACCAAAATGCAAGACAGAACCCTGACCCACTATAGAACCGTGTGACAGTGATGTTAAAATCAAATCGTAAGAATTTTCAAACAAAATGCCACTGTGACACAGTTCTATGGTGGATCAGGATACATCATATGGATACATACAATTGGAGTGAGTAATTATTATCCCTTGCATACACACATACATTAAATCACGCCTGTTTCCCAGAGGGGTAGGCAGAGACCACTTCTTTCCACCTGCTACGATCTTGACAAATCTCTTTCGCTTCTTCCACATTCATACATCGAGTAATGCACGCACGTCGGTTTCGGGTACTTAAAATTCGGCCCTTTTCCAGTATTTCTCCGATTTGATTCGAAAAAATACGCCTAGGGCGGCCCGTTCCGACCCTTCCACTCACTTTCGCTCTGTATATCTCTTTCGTCAATCTTCTTTCATCCATCCTTTTCAAATGACCGAACCATCGAAGCATGCCCTTTTCAATCTTAGTAGTCACTACATCTTCTTTTAGTCCACTTTTGTCCTTTAAATTATCGAAAAAAATCTTAAATATTTTCACAAGTTATCTTTACCATCATTCCTCATCTACTTCTTATTTCGAAGATGTGTTTGTTGTTATTATTACTAGTTTATATGTGTATACACAAACACTTGCAATTCAAGGCTGAACTAATTTGCTATTTCTCACAACCCATTAGAAATATCATGTTTTTTTTACTAAAAAAATATAGTAGAGTGCAATCTCTGGCTCTCAGCACTGTATTACGTGAGAACTCTTCACACCGTCTAGTCTCCTAGTACCCATGCCCGCTAATATTAGATCGCTATGAATAACTCGAGCGTGCTTGCATTAAATTGGGATTTGGCCTCGTTTTGGATTTATCTTCCCTACGAGGCATTTTAGGTTCAGTTTTAGACGAGCTGGCACAGCTGGTTTGGTCTTAGTTAGAAAATACGCTTAGGTATATTAATTTATACCCTATTTTACGCGGTAAAATCAAGTTGCTTTTGACAAGTTATTGTATTGTTTTATCTCGGCCACCATTACTGTCAAGTAAATAATAGCTAGTAACGTTGATAATGCGGTCACATGTCAAAACCAATATGGTTTTGCCAAGCAGAATAAAACCCCAGAGCGATGACACTTATAATACTGATGTCGAGAATTCTTCTTTTTTTATTTTTTTATTCTACTCTCGTAAAGACTTACGTCCTAACTCATAAACGCACTACAAACCTATTTTAGTTGAAGTATGCTTTGTTGTTTTTATCATTATTATTATTATTGTAATGTCACAATGACAGTTAAGATCAATACGTACCTACTTTTTAGCTTTTGTCATTATTGAATGGGAGAGTTAATTTTTGTAACATTTTAAAAATTCTAAATAGAAAAAAACCAGAACATAATAATGAAATGCCATTGACCACATCTGCGGGATTCGGGAAAGATTCGTGTTTGCGTCTCTTACTTTAACATTAATAAAGAAACAGATGGCAACACGAATACTCGCCGAGCCCCGCAGATGTGGCCCCAGCATGCGAAATATGATTGACCATAAGAAAAATCGTCAATGTAATGTAATCTAAATATCTTCACGTGTGCTTCATATTTTTAAAAAAGAAAACTTAAAATCAAATGTTTGCAAGATTATGTTAATTTAAATAGAAATTGACCTCTTATATTTAATTTAAAAAAGTCTAAAACAACAAAATTATATTTAGAATCTTGATTTTCATTAAAATGTGCATCAAAGGTAGGCAAAGATAACCCGTTATTGCTCAAATTATTTATATACCTATTTCTGAACAAAACGGACCTTTGAAGTGAACTTTAAATAAAACTGCCACAAAACATTAGTTGATAGTCAAAACGGCATATAAAAGGACTAACAAAAACTTTTTAGACAACCCACAGTTTCAATTTCCACAATAAGCTGCCCTTTTTATTGAATTACATTTCGGCTAGGGCGTGTCACCCTGGAGGATTTTGACCTTTTTCCGTCACACATTTTTCCCGCAATGTTGGCTATCCTGGGAGCCAATACAATTTATAGCTTGTTTTAGGTTTGCGTTCGAATACTTGTACAAATAGCAGACAATCGCAGAAGTCATTGAGTCTGACACAAGCAGGCGTCAATTTTATTCTGTACTCGACCCGCCCTCGCCTCGATGCGGTGTATGTGATTTTTGTGTAACACACGTACAGTCACCCAATAAAAATGTTGAGCATACTTAGAACCTTGTCATTGTGAATGTCATTGTCATTGTCATATGTGTCATTTGATGTTTTGTTTTGAAGTTTACTATGACAACGCACTAAAGTGCTTAACATTTTCGTTGGGGTACTGTACATAAGCCAGAATTTATTAGACATAAAAACCTTCCGTGAAAATCTTACTGTGGCACGTTTTATAAAGCTACAAATTACAATTTACAGGTTACAAGTTTCCATTTGACACAACGTCGACCAATGACGACCAGCCATTTGAGCAGTGTTGCCAGTTTAGACCTGTAAAATTGTTACTTGTAGCTTTATAAAACGTGCCCCTGTGGCCCGTTTCACGAAGCTACAAGTTACAAATTACAAGCGGAACTCTCTTTCTAGCAAAAGGAGTTAAAAAGAGACTTCCGCTTGTAATTTGTAACTTATAGCTTCGTGAAACAGGCCCCTGATGGTGTAACCCGCATTAATATCCGTTGCGTAGTTTAAAGGACCAAGCGTAGGTACTACAAAGGGAAGTACCTTTTTAGAGTTCCGTATACAAATGGAAAAAACGGGACCCTAATTACTAAGATTCCAGAGTCCGTATGTCTGTCACCAGGCTGTATCTCATGAACCGTGATAGCTAGACAGTTGAAATTTTCTCAGATGATGTATTTCTGTTGCCGCTATAACAACTAATACTAAAAACGTAATAAAATGAATATTTAAGTGGGGCTCCCTACAACAGACGTGATTTTTTTGCCGTTTTTTGTTTGATATTAATAACGGCAACTGGTATAGTGTCTAATGTTGTATAGATAATGGTACGGAACCCTTCGTGCGCGAGTCCGACTCGCACTTGACTGCTTTTTTCCTTAAAATGCAAAAATCATTATACGAATCGCATTTTCCATAGTATTTAAGCTTCTCGGATTCTTCTATGGCATTGTAAACTTCGGTCCGAAATGTAAACATTGCATCATCAGCACCGTTTAGTCTGTCGCGACTTGGAGTAACAATAAAAATAATGCTCGTGAATCAAGCAATAAATAACGTTATACCGTTACGTTTAGGACATTAAACTGTGACTTTTTATTGTTGTTTTGGCGTAGATGTGTCCTAATTATGGATCTTGCGTCAGCTATTTTTAAAGTGCTTAGGAATGTCGGTGTCACATTCGCCGTTTATTTTCATTTGATATGCTTGACGATTGATATACGAGTCGCTTGTTAAGGAAACTGCGGTAAGGAAATACGTTAAATCGTTAATATTTAAACGAATGATTTGGACGTAAAAAAGCGTTTTGAATTTAGATTGTGTTAACTTTTGAATTTAGAATGAGATAGTTTAGCGGTTAAGGCGCAGTAACCTAACCACAGAACAGAAAAAAACGGTAGAAGTCTCAAGTGGGCGTGTAATGTGTGGCATAGTTATGCGGAGTTCCGCATAACCTACCATACTTTTGCCGCGATCGCTTATTTCGTTCCTTGATATTTCTAAAATAGGAAATAAATCCAGAAGCATGCCTTATTGTGCTATTTTGGAGTGTAAAAACGATAGCCGCACCAAAAACATTTTCCATGGTGGCGTGTAGTTTTTATGATAGGTTGAGTATTGGCGACAACAGGACTGATACTAAGCGAAGCTCATGCCACTTCCACTGTTTATTCTATTCCGTGAACCTAACAGACAAAATTACTTTTACATTTACATTTTACTTACTCTGATGTTTTTAAAACATCATCCCTATTTAAGAAGGCGAACGAATACACAGCACACCTGCCCCCTATTTCACCTTCTTGACAATGACGACAATTCGTTATACATTGCAAAGTCAACACGCTGATACATCACTGGGTTTCATATGAGCTGCGCGATGTACACTGAAATGTCACCTGTCACCTGTCACCTGTCATTATCGCGATGGTGAAATAAGGGGATGGTGGTAAGTGGGATCTGTGACTGTGAACCATAGACATTTGTAATCTCAAGACGACAATCCTGAGATCCCAAATGCTCTATGCTAGTATCTACCGGTTGTCTTATACCAACAAAGGAACACAACAACGCGAACACTGCTGCGTGGTGGTAGATTAAATGAAAAGATCGTGGAAACGATCCAGACTGATCTTGAACTAGGTGTTACCACTATAACTTCTGATTTAAGTAAATATGGCCGCTTTCACCATTCGATTAGACAAAAGTTGCAAAAAAAATATGCCTAATAAACAAAACACAACTTCTGCTCAATTTACGAGCTATCATAGTTTAATAAACTGAGCGTTGCAGGTTGCAGGTGGACGGGCTTTCGATATAATGTGCATGGTATCGAGCTTTAAGCTCAAAGCTTTGGAGTTAGAAACTGGCAACTAAAGTCCAGTTAAGCTACTCTCACTCCGATATCACTGCATTTCTATACTACATTTGTTTAGGTGCTTCAGGGGATTGTGAATCGAACTTAAATCGCGTAGCTGCCAAGAAAAATTCATACAATTAGCGCCGGGCGATAACGTTTCTCACCACTTATATCAAGTCCGATTTACACGATTTTTGAATAAGTTGAAGTTGTTATGATTAGACCTCGTTATCTTGTCGCATTGACGTCGCTCTGTTGTAGGGATTGAATGTTTATTTTATCGACCCTCTCTATCTCGATGTTTGTAGTTTATATTATAATACCACAATGCGACTGATATTTTGCCTTTTAAATTTCTGCTAAATCTCAATATGGCGTAGGTATTAAAACTTCTTGATTAAAATTAAGAAGATTACCTCATTATTCTAACAAGATGCGATAAACTTATATAAATAATTTACCTATTTGCAAATATTTAGGTACCTATTATTTATTTATTATTGATCCCATTATTTTCTATCACATTTTTAGTAGTGATTGTCTTTGACTCATTGTCAGTGACGTGACATATACCTCTAAGTACAATACCATCGACATTTAAATAGTCGATAAAATAAACATTCAATCCCTATAAAAAAGTGACGTCAGTGCGACAAGATAACGGGGTTTAGATGGTGCTACCCTTCCACACTCCGACTGACAGACTGAGTATAGAACGAAATTCCAGATACAGCAGAAGCATAAAAATAATTTCTGAATACTGAACACTGATTGTATAAGCTCTCGAGGAATCTCAAATGTATATTCTCCTTTTTTTGTAACATTTTTAATGATGTAATTATCTTTTAATTAAGTTTAATGTAATCAGTGATTCGTTATACCTAATTGTTATGAAAAGCTATTTAGGTTCGTTACTTTTTTTCGTTTTTTTTTTTCAAGAAATATTTTCTTGAATAGGAAAACGTACAGACCTAGATTTTTATAACAACTACAACATTTTAAAAATCGTAAAAATTGGACTAGGTTTAAAGGAAAAAAACGTTATCGCATTTTGTATGATTTTTTTTTAGGTGCACAACCCTCTTAGCTAAATGTAAACAAAACATGTGACATAGTGCATCAACAAATAGAAACGGAACACTGAAACGTCACAGCCCGACAAAACAATTTTAATTGGCTATTTAACTGAGCCACGTCACGATTCGTCAGTTAAAATTTAATTTAGTACCTAAACAAATGATTTGTAAAACTATAATAAAATGTCAACGACGTTATAGATTAAGTTAAATTAAATTAAACAAAATATGAATTAACCTCGTAATAAGAATCTAATTTTGATCTGTCCGACCAATTTTCATAAAACTTAGCTCATTGCTAAGTTTGAAAATCTCGATAAGATCACTATCACTACAGATTAAATAAAACTGTATAATTGATATTGGCTATTATGAAACCGCGATAAGTTTGGGATTGGAATAGCTGTCAATTCATATACACTTGACGTAAGTATATGATAAAACTGCCACCTCTAATCCCTTTCTAATCGCGGTTAGATAATATCCGTTCCGCCCCTGTGCGACGCCACAGGATTGCCTACTTATACCCTTCAGTTGGTCTGGGTTTAATAGACAGGTTTAAAAACAGCAAGCAAACCGGAATTCATTTTTATTTACTTACTAGCGGCCCGCCAGCGGCTTCGCCCCGCTGCAAATTTCTGACTTTCCCGGTGGATTTTTCAATTATTTTCTGTCATACAAACCTTATCCTGACAATGACGAACACAACAAAAAAGAAATCAGCCAAATCGGTCCAGTCTTTCGGAAGTTATGCGATCACATACATTTTGGCGATTCATTTTTATTTATACAGATTTTAGATTTCTTTGCGCGAAAAGTTAAATCAAGTTTGTTTTAAATATAGAATTTACTAAGAACAAAACTAAGCTACATTTGCAGTTGCAGACTTTAAGCCAATCAAATCAATGTCCCAGCGCATATTATCCGACACTCAACAGGTATAAATGCCACCTGTCATGGCTGGCTTGGCGCCAAACCTGACAGCTACTGCTGCCAACCTAACGTGACAAATAAGGCGATTACTGTTCCAATCTGTGGTAATACGGTTTTGTGTGCCTGGCGTGTGATCGGTTTGACGAGACCATTTCTATTGTATTTGTTTTTATGGTTTGGCTGGCAATAGCGTTGGTGGAGTAAGTACGTTTATTGCGATAAAATGTTTTTGATTGCTGTCAATAAAGTTTACATTTGTTGTATGCACGAATGGGAGTACTTTAACAAAAAGTCAAAATTGATAAAATGAATATGGGCTAGGAGTATGCAGAGATCGGAATAGGCAGAGCTAATTTGCCTAAACTTGACGCATATTCATTCATGCGTGAGTGAGATGGGAATACATTATTGAATGAACATGCATCAAGTTTAGGCAAATTAGCTTTACCTATTCCGATCTCTGCTAATATGTCATTGCCTTGTATTGCACTCACTTTATCAACAGCGGTATTATCTTGTCTTACAGATGGGCCCTTTCGGATAATCTTTTGTTCTATTACTCACACACACTCAGCTGTTCGAATGTGCAGGTTTCCTCACGATGTTTTTCCTTCACCGTAAGAGCATCGGGTAATGAACTTAAATTAGAAGAAACTAGTTGGTCACTAAGTACATACTAAGTACTAATCATTAATTGATACTTGTACAAGTACGCGGGAACTTAAAATATTGTGTAATTAAAAGTCTGAAAGAAAAATATTGAATGAAAATATATTTACGATTAAGATTACGAGGTTGATTATAAAAATGCCAAGAGTTTAAATACATTAGTCAGTTTTTACTTATAAATTATGTCTCAAATTGGTAAAAAAACATTAACTAAAGTCATATTTTAAACAAGCGGCCGATCTCGCTTTCCTTCGGTTTTTGTGTTATATGTAAAACGCGTAAATAATCCAGAATTTATTATACATAAAAATCTTCCGTGAAAAATTATCTAACTGATGGTGAAAACCGCATCAAAATCCGTTGCGTGGTTTAAGAAGATATCGTTAGCGGATATACAGACAGACAGACAGACAGACAGACAGACGCGGAAAGCGACTTTGTTTAAAGATATAAAGATAAAGATAATATTAAAATAATTACCTAAGTAAAGTATGATAAAAATAGTTAAACAAGGTTATTAAAACAAGTTTTGGTTACATTTTTGGTTGAATTTTACTAAATGAATGACTCGAGAACTGCCACATTTAATTATCTAAAAAAATATGACTAAAGACGCAACGCACGCGCGTCATGTGTCGTAGCCAATGTCTACGGCGTAGCACATTCGTAGCGCAGGTCAAATATGTTGCTAATACATTTCGAGTTTCGACCTACATCCGATAATCCAAGCAGTATAAATTAAGAAGATTGTGAAGCTGAAAATTTCCATACAAAATTCGATAACGTTTTTCTTCCTTAAACCTAGTCCGATTTTTTCGATTTTTGAATACGTTGTATATATAATGAAAAACTAGGTCTGTACGTTTTCATTTCCAAGTAAATATTTCTCGGCAAGAAACAAATAAAGAAAATAAAATAAAATAGTTTTTCATAACAATAATCAACATTATTAAAAAAAACAGACTTGATTTAGGGGGTGAGAAACGTTATCGCCCGGAGCTAAATTTGTATGGGAAAACTTTGACAGCTACGCGATTTAAGCGTCGAAAGGTCGTCTTAAGAGGATTGTGAACAGACGCTTAAATCGCGTGGATGTAAAAAAAAACCATACAAATTGAACCCCGAATAACGTTTCTCTTCCCCTTAATGAAGTCCGATTTCCACGATTTTTGAATATGTTGTTTGTAGTTATTATGAAAAAGTAGGTGAAGTAATAGGTCATGATTTTTTTGATTTCAATTTATTCCTTCCTAAAAAATGTTTCATTTCACAATCCTTTTAGTGAAGCTGAAAATGCGATAACGTTTCGCTCCCCTAAAACCTAGTCCGATTTTTACGATTTCTGAATATATTGTAGATATTATAAAAATATTTCAATGGGTTATTTTACATACAAATAGACCTACACATTGACCGTATTCATTGCTTATGATTGTTATCTCGCTGTTGTTCTTTATCTAGACAGAGAGGAGAATAGTCAGGATACGGCAACAATGGTCCATTCATTAAAGCAGCTGAACTTTATTTCAAAGATTCAAAGGCTATTTTAGCCTAAACGCTGTATAAAAATACTCGGTTTATAGTAGCCGTATAATTGCGCGCTAATGGCTTCCTGCGAGACTCAATTAACGTGGGCGCGAGCGAGGAAGAAGAAAGTGCAAAGAGTTGAGAGCTAACGCAGAGAAAATGTATGGAAAAGTTTTTGTCAAAAAAGTATTATTTGGACAAGTTTTAGTTTCTTTTTAATACCAAAGTAATGAGTCCCAAAACGGTAGGTCTATGTTAAGTATAGTGGAGATCCTGTCGCCACGTTCCGACTCCATCATCAGATCAGCTCTTAGGCCTGGTTCCCACTATGCCGGACCGGCAATTTTGCCGGATGCCAGTAAGGGTAGTGGCTGTACAAATTATATCAAGCTGTTCACATTATGCCGTGTGAACAGCGTCATAAGCCACTAGCCTTACCGGCATCCGGCAAAATTGCCGGTCCGGCATAGTGGGAACCGGGCCTTAGATACCATAATATTGCATTGTCATCGGGTTTACATTATGTATGTGGTCCAAATTTCAGCCCACTCGATTAACCAGGAACTGGCTCAAAATTTGCTTGCTTATCATAAAGCGTACAACTTACATACTTACATACGAACAGGACATCTCCCTAATCCTACTAATATTATAAATACGAAAGTGCAACGGCTGGACGAGTTTTGATGTAATTTGGAATGGAGATAGCTTATATTATAGGTAGCTTTGATTAACATTAAGGCTACTTTTCATCCCGAAAATTGAAAAAGATTCCGAGGAAATAACGATAGGAAGCCATTCGACCGCATATGAAATTTTGTTGCATTTCTGTTTATATTTTAATTTCCAAACATTGAAGCACGTTCAAGGAAAATAAACGAGTTGATTGTACCATACTTGCCAGGTTGGAAACCCTTGAAATCTCAAAGTTCATCAACCCCAATTAAGGTTGCTAAAGAGATAAGATGTCTCCATCCTCAACAGCTCAGTTTTGGCTTTAGATCAGAAAGGGGGGTAAAAGGGGGAGGTTTTTGGCACGAGAAAGCTGATAAAAAAATTATAGAGTGCGTGTGAGAGTTGCCAAGTGGGGTAGAATAATGTTATCCCCATTTTTTGTAGAATATAGCGGAATATTAAGTAAATAGGGCAAGATAGGCGGATTTTATTTTAGACGGAGATGGAAAGGTAGGCCTACGTCAATATTAATCTGAAGTTCTAGCTAGCTAGGTCAACCACGGTGTTTCAAAGTTCTGTAAGATTTTTGGTCAAATACAATAGGGAATATGTATGGATTTTTTAAATCGCATTTGTCAACAAAACATAGAAATACCGTAAAAGACATCACCAAAAGTGAAATTAAAATTAAAATCGGTCAAGAAATACGGATGATAAAAACATTTTAAACTGCTAATGAGACAGAGAGATCCGAAGTGCACCGGTGACGTCATTGTGCAGTTCGGCCTTATAAACTCCACGTAAAATTACCACGCAATAGCTTACAACGCAACCAATCAGCAATAGTTACGTAGAAATAACATAAGTTAAATATTTATATCGTGGACATCGCATAGAAAGAACCAACTGAAACAACATGCTAAATATCGAAATTTCAGTAAGTTATGATTATTTCGATAACCGTAAGACTTGTACTGGACCCACTGTTAGGCTGTTTACGTAGAGAGGCTCATATATATACTCGTACAGGTTGATTTTGGACCCCTGAATACATGACACCCTGTATAAAGTATCACATCTTTGAGTATTATATTTATAAAAAAAAACAGCGGACAATGTCGCACCAATTGACCTCCAAACTAAGCTCTAGGCTTGTACTATGGGTACTACACAACGATTTAAATACATAGAAAACATCCAAGACTCAGGAACAAATGTTTGCGCTCATCACACAAACATCTGCCCTTAACGGGATTTGAACCCAGGACCGCTAGCTTCGTAGGCAGGGTCACTACCAACTAGGCCAGCGCGTCGTCAAGACACAATGATCCAAAAAACCTTCTTTTATATAATCTTTAATCTTTCTTAAAATATACTTGAACACGTGAAAAGGCTTTATCAAAAACCTGAAGCCGATTTCCGTTAAATTAGACATCTTTTTCCCCCGCCTATAACGAGTGAAGAGTAACAGGGATAAATGAAGTTTCGTGTTTCAGTCCAGAAAAGGGATAAAGCGACTTAGCGTCTACTTGAACGTTGTTCAAGCCGAGTGGTTGTCCCGAACTTTGCTATTAGGCTGAGGTCTAAAATACTGAGGCTTCATTCGATGATAGTCTATATTGTATATAGCTTGGTACAGGGTGTTGTGAATAAACATAGACTTCGTTTTTTGAAGAAAATTTTAGGCATTAAACAGTATAGGCATTTTGTATTATGGAAGTTAATAAATAAATATCAGGGGGGGACAATGTCACACCAATTGACCTAGTCCCAAACTAAGCTCTAGGCTTGTGCTATGGGTACTAGACAACGATATAAATAATTATATAGAGAAATATATACTTATGCAAATACATAGAAAACAGCCATGGCTCAGGAACAAATATTCGCGCTCATCACACAAATATCTGCTCTTACCGGGATTTGAACCCTTGACCGCTAGCTTTGTAGGCAGGGTCACTACCAACTACACCAGCGCGTCGTCAAAACGTTTACAACGTTTACGTCGTCGTTATATAGTTTCCAAATTCCCCATGCTGAGTCATTTGGATTGCTCACCCTGTATAAGTCAAGTTCTGAGTCACCCTGTAGGTATACTAGCGAAAGGCCGGAGAATTTAAGCAATACCTGTCTCAATTGGGATACACCCATTTTTAACAATGTATGAAAATTACAAAACCATTTCGAGGAATAGGCTTTTGGAATCGATCCCAGTAGTTAAATTAAAAAAATATGTTACAATGAATTAATTATATTAAAATTAAGAAATGACCTTCATTTGACCCGTAAATGCCCGTCCCAATTGAGCTGTATCAAGCACTTTTGTGGTTTTACATAAAACACATAAAACCTCTGCAATATTTTATTTTATAAGTACAATTAAGATATCTAGCTGACACCTAAGTTTGAAGACAGCTGTTGTCATGTCAAATTTATTTGTTTACAAATTGACTGTAATTCTTATGATGAAATTAATATATTAATGAGACCATTTCTCTTTTGAGTTATGTGTGATAAATGTTAATAATTTGTGTGGTAATGTTTTACAAGAGGTTCAAAAAGACGGCATCAACATTTATTGTAGAAACTCATGATTGGAAGTATGGAATCCGCCTTTTCAACAAATTTTATGTGATTGTGTTAAGTAAATCTAGTCAAGAAACAAGGTCATGTAGGAAGTGTTGTATTAACTGAGGTCTAGGTAATAAGCAATGGTTGAATGATTATATACTCTTAAATAATAAATTATATCATATTGCGATTGTTTGTTTACATTATGTTTGAATGACGTTCGTCTATTATGACTTTGAAAACAGATCACAGATAATAAAAAATCGTCTTTCTAAATCTTATACGAAGTATACCCGCCTTTTATAAATATCTAAGTCATCTTGTCGTTACAAGTAGGTAAGGTTACTTTAATTTAATTAATTATTTTAAATATCAATAATACATTTAATCATGAAATGCTTCAAATTAGTTTCTTATAAAAGGCTATTCTTTCGAATAAAAATGTAAAATCAAGCAGTTATTTTTTTTTGGTGTATCCCAATTGCTGAGATAAGAATTTAATATGAAAGTTACGGCATTCATTTCCCAACTTCTCTTTATTATCCTATAACTAAAAATTTCACCATAATTTACCATTTTTAAATGACGTATAACCCTATTGCGGATTTACGAAAATAAGTCTGTCCCACACAGATAGAGTTTATAATTGGGCGTAAGCTTTTTACGAGTTTGGGTGGGTTACCGATTAGGGATGTCAAGGGTCGTCCCTAAAAAGACATTGAGCGAGTTTTAGAAGGTATTCAATCTGATTCAAAGGGTCCCCTAACCTTTGGCTAAATTCCACTAGTGTATAAATAAACCGATATATTTACAATGAAATGAAATGAAGTCGTTTTTATTCCGGAAATATAATAATATTTTAAGTAATAATACGCATATCTACCTATCTGAGCCTTGAATGTTTTTTTACATATTTAAGTATGTATTTCTCTTTATACCTTTGTTCATCGAAGGCTCTCACAGATCAATAGTCGGACTGAGGCCGAGAGGGATGCAGCTACCCGTTAGAATGAGAGATGTATAAGAAAAACATGAGAGAGATGATGATTAATTAAATACTGTAATAATTTATAATTAAGCGCAATAAATGTGTTATATTTCTATTTCTATTACATTATTAAAATTAAAATTATTTTCGTATGTTTTTGTATGAAACGATTTCTTTTTGTGCAATATTTACTTATGTATAACTTTCTCCTACTAACAAATAGGTTTTTCCCTCTCGGCCCTGCCTGTCAGATTGTTGGTCTGTGGGAACCTCTATGCTCGCTTCCAATACTAAGACCGTGGAAAGATTTATACCCGTATTTATAGACATAAATGACTTAAGAAACAATTTTTGTATGACTTTTGTCATTACTATTGCTGAAGTAATTACTTTTCTTGACTATAAATACGGGTGTTAGTGACTTCGACTACAAATACAAATTGTAAGCTAACTACAAAAATAAGTTATAAATTGAAAAGTGCAAGTTATTTTTATCCCAATTAACCATAGTCGCAATTAAAATGCTACTATCCCAACCCGTTGAGGTTGAAGACAAAATGGGAATATAATATCAGTCTCTGTATTAAAATACTTATTAAAACACTCATGGCTTGAAAAAGACAACTTTAAGCCCTAGTGTAGGAAAATCTCTTTTTAATTTGTCATGAAGTTACAATCGCAGAACGTTAAAAAAAGCAACACATTTTCAGTTACCAGGCACAATATTTTATTTTCGTTCCAACTAGGAAGAAATAGGAAAGGACGCAGAGTGAAGTGCCCATCTAGAGGTTAAGGGGCAGAAGGGTGCTCCACGAGAGGCCCTACGGCAGAAAACTTAGGGGAAATAGCAACTAGCACAATAAACCGACAAAACTTGAGGATTATGGCTTGCAATTCTACTTATAAAATAAGTGTGAAAGATATTATTGATGTTAAGAGAATTGTTCAGCGACGCTTATTTAAATTGCGTAATGTTATTTTTTCCCTACAAAAGCTCCTGGCGATAACGTTTTTCACCCCCTAAATCAAGGCCACGTTTTTTGAATAGGTATAAAACTAGTTTTGTACCTTTTTTGTTCATTTGTTTCTGTTTTCTTGAAAAGGAAAACGTATAGACATAGTTTTTTATAATGTGTACAACATATTCAAAAATCGTAAAAATCGGACATGATTTAGGGGGTGAGAAACGATTCGTTTTGTATGGAAATCTTCAGTTTCACAATCCTCATAAGAACTTTGTGACTGTCTTTTAATTATATATATATATATATATAATTATATATGTTAACAAATAGTTATTTATGTAACTGGTACATAATGAAGCTTCTTAAGGTACGAGCGCCGAGGTTAGAACGCGAGCTTGCGAGCGCTCTAATTATAGGCACGAGTACCTTAAGAGCTAATTATGTACCGTTGCATACATAACTTTTTCTACAAGCTTAGAATGATAATGACAAAAATAAACAATCGCTAACTTTTCTCTCGTCTTCACTCGATTTTTCTGCTAACAAATTACTTGTTAGCAAAGTCATTTTCATTATTCCGATTGGCGTTAATAGTTTGTAAATTTTATTGCTAAATTTTTATAAATTTCATGCAATCTTTAATAGTTAGGTACTAAAACAGTTCTGACAATTTATCATAAAAGTTGGAATGCCAAACAAAACGCCATTTGTTGATATCCATATTGAACGTAACCATGGTAACCAAATAACAAATCGATGGATATTACTCATCTATTTTTAGTAACTTGATAAAAATGTAATTCTAAACACATATTTAGTCTCAAAAATAATTTTATTTTTAATATAGATAATTTTAATTGGTGTTAACATTTTTTAACGGTTTATTATACAAATTATTAGGATGTCAAGTGTTAACTAAACGCTAAGACTGATATCCGGAATGACCGTTACCATGGTAATAACAATGCTATAATAAATTATAGAACTGTTATTACCATGGCAACGCTAATTATAGAATTGTTTTTACTCTTCGGTTACGCTATAGGTGGTATTCTGACACCATTAACGATGTCAATATTAGCGGTTTATAGTACGCGAGTAGAAAAAAATATAAATGATTTCAATACGACAACTGAATCTAAGAATACGTATTTTCGTGTTTAAAAATGTACGTAGTGTGGGAGCGCCATTAGGGGTTAAGATCTAAAAGAGCCATTAGCCTCTCGACAAAGTCTTTAAAAGCACAATCGGGTCCTTAGAAAGCGCGAAGCGTAGGCGCATACTAATGAGCCACTTATCGACGCGTGCGAAATTGCCGCATAGTCAGGCATCTATATTATATAAAAGGCAAACCTGACTGACTTATATATCAACGCACAGCCGAAACTACCTGTACCTAGAAACTTGAAATTTTGGTACAGGGGTTCCTTTCATGATGTAAGTGAGCACTAAGAAAGGATTTTCCGAAAATCGACCCCCAACCGGAAAAAAGGGGGAGTAGCGGGAAACTAATTCTACGCGTACGAAGTCGCGGACGTTCTCTAGTATGTTATATATATGTATATACTAACTATATTTAAAAGACACTACTATATTATATATTATGCCATATAATATAAACATAGTACATATATTTTTTTCTCGCGGAATCTTAAGAAGGTACCCGAAACCGACGTGCATGCTTGACTCGATGTATGAATGTGGAAGAAGCGAAAGAGATATGTCAGGATCGTAGCAGGTGGAAAGAAGTGGTCTCTGCCTACCCCTCTGGAAAACAGGCGTGATTTATGTATGTATGTAGTATGTATTTTTTACGTTATTATTCAATTTATTTAACGCTTTTGTGTTCTTCTTGTTAGTTCTGACTCATTGTCTACATAAGGTGGAAGAGATCTTTTATAGTAGGCATAAGATCGCCTTTGTTCATTATTATGTTAAATACTATAAGCCGTGTAGGCTTAGTGGTTCAGGCTTTCAATTTAAAAGGGGGTCGTAGTTACGAATCCGACTCGCGCTTTTAATGTTTAGAAAGAGAAAGCGGTGCGCCAAAGTTCATCTAAAATTGCAACTCCGATTATTGATACTCCTAAAATAAAAAAATTATACCGCTGGAACCGTAAACTTTTCAGAAGTTCTGAAATATGCAATGTGTAGATAAGACTAGGTTAGGTTAGGTTTGATTTATAAAAATCCTGAAAAAGTAACAGTTGCTGAAAAAAATACGTTAGGAGTTGCGATGATTATGACTTACAATACGTTATGAGTAAAAATAATTAGATGAGCCAGTATGGACCCAAGAGAAAGGACGTATGTAACGAACTTGATTTAGTATGTTTTAACAAAAAAAAAAGGGACTACCGTTAAAGTACGGAACCCTGTATAGGTACGTAACGTATACGTCAGTAAAGCAAACCATTCTTATGCGGAATCCTTAAACCGTAAAATGAAGGCAGGTCTACAAATAGACTTCTATCTAGGAGAGGTAGTTTAGTTTCTAGTTTATTATTTTAGGCTTTTAAAATAGGGTTTTTATACGATATATAAATAGTTAATGAGAACTATGGAAAAAGTGATTTTTTTGTTCGATTGTCACTTTTCTTTGATAGCGTACGGTAAAACAATGAAAAGGATGAGCATTGGAAATTGAAAATAAATAAATAAATATTAATAAAATACTTTGTTTGCCACAAATTACTAGAATAACAAGTATAACAATGGCAAATCACAATGACAAGGTTCTAATTGTGCTCAACATTTTCATTGACCGAATATCGTTGATTACCAAGTTATCAGAATGTGATATTGCTAGGTGACCAAGTCGGCAAGAAAGCCAACCGAAGAGGTTTGTAGTATCTTGAACATTTTTAGACCTTTTTTTCAATCAAACGGATTCAAACTGACATGAAGTTAGTACAGAACCAACTTACAATTAGTTCCAAAACCGGCCGCTAAACTACAGAGAAACAGTTCACTGACCTGATTTTCTTGATTGAGCAGTTTCAATTGGTCGTTGATAAGGCTGTACTTCGCGCTTTCTTCTTTCCTTAACGCCCTCTCTTTCTTCAGCTCTGGACTCCAAAAGGTCTTAATACTATGCATGCTGGAGCCTAGCTTCTGATTCGTCAGTTCCAATTCCTTCTTAAGGTTCCCAAGTTCCCGTTGCAGATCGGAATTCTGAGATTGCAGCTCTCCAAGGAACAGAGGAGGGGGTTCGCGCCGGTAGTAATCATCTTCAGGGGGGGGAGGTGGTGCGTAGGAACGATCGTAGTCGCGCTCGAGGGATTGGTAGCGGAGGGGCCGCGGGCGGCGGTGGTGGGCGCCCGCGGACGCTGAGCGGCCCCTCTCATCTGGTGCTGGAGAGGGCTCGTCATCTCTAGCCAGGTAGGGGCTGCGTCGGGACGGGCTCCTGTCGACCTGAGGCAGGCGGCCGCGCGTGCCGCCGGCCCATTCCTGGCGACGCCAGTCCTCGCGGCACGGCGGGCGCTCCTCCTCAGCTCCGTACTCCCTGAGATACAGCTTGGCTAGCGGGTCATCACCGGACTGCGCGGCGGCGGCGCGGCCACTGAGTCGCTGCGTCCGCATCGATCGCTCACTTGCGCATGTGCGAAAGCGCTCAGCGCTGAGCCGGCAGCGCTGGATTTCGGGATTGATTCTTTTAACGTGCACGGGAGGCTGTTTTTGAAATTGGAAGTTTCTTGACCTATGATTTCTTTTATTTAATGGTTTTTTAATTTTGTTGAAAATAATAAATAGTTAAGGTCGCTAAGGAATTACTGAATTTGGGTTAACTTAGCAGTAATTTCATTGCGTTACCTATTACAAATTTCAAAGTGTGTTGTAATGTGCAAAGTAAATGCTTTTCCTCCTCTTGTCTATCAGTCATTGGATACACGCGAATATAGTCGCATGAATAATAATCGTTACGGAGAATAGGAAATCTTCAAAGTAGCATTGTAAAATTATTTCTACACCGACATAACAAGAGACCAGGTGACAGATCATCTCAATTATACTCGACTAAATCATAATTATAAATCATATTTCATCAAAACCTAAAAACTTTGAACAAAACCTTAAAAACAAAATCAATTAAAGAAACATCTCCTATATCCCTTTTCTTATCTACATACAATGATACCTACATTATTTAAAAAATCTCGCCCCTTTTTTAAATTTTTCATGACAATTTAGGCTCTGGAATCCCGCATACAACCTCCCTATTTCTGGTCAAACCTTACGCCCCATTCACCTTACTCTATTTATATCTTTCCCAAGCACGTTATTTTTAAGCGCTGAAGCGCTTGAGGCAAACCCAAGACGCTGGATCCGTGACCCAATTCCGTCTGCCATCCTTGTTGCGTAAGGGTAATAGTGTATGTGCGTCCCTGTCAATAGTAAGGCCGACGTATGTCGGTCAGCTTGTAGCGATTCGGAAGTTTTAGGGATGGGATTAGTCGATAGTTCAAGATCTAGAATAAGAAATACCAATAGCAATAGTATGGTCGGCCTTTTTAAGTAGCACCCTTTAGTGCTTTGTCACAGGTATTCATGTTTGAACTGCTGCAATCTATACATATATCTGTCAAAAGCCTTAAAGCGACAAGGTATTAAAGTGAGCAACTAAGGCCAACTATACAGTCAGTGAAACCTTAAATGTATTATTTTGGTTTTTATTTTGTACAATAACGTGTTTACATACAAACATACAGTCAACAACTTTAATTATTGAGTCACTATAATATCTAGGAACCTTGTCGCAAAATTCCTCGTGAGTAGACCCTGTTCGGAACAAATATTTTATTGGTCTTACTAGTAGGTACAAAAGAGAATGAAATTTCTCACTGGTGGTACTAGTTGTAATAAAGGACCATTTTTACGGGGTTCTACGTTGACCGTACAAGATCATGTTTTTTTTTTCATGTGAAAAAGGAGGCAGCCATGCAAACGAGTCACCTAACGGTAAGTGATCATCTGTATGTTTTATAAAGCTACAAGTTACAATTATACAGGTCTAAACTGTCAACACTGCTCAAATGGCTGGACGTCATTGGTCGAGGTGGTGTCAAATGGAAACTTGTAACCTGTAAATTGTATTTTGTAGTTTTATAAAACAGGCCCCCAGAGGAATCGCAAGTGCGCTTCGGGCCTAGTCCTGCCACTAGTCCTTCCACTAGTCCGGCCGCCACGAAATTCCCCACTTTTTGAGGAAATTTTGCTACATTCTAAATGAATAACTCCCACGATGCATTGAAGAATATGGTTTCATAAAGAAACTAGGTTTAATTTCAAAAAGTTACCTAGTTTGTGTGCGTTGAACAAATTAGTTCACCTCAGTCCTCCGAGTTAGCAACGCATTTGCAGTCTTTGGTTTGCAGTCTTAAGATGGCAGTCTTATGAATGCAGATTTGTATGGGTCTCAGATCCTATTTACCATCCGGTGGTATGAGTGGTCGTTTGCCTTCTACTTGTCACTTTTTTAACCCTTTGAACGCATTACGTCAAATACAAAATGTGTCATACAAAACTCACACGCCAAACATGTTTGCTGTGCTATGCAAATTACATCTTAATTGACACGAAGCAAAGGCTCTTTTAATCTTGAACTTGTAACGGGTGTAGCCATCACGTGGCATCAGTGGCAAGACTTTCACATGACCACCAACCTACAAGTTACAAATTACAAGCGGAAGTTTCTTTCTAACTCCTTTTGGTAGAAAAGGAGTTCCGTTTGTAATTTGTAATTTGTAGCTTCCTGAAACGGGCTAAGAGCCATTACGCACCGTCGACTGGTCGTGGTGACTTTCTATAGTTTATATAGGTGTTAACGCACTTGTGGCCCATTTCACGAAGCTACAAGTTACAAATTACAAGCGGAACTCTCTTTCTAGCAGGAGGAGTTAGAAAGAGACTTCCGCTTGTAATTTGTAACTTGTAGCTTCGTGAAACGGGCCTTTGGTCGCCGGTTGCCCGCCTATGTTTTGGTCACCGAGAGACCGAGTCGCCAGTGACCAGTCGACAGTGCGTAATGGCTCTAAGGGGCCTGTTTTACTAAGCTACAAATTACAATTTACAGGTTACAAGTTTCCATTTGACACAACCTCGACCAATAACGACCAGCCATTTGAGCAGTGTTGCCAGTTTAGACTCGTAAAATTGTTACTTGTAGCTTTAAAAACGTGCCCCAGAGCCGTCTATGGCGTTCAAAATGTTAAAGTATCGATATCGACAGAGTCCCCACCCTCCGCATCCAGCCCCGATGAATGGAGCGGCAATCACGAACGTTTCGCGTAAGAGTCGTACTACGGCGCCACTGTCGCGCCAAATAATTGATAACTATTACGAAACCCGCAGTAAACCCGCTGACCCTGCCAAGCAGCAGTGCTCTCGCTGATTCTTCCGGTACCGGTAGTGGTACTGAAATTGTTTTTTTTTCCTTAATTAATGGCTTTCATTCCTTGTTTTAACAAGGTGTAAGTATTTCGCCATTGTCGAATTATAAACAATCACCATGAATTTATTAGAGAAATAAGTCCATGGATATCAGACGCGAGGACAGTTCGGTTAAAACAGAGGTCCCCAAACTTTTTTGTCTCGTAGACCACTTAGCATTTTTTTCGGTTTTGGGTGGACCCCCAGCTCATCTAATATCAAAAAAATCTTCGGGGTCTTTTACACGGATAAAAAGGGAGGTCTAGCCGGCTAAAAAATGACACAGGCTACAATTAAAACTTAGTGCAGAAAAATATTAAACACAAAATAAAAACTTACACGCATAAAAAATAAAAACGTTATTTAAGTACATAGAAAGATATGCGTTTATTTATATATTTATAAGAAAGTATTACGAAAGTATAGTTATCTACTATCTGTGTATGAATATGAATTATTTAATTAATGGAAAGCCAAAATTAAAGTCACGACCTGCTCAAAATGGGGATCCACTATCGCGGACCCCCATTTTGATATCATGGACCCCCAATTTATTTTCCCGCTCACATGGACCCTGCTGGTCGACATCGACCCCTGGGGGTAGGTAGATATAGACCAATTTGGGGATCACTGGGTTAAAGAGTATATTATGACGAATTTCACTTAATAGATGATTAGAGTGTTAACAGCTGTCAAAATGTATGAACTAACAGTCGATTTACATTGATTAACATTTAACATCGTTTTGTGAAATTGGTAATTAGGGCCGAGTTCATCAACCAATTTAACAGACGGTTAAGTCTTAATTCAATACATTTGACAACAACCGTCAAAACAATAACCGTCCGTTTAACTGTTTGGTGACCGGTTGCCCAGAATAAAAAATAGAATAGAGTAGAATCATTGTTGGTGAACACTGCACTTACTCTGGTAGACTAAACAGAAGCACATGTGGTTAGCTCCACACGCTTCTGTCAAGTCATTACTATACTTGGGTCAATCTCGATGATCCCAGTGACAGCTATAAATACAGTTAATTATGATACTTGATGGGCGTTTTCACTAAAAAGTGGTGTACCCAATTAAAGATTGAAATTAAGGATCTTTAACTTTGTCAGTTTGGTGACGAAAATTAGATATACAATTGACGTCCGCAATGTATGGCTAATTTTCGTCACAAAACTGACAAAGTTAAAGTTCCTTAATTTCAGTTCTTAACCCGTAAGGCCCACTAACAACGAAATTTATCAATGAAATGTTAATCTATTGTGAAAGAAATAAATTCGATTTTCTAATTTGATTATTAGTTATAAAAACAACAGAAATTCCATTTTACTTTCTTTGCACTAGAACTTTATTTGAATGCCTGGACGAAGGCCTTTTAAAAGGACTTTGGAACTTAGGAGGTTAATTGGGTGTGTACACTTTTTACCCGACTGCGGCAAAGCCCAAAAGGAGGGTTATGTGTTTGACTTTTATATATTATCTTTTTATATTTCAATGTCCGCTCGTAGCTAATAAACGGCTAAACCGAGTTTAATAAATTGTACATGGTTAGATTCGTCTTAACCACTAGAGTGTCATAGGCTATATTAAAATATTTAAATGTGAAATTGGTGAAATAAAAAATAAATGTACATTGAAATACATTACTTTGACGACATTATCCAAACAGCAGTTGGTCTTTTTTTAAAGCTTGCTTTTTTTAGTGTAAACGCCCTTGATGCCACATTAGAACAACAAACCTTTAAACTCTAACACAAACCTTTCGTCGTTGTTAGTTATTAAAATTATTGATTAACGGCTGAAACCTATATTCAAACCGCGGACAGATAAGGCTTACTTCGAGTTAAAATTTGACATTTTCCGATACAAAATGTGTCAAATTTTAATCCGAGGTAAGCCTATCTATCCGCGGTTTGAATATAGGGTTCGGCCATAAGACGACACGTTAGCCAAGTTCTGCCCTGATAATGAAGAATGTCAGTAGGTACGCCAAATCGCTTGAAACTTTGTAACAGTAATGTTTATAAATAAACAAACATAATACTTTTTATTTCATTCAAATAGACCCAGTAGTTTTGATTCTACAAACGTTTGAAATTTGGGTCAATAATATTAAAGCGCGTGGACGCCATCTTGCTTGAGTGACGTCATCGTTCAACTGCGCGGTACGCGCCCTTATATGAACGAGTAAGTTTACAGGGCTATATATTTTTAACCGTAATAAGTAGCCAGTTGAAATTTTCACAGAATACGTATTATTATAAAATCTATCGTTTAAAACTATAAAATGAACAATCAATCAAATCCCAAGAGGGGTCCCCATACAAGAAACATGAAAAAAAATCTTTATTTTTAGCATTTTTATACGGATTGTATTTTTATAATGACTTCCTATTTTGATGCTATTTTAAACTTAAATTGTAGTCTAATTTTCATTGTTTACGACTAAATAGCAATCTTAAGTAAAACTTCGGCAAATATGTGACAAAACTGATTTTATCAACACGATGATTTAGGCGGTCACCCTGTTTTAGACTACGCGTGTAGTTGCTTAACTTTGGAAGACGAAATACGGGTTGTATTTGTATGATAGCTTTTTATTTCGGTGTCACATTAAGCTTAAATGATAATCTAAACTCCATACTAACATATATAGTTTACGACCAAACAGTAAACTGTAGTAAATCTCTTACAAATATGTTTAAAAGTGCCTAGTTTAAATCAACACGATGTTTAGGTAAGCGGTGGTTGCTTAACTTTGGTGGTAGGCCTTTCTTTACAAATTTCGTGTTAAGTAATGTAGAATTAATATCGCTACCGTATAAAAGAACGAACTAAAAAACGTGATTTTTTGATTGACCTAGTAGTAGTTCTGATACTTCGTGTATTCATTACATCGATTTCAAATTTCGCGCGCGGGCGCTACCAGGTTCCTCACTCAAGGTAGTGTGTGTTGGTTTTTTTTTGTGGGACCAACGCCCTTTGTTACACTTTGGTACAATAGAGGACAATCTTGACTTCTACGGCTCCGACATATTAAACGAGTAAGATCACTTAAAACTACGGGTACGCTGTACGAGACCGCGTATATAGCGAACTGCGTGAATCATAATATTGTTGAATAGTACAGTCGAGTACAAAGATATGTATACACTTTTTCACCTTATTCCATTGAAATAAGGGCCACAAATGTATACATATCTTTGTACTCTACAGTACCTACCGCTGCAGGCTCGGCCGCCTGTGTCCCGCGTCTCGCACTTGGTTTTTAATTTTTGGCATGTTTCACCTTAGCTATCAACATACTTTATTGGTATTTTTATGTAAAAAACGGTGAACCCAAAATTAAAAGTGCCTATTTATTATTCTAATTTTATTTAACCAACTTACTCGACAAACATTACAAACAGAAAAGCCGGTCAGTGACATAAAGTTTGTTTAGTTAAACTGTATGTAATACAAAACAATAGATACCTAACCATTACTACCATAGTAACATCAAAACGAATTCGTAAAAATAATTACGAGTATTACGACTTACAAAGTTAAGCAACTACAAGCGTAGTCTAAAACAGGATGGGTGACCGCCTAAACCATCGTGTTGATAAAATCAGTTTTGTCACATATTTGTAGAAGTTTTACTCAAGATTGCTACTTAGTCGTAAACAATGAAAATGAGACCACAATTAAAGCTTAAAATAGCATCAAAATAAGAAGTCATTATAAAAATACAATCCGTATAAAGATGCTAAAACAAAAGATTTTTTTTCATGCTTCTTGTATGGGGACCCCTCTTGGGATTTGATTTATTGTTAATTTTATAGTTTTAAATGATAGATTTTATAATAACACGTATTCTGTGAAAATTTCAACTGGCTACTTATTACGGTTAAAAATATATAGCCCTGTAAACTTACTCGTTCATATAAGGGCGCGTACCGCAGTTGAACGATGACGTCATCATCCGTGAGCGCTAGCCGCCGAGTTTCGAGCGCCGCATACGAAGTTTAAAATTCAATATCTCGAAAAGTATTTGACGTATCGACATGATTTTTTTAAAGCAATTTTTTGTTTTTAATGAAGAATACGATAAGCCAAAAATCGAAACTGGCTGACATTCTCTATTGTACTTGCAGTAATCGACATTTTTGTGATTTTCACTTTTTTGCAAAAATGGCATCCCAAGGACATAATCTATATGTAAAAAATATATTTACAAGATTTTTCTTATTATAAATAGGTTTTTTATTTAACATGAAACGCAGTACTTGCACCTAAATGTTACTTTTGCTAAAAAGATCTGCAGCATTAAGCAGGTGCTAGAAGATTTTGCAGTACTTACTACGTTTACTGTATATTAATTTAGCATATAAATTTATTGCAACGAATATTAATAAAGCCAAACGCAGTACTCACCATTCCTGCATTTGTATGTAGCCAGAATAACAAAGAGCTACTCTCGCGACGCTACAACTAAACGCAGTACTCACCATTACTGCATTTGCTCGTAGCGAAAATAACAAAAACCAACTCTTGCGACGCTAAACCTAAACGCAGTATTATACAGTACTGCATATAAGAGAAGCAAGAGTGAGAGGAAGCTAGGCATGTACCGATGCCGCACGGTATAGTGCCGCGTTTCGCTCTAGCAAATCAGTGCGTCGGCGTCATTCGCGGACGGGAGCCCTCCTTATTGCAAACGCAGTACCTGCAAAATGGCGGTTTCGAGATAAACGCGATAAACATATTTCTTGATATCTACTCAAGAAATCTCTGTTATATAACTTTTAAAGTGTAACGTAAAAATAGTAAAAAAATCGAGCTTTCTATTGTCATTTTTTTTTTTTACTATTTTGCCTTATTTGGATAAAATGCTCTGTACTGCATTTTCATCAACTTTCTGGGCTTGCGGGCATGACAGCATCACTAAGAATAAATGCAGTACTTGTGCTTATTACTGCAAAATCAGCTAGCATGTGCTCAATACTGCGTTTATAGTTAGCAATCATTTTCTATTTTCATGCCTGGTACTAGTTAAAATGTAGGTAAATTTAACTTCTATCAAACATTTAAGCGACTAAGTGACGAAATAAAACAGAATTTAGGTAGTTTTTATTTTTTTTATTAAGCGGAATCATCACAAAAAAAAATGTTTTTTTAATTCGTATTTTTTAATTTTTTAATCAGTCTATATAACTCGTTTCGGAATAATTTTTTACTATAGTCTTTAAATATACCTGTACTCATCAAGTTATCATTCTTTGAAATATACAATAACTTAATGTAATGGGCGTTATGGCACTTAATCAAATTTACTCAAAATATTTTTATCGGTACATCAATCCAATTAAAAATATGTAACCAACTTCCAAAATCTATTGGTCTACAATTCTAAATCATACTATCGAAACTAAATTCTATATTAGACTTATTATCACAATCAAGATGGACTCATTTTTAATTTTTAATGTAATCAGTCTCAAAAAGTTTACTTTAGGAACATTATTTAAATATTACTAAAAATACTTTCAGCAAAAATAACTGAACATAAAATGTAAAAAACTTCTAAACACAATAGCCTAGCGCTAATCTATTGTGTTTAGAAGTTTTTTACATTTTATGTTCAGTAGTATGATTTAGAATTGTAGACCAATAGATTTTGGAAGTTGGTTACATATTTTTAATTGGATTGATGTACCGATAAAAATATTTTGAGTAAATTTGATTAAGTGCCATAACGCCCATTACATTAAGTTATTGTATATTTCAAAGAATGATAACTTGATGAGTACAGGTATATTTAAAGACTATAGTAAAAAATTATTCCGAAACGAGTTATATAGACTGATTAAAAAACAAAAAAATACGAATTAAAAAAACATTTTTTTTTTGTGATGATTCAGCTTAATAAAAAAAATAAAAACTACCTAAATTCTGTTTTATTTCGTCACTTAGTCGCTTAAATGTTTGATAGAAGTTAAATTTACCTACATTTTAACTAGTACCAGGCATGAAAATAGAAAATGATTGCTAACTATAAACGCAGTATTGAGCACATGCTAGCTGATTTTGCAGTAATAAGCACAAGTACTGCATTTATTCTTAGTGATGCTGTCATGCCCGCAAGCCCAGAAAGTTGATGAAAATGCAGTACAGAGCATTTTATCCAACTAAGGCAAAAAAGTAAAAAAAAAAATATGTCTATAGAAAGCTCGATTTTTTTACTATTTTTACGTTACACTTTAAAAGTTATATAACAGAGATTTCTTGAGTAGATATCAAGAAATATGTTTATCGCGTTTATCTCGAAACCGCCATTTTGCAGGTACTGCGTTTGCAATAAGGAGGGCAGAGTTGGTATGGTATGGTATACTGCCTTCGAAGTTAGCGGTCCCGACTGGCGGGTTCAAATCCCGGTAGGTAAGGGCACTCCACAGCTTATTTTCGTCTTACCGTGCTATGAAAACTCCGAACCCTGTTGATGATTTGGGAATTGGGCCATAGAAATTCTAGAAAAGTAGAAAACAATCAGATTTTAATCACATCTTCAACATTTATTTTATTTAGTTTTTGTTCCCTATTCCTATATCCCTCGTGGCTCGAATAGCTTTTATAATATAAATACGATTCGCTATACTAGCCTTTACCGACTTCACTTAAAGTTCCTTTTGGTTTTGACTTAATTTTTAAAACAAAATTAGCATAGACTAGAACATACCTACCTGTCAAGTGTCAAAAATTGAGAGGTTATTGCTGAACAAAAATATTAGAACCGTACAAAATACTACAAAACAGAACAAAATCAAGATGCCTCTACCACCAGCAAGTGGGACCGGGAGATACTTCGCCAAAGCAGCTAAATCCATACGTTTAGTACGTCATGGATGCACTAACAGACCATTCTTTCATATATCTGTTACTCAGGTAACTGTCTTTCTCTAGAGCTTTATAAATAGTATTTTTGAGTCTTCTATAAGTAGTTGTTTAATACGTTCTATTTGAGCAATTGATGTTGATAGCTCCTAAAGCGATACTCCGAAAGTAACATGAACTTTTCAATTGGTTATTATCACTTAGTTAACCTTAATCTTTTTAATACTTTTTTATAGCGTAAAAGGACGACTACTCAGCCCGTAATAGAACAGTTAGGATCATTTGATCCCATGCCGAATGTATCCAATGAGAAATTAGTGGCCCTGAATTTGGAAAGAATGAAATACTGGCTCGGGAAAGGGGCGCATGTGACTCCGCCAGTTGCTGAATTATTAGGTAATTTGAACTGAATGATGTATAACATTATTTACTATAAGGCTTTAGCTTTAAATTGTACAACCCCTCATATACTTAGGCATGGGTCTGTGCTCATAAAGTAATTGGGTATCATTTTGTTTTTTTTTACCCGCACTGTTTGTTTTAGAACTTTGTCACAATATAATATTAAAAAGTAATAATTTTGTATATCAAAAGCAGTGACAAGGAACTAAAATGCACATGTAATGTAGTACGCTAACTGCCGCACTCAGAGACATCAATTTAATTTAATGCTTGATTAAAGTTGCTGCTGTCACTTTCTTTGCTACAGCAATAGAATAAGACAACACGTCACTAAACAAGCATTAACACTTTCATTGCCAAGATCTGATTTTCATACAAAATGGACTCACCTAGCGGGTTGGCGGCAGTTAGTGTTAAATATAATTGACGTCTCAGTGCGGCAGTAATACTTACACAAACTCATCTCACAAGGTGTGTTTAAGATTCAAACCTACAGCTATTGGCACAGTATACCGCTAGCACCATCAAACTAATGTACATAAGTCAGTCAAAATGATTTTTGAGGCCTCCGGGTTGGCAACATTTCCCATTTTGAGACTGCAAATGTCAACAAGCTATAGAACCTACCTGCAGAGGCACGTTTCACGAAGCTACAAGTTACAAATTACAAGAGAAGTCTCTTTCTAACTCCTTTTGCTAGAAAGACAGTTCTGCTTGTAATTTGAAACTTGTAGCTTTGTGAAATGGGCCGCAGGCAACTTATGACCTTGTTTGCCTTATCCACACTAACAATAACTTACTTTCTCATTGCAGGTTTATCCGGTTTCTTCCCAATCCACCCTCGCTCATACATGACAGCGTGGCGGAACAGACAGGCTCAGGAATTAGCGGAAGTTGCTAAACAACAGGAGGCCGAGAAGGCAGCGAGCGCAAGCACTGCTACCTCCTAGATTTTATATTAAGATTGTTAGAATTTAATAAATAGTGATAGTATACTTTCATTTCGTTCTTACTTAGTTTTTTACTTTACTTAACCCTTTCAGCGTGCAAGACGCATAGGTGGCGTCATAAATTAAATAAACGGAATTTAATTTCTGTGTAATGAATGATCATAACAAAAATTAAAAGATAATTGACAGCTGGAATTTTTTTAAAAGGTACCTATTTTGAAAAATCAGGCAGATGATTTGTCTCAACTTTATTTTAATTTTATTTGTAGATTGTTTACTGAGAAAATAAAGAAAATTTCTTCCAATGGCTAAAGAGCTTCAACGCCACATGGTCTTTTCTACGTGACGGCTATTGCTAGATCTTGATTAAAGCCCTTAATTTTTAAGACTGTACCTATATATAAAAAAAAATTAATCGTTTGGCGGAGTAAATTGTAGGAAATTCTTATAAGTCGATATCCAGGTTACGCAGCCAGTCGATAGCCTCAGCTGTCAGTCAATAAAAAAAATGAAAATACATGTGTTTTCCAGAACACCTTTTAAAAAAAATCCAATTGTCAATAAGATTTAAGTTTACACTAAAATTAATTAGGTACGTCATTGGCTAGTTTCACTCATGTTTCACTATAACATAAATATAAAAAAAAAACACCTGAATAAATAAAACCATAACCTCATTACTCATTAAAAGGCTAACATTTGTTGCACTCACTATAAAGGCTTTATATTATAACGTAGGTAGGTGTTATTGGGAATAATTACTGAATCCCCTTCTTTTGTGTCTACCGCTGGATGCGAGTAGGAGTAGTGGAGATCTCTGGGAGATCCAGCAGTGAACGTTTTCAGACACGACTCTTCTTCTAAACAGCTTGCAGGGTTAGGTTTAGGTTACGTTAGTCTTTATTACGGGTGCTCCTTGAATCACCGACACTAATTTCAAGAATGCGTTGTTTCATCGAATTTTCATTTCATCGACGGTTAATTTCTGCTGAAATCTTATTGTTTTTAGGTTATCTTAAGCATGGTTAACGTAGGTTACAGTGGCGTAACTATAGGGTGGCAGAGCTGGCAAAATGTCACGGGGCCCCGGTCTGTCAGGGGCCCCCGGTCCGAAAGGCCGTGAGCACAGGAGGAACCTAATATTTATTTCATTTTCAATATGTGAAAGGAAGGGCCCTATCCGACGAATTTGCCACGGGCCTCAGTTGGTATAGTTACGCCACTGGTAGGTTAGGTTAAGTTAGGCCTGTGACCACCAAAAAATTATAACTCCTGCACGTGGAAATGCCTGTTCGATGAAATGAAAATTCGATGAAATGAGAATTCGGTAGGAGAATTCCTTTAAATAATTTAAACCGTCGTTTTTTTGTTCGAGGGTGGGTCATAACACTCATGACGTGCTACTCGTGCTAGTCTTTGATACGATTTTTTTTATTTCTACCGCTGCTAGACTATAGTCTTGTAAGTAAAAATAAATCAATAATAAGAAAATGAACTCGTTTTTATTATGAAAAATTACAGGATAACTCTTGAAGTGAATACAATAATATACATATTGACAGCCAAATCAATGAAGAACACTAACACGGTATTTTATCACAAGCAAAACCCGAAAAAATGTTAATCATTCATAACGTCGCCTACATAAATTACAGTAAGCTTTAACGTCGAACTAGTCATTTATTTATTAAAAGATTTTAATAGTAAATGCTAACATTTTTTTTTTATAAAAAAAAGGTATAATATAAACTTGTCTTTAAATCGTGCTACTCTAAGTCTTTATACGCGGAAAAGCGATCTAAATACAACTTCAAAAACCGTAAACTTGAATAGAGAACTTTCAACATTCCTTGAGCAAAAAATACTTGGCGAAAAACAAGGTAACAAAAAAAATAATTCTTAAGAGATCTAGTGGCAAAACATTTTTCAGACAAGGATTTATTCCCAAGTTCTTACAGCCATACAAACGCCATCAAGGATTTTACAAATAACTATAATGCCCGGCCGTTAAGAAGTCAACCTTGACAGCTGTCATTGCAGTACAATTTATACTTGGGTTTGAGGTTATAAATTGTACTGATATGACAGGTGTTAAGACTAACTTCTTAACGGCCGGGCACTATAAGTGTAAAAAAAGTAACTGTTAAAATACCTTAACTACTTTAAATTACACGGTTTCCTTAAATAATTTTCAACCAATTACAAAAGAACAGAACGTCGGTAGGGTTGATGATTTCATAATTATGCGATAAATGCTTCAAATTTATCGAAATTCTTACGAAAGCAACAGACGTCAACTGCCAACTAAGTTTAAAAAAAACGCACATTATAAAATATGGCGTCGTCAAAGATTTCCGGTGTAGACTGTACCGTGCACGTTGTTTAGCATTGCATTTTTTTTTGCATATTTTACGGCTATGACTGTGCTGCAAAGCTTACAAGAAAAGCGAGTGAGGAAAATTTGTACTTCTTTCTCCTAAATTTTTGAGTGACTGCTGGGCTTAATCTTTCTTCAAGATTGCGTCACTCACGACTCGGGTGGCTGAAAACAGAAACAAATATATTAGAGCACAAGCTGCAATCACAACGCAAACCCACTTTAATAAAAAATGCAGTTCCTGTTGCGATTGTGAACCAAACTCACATTTGCTGAAACTGACTGAATTGAACACAAATGAATTAATACTTGGGAACAATATTACACAAATCAACTAAGAGAGGTGCCACACGGGCGTGGCCGGTGCGCTGCGTCTTCACCGTTGTGTTGTTCTACATATAAATAAGAACTACATGCCACACGATGCGTTGAAATACGTGCGACGCAACGCACCAGCAACGCTGAGTGTGGCATCGCTGTTAGAAAGCTCTAGGTTTGTATTTACATGTAGGACTAACTATATAAATAATTAAACAAAGCAAATACAGAAAAATAAATAGCTAAGACTCAGGATCAAATATTCGTGCTCATTACACAAATATTTGCCTTTAATTGGTATCGAACCCGAATACGAAGCAAAGTAGGCGAGTCTACTACCTAATAATGCCGTCAACGCAAATTAAACTGATTTTTTACAGCAATAGCGAAGTTGAGTGGGGTATTTTGGCTGTTTGCAAAAGCATGTTTAACAAACTAAACGCAATTATTGCGAGATTTTTGATTAAAAATACTTAACCATGTCTTAGTTAGAAATAAAAAAACAACAAAGTAAAAAGCCCAAGCTTTAGACAAATTAGGTAAAACCTTGTGTTAGGACATTTCTACGACATTTATATGTAGTGAACAATAAATAAACATCCTATAAAAAACCCATTGATAAAGTTAAATGCAAATAAAAAATAACATGCGTTAAATTATATAGTACATCAGTAACACACTTATAGACAGCAGTCATAATTGGAATTCATTAACCCTTTCGTCTCTCAATCGTTACCCGTGTGTTATAGGCGTCATGAGACTGAATGGGTTAAGAATACAACAGAAACAAGTTTGGTTAGGTAGGTACAATAAAAGTAGAAAAAAACCACGAACAAGGTGTCCGTTACCAATATTGAAACCACGGATAGTTAAGGTAACTTCTTGTTAAAATTTTGACATTTGCCGCCTATGGTACAAAATGTGTCGAACTTAAATATGAAGTATCCTCTAAAAGCGGTTTGAATATTGGGAACGAATAATGTTCTCTAAATTTTAAGACCCATCACTAGGTAAGTATAAGTGGCACAAATGGTCTTATATTTTTAGTATTTTTTATTAAGTAGCTGTTAAAAAAAGTTAAAAACAAGCAGGTGTTAGTATAAGTGGTCTTTGTATCCTCAAGCTTATGCATTTTGTTTATTAACTAAGCAAAAAAAAAGTTGCAATTTAAGATTGACCATGCGCCGATCGCCCAGTGGCGTACATATTACCAATACAATGCAAGTCGTTTTTTAAATCTACAACGATATGCCTCATTACTTCATTTTCCATCGTCGTGGATTTAAAAAACTAAACAAGTATTTATTTGTACAACAAATAGTGATTTCTTTGTAAGGAAAATGGTTTAATTTACTGATTAGACACCACTGTAACATTACTAGGAGTTATTTAACGTCCGGCGTATGGCCACAACCTTAACATAGATAACGTTACAAAATCAAACTAAACAATACGTTGACAAATCATACAGGCAACACACACTTGAAGCTTATTATAAAACGTTTTTGTTATACAATTAATGCAAAGAAACATGAAAATAACGTTTTTTGGTTGGTGGCAACATAATGTGCGTGCATATCAGAAATGCTTTAAGATAGAAAGTATACTTCATATCCAAAATTTTGGTTTTTGTATCCTATTCCAATTTAAAAACAAGCATGTTTATAGGCAATGAACAAAAAAATTTTTTCTTTATTATTTTAATAATATCCCCTCCGACTAGGTTTTAATTAGATTCCTACATATCAAGATAAATTTAAAAAATAAATTGTACGTAGTAAGTACTAAGTGCCATATCTTTCATATCACAATATTTATTTACAATACATAAGAGTAGGTAATAAATAATTGTGAAAAAATAACCACTTATTAAAATGTGTGAATGGGTTAATTTTAGGCGTGAACGATTATGAAGCAGTGGATAGTTTTACCCGGTTTATACCCACAACGTTAGGCTTGTTAATCAGCAAACAATACCACTAGGTCATCCAAGGCGACCCCTAGATGTGCCATACAATCTTTTGAGAGTTCCCATTCCATATTTAAAGAATCAAAATACGGTATAATTTTTGCTCCACTGTAGTTGTATTTGCAACCCAAGTAAGGACCTTGTTAACCATTCGTATGACTTATTTTAAATTATAATGCACTCCGGACGAAGCAGTTATTATTCTTATTGCCAGTTGCAGAATAACAGGCGTTATGTAAGCGTTTTCAGGTCCATGCATCAACTTACCGTTGAATTTTGAAGGAAATTACTGCTTTAATCCGTTTTACCTATAAACCAGTATGAATTTTATTAATAACATGATTGTTTTATATTTCTACTGCCTCACTTCCGTATCTGTGTCTAGTTAATGGCTTAAACTTGAAAAAAAGAGTCAAAACGGCATGGTTTTTATGTCACAGTCGCATATAACTTATCTTAAATTTCTCAACTACCTCGTTCTCCATTCAGAACCTCTCAACAGATATAACTGATTTTCTATCATTTGGATTTAATGTGTAAATCCATCACCTTTACTACTACAACCACGTACCACCGCTATACATGCAATGGTACAAGTAAAAGTATTGCGCAGCCTGAAATACTTCTAAAAGACCGCAATCAGCATTTAAACCTATTTTAAGTGATTTTTGAAACCCCACATGATGCTATTAAATAAAATTAAAATTCTACATCGTTTTCGCTTGTTACATATAAAAAAATAGAATATAACATTTTGATCAAAATTATAGAAAAACATTGAAACGATATAAAAAAATAACGGGTTTTAAAATATGTCTTAATTAATAATATACCAACTTGATGTTCTTTTTTACAAACGCTCAGATATACATTCAATGGTTTAAATTAACACTAAAAGGTAGGGTAAGTACTTAATATACGCCTATGTGTAAATGTATGGAACACGTTCACTCAGCTGCAGAGAAATGTAACCCCCTTTGCTAGGAAACTTGTATGCAGGGGTGGTTACTTTTCTCTGCAGCTGACTGTACAGTCTGCCCTCATAAGCCAAAAGGCGGTATCTCAAAGTCAATAGCCAAAGCAGATTCAATCCTTTTACTTTAGTAATAAGGTTCCACTTGCTACAGAAGCTTTGCCTGATATACTGCCATTTGCCTTAGCACGGCATTGTTGTACGGGCATCGTAAATACTAGATACAGTTAACTATATCTGTGGAAGCAAGATAACAACGAGCTTATCAGACAAAATACGATGTTGTTTGATTACTCACTATATCTGTAGCTTTTGTAGCTATTTGTAAGAGTTGAACGCATGTTCTATTCAATATCAGAATCTGTACATTTTGACTCTGTTCTCCCAACAAAAAAATATCTGATGCCCGTTTTCGATTGACGACGTCCCGCCTCCGCAAACGTTATTCTACGTTAATTCTTAAGTAGAAGGATGAAGACACATGCCATCTGCCCCCCACTTCGTACACCAGAACGATACGTAAAGTGACAGTTCGGTATACATTGCACAGTTGACAACCTCCTACATCACTGGGCTTCGTATAAGCTACGCCATGTACCTACGCTGAAATATCTGTACGCAAATACATCTGTCATTGTCAGGTCGAAGTAGGGGCTGACTGATGGAAAGCGGGCTCCAAGAACGTTCGCATTTCAAGTTTGCAAATGCATTGCCATCCCTAAGGAATCTTAAGAGCCTATTTAGTGTCCCACTGCTGGGCAGAGACCTTCCCCTTATTTCTCCAGTGATCTCTTGTTCTGGCTAATCCATGGCTCAGGACTCTGTTTGAATATATCCAAATAGTCCCGCCATCTTCTTTTTGGTCGGTCTCTACTCCGGCAGACCAAAAATAGGAATATGATGAAATAATTATATTTCACACCGTCTCACTCCCACATCCAAGTACAACGAGAACTGCTGCTTGGTGGCAAATTAGCGGGTTGGTGGCAGCCCGGACGCACCGTTCCCAGACTTACCACCCGCAAAATAAAGGGTTAGACCCCTAAATCGAAGTTTGAAGTTATGTTTGCCATATCTCTTTTTCTAGGGATATGGCAAACATAATATGAGGGATAGAGATTACGAAGTTTCATATTTTATTGCATCGGGAGAAGGTAGGGACGAGTTATGTGCTATATTGCTGCGAGTAGCTTAGCGGTATAAAAATGCTAAAAAATAGCATATATTTCACGAAGAAGTTATGTCTAAAGAACTTGTCGTGAATAAAGAGGAATTGGTCAGTTTATAAAATAAAAAAACTAAAAATAAAATGAAATACTAAAAGTAACATTTATGTTCATTCGTTCAAATAGTTTGCATGCTTTGATGTGCCGCCACAATTAGTACAAAGAAGCCGCCGCGCCGCTCACAAAGCGATGTCGGCGACTTCAAAGGGTTGCAATGCATGCACACTATTTGAACGATTGAAATAAACGAAATACATAAATAAACTAAACTAAAAATAAATGGAAGCTTTAAAAATGATCAAATACTGGAAATACTTACATTACAAGTAAAAAAAAGAAAAAAATATGAAAATACGAATTACTTATTATCATTTGACTTTACCTACTACCGCTATTGGCTATCGCATACGCATTACCTGTTTGGGTAAAACGAGTAGAGGGGAGCCAAGCCCGGACGACGCTAAAAAATGTATCATTTTCGAGCAGGATTTTTCAGGTTTTTCTGAAACACCATCAGACGGTCATTTAAGATTGACGGCGAATGGTAGAATTTCAAAGCAGAGGTTTGTTTGACCTTAAGGAACAAGAGCGACGTTGCAGATGACAAAATTATTTCTCTTGCATTTTTGTCGCTTGACAATAATTGCAGTGTCGCTATTATGTCACCTAACTAAATATTTATAATGTTAAAGAGACACGATTGTTCCAAAACCGCATAATCCTGGAATGGTTTGTTAATAATTTTGGAATGATGAGGTAAGGTGTGGACTACCAAGGACTTTTTTGAAAATTTAATTACTTACGAAAAAAAACCAAACGCAGTTCTTATATTAACTTATAGCCAGACAGACTTTTTCTCAGCGCAGTTAGGGAATTCAAATCTAAACAACCTACATCAGATACTACTGAACTTTGCAAGAACTACACTAAGGCGATTTGTCTAAGCACGAATAATGAATAAAAAAAGAATACCTAGATTTTTTTTATTAAGGTTTCTTCGTCACAAATCACGCACGGCGAAGAATCTGCAGGCGTTACTGAAAATCAAGCAAAGTTTTTACTGGGTCTGCACGTTCCACCGGTTACTGAGTAAATTGATATTGTGTATTATCGGAAGGTTGCAAGTACATTTAATTCCATTTTTTTTTTACTAAATATTGGGATGCCGCATTCAGACAATATGTGGCGCCTTGAAGTTAACGCTTACCAAATCTACCCCTTGATGCCTTGAACTCTAGCGTGTTTATTGAGGTAGGTATCAGTAGAGACAACACAGTTTATTATAACTGCCTGTGCACCTTAGCAAGTATTCGGCACCGTTATGAAATAATGCCAACAAGCGAAAAGGTGCGAGGATCCTATTTACCTATAAACTAACCGCACCAGAATTCACCATACCTATTGATAACTCTTTCAGTACGTGTATGCATGACGCATATGTGTCGTCATAACTTTCAAGGGGGATAGGTTTTCAGCTATTATCAATAATCATCACACGGCTCATTCTAAAAGAAATAAATATGGTACTTAAAAAAGTCTTAAAAAAGAAAAACCGAAAAACGCAAAAATATACTTCTTTTAAAATCAGGGTCAGTCCAATTGATGTCGGCTTTTGGTTAAAATATTGTGAGTCGCCGACTTCAGTTAGACTGACCTATTAAGTACCTACTATTTTAAAAGAAGTTATTTTTTGCGTTTATGAAGGCGGTTTTTTGATTTTTAAAACATTAAAATAAATTTTATTCTTTTTAGTGATCATAATAAGCTGTTATGTAGTCCCACTTCTTAGTTGATACAAAACGGAGATATTTCAAGCTCGCCGCGGGAATGTCATAGTCATATTAAAACAATTTAATGATCTTCGTTATAGTCTCTCAAATCGCCACCCTTGAAATAGGTACCGTTGAGGCGTTCCGCTGGCCATCTAAGGTCTTCATCATCAGTTCCACTTCACCAAATGATACTTTCTGAATGCATATGCTGAACTTGTTACTAAAAAGACTGAAATAGCTACATGTATGCCTATAATATTTGAGGAGTTCCCTCAATTCCTAACGGATCCCCTCATCAGATTCAGATTTGGTGACAATGGGACCAAACGGGATGTACCAGCTTTCAAATAAAAAGAATCATCAAAATCGGTTCACCCAGCCGGAAGTACTGAGGTAATAAACTTAAAAAAAAACGAATTGTGAACCTCCTCCTTTTTTGAATTCGGTTAATAATAAAAGCCGTTGGCAGTACGTGTTAACCCTCACTAAAGAAAACATTTGAAATAAGTGTCCAATTAACATTTATTTCTATACTAAGTACGTAAAAAAAAAACAGCATTAATGAACTTACAAAAACGTCCTGTGCAGCGTTTTTTGACGTAGTTTTTACGGCCTATTCTGAGATGGCGGTGGTGGCGGTGGTGGTGGAGGTGGTAGAGTCGGTTGGCGTTGTAGTGATGGGTTAGATGTCGGTAATAGGCCCCTGCTAGGTGAGGGCGGTAAATCTGGAACTTACCAAACGCGTTATTTGTGAAACGAATAGGGCTGTTTTAAACGTTGACGCTTCGCCTTTAAGACTAGTGATCGGAAAGCACGCATCTTTAACCAGCGTGGCCTGCCAGTCCTACCTTCTAAAATACGGAGCCAAAATTCGGGTAACACTAATGGGCGATTTTCGAAAAAAAGTGTACATAGTTAAGGACTCAAATTAAGAAACCGTAATTTTAGTCAGGTGAGTTACGAAAATTAATTATTAATTTATATACTGCCCTCATAAGCCAATAGGCAGTATCTCAAATACAATAACCGAAACAGATTCAATCCTCACGAAAACGGTCGCAACGTCTACAGGAGTTTTGTCTGAGATACCACCATTTGTTTTAAAACGGTACAGTTAATTTTCGTGACTCAACTGACTTAAGTTACAGTTTCTTAATTTTAGTCCTTAACCCGCGAACGCGAACGAATTTGAAACCGCCCTAATGACCCTTTATTTTACTCAGTGCTGGCCCAGGCGATGGAGAGAGAGAGCTGCGACTCAATTCTCGTGACTTCGAGATGATTTTTCATGCGAGATAAGTCGAAAAAATGTATGCAGTTGACAGTTAATCTCGCATGAAAAATCATCTCGAAGTCACGAGAATTGGGTCCCTGGTTCGCACGCGGCACGTTTAGTGACAGGGTTTTCTCCCAAGAAAACGTCAAACAAACAATATTAATTTAATTTGATTATACGTATACTATAATATGAGTTAAGTACAGAATTAATGGTATCGAAACGAAAGCTTCACGCAGTTGCGCTTGACGTCTTGAGCGCGTAAGACGTCAAGTGTCCTCGCTTGCGAGGCGACGGCGCCCCCTACTGAGTTGGACCTCAACAGGTAGGCATGAAACGCGGCGCGCGCCGCCCACTGCTATTTCCCAATTGTCGAATTTACATTTAGACTTAAAGAAAGAGAATCAGGGGAAAAGCGAAACCGATATCATTCATAAACACAATATTTATCCGTATAGCCCTGTCTAATCCACACCATCCTCAATATAACCAAAATAACGTCAAAACCATGACGCAACACTTATCAAAACCATGGCTTAGGGAAAGGTTAATTTGTTTTATTTTTATTTAACAGCCGGTAACAGCTCACTGCTGGGCAAAGGCTTCCCTTTTTTCCTTCCACGTAGCCCTATCTTGGGCAGTCTCCCACCAGTTTTGATTAAAGGCATCAAGCTCATCTCCACACCTTTGTTTTGGCATGGCGTTATGGACCCAACCCATTTGGCCCATAATTCCTTCTCCATGCATAAACATTAAACATGCTTAATCCATTCTCATTTGACCTTTGCGACTGTTTGGGTCACATCAGCTCTCCGACAACTCTTTAGGGCAGATTTTTAAATATTTGTCAGGCCAGGTGTAGGTATAGGTAAGGATCGGAAGAATGCACATATGAGTTACGATTAAGTGACGTTGGAAGGTTTCCCTTCAAGTATTCCTTCTTCGACCTATAGCTCTTCCAGGCGTTCGTCTTGCGACCTCGTCTTATCAAGCCTGGAAGAATAATATTAGGTCCAAGAATATTATGTACTCATTGACTTTTTCCATTCTCCACCTTCCACTTGTTTTCTACTTTCTGTACTGTAGTAGCCGAGGGTAAGGCACGCTGAGATTTCCTAGTTGCCTATACATTGCCCGTTACAGCGTAATTGCATGTAATGCAATTCCGACTGCGATACAAAGGTTGTAAATTCATTATGAGCTCGGTCTTTCAGACCAAAGCCGAATTATAGAGATAGTCTGGCATTTAAAGCCATAAACATTCTGCTTTTTGGCTTCCATCTTCGTAAAAGTATTTTGCGATCGAAATACTTTTAACTAGACAGCATAGTCGCAACGCAAAATATTACGTATAAGGACCGTACCGAAAAGAAAGTAGACAACTTCAAAATGATATAACTTTTTTTCTGTGTGAAAACTGATAACGAAACAAAAAAAAACTGAAAAATAAGGTCTTTATAAACAGCTGTTTTGAATGAATTCACCGTATTATATCTATTTTGCCTGCAACCTAACTTTCTTTTTAATGTGTCTCATCTATTTATGGACGACCACTTTTGATACATTTTTAGATGCCCTGTTCCATTTTTTTTAAAGTCGTTAACTGATGTGGCAGCTTTGACGTTTTTTAAGAGGTATCGATTCATGATAGCCCAGTATCGCTCAAATGGGCGAACTTCTGGGCAATTAAGAGGACTCATATCCTTATTCACTACTTCTACCTTATAGGCTTTATACCCTTCCTTCGTTGTTTTAGAGTAATGACAAGAAGGCAAATCCGGCCTAAATAAAGTGCTAATCCTGTACTTCTTTATGAGTGGTAGTAATATTTTCGATAAGCACTCGTCACGGTGTACCGCAGGCGGTCAAAGTCCCTGTAGTGCAGAAGGATTGCGATCGCATAACGCTTTGACAAATCGCTTGCCACTCTAATACTATTTTGCCGAATTTCTCGATGTTGATGGCCTTATCTTATGGAGTAACCTCCTTATTAGCCGGCACCGTAATAAGTTGAGGTCCTGGTAAGGCTTTAAAGTCCAATTTGCATAGGTCTCGTCATCCATTACAATGCCCTGATTTTTCTTGTTCAATATACGGTCGTATGATTTCCTTGTCCGTTTTCTGACAGTTATTGTTTGATTTTCATCTCGTTTTGGTTGTTTTTGTTTCTTATAGGTTTTTGGGTTGCATCTTAGTTTGATTCTTAGTACCATAGCCGAAGAAGTTTTGGCTCTTTTTGCCGCATCTCTTATTGAAAGGGACGGATTTTGTTTAAACATTCTTACAACTTTCCTTCTAGTGCCAAGTCGATTGTCCCTGGTTTTCTTCCAGATTTAGGCAAATCTTCGAGAGTACAGAAGTCACCAAATTTCTTTTTTATCTTTTGTACACCCGCGGGACTCAACTCGTACTTTTTAGCCAGTTTTCTTATCGTCATACCGTTTATTTTGCACCAATCGTCCAAATATTTTTTTCGATTGTGTTAGTTAATTTGCCCCATGTTGACGGTTTGACAAAAATAGCAATTATTTTTGGTTTCAATTTAAAGAAAAGGATGTAAGTTCGGTATTAAAAAAAAATTATGTCTATTTTATGTACGTGCTAGTTTTTAGAGATGCCGAAAGTTGTCTACTTTCTTTATGATACGGTCCTTAACGCAAAATATTATGCAGAGTCGCCACTAGAACATACAAGGTTCTTTGTTTTAACGTTTATTCGATCAACTTCGAGTTTCGGGACCAGGAAACAGATTCGCTTTATAAAGAGCTGTATTTAAAAAAATTATGACAAAATAGTTTGACGTAGGATACGGTGGTACAAGACACTTCTGAGTGGTAGTTTACGAACTTAAGTACCTAGCAGTTTTTGGGTAAAAATTGGATATTGCCCATCTCACTTAGATCTGTGCCCTCTTTTTCCATACTATTCTCCAAGCAGGACTTGAGTCAGTCAACATCAGGATTTGAGTTTTCAAATTGGAACAGTACAAATCAAATTATATATATTTTGCAATGCCTACTGTAGCAAATCGTTTTTGACGAATCGCGCTAAAACGCGAAGCGACGCGAAGCGACGCGACGCGAAATAAACTAACAAAAGAACGTGAGTCACATAGGACACTTCTGAGACGCGCCTTTGTGACATAAGATACTGGGTTATAGGTACATATATATGATCGTTTTGTCAATGTGCTAAAAATAAGCACGCCTGGCAACACTAGTAGAGACCCACCATGAGTCAATTTAGAATCTTAATAACGTTAGTCGTATATCAAATAAACGTTTTTTTAGTTTGAGTCCTGAGCACCTTGCTTTTACAAATTTCATTTTAAAATAACTAGAAATGCTTGAAACAATATACACTTTGTGCCAACATAATAGTTAAAGCGTCATTCATAGTGAAAATAACAAAGAAAGCAGTGACCATAGACAAAATCCCGAGCCATGCAAGCCGAACCAAAGAGTTGATAATACCTTGACGTTTAGTCATTATGCGCGTCGCCGACTTTTTTGTTTACAGCGTTAAAGGTTTTGTCAATTTTGTCATTGATGTTTTTCATCATGCCTTTAATGCCATCTGGAAATCAAAGAGACTGTTATGACCAATGATCGAAAGAGGTAGTGCAATTTCAGGTTAACTACATAAAACTCTAAATGTGGACCGCACGCAGAATTGTGGGATTTTAGGTTCTACTTGCCGGATCCCCAGATATGACTCCTTTGTAGGAAAACTTTACGTTAGTAATATTATACAGCATAGTCACCAGCAATAATATATTCAACATTGTGCGCAAAAATATCTGATACGCTCCTATACCTTTAGCAATAAAGACTTGTCAGATATTTTTGCGCCCAATGTTGGATAATATATTATTGCTGGTAACTGTACATACTCGAATAGCCAATTAAAATGATTAAACTATTACAAAAATGTGTTTCAAGCTTTTTAACGCTCCATGTTCGGGAAATTACAAAAAAAAACGAGTTAAAGAAATCCATGTCCATCCCAGGAACTCCAGCTATCTCCATACCAAAGTTCATTGAAATCGGTTCAGCGGGTTACCAGTGAAAGCGTAACAAACAGACAGACGGACAGACAGGCAGTTACTTTCACATTTATAATCTCAGTATGGAACTATAGAAGTAAGGATATGGATAGTATGGATTCATATATTTATACATCATATTTAAGCTCCCCAAAATTTCACTCCCTTTTTCGATCATTGTATTTTGATAGACACTTCAAACATTTTATGAAATTTGAAATTTACAAATAGTTTAAACATGCTGTAAAATTGTGACAACATATATTAACGATTCTTTAGGTTTGGGACTTGAATTTGCCCAGAATGCGTACTTGTTCATTTCTGTATAGTGCTCAAACACTCTTTCCCCCTTACTAATAAACGTTGAGTAACGGTGGTATAGCTATAAGCTATACAATGTTTTGTCCTTATCTGTCAAATTCAAATGTTACAATGACAGATAAGGGCAAAACATTATATAGTTATACCACCGTTACTCAACGTTTATTAGTAAGGGGGTTTACATTTATCCCGCCAGAAATGCACAAGTCATCTAAGAGTGGTAATGACTGATGACACAAGATTAAGTAACACAAACGCTCACACAACGTTAACGGGCCGTATTAAGAACAAATTTCAGAAATTAGCCACCTGATGGTAGTGCGATCCGCGACCCATAGACATTTGCGTTCTCAAAGCTACAATCTAAAGATTGCAATACTAAGACTGCAAATGCGTTTTCTAAAAAATTGAAGTTTATTTGACGTATCTCGAGACGGGTATTTGGGCCAAGATCAGTTCATCAATTCGGCCCTAAGACAGTCCGTTGGAGAATTATCATCTCTTAAGAAAACCAGAATCTTAAGATCTTCCATGGAAGCAAGGACTTCTTGTATTTTACCGCTTTTCGCTCAGTGCGTTTCTATAGTTACAGATTAGTTAGAAAGAGACATCCGAGCGATAAACAAGTCGCAGACAACTTACGCTAGCCATCCCGGACCTGTGACCCTAGTCTACTAGAAAACTGACGAAATATATGGAATTGAAATAAGCGCTCGATGGTTACATGTAGGAGCTAACCGAGCTAACGTTACGTTATTACGTTCTGGACTCTCTCGTCTAGGGCCTCTGGCTGGGTATATTTTAGCCAAGAGGTGGATGATATTGGCGATCATCAGGAATATTTCATTATTTGAAGTTGAAAAAATGTGCCAATTCCGTGTGTTCTCGATAAATAAGTGTGATCTCAACAAAACGGCGGATACCACCAATTTCATCACCAACATGACCACTCTTTAGATGATGTAACATCAAGTCGAATACATAGAGGTTTTCATTTTCCAATGATCAATGTTATTGAACGGTTATACCTGCGCTGGCTACTGCGTCAATTTGGGCGTGGTGCTTCTGGTACCAGGGGCGGATGACGCGGGTGTAGAGTATCAGCGACCCGTTATACGGTGAAGGCACGTAGCACCAAATAATGAAGATGCACTGCGGAGAAAGGAAAGCGTAAATGAAAATAAAATAAAGACCGAGCACAATGACTTGAACTTTTCATACATTGAGATTAAATCTAAAATTCTACATTGCTAATCGTCTTCAACAGCACTAGCTGCGATGCCGACGCTTCCTCAATCATGACGCTGATTGCCGTCTGCGGCATCCAGGCTAAGCTAAATGTGACACCGATCGGCGTCCGCGGCATCCGAAAATGTTACTTCATTAAATCGTGCCGACAGCGGCACCCAGCTAAGGCCAACTGTGACACGTATCGGCGATTGGGGCATCCAGCTAAAGCTAAACGTGACGCTGACGGGCGTCACCTGCATCCGAGATCGAACTTAAGTATTAACAGTTTTTGTGTAAAACTGACTACAATCAGTTCGAAGGCTAAATAAAGATATAATTTCAAAACACAATACTTATTTAAAAAACATATTCCATAGAATCGTCAGTGAAAACATGAAGCCAATTAGCGTCCACGGCATTGTGTTAGTTAGGGTAAAGAATCGCCGATCGGCGTAGGTAAATTATTAAACAAAGCTATTAATAATCATTGGCTATCTTATTTTATAATGTCAGATGCGCATACGCAATGGACATTCTAACTATTAATAACATCGATCTACTATATTGTAAATCATTATGCAGTGACTCGCGTCTAGAATAGAACAATTATTGATCTCGGAAATGTACTCTTAAAATCATTGCATCACAAGTTTTCTGCACACGTCACTCGTAGGAGGTTTGCTCTCTTTAAACCTGAGCAATAAAAATAAAGTGGCCACAATTTGTTGTTGGCGGCACTCATCCAATAGACCAGTTATCTAGGTGTCTAAATAAATAAAATGATAACAGATGCATTGGAGAAAAGCATACGATATAATCAAGCAGTACTTACCCTTACCATGAGTTACAATAACCGTACTCGCTAGCGAGTCAAATGCTCTGTCCCTCGCAGTCTAACAATACTGTGAGGGACAGAGCATTAGCCTCGCTAGCGAGTACGGTAAAATTGTAACTTATGGTAAGGGTACAGTTGACATAGTTAAATTACGACCACACGTTGAGCCTAGTTTGGTAGTGACCCTGCCTACGAAGCTAGCGATCCCGGGATCGATTCTCGGTATAGGCAAATATTTGAGTAATTGTACCTGAGCCTTGGAAGTTTTCTGTGTATTTAAGTATGTATCCATGTATATTTATCGTTGTCTAGTACCCATAGTACAAACCTAGAGCTTAGTTTGGGAGTAGGTCGATTTGTGGGAGATCGTCCCCTACTGTTTTTTTAAATCAGATATCAAATCAAGTACCTACTGATTCGGAAACCTATAAGTAGTGTCTCTTTCGCTCCTAAATCTTGACCAGAACGATGTTAATGTTAATGATGACGTTAATTATGTTTGTGATCAACAGTATTTTTTTATTAAAAATGTAGTTTTCTAGAATCTTCTATACATACAAAGCTCACTGCCTGACAGACCAGGCAAAACCTAAACCCCTGAATCTAGGGACTTAAAATTTGGAGGGAATTTCCCTTGGGTACCCTAGAACTGCATAAGATGGAAAATCGACCTCCATCGTGAAGCAATACAAGCTAAACACTAACCCCCTTACTAATAAACGTTGAGTAACGGCGGTATAGCTATACAATGTTTTGTCCTTATCTGTCATTGTGACATTTGGATTTGACAGATAAAGACAAAACAGCGTATAGCTATACCAACGTTACTCAAGATTAATTAGTAAGGGGGTATGTCTACGCGTACGGATTCGCGGGCATCCTCTGGTCATTACATACATTGTCAAGATTCTAGACATAGCTTATCTCTTGAGACAATCTAAAAGAAACGTAACAAATAAAGTTCATTACCGCATTCACTGCTAGGGAGGTGGCCTAGGAACAAACTTGTATGACAGTGAACGCATATATGCGTCGGTGGCAGTGAATGCGTTAACAAAGGAGAATCTTCGCGGCTATATAAGTCAGTTAGCAGATTACAATACTGTAGGAAGGAATAATGCTACAACCTTGCGCTAGAAACGTGCTAACAAAGCGAACTGTAGCGTGTAGACTCGACATGAGTCAGTAACCTCTACTCCATTAGTCTGTTAATTAAAGTTAAGTCAAAAACTATAGCTAACTATAATAACTATGTTTACGTTGACAAAGGACAACATTTTATAATTCCAAACAAGTGATAATTCGAAGGCCACTTTGGGGTACAAATCAATAAATAATTCAATGAATGTACATATGATCGTCCTATCAGGTGATCTCAGTGGCCACTTTATTGTGTCATGCTGAGACTTCTACACGTCCAAAGTACAGCTATTTTCCTGCTAAGTCATGCAGCAGAATCTCTTTGAGCCTCCTCAGAGCGCATTTTTCTCATAACTTTTGTAGTCCTATTATCGGAAGTCCGAAATTTTTTCTCATACCATTTTACATCATAATGATCACTCTTCATATATATTTTTTTACTAACGATAGGAACTCATAATCATCCGAATTAATAACGCCAATATCCATGGAACAGTACACTTTTCAAAATTACTTCAATATCTAACGTGTAGATAAGGTCACGTTAGGTTAGATTTATAAAAATCCTCAAAAAGTTTATTAAAAAAATGCATTATGAATTGCGATAATTATGAATTAAAAATAATGAACAAAAAAAGAAAAAATGTATGAAGAGTGATTATTATGAAAACAAATCGGTAGAAAAACAAAAAATAGGAATAAGAATTCCTAGTCAGCTAATATGGACACCTTTTAGGGTGGCCTTTGCTTGTGAAGTAAGCACAAATGGAAGAAAATTCAAACTGACTCCTCATCGTCTGTAGTGTGTCAAAAGGCCATTAACTCTTCTATACCTATTAGACCGAGTAATATTTGTTATCTAATAGCGATTTTCAACCGATAATGAACATAATTGACACGTTTAGAATATTAAGTATGTTATGTTATACGAATATGTACATTCGCGTGTGCGTGTGGAATAAAGATACTGTTTCTAACTAGGCTGCGGTTATGGTCAAGGTCGTGACGCACATACAAATAAATAGCTGTAACTATAAACAACATAGAAGCATTAATGGTAGGATTATCCAACTAGGTATAATAGGTATTATAGATGCAAAAGTGACTTTGTTTGTTATGCCTTTACGGTTGTAGTGCTAACTGGCTTTAATTAAATTAGGTACCTATGGAAATTGCTTGGATCCCAGAAGCCATTTGATACAAGGCTTCATACAAGGATATTAGCCAAAAAAAAAGTTAGGCACAGTTAGTTAAGTACCTATTTCAACGATTTTAAAGAGAATGCTAGCCCCCGATGGACTAAACCAAATCATAATAGGGTAAATTGGAATAAGCTTGAAGAGGTATAATACCCAACAGTGGGAGTTGAAATAAAATGCTGCAGAGCCTGCAGAAGAAAAAGAAGAAGAAATACCTATTTCTATTGTATACAAGTAAAAAGTAAAAAGTGACGGTAGATGTTGCCACACGCCTGTTTTTTACATTAATTTGATTCTCAGACAATAAACAATTTACAGGGTATATTAAAGCTTGTAACTTGCTAGTGTGTTTTTTTTTATTCCATGTCCTGATACTGACTTTCAATGTTAATACACTATGTTGTATAGGTAATTTATTTATTGATAACATCGATAAAAGTTAGCACATTTATTTGAAAAATCGATGGTTCATTATTTTACAGCGAAATGTATGTTGATAACAACACAATCAGCTCCGCATATAAATTGTAACTATCAAAAAAGTTATAAAGCCTACTTTATTTTAATTCAGTTAGCCAGATAGGCTGATAAGTGATAAGGTGTGAGTGAATTGCATTAAGTTGTAAGGCCACGGGAAACCGCCATGTCCAGCAATGAACTTCTTTCTGCAAATAGATTTCAATGTTTCAATTTAAATATGTCCACAAGTAACAAATGGAATGTATCTCCGTTTGATAAGGTAGTTAAAAAAATGCTCATTTTGTTACACAGTACACAGATTTGTAAAGTGTTTTGTAATTTTTTCCAAAACTGTAATAATTGACAACTTCATTTAGTTTTTCGCGTAAAATATATGTAATTCTTTTCCATCTAGCTAATTCTTTCCATTCTTCGTCAAAATCACATTTCAAACGCTACCAATCTTTCCCTATCTCTCTGTGTTAGTGTCCAAGTCTCGCTACTGTACAACGTGATGCTCCAGATATAGACTTTAATTAGCCGTCGAAAGTTTCTTTTTGAACATTTTAAAGGGCAAAGTTGAGGGTAAAAGTGGAATAGGAAGACCTAGGCTTACTTACTTCAGCCAAATAAGACAGAAGGCCATAGCGTGTCGTTTCAGGAGGTCATAGTTAAATCCTCGGTGCGCGAGTCCGACTCGCACTTGACCGGTTTTTTTAATGACTGGTAATTTGCTAATAGGCACACAAAGGAGATTATTGAAGTGTACTTTTCCTACTAAAATCATTAAAAAGCAATTAACAATAGTGATAAAATGCCAAGCAACTAAAGAGCATCATACTCATACATATTCATAAGTCTCGGAAATACAAATTTTTCACCAAGTATTACTGATAAGCATTATTCATAGAACAGATAAGATGCCTGTGATAAGAATGCAAGATAGAAATTGATAGAAGTAATCCATAACTAAAATATGGAGTTCCTAATTTGCGAACTGCCTTCATCCCATATAATTTAGTCTGTCTACAGTCACCAGCAATAATATATTATCCAACATTGGGCGCAAAAATATCTGACACGCTTTTATACTTCTAGTGTCAGATATTTTTGCGCCCAATGTTGGATAATATATTATTGCTGGTGATTGTCCAGACATAGTGAATAATCCTTTTCCATCGTGAAAACTCGGAACACACGAATGTCTATGAATTATTGTATTATTAAGTGACGTGTCTTTATTAAATAAATAAAGTACTTTAGTTATTATCTATCAGTGTCAAATGTCAAAACACGAGTTTGAAGTATATCATGAGATTTTAAAACAAGAAAACTATAAATAAATGTTGAAATAATTTCACAGGCTCGTCGATCTAAACGTATCCCAGGTCTTAATGCTTTTCGCATGACTATTAAAAAGAACTGAAAACAAACTTAAATATTACCAAACAAAAAAATTACTCTGGTATTAATCTATATTGATCATAAATCTCGCGATGCGACCTTCCCCCACGTTGTCTTGATGGGTACTGAGTCAGACTGAAGTAGCATGACAAATACGAAAATTTCCGAGAAAATACGATGGGAAAGGATTTTTGACTACATCTGTAGTATGTTTATTTTCTTTCTATCATAGTGCCATTTTGACCAATATTCCATCATAATCCTTATTATGTTTTTAATACATCATAATAAATATTATGTATTTAATACATCATAATAATAGTATGTCATATTAAAAGTTTGAGAAAGCAGCAAAAAAGCAAGGCTGTACATTCGTCAGTAATTTGATTAAATTGAATACTATATCATTTCCAATTTTTTTTAATACAAATATACATTATAGTTCCTACCACTGTTCTATAAGCGTAGTTGATCTCATACATACAATAATCATGTATGCAATTCTGATCTTGACCTATAATTGACCTTATTTATATCCATATAACAGACACAAAGGTGGGCATTGTTTTCAATTTAAAATTATCTTCATTAATAATAAATAACATTTACAAGAAAGTCATTGCTAGTTTAACAATCGTTTACGTTATGAAACAATAAAGCATTGAAGTAACTTGAATTGTTCATAAAGACATACTTTGATATAACTTGTAAAGAGATATAGAAACCACGATATAATGATGATCGTTTCTGTCAGAGCGGCCATCTTATTTTCAAGAAACCTAATTATTAACCATTCCATTACTAGGGTTTGAACCGCCCCCTCTATTCTTCAACCACACATTGTCCATTAACATACAGAACTATAAAAAAAAAAACCATTTACTCTAACGATTTTAATTACCTTACTTAGCTGATAACTATAATGACACCTATTGCTATTTCATCATATAAAGAAATATTTAGTCGTCAGTCATGCCTAGCGTTCATAGTAGAGCAAAAAAACAATATAATAAACTTGTTTCCTTATTGACAAAGAAAATAGAAATATACAACTACGTACAGTCAAACCAGAGTATTGCCCCGTGGAGCGCTTTATGTGCACCATGTGTGCTTCACATTTGTTATATACAACTCGAAAATAAAATAGAGATGGCAATTGATTGACTTTATTTACGTTAAGCCCTTAACGGGTTTATAGCAATCGGCTGCCATTCTCTTTCACTCTCAATAGTACAAGCATTTTGAATTCAACGTGGTTATCAATAGAGTATAGAATGGTTTCAGTACTACATTGCAGTTAGCCGCCTGCTTTGGTAGGATGGCAGTATACTGACAGATGCCAAAGACAGTGATAGATAGAGAGCAGAGTACTATTCTGCCCTCCTAAGAAAAAATGGGACTTACTTACATAAATAACAATAAGTAAAACATGTAATAACTTTGGTAACTCCACTTATTTGCCATTTTAGTAATAAGTAAGTAAGTAAGTAAGTAAGTAAGTAAGTACGTAAGTAAGTAAGTAAGTAAGTTAAGTAAGTAAATTATTTATTCACAAGAACATGGGTACATAACATGATGGTACAAGATATAAGGAGTTCCAACATATTCTGCCATTAGACAGCGTGTAAATATCTAGTCATAAAAATACTAATGCGGCTTAATTAATATGTCAAAGAAATAACGTAAATTAATTTACAATTGTTTTACATTGTCTAGTTCCCATAATTTAAACGTAGCCCTTTACACACGAGCCTATTGAGAAATGAAATTCAAAATTGAACCTTATTAACGCTTCATATTCCTATGGATGGATTCAGACATATTTTTTTAAAGTAATTATGGAGGTTTAAAATACAAGCAAGCAGAGACTTTTTTGTTTTCTGTTTTTTTTTGTTTACAAGGTCCATATTCAATAATAAAAAAACCCTCACAATCATATCAGCTCCGGTGTAGAGGGCTACCCCTCTACACCGGAGCTGATAGCTTAGTTTGGGACAAGGTCAATTGGTGTGACATTGTCCCCTGATATATATTTCTTTTTTATATTTATTAGAACTTCTCACTGTTCTCTTAAACTTGTTTTTTTGGGATGATTGTTTTAGATTATAATTTGATACAAAGAGAAAAAGATGTATTAAAATTGAGCACTGAGTGTCTGGTGTTAGTTAGCACAACAGAGCACGACAGGGACAGAGCTATATAACTGTTATAACCCCCCAGATTGTAAATAGAAAGGCTAACAAAGGCTAGGATCATGTTGCAGCAAACAATACACACCTGTATGAGACTTTCATGTTGCCTTTAAGTCTAGCGAACCATGGAATTAGAATGTGTGTAAAAAAGAACCACTAAGATTAATATTAGTTCTCATTTTCACCACAGTGGTTCCCTTTGTAAATCTTTTAAATATCTATAGAAATCCTTATTGCATTTCAAGCCACAACAAAACGAAAAAATTATGTCAATAATGGAAAATCTATTAATACCATTAACCCAAGTGATAATAGAAATTCATATCAGGATCATTCCACCGTAACACCCGAAACAGCTACTTTTTAGTGAGTCTCTCGTTATTGCTCTTATACTTTTAATTATGTGTTTTCAGGAAAATAGACCATTCAATAGCCATCTATATTTTCATATAGACGGCCCGGGAACCTTGATCCCTATGACACTGACAGTTATTTCCACGACACAACCTTGTAGTGGCGTCACCGTTACATTAGAATCGAATTGGAGGCGTCGAAAAATGACATTTATTATATATTTTTAAAAACATGTTTACCAACGTGGCTGAATGCAAGTCACACCTTTGCCTATAAAAAAGTTAAGTTACATCGACACGACCCATCACTAACATGAACTGTCATAGGGATCAAGGTTCCCCGGGCCGAGTATAGTTCCTTATTACAATATCGAAATAAATCGTATTATGAGTTCAGTGTAACACCTGAAACGGTGGAATGACCCTCATACGTAAAGTAAAATGTAGTAACATATGGCTCCACTCACCTTAACCAACCAGTAGAAGGGGAAAAATCTCACGATGAAGTCCGAGAAGTACTCGACGACCGATAAGCAGGCAAACACTACCCAGTAGGTAAGCCACAACGTGTCATCCTCTCTTTCGAGAGATTCCAAAGCCTTTATCGACATATAAGCCGGGTACACGAAACCAATAGAGTTGCATATCAACTCGGCGCCGAATCCAAACACTAAATATAAAGCGGTGAACGTCACCAAACCTGCCAACACAAAAAAAACGTCAAAACCCACGAAGGATATAAATAAACGCTGTAGGAAAAAAACGAGGCTCACCGCAGAAGAGGTACAGCCTCCTCACGCCGGTTTGGGCTTCTAATTTTTCAAAATACTTAGTCCATGGCTTGGTTCTGTCCCTCAATAAACTATCTACGGTGTCCTTATACTCAGTAAATTTTGCACTCATTGTAAGAAAACGGAGAGAAACGTTTGTAAGATGGTACCGGCGGGCAGTCAAACCACGACCACGACTCGATGACAAGTAATGGCTGACTGACGCTTACTTTTTTTCACATGTTGCCACTGTAGCGGTTTGAGAAGCCATGGTAAATATGACCTTGTAACAAAATTGTACAATTTTAGCTATATACATGTAATTTTCAGCAATTTCATATTTAAACTGTATCGTTATAACATTACACAGAACCAGTATAGATATGAAACTAGATAGAAATGGATCCACGTTAAAGTAGTGGTTTTCAAAGAAGGTTAACTGGCAGCACTAAGAGTGACGTCTGTCATAAACAATTTTGGTAGAAACTGCAGACAGTAAAAATCCGAAAAATCGCCGATCGCCACGCCATTACCGATAAATACTGCGATTTGCGTTGTCTCGGGCCAATAAAATGTAAAGCGATATTGTCCATGCAAAGGTTTATCTGCGTTTTCCATAATTATAATTTTAACATGCTTATAAGCAAATTGTTAGTAGAACAGCTCATTGTTCTTGTTAAAAGGAATCCGGTGCTCTATGATATTAGTCACGCATCACGCAAAAATAGTGACGTAAAAGAGTTAGCATGGCGGGAAATATCCTTAAAGTTGGATGTTGAAGGTGAGTTTCTATTAATTATATAGTAATTTGCATTTTCTTTCACCTATTGTCAAAGTAAACTTTACTGCCCTTTGATGTACTACACGTCCAAGCCAATTAAACTAATACTAGATCTCGGTTGAGAGGGAAATTGTTATGTTGACGTTTATGCAGTTAAATCCGGCGGCGCTGGCATATTTAACCGACTTCTAAAAAGGAGGAGTATGTTCCATTAAGTACTTGCAAGTACTTGTGTATTTCTCTGTCAATTGTGGACAGATTTTGAAAATTATTTTTGTTTAATTGGGTATACGTTTTAACGGGGATATCATAAAAAAAATGTATAAAAAAATAAAAAACCGCCTTTGCTTTTTAAAACATTCATATCACGGCAGAGCAATGTGTCTGGTTTCATTAAGTATCGGCTTAGTACTATAGGTACCTACAGTCGAGTTCATAAATATGTATAAGTACACTTTACTAGGTACTTTTACGCTTTAATCGTTGTGACAATTCATATATGGCAGTTTAAACATGACATTCAATTAGACAAGGTACTAAAGTGACAATTCATATTTATAAACTCGACCGTACTGTAAAAAAAAATACTTGAACTGGCGTTTTATGGCCTTAATAGTAAGCACGTCTAATATCTAGGCAGAGGTCACTGACGCCAAAAAATAGACGCGTGCTCTAGGTATATATATTTCCGCCCCTCCGGCCTCCGCCCGTGTTCCTCGCATTGGTGGTGGTGGCCAATTTTTGGATTGGTGTGTAAACACATCATACCAATCGCTGGCACGCCTCCGTGGAGTGAACTAGTTTGGCTGTAGCCAGATACTGCCCTGTACACTAAGATCGAACCGCGTAAATGACCGTCCTGCGGCATGTTTCCATGACAGTTATTGGCGGCGAGAGGCTGACGCGTTCTTCTGGCTTGGAAAATAGACGGGTGCTCCCAGTCCCAATCCCAATTCCAGATGTCCGCACCCTAGAGCTGCTAATAAAATAAAAAATCCCAGTAGCCCGTCTGCCGTCATAAACTGCCTTAAACTGGCAGCCAACGCTGGCGACGTGTAAACCACGAGTCCTCAGCGCTGTGGCACCTTTTTTGCCTTTTGGCTACTGAACTGAGGTTAAATAGTTGTTTTTTCCTTTTGTTAGATGTAGGAAAAAAATAATTAATTTATCATTCTTTCTATGAACACTAGCGAGCGATTTGCGAACGTGCGTCGCCTAGCTGAAAACATTCAAATCGCCAACGTGATATAGGATATAGATTAGATTATGTTGACGGGTTTTTAGGACTACTTGACATTAATTTACTCTGCAGTTTGACGCTACTAAAGATAAGTTTATTAATACGATTTTGCGTCGGATGAATTAACTTTTTTACAAAATACAGAAGAAGAATACGCATCGACTTGACTCTTATATTTATATATTTTGTATGAAAGTTCATTAACAGGTTCCTTGTCCCCATAAAATAGTGCATTTTCATCGTCGTACGTCCGTCCATCATGTCAGACAGACCAGGGGCGATCGTGAATCATATGTAATCATTATGTAATACATAGAACAAGGAACCTGTTAGAGCAGCGTCTTACGGAGTCTTTCATCTTCTCTGTATAGTTATCTTGTCCCTAAGTGTGCCGAACCTTCAAATATTCGTCGAACTCATCCCTTAATCTCACATTATCTTATTTCAGAAAATATATTGAGAGCGAAATGGAAAAATCTAAGGGACTGCTACAGGAAACATCTAAGAGCGAACGCAGCTAATGAAACCAATAGGAAAGTCAGAGCTTATAAGCATTGGCAATGGGCTCAGCAGTTAGAATTCTTACGGCCCCACTCGGATGACACTGCGGCTTATGCAGATGAGACGTTATACTGCGACGAAAATAACGACCAGCTTGAACTAAAAGATGTCAAGTTAGAAGAACATAATTATGATCCTATGTATTATTCTGAGAACGAAGATTACGTTGAAGATGTTGATGAGAATCCGAAGGAAAGGAAACGAAGAAAGTTTAGTTCAGAGAACAAACCTGCACAAGTTTACTTACAAGACGGAGAAACGATTGGTTTAGGTGCAATTGAACACATATTCTTAGGTTATGCTAAAACAATTAAAAAATTACCCGTGAAAAGTCAAATCAGTGTTAAAATGAAGATTGCTAAGCTTATTATGGAAGAGGAGTTGAAGTGCCTTAAATAATAAGAATCAAGGGATTAGACGTTTGACTAATTGTACAGATTATTATGTTACACATTTTGGAATAAAAACATTGAAATATCTTGTTTAGTATCTAGTGGGATTTGGTTTAGTTTAATAAGGGCGAATAGAAAAAGATAAAAGAAAATGTACTTAAACGAAACCAATGTTGATCAAAAATGATTTATCACATCTAAAAACGAAACTGAACTAAGAGCGAGAGTCCGTTCGAGAGCTTAGGTGGAAAAACTTAACGGTTAATTAAGAGGATTGTATACTGACGCTTAAATCGCGTAGCTGTCAAAGTTTTCCCATACAAAGGGTCTGGCCGGTCTGCTATAGTAAAATCGCCCCTGGCTGAATATGAAAACTGAATATGCACGTTTATTTGCCTCATTGTCAAATATAATTTTACTCAATATTAAGCCTTATATACTTACGATTAGCGAAATATTAAAAAAAAAAAACCAGTTTTTAATTTATATTGGCCAAACTACTTTATCGATTGACACGTCCTTCGAATATTTTATACATGTATTTAAGATACATTTATATAAAAAAAATTAAAGTCCTAGCTTCTTTTGAAGTCAACATTTTTGTCTGTTTTAGTTTTTTTTTTTTTTTTAGTTGCAAGTTAGCGACACCTACCATATTTTGATATAATATACACAATTTAATATTCTATTACATATATTTTTTTCAAAAATATTAGTTTGGATCAACAAAGTGGAAATAAGCTATTTGTGTAAAAGGGTGGAAAAAAAGAACACCCATGAACTTCCTTAAATAATGGAAATAGCTAATTCTACAAAAAAACTTTTATTTTTGGAAACATTAAATACTTTTGTAATTCGCTCTGATACTTAAGAAATTCATACCTAGGATGCTAGAAACGGGATCTAAACAATCGCTCTAGAATCAAGCTCTAATGCTGGAAACCTACTTCACAAATAAAAAGCAAGAATTAAATAAGAAGCCCGCCGTGTTCGAAATTCAAAATGCGAGTCTTTGAATTTAGAACACGGTGGAACAACAGCTTACTTTCTCTGTTTACGTTTACGGAATCAATTTGAATACCACTCCTATACAAATAGCTTATTTCCACTTTGTTGATCCAAACTAATATTTTTGAAAAAAAAATATGTAATAGAATATTAAATTGTGTATATTATATCAAAATATGGTAGGTGTCGCTAATTTGCAACTAAAAAAAAAAACTAAAACAGACAAAAATGTTGACTTCAAAAGAAGCTAGGACTTTAATTTTTTTTTTATAAATGTATCTTAAATACATGTATAAAATATTCGAAGGACGTGTCAATCGATAAAGTAGTTTGGCCAATATAAATTAAAAACTGATTATTATTTTTTTATATCTCGCTAATCGTAAGTATTTAAGGCTTAATATTCAGTAAAATTATATTTGACAATGAGGCAAATAAACGTGCATATTAAATTTTCATATTCAGCCAGGGTCGATTTTACTATAGCAGACCGGCCAGACCCTTTAGCTCCGGGCGATAACGTTTTTCACCCCCTAAATCAAGTCCGATTTTTAAGATTTTTGAATATGTATAGTTTTTATAAAAAATTAGGTCTCTACGTTTCCGATTTTTATTTTTTGATTACGTAATAAGTACTAAAAAAAAGAGTCGTTGAAGTTTGGAAAAAATGAGGGCGTTGTTGGGCGTGAAATTGGTAACATGGTCCAAGTTTTACCTAAAAAAATATTTAATGTGGTCATTGCCAGTTGAAAATATTGTAATTACATTTGTCACTACATCAAAACTCTTTTTACCAAGCTTTAAAAAGCATGACATTTACGAGGGGTGATCCATAAGTTTTGATAATCGGTATTAAAAATGGGAAATATATAAATCGTTATATTTTAATTGGAATAAGCACAATTTCTATATTTCCAAACACTTATTAACTTCATTCAATTGTTTTATTTTGCCACTATAAAAATAATTTTACTTTTGGAGTTCTAAATGGTCAAATTTTGTACCTTCCCTATGTCATCACCAGCTCGTGATTATTATATAGTTTTTTTTGAACATCGGTGAATGAGAAGTAGTAGTCGAAAGTTAGGGCTAAATAACGAGGACAGCGGTTATCAGTTCTGATCTTTGGTCGATGAGCAGCACCCTTGTCAATTAGAAGGCTCTGAAGCACAATTCCTGCCGCAAATTCGTTTTTTTTTCTTCATCTTATTTTTAATATTTTCCCATAACTATGATAGAATAATGTTATATAACTCTCCTAGATTATTTGAACTCAATGGCTAAAAACTAATGTCACATTATTTATTTGTAGGCCTCAATAGTCCTGGATAAGGCCGAAAAAACCAACCTAAAATTTGGTTACAGAGCTGGAGATAAAAATACCACTGCAATGATAACTTATTAATCCTTTAAATCATAATGATAAATCAAGGTTTCATTTTTAATAACAATATTTTTTATTAGTGTAAATGAACTTTCTCCACACCGCTCCAAAGTATTACAAAACGAACTCTTATTTTTGCCGTCTTGTACAATTGTTCATACAGATGTTTTTTGTTTAGCTGTCGCAGAAAAACAAATGAATAATGTAAAAAAAAATTTTTCTCTTATTTAATTTTGATTAGTGCCGTGGTATATTCCACATTAAGTGGATGGTTCATACTGATTCTCAAAACTTATTGATCACCCCTCGTAATGAAGCTATCGAGCTCTACTTCATTGAGATTAGAATAATTGTTACTAGGGCTTAACTGAAAATGCGCGGCACCGTTAAATAACTAAAATAACCTTATGCATAAACACGCAATAGCTAAAGTGTTCTTGAAATATGTCACTCGTGACTCGAGACTTTCGAAGGAAAGAAATGGAGCTAACGTAACTTCGGACTTCGATTTTCGAAGTAGGGCCTTTATTAACCTGTAATCAACTAAATTTTGCTTGATTAATTAAACTCTTCGTGAAAGGGCACAGTTACACAAATGAAACACACATTATTTTTAACACATCATATTTTGTTCAATTTTAAAAAACTTATAAATTACATATCACATCTTTTTATGCATCTGTTGTACACAGTAAATAATTTAATGCTGGAACAGTGCTCAAGTGCTAACTTAAGTAGTTTATACAAAATAGTGCTCTAGCCGTGCTCTTACAAAAATAATCATCTTAACTAAATGACAAGCAGGAACTAATTTATACGCAATTTACTTCGTACGCGTGAAATATGAATACGCAATTTTTCTTTCGGATATCTCGAACATCGAATAAATCGTATAAAAAACCTACAAAAGTGAGAATCAAGCAAACAGCCGAAACAGACGGATTACAATTTCCGAATTTAAAAATTAGACGCTTTCACGCAAGGCCCAGTCACACCGGATGCGTGACGTGCATTAGTGACATGTCGTAATGAAAATTCATATTATACAACGTGCAACGTGCACCTCACGCGTCTGGTGTGGCTAGGCCTTAAGTCTGAACTGGGTTTAGATTACACAAAGGAAAAAAAAAACAATTTGTTTTTAATGAATTCTTTAACTACATACAATGCTTTTTAATCTATCCAAAAACTAAGCAAACGACAATTATTTAACAATAATATGTCGTAATTTGCGTGATACAATTTTATTGCTAATTAAATTTCGGTTGATTCATATTTGGGCTTTAGCGTCAAATAATTTGTGAGAAAAATGAGGAATGACTAGAATAAATAATTACGCAAGAAAATTTATTACTTAACGATGGATTGGATTGGATTAAAATATTAAATCTATCTCGCTACTGTTGTTCATTTAATTTTAGCTATAATATCTATATTAGTATAGGTATAAAGTATAACCATTTTCGTAGTATTTAAGACCGTATTTAAGATCATCGTCAGTAGGTCTCAACAAGAGCTAGATTTATTATTGGAATCCGATGTTAGGCTATCAATAGGAAATATGCATGGATTTTTTAAATCACATTTCTCAACAAAAAATTTATGAAAATACCGTAAAAAGAGATCACCAAAAGTTAAAATCGGTCAAGAAATACGGATGGTACAAGCATTTTCAACTGCTACGTAGACAGCGATTAGACAGAGATCCGATATGCACTGTGACGTCATGTAACAGGTCGGCCATATAAACTCCGTGTTAAATTCTATTTTGCTAGAAAGACAAAGGAACAAAATCTTTGTTGGCTAACTGTTTGTTACAAAATGTAATAAATAAACTTTTATTGAGGCTTTAAAAATTGGCATGAATATTCCCTATTATGTATTGATACAAGAAAACGTCGGCAAAAACTTGTTATCAAAGACTTAAAATAATGTTTAAAAGTTTAGTCTTTTGAAAGAGCAGATACTTGACAATAAGAAGCAATTACTTTAATTATTCGTAGAGATAAAAATTTAAGAGAGCAATTTGAAAGAGGAAACAGCGGGTAATAAATGTTATTATAATAATTAGCTAAAATAGAAAATTACAAATTTGTTTCTAGAAAGATTTTAAAGACAAGGTAACACTAAATTTCTGTGCTATTAGAAAAGTTAAAATATCATTGAATACTCGAGTTAGGTATTAAATCGTAAAGGTGGATTCACATTGAGGAATTGCGCGTGAAGGTAATTAACGCGATTTATTCTAGCTATATCGTTGTGAGCACTCCTCATTGTGACTACATCTTAATGAAATATATTTTTTTAATAAGTATATGTACATTATACATCTATTATTAATAACATTCATAGTGTATTGCATTGCAATTGTTTTTTGGTAACGCTCAATTTAATTTGTATGATTTACTTACCATTATAACGTTTTAAAACAAAAGTACTTATGACATTTTATTTCTTATCGATGACAAAGCAATGCATAATAAAATAATTATGAGATTTGATCTCAGTCTTTTGAGGTATGTTGTGAGATTTGCTTGAGATTAAAGAATTTTATATGATTTTATGTGTTGTAGTTGGACTAAAATAGTAGGTAGTAAATTATTTTTAAACAACTATTCGATTTTCTTTTTTTGATAGTAATGAAGGTACATCTACTATAAGTTTCGTTTTTTACGCTGTGCGCGTAGGTCCTAGAGGGTTTTGTTGGAAGTTTATAGAAATACATGTACATCTAGCATTTGAACAAAATCTACCTACTTTTATACATTTATACAGACTTATTATAAATTATTAATAACTTTTCCAGATTTACCTAAAACAATTATTTCAGTAAAAAATTTCAACATCAACAAAACTCCTAATATAACATTTGATACAAAATTTGTGTAGTTAAAAATTCTATCTAAACATGTAACCTTAATTTTATATATTTATTACATTTTTGGTTTAAATGCGACGTTATTAAAGTAATTACATTCCAAATTTCGTAGCATAATAAGTATAATATTTTATTTAAAAATAACTCTTATTTATTTATTCTTTAATATTGAAATACTAAACGATCTTAAAAATATTTTTACGTAAACTAAAATTATTATCATTTAATTGGAAAACATTGGAAGAAACGAGGTTTTGCCAATGGCACTGTGCGACGAACCATTTATTTACACACTGGTTGTAATAAATACTTTTTGTGGAACCTACATACTCTGTAAAAATCAACTGGCTGAAGAATGTACTTACCCATTCAAACATACGTGAGAACTGGGACTCTAGACGAGATGCATTACGCTAACTAGCGTTTCTATTCGTTTCGTTTTTAAACCAATCGCGTCACTGGTAGATGACGTGATACGAAGAGTCACGTGATCTACCAGTGACGCGATTGGTTTATAAACAAAACGAATAGAAACGCTAGTTAGTGTAATCCATCTTGGCTAGGACCTGTGTAATGTAGCAAAAGGATAATTATTTTAAAACACACGGTACTTCAGGACCCGTATTATGGTCACCTTTATCGCGGTGAATAAAGCATCGGTTGCTCTCGCACTTACTTACTGGTCAGAAAGTGACAGACTTTTCATACAAGTTAATCCACATTGATAAACACGAGCATAATAGGCCCGCAGGTAACAGGCTTGGTTGTTTTTCTGTGAGTATTTCGTATCGATTTTTAAATATGCGAAGACCGTATACTTAGCGTCAATAGAATATAGATTATAAGACAGATCCAGCGTTTTAATCATTCTCTAGTCTAATATGAATATTATCAAGATGGAATTTGCTTAAAACAATTAATTGAAAGCCACGAAAATTATTTGTTATTTATAGCATTGGCTGGAGTAAATAGCGAGCATGCTTATGATAATTTTCACCAGCAATTTAACATACCGATGAAAAGTTTATTCGTTGTTAATTTTAAAAAAAACTGGCAGTACGGTTGACTATGACGCTTTATTTTTAGAGTCTATCCGCCATTTGTTTCGGACTCAAATCCTTTTGACCGGTATTTATCAGGAAAAGTGTTATGGGCCCGGATCCCCAGAAGATATTGAAAGTAACTAAACCGCTTTTCCGTCTATGTTTAATGTCTCACGAAAATTTCAAGTCTGTTAAATATGACATAGGGTAGGTCTTAATGACGATTCACATAGGTGGATTCACAGTTGCTAGAGTGACTCTAGGTGCGGTAAATAACGGCTTTATTTCCGCTACAAAATTGACAATGTGAATCCACCTTAATCCCTTTAATTACCAAGTACTTTCTACTTGATCACAATATCGTCACACGCAGTCAAATGCTTTAATCTAACTATTCTATGTGGACGACATCATTGGGTAAATGTTTATAAATTTATGCACCTATACAATATAGTTACCTTAATACAAATCTGTCATATTATAAATCACACTAAAAGTGCAACACTTGTGGAATACATTTATGAGGTCGTTCATGAGATTCTTGTAAAACATGATGGAGATTTTAAAACATTTACTAATATTATTGCTTCTCTTTCCTATTATAAAAATGCTTAACTTTATAGCTAACGCAAATTCGCTTTTCTTGTTGGCAAAGTCACGTATACTAACTAGGATCCTTGTGGAAATAGGGTTTGAGTCAAGTAAATTATTTATATCCTTTTTTTTTTGATGCTCAATCGACGTATGCCCTTTAGTCAACAATTTTCTCCTCTTTTTTAACTTTTCAACTACAAAACTGGCTTAAACAAAACTTTTCTCTCACACGTCTATAACAGTTAAAGAAGCTCCGGTTACGCATAGATTGGTGTTGAATCCGTCTTGTAAATACAGTGTTAATGTATACTCGATACAATCCTTTTATTGAGGCATAGTAGAGCTCATCTTAAGCAAAGTCCCTGGCCGAAAATTATTAGTTTCTGAGATAGGTATTCATAATTTTAATTTGAATTTTGGTGATCTTCCATGTAACGAAAAATCTTTAATGTTATGGTTTATTTTAGAAGTTTTTAGTGGTATTTTAGGTACATTATTAAAATCATTACAAATCAGTAAAGTTTTTAAACGCATTTGCCCGTTTTTTTCTGATTATTTAGGTAATAACATAAAGAATGTTTCTCCATACTAGTTGTTCCCGTGTTTGTTTTTCACAGTAGGTATGAGGAAACAAACTTTATGTGGTCTGTGGTCGTTATGTGCTCAGGCCAATTTGCTCCAAATGAGTTCTACTATGACTCCGTAAAAGGATTAGGATAACATATTAAATGGCAACTGTCTGATCAAATTTGCCGGGGTAATGAATAATTAATATTCAACGGAATTGGAAGGTAGCATCTACCTATTACGGACTTATTTTGTATGTTACGGACAGTATTGATGCTATTTTCGTAGTCAAGTCTGACTGTTATTGCGAGATACCTTTAAATAAATATTTGGGACTTTGAGCACTTGCTTACTAGCGGCTGGCTTAAAGGCACTTCCACTATAGGTAAATTGTCGGCCAAGATTCAGTCTAAAAAATCCGAAACGTAATTTACTTGTAACTTTTTGACATGTGCAAAAACAAGCTTGTTTTTGCATATTCTTTTCGTTTTATTTTATTAATTTCGTTAACAAATCTCGCATGGCAAAAACGGATGCTTACTCTGGATTTTATTTATTAAACAGTTTCTATAAAACACTATTGCACATTGCAAATCATAATCGTTTTTAATATTATCTTCAATAACTTGCAACCCTGGCTTGGGATTTTTTTTTACTTCGGATTTGGTCCAACCTTTGTGAAACCAAACGCTTTGGCCGCCATTTTCCTACAATCTAGTGCTCTAACTTATCTCTTAATTTAGCGATGCAGTTAGAAAACCGGCGTCATAGGCTTAGCCGTTACGAGGCCTTGTGCTTTTTCCGCGCGACGCGGTGCTCCGTGGACGAATGGGGCTTCAGTTCTCGACAGTCCAACTGCGAAAATAAAACGACATTACATACGTTATCTGTGGTCAAATGTTTAAAGATGGATTCACTGAATAATTGCGCGGTATAAAATGGCTACTATAAAATAGAGTAATATCATATCTTAGCTTTTTATTGGTCGGTCACACACGCGATTTATTGTATCTATTTTATAATCTGAAACTTCATTGTGAATCTATCTTTAGGCTGGGTTCATATTGTGGAGTTCTTAGCAAAATCGTACGTGTGAATATCTTGATCTAGGGCCCTAACTTGGCTGCGTTTATCGCGTGACAAAGTTTAGATAAGGCATCCGTCACCTTTTGACACGTAAATAAGTACGACAGTGACGGATGCTTTATCCACATTAGACACGCGATATAGACGCATCCATACTAGGCCCACTATCTCGTAAAGGGCTGTGCAGCCCTCTTTTGCTTAATATACCATAAGAATTGTAAACGCGCAAGCATGTCAATTAAATGGTTCACTAATGTTTTATCAAGTCAACATTTGGCAAACTATAATCATTTTGCAAACTTTCGTTTAGGAAAGAGGTAGGTACTTGCCGCCGCATTATTTTAGAATTTTTGGTGGCAAATTTCTAACCTGTCTTAACTTATTTCCTATATAAGCCCATGTAACCTGTGGATTAAGCACAAATACGTTTTTGTGAAATGAAAGTTTGTAAAATGATACGTTTGTCAAACGTACCTACTACCTACTTTTGGTCAAATGAACGGACCTCCTCACGTGACCATGTGCATGACACATGACAACAATAAGACTGTAGTACGTTAGCCCGCTTGTCCACTAATACACAAGTAAGTAGGTACACCATTTTCGTGCAAGATTTTTTCATCTTTTTATTAATGAAGCGGATTTATGGAAAGATAAGGTCAGTGCCTCATACAAGGGTTCGGAAATGTTAAAACCATCTCTTACCAAAGTCTCATCGTCAGGCACCCTCGACAGCAAGTCGAGGACTTCGTTGTTTGGTATTGTGTGAGGCCGAAGTATCTTCCGCGTAAATTTATTGACACCTGTTCAGAAATAGACCTATAAGTTACATGCAATGGTGGGTATAGGTAGCGGGTAGTTAAAAATAATTTCGAAAAAATAACGGTGTTCTTCTGTAGCCAGCCCTATTACACTACCCTGACAATGACAGGTGACAGATGATATTTGAGTGTTTATGGCACATGGCGCTGCTTAAATAAATGCCAGTGAAGTAAAAACTTGTTGACTTTGCAATACATCCTGAAATGTCACCTATTGTACATAAGCATGGTAAAACAGGCTGCAGGTCAAACCTTTTTTTTTCGCACTTATCGGCCAATCTCAAATTTCGCCAATATATATCGCCAATATATATTACTATCTTAAATTCGGTAGGTAACCGAAGCGGATTCAATCCTCACCCGTTAGGGTGACTCCAAACGAGTGTAATTTTTTGAGTTATGAGATGCGTAATTTCTGCTACATTTGGTTTCATGAAAAAAACTCCTGTTTGGTTCACTTCACACGGCGACGCAAAATGAGTTGGGGTAATTCCACGATAATGTAACGAAAGTTACCATTTCAATGCGTGTTTTTTTAACTTTTAATGCTAATATGTTTCCAGATATAAATTTAAACAAGTATGGAGACATAAATGAATTCTTCCATTATTAAATATTACTAAAAAAACAAGCAGAATGCTAGAAATTGGTAACTTACGTTACTCTCTGCCATGGAATTGCCCGTTGGACTTTTGTATGAAGCAGATATTTTTCGACAGAAAATATCCTCCTCACAACTCGAAAAATTACGCTCGTTTGGCTTCGACGACAATTCGTGTCCAAATACATACTCACCCCAAGCCATAAGCAAGTACCGAAGAGGAATGACGTAGAGAACCACCATGGCTCCGAAAAGCATGATGATGGCTATGTAACTAAGATATGGCACCGTGAAGTTCACTAAACTGTAACAACAGAGAAATAAGGTATGGATCAGGGAGGGATTAACACTGACACTAGTATGGTAGTGAATCATGGGTATGGCTGAAGAATGAAAGCAGGGCGAATTTATTGTCGAGATAATTATCGTATATCGTATATCGCTATCGTAATTTAAACAATACAGGGCCCTTATTATGGTCGCCTTTATCGCGGTGGATAAAGCATACGTCACTCTCGCACTTACATACCGGTCAGAAAGTGACAGATACTTTATCCACATTTTGTCACGCGATAAACGCAACCATACTAGGCCCGCAGGAAAGTACAAAGTAAAATCAACTTTATTGCTTTTGACGTGACAGTAATGGCGGCGGAGTTAGTTAAAACAATATCATAGTAGGTGCAAAACAATATGATTTTACGCTGTAATATAGAGGCCCTGTATTAGTGTAATCGTATCTATTGCTAACTTTCACGCATCAAAAATACAGCATTTGAGGTATCTTACTTTTTAACAGCTTCTCCTAAATTGGCGACGTAGCCGATAGCGTTTTGTACAGTCTGCGTCACCTCCTGGATTGCTTGCAGTCTCTCTTTAAGAGATTTCTTCTCTTCCTGTAAACGTAAATAAAAATGACATGACTAACTGCTATTAGATAATTTACAAGAATAACGAAAATCTTTCTTTAAAAATCGCGACTTTTCGATCTCGACTCGCTTCTACGCAACTCTGTCGTCGTAGAAGTCGTTCATCTCTACATACGGTAAAAAGTTCCCAATGTTCTTCCTCGGGGTTCAAGCAATCTTCATACAAATTTCATCGAGATCAACTCAGCGGTTTAGCCGTGAAAGCGTACCAGACAGATAGACAAAGTTACTTTCACATTTATAATACAACTAGCTTTTGCCCGCGATTCCGTCTGCGTAGAAGTCGTTTATCGCTGCTCCCTCGGGATCTGTCTAATTTTCCGGGATAAAAAGTAGCCTATGTCATTCCCCGGGACTCAAGCTATCTCCATACCAAATATCATCTAAATCGGTTCAGCGGTTTAAGCGTGAAGAGGTAACAGACAGACAGACAGACGGACACACTTTCACATTTATAATATTAGTATGGATTAGTATGGATACACTTTATTGTACCTACACCAAACAAAAACATTACAGAGAACAAGCACAATTGAAAATAATACAGTTAAACAACAGGCGGCCTTATCGCTAATTAGCGATCTCTTCCAGACAACATAAGTAGGGACATGGTGTCAAATTAAAATATTTTACGTCACACCTGGCCATAATGTGAGTTTTATCGCACGCTGCGCGCACGGTAAAACTCGCATTGTGGCCAGGTGAAGACGTAAAATTGTGTACTCATCACGGGCAGTAAAAAAGAAAGCCCTCTATCGCATATTTACGACCCTCGCCTACGGCTCGGGTCTCAAATACCTGCGATTTCGGGCTTTCTTTCTTTTACAGCCCTTGTTAAGTAATGTACTATTACAAAGCAGGTGCAGACTTCACGCGAGCAATAACAACACACACAACACAATTATCTTTTTTTCGCATTTATAATTAATATTATTAGTACCTATGTAGTTATGTACTCAATGACCATTGTGTTACCTTATCACCTTCCTCTTCATCATCCTCTTCAGCTAATAGATCCTCGTCATCGACTGGCGCAAGCAGCGGGTTTCCTCCTGGTACATATCGCAATTTGTAATGTAGTATATCCAGTGGCTTTAATTTTAAACTGTTACAGATGTTGCGCATGATAATACATCGTATTTTGTCGGACCAGTTCGTATTTGTCATTCTTTTTTCTCTTAGCTACTAGCTTTTTTGAATGCCTAAGGGTGTTACCAGACCAATCGATCGATCGTCGACCGACGGCATCGATCGATGGTAGAATTGATTAGTCGACGTCGATCGATAGTTCCTTCATCAATTAAAGCTATCAGACCAGTCCATCAACGTCGACCGGCAATCGATCGATTGGTTAGTCGAACGATATCCGTCGATCGATAGTTCCTACCAGACCAACCGATCGATTTCGATCGACGTCAATCGATGCCAAACACCCTTACGTCGAATACAAAATGGTCAAGCATGTTTGCTATGCTTTGCAAATTACAACTTAATCGATACGAAACAAAGTTTCTTTTAATTTTGAACTTGTGACGGTTGAAGCCGTCGTGGCGTCAGTGGCACGACTTTCAGCTGACGCTTAGAGCCGTCTGTGGCCTTCAAAAGATTTTCAAAGCTGACTGAGAAAAATGAACGATAAATACGAACATTTCCGGGTATAAACGACTTGAAAGAAAATAGAAATGACAAAAGCGAGTCCCTTGTGGCCGTATTCTAAGCTCTTAAAATCTGCACAGTTTCAGTCAGTAAAAGTGAATCTATAGAAGTCGTAACTCTTTCTCTGTTACTGCCTTTAACTTTGTCACTTGGTTTTGATTGATTACAATACAACCTTGATCTCGTCTAACAAGAATTACAGTTTGAAGTCCCAAAATGTTTGAAACTTTCTCGATTTAGACATTAAAATTTAGAATTGAATCCAATAGTGAAGTTGAAGGATGATAATGTAGGCAAAGAAATGTGACATCGCGTACGGTAAAGTGGATCGATAACACAGTAAGAACGTCTAAGACATAGTCGCTGTTGATAGAGCACACAGTTTTTAAAAAGCGTAGGCCTCATTTAGGAACCGTCGCGTCGACGCGTTGGTCGAGGCATATCAGGCGGCGGCTCCACTGAGGCGGAGATGAGCGGAGTGGAGCGGAGCTGTGCCAATATTAACCAATAGAATCTAAACTAACGTGCGCAAGGCTCGCTCGACGTGGAGCCGCAGCCTAACGCTTCGCCGAAAATGCTCCGTATTGCCATGTATTTCGCCCAAGCATCGCATCGCTCGACGCGTCGCTCATCGCGTCGCTCGACGCGTCGCTCATCGCGTCGCCGGTCCCTAAGCAAGGCGCTACAGCCGCACTCAAAGACATTTTAAAGACCTTCCAACCTAATTCCTTTTTCAAACATCTGTATGAAATATGAGTCGTCAGACTCTGAGTGCGGTGATTAGTGTTATTAAAAATGATCAATCAATGGCAGATCGTTCTTGGTCAATGAGTTCCCGCAACATGCATGTTAGTTATAGACTTAAGCCTGAAGATATAAAATAGGCCACACCATCCATTTCGACTTACTTCCACAATTTTTTGGCATGTACGGCTGAAGGACTTCATACATGCGGGTGTTTTTGAATTGAACTATAAATTTAACACAAAAAATCAATAAAAAAAATGGATAACAGTGATTGAAACTAAAAAAAAACGAGTTATCTATCAACGGGTTTGAGTCAAATACTTGTAGAAAATTATAAAAAAAAAAACTCTGCCACTTGCTGAACGTGGATAAAGGGGCTTCTAAACGGGCCATATTTTCACTGTAATATGTGGCCGGCAACTATTGGTGTCCCTCTCTTACTCGTATGTTAGAGAAAGATACCAATAGTTGCCGGCTACATATTGCAGTGAAAATATGGCCCGTTTAGAAGCCCCTTAAGGCCGCTTGTAGACGTCCGTTGTTTTCACCGGACAACGGACCGTTTTTTTTGCCGGACTTGCGGTAGTGTATGGCTTACAATGGATGTGTGTAGACGCACCGTCGCCGGACCGTCATCCGGTGCGTCTACACACATCCATTGTAAGCCATACACTACCGCAAGTCCGGCTAAAAAAACGGTCCGTTGTCCGGTGAAAACAACGGAAGTCTACAAGCGGCCTAAGACCTTACATTATTCCTAAATACCCTCAATCTACTCGCAAGTCTCGCAACTGAAATTTTAAAGGAAATATTCACCGCTTATGTAAATCTCCCATCAAGATTAGGTATCTACATATTGCTCTTTCGACCTTTATACCGATACCGTAACTATTTTAAAGGAACCAGTTAATTAAGTTAACAATGAATTAAAAAGTAAGTAATTGAATTAGTTACAGCTCCCAAATATAAAGAAACCCCGAATAAAAAGGACTAAAAATAAATATAATGTTACTCTGAATAAATTAACTATTAAGACATACCTGTTAGCCTGTAGATGAGCCAGTTTCTGGTGAAGAAGACTAGGAGGAGGAAGGGGAGCATCCACATCTCGTAGCCGTAGCAGAAGGCAAGCCACACTAGCAGACCGAAGAACGAGCGAATCCGAGACTCCCACTCGAAACAGTCCCTGTAGGTAATCACAGACATTTTTGTGAAGCATTATCACGATAACCATAAGGTTTAATGTCAAGATAAAAAGGTACATGGAACTTTACTATTTTCACACTTTGGCACTTTTCTAAAACCAACAAGTTCCAATCCAAAATTGAGAATTGAAATTCCAAAAAAAATCTAAACCTACATGTACATGTTTGACAAAATATCTGTTTCTGTGATCATGACTATGTAAACCATGAGTATCTTCATAACATGCCTGCCTACTTCAATGAATCTTTATATCAAACATTATTGTCTTCATCATCATAAAAATCACTATCACCACCAACATCATATTTACAGAACTATATTTAGATTATAAAAGCAGCACTGACAACGACATCCATTTCCTTTCTGTTCTTCTCCATTTCCCTTGCTTTGCTCTCTTAATTTATAAAACTTACTGCAATATCTTCCCGATCTCGATGAACCACATGATGATCGCTTTCAGCCTCATCACGTTCCGGATGAAGAGTTGCCTCTTGAACTTCGCCTCCTGGTGCATGTACTTCGGTTCTATCGGGTTCACCACTCGTATCGCGGCTTTTAACTAAAACAAACACAATTATTTCCTAAATTAAATATATAATAATATGTGACGACATGAACACGACTTTGTACCTAAAAGTTTTTGTTCGGAGTAAAATTTAGTTTGCGTTGTCCGTCAATCAATTGAGATTGCTTCATTGTTGTGAGAGTTAATTTGTATTGGTGATGCCTTCTTTCTTCTATAATCTAATAAAGATAGGTTTAAGGTAGAAATTACCTGGTTCCATATGACAGTCATCTCCAACAATATCTGCGGATAGTTCCCCTTCGCCCTTGCCCGCATCTTCTTGTCTTTCAGAGCATACCACCGTTTCTCCCCGTTCCTGATGCTCAGCAGTGGCACCGCCAGTTTCCCCAGGAATTCCACCTTGTGGTCGTGGTCTTCGTCGTATACCGTCAGTTCAAGGATCGAGCTTATGTCCTTTACTGTACTGGAAGGATGAATTTTGTGCTTAGTTTTCTGGAGATTTCAGAAGGGTAGTCTTAATTTGATAAAGTAAAGTGTTTACGCGCGAACTGCTTTGTTGTTTGTACGCGATATATTTTCCGTAAAATCAGTTGAATGCTTAATGCCCATTTATATGGGTAAGTTTTTAATTTTGTTGATTGTTAGTTGTCTCAGTGTCTCAACAGAACAACTGTTTTAGCTAAAAACAAGAAAAGGAAAGGCGAACCAATTTCCATTACGTTTTAAAGTTGTTATTTATATCGGGCACAGACTAGCGATTTAATGTAGTAAACGGAAAATCAGAATTCAATTCTGACACCTGTCTGTCATCCTAGTACAAATTACAACCTAAAACCCAAAAATTTATTGCTTATAGCTATAAATTTACTATAGGAACCTAAGGTTGAATGGATTATGAATATAAAAATCAGGAAAACAAGCTCACAAAGTGAATATCTTATTCCAGTTAGGCGTCAGGGTCTTGTACTCCGTGTGTGTCTGCAGCCTCGCGTTGCCCAGCTCCAGCACACAGAAGGGATCAGACTTGCCCCCAAGGTCAGCTGCCGCCAGGCCCTTGGCTCCGTACACTTTCACACAGAGCCAGCCCACGCCGCTGGCTTGCTCGTTGAGGTAGTACCATGTCTGGAAGAAATGTAATGATAACCACCACGACCATCTTACCACCGTACTAAGAGATGTTTTAGTGATTTTAAATCGTCCTTTTTCAATTCGCCGTTAATCAGAGGAAAATGTAATAAAAATAACTAAAGGCCCCAAATATTATATCAACATAATATTGCATGGACATCAAGATTTTTCTGACCGACTTAAGCTAGCGATAAATAAAAAAGATAAGGTAAGGTGGGGTAAGTGTGTCTACGGGGCAATGGCGCTACACCAACAATATCTCCTAAAAAATATATGGTTCGTCGCTCTTACCCCGTTCACGCTCTTGCCCCATCTTGGGTTAACAACGTCAACGGGGTAAGTGTGACGAATCATATATTTTTTTGGAGATATTGTTGGTTTGGCGCACTTGCCCCGTAGGCGCACTTACCCCACGTGGGAAGATTCTTAAGGCCGCACTCAGAGTGATAGCTGACTAATGAATGACATTATACACAAGCACAAGACAAGTTTGAAAAACTATGTAGTAAATATATAGTATAAATATATGGTATATCCCTAACTTATTTAAATAATTTGCGCAGTTGAATCGATATTTTTCAGTGTTATCCTCATGCGTTAGTTAAACGTCATTTTCCCGTTATTAATTACTATTCTAATCTTACATAAGTCAAGCCTACCAGCCAGTATTTTGATAAAAAACAGACCATTTTATTTTGTCCTTTAGATACTTGTTCTTAAGTTTTATGTTAGTAATATAGTAACTTACGTAGTTCGGAAGGTATTATGTAATAATGATCCTCATTTCCGAAATAATAGATTCTTACGTATTTTTTTGTAAACCCCTGCTAAATACTATTAAAAATATTTCTGTTTGTTGTTATTATTCAAAATTTAAAAGGGTCCTATTACCCTTCCAACCATTGTTAAGTGGATGCCATTAATTAGATATTTCGCAAAGAAGTCTTTAAATGAGATTATATGCCTAAACGACCTTTTAATTCTAAATCGTGACAAAACGTTCCTTCGCCTCTATTCTACAGGGTAAAGCAATATTGCTTTTTAACCGACTTCAAAAAAGGAGGAGGTTATACGTTCCACTGTATGTATTTTTTTGACTTATTATGGTATTGTTTTTGACGTCAAATAAATAAGAGCTATCGTAGTGTTGACAATACGGTAACATGTCAAAGGCAATAAGGTTTTACCGTGTTGAATAGTGGCGTTGCGTTTACCGCGTGACAAAATGTGGATAAAGCATCCGTCACTCTCGTGCTTATATAAGTGTCAGAAAGTGACGGATGTTTTATCCACGTTTTGTCACGCGATAAACGCAGCCATATTAGGGCCCCTGAGGTATTTGTGTGACGTTATGAATTAAAGATCGCCTTTGTTGTTAGTACGAACCAAGACCTTGAAAGTGTATAAAAGATACCACACCTAAAAATAACTCGTTGTTGGCACTGTATTTAAAATGGAACCATCAAGATGGACAGCTGATTATTCTATCGTCAATGAAAATAAAACACAAAGATGTCTTTGATAACAGCAATAAATCAAATGGTTTTCTCGTTTGATTTAGCCATTAAGTGTTAATGGATATGTCCGTTTTAAAAATAATAAGTATTTAACTTATAAATATAGGTAGGTCTATATTTAAGTGGGACTGGGCTGGACACGTTTGCCGAATGCATCCGGAACGGTCAAGGTTGTCACCTAATGGACCCTGCAAGATGGCCACCGGAGCAGAGGCACACCAAAAAGGAGATGGCGGGATGACTTAGACGAGTTTCAAAGCGAATGGCATACACTCAACCAGGAAGAATGGCGGAAAAGAGAGGAGGCCCTAGCCCAGCAGTGGGACACCCAAATAGGCTAAAAAATAATAATATATGGAACGATTATTAGCTGTTATAAGGATTTAGGAACTGGTGACAAATGTTTTACTTTTAGATTATTATTTTGGTAATGATTTATCTTCAAAAACACCCGAAACCGAAGTACGTGCATGAAGAGGTTGATGAAGTTAGAGGAAGGGAGAGTTGTGTTCGCACTGCTAGATCAAAACAGTATCAACTCAAAATCCTTGCTAGTTTTGTTTCAAGTTCATAGAAGTTGTGTTTAAAGTTGATTTTGAAATACAATTGTATTTTGAGTTACTACTGTTTTGATCTAGCAGTTTCACAGTCTAAACATACAACTTTAGACCGGTCACCGGTGCACCTCGTGTTCCATAATAGTCTCTGCCTACCCCAATGGGAGACAGGCATGAAAATAACGTGGATTTAATTTATCTATCTATGAAACGACATTTTTTCTACTCCGCTCAGTAGCAGTATTAAAGGGGGGGGAACTCCTCCTTCAAAACATGAAATGTAAATAAAGATTGCTTTGCAATGTAGGTATATTAGATTTATGGAAAAACTCATAACAAAAAACAAGTGCTCGACTAACTAACCTCCTACTAAAAATAGTACCTACATAATACGGCCATTGAAATTAAAATCTAGTGCAAAGGAAGTGGAATTCCTTTTTATTAACCCCCGACGCATAAAAGAGGGGGGTTCAGCTGTTTTTGAAGTATTGAACTTTGAAATGTCAGTGTCGGGGGTTTTCCAACTTTTTGTTGGTTAGGTTATTATGACTCATGATCAAATTAAAAAATTGACTTTATTTCATTCACAATAGAATTAATATTCCGTTGACAAATTTCGTTGTATGGTGGATAGAAGGCTATACTTACATATCTCTGCTCTATGATCTCGAGGTCCCTCGGATTCTCTTTGTAGCTGGTGAGGTCTGTGATGGTCTCCGACTGGGTGGTCCCGCTGATGGTGAGCAGCAGGAATATCTGCCCGTTCCCGTCTTCCAGTTCCTTCCAGATGTTGTGCGTCTTCTCGCGTTCCAGCGTGGACAAGTCTATCGAACACCTGGAAGTATCGATTTTTAATGACCTTTGATTCTGGAACAGGTACAATGAGGTAAATAATTAGCTTTCTATTGCTTAAGTACTATTTAGCCTTCTTTAATATTATAATGAGAAAGTATGTTTGTCTGTTTGTTAAGGCTTTGCGGTTCAACGCCAACATTCCACAACACGGTGAACATTCCACGATCAGATTGGGGACGTAAGAAGAGGCCAGATCAGGAGTTCCCTAAACCGACGCACTTGTATTGTATGAAGAGACTTATGAGGGTGGAGCAAGCGACGGAAGTTTGTCTAGATCATATCACTTGGTAATGGCCTACCCTAACAAGAAAGAGGCGTGATTATTTGTAGAGATTGGCTACCTTGAGAAAATCATCTTTGCCAAAATTATGGAGTGAAGAGTTTTCTTACCTTCCCAGGAAGTCATCCTTGGCCTGCTTATCCTTGTCCCACACGGTGACCTCCAGGATTTGCTCCTGGTCATCATAGAGATGCAGATCGAATTGTTCCAGCCATGACGGATGGAGGGACTTCCAGACCACTTTGCTCTTGTATTTCTCGTTTCCTAACCTGCAATAATATTCTTGGTTGGGTGTGGTGTGGAACAAAATGTGATCACTGATCAGTTTGTAGTTAAATGAGAGAATGGAACTAAAATTTTGGTAAAAAAATATGTTTATTCAGTAAGACACACGCACTTTTACACAATACAAGACTCTTGTGAGAGAAGCACGGTGGTAGATCAGTAGGTATCTTTGTAAGTAAATCATTACATAAAATCATGAAGTTGTTTGATTCTGAATCATTTGCAGCAAGCGACGCTTATTCAAAGCTTTGGAACGTTTTGGGTAGGTTGTTTAGCATTTTTCAAAAGGCGATTGCATAGAAAAACATTGTTCATAAGTAAACAAGAATAACAAAAGTTGATTGGCTCTCCACAGAACTTCACGCTCGACTTTATCGTCACTACGGGTGAGTAAGAAACCAATCACTGCCTCACCAAGTCATAAACATCGATAACTTTTAAAAGCAAAGGTCGTTTTCTGTTTTGCACTGTTTTTTCCTACTTTAGCTTTGCCAAGAATAAGAAAGGAATTATTTTATGTAATTAATACTTTAAAAGTTCGTGTGTGTGTGAGTAAGTATCTTTGTCCCTACTTCACACTAAAACGGCTGGAAAGATTTATATGAAATAAGTATGGAATTGAAATCCCAAAAATACGCTTTCCCCGTGGGATGGTCACTGTGGAAAAAGTCGCGGGCAGAAGCTGTAAAGTTATTAAAATCGAATACTTGTGAATGTTACGGTCGTTTTATATTGCTACCTTTGCCAAAAATAAGAAAGGAAGTAAGAGACTCATATTGTTCAATAAAACCTTTATAAAGTTATGAATGAATGAAGAAAGAAATAAATAAATCAAAATGTGTCTGTGCAAAACAATTCCCTGTACTTATAGTATAGGTACTTGCACATAACAAAGCAATTGCAAATAGGATAGCAAGTTTATGTATGGTTCTCACCTAAATTTACAATATGGATCGCTTGACCTCGTATCCAGGTCCATGGCGGGCAAATTCTTGGCTTCCACCAGGACGATGGTGACCACAGAGCTCCAGATCTGCGCCTTTAACCTCTTGTTCACGTCACTCAGTCTTGTGTTTTTTAGCAGGTACTGTAAAAAAAAATAAGATGAGCTGTATGAACAAAGGAAGTTTAAGTTAGTTTTAAGTAATGAGGGAAAAGGCAAGAAAGTTAGAACATAACGTTGAAGATAAAACTCTCGTAGTTTTGAGTGGCCTTTGGATATAGACTGAGAGATTCATATACTGATCTTGAGTAAGATGCTTGTCTTTAGATACTTGCGGGCATAGTATGGTTCCATTTATTGCGTGACAAAATGTGGATAAAGCATCCGTCACTCTCGTACTTATATACGTGTCAAAAAGTGACGGATGCTTCATCCACATTTTGTCACGCGATAAACGCAGCCACATTTGGCCCCCGTTAAGAAAAGCTATTCCCACCACAATGTGAAATTTATAAAAAATTAGGGGATACGATCTACAGTGATAATTATTTATAATTGTGAATATTTTAACTTTATTTACTTACGATACAATCTGCCGCACTCAGAGACGTCAATTAAATTTAATGCTTGTCTAGTGATGTGCTGTCTTATTCTATTACTGTAGCAAAGTAAGTGACAGCAGCAAATTTAATCAAGCATTAAATTAAATTGACGTCTCTGAGTGCGGCAGATAGTTTAACAGGAAATTAGTGGTTGGTGGTTGGTATCGGGATATCCTCGTACATTCCCGCCATCATTGTTAGTTTTAGGATAACCATCGATCGAGGAAACTTCATATTAGGTACTTACTTAATCCTATTCCTATAATGAACCACAATTCGTTGCGGGATAATATTTTCATTATATACCTACAGTTTATTACTATATATATCCTCTCCTGTTATACCTACATATTTGTATAATCATCTTTCCCGTTACGATATGCCTAGTAAATCGAATTACGGTAAATAATTCCGACGAGTCATAATTCCGAATCGATCAAACTTCCGAATAATTGTAATTCCGAATGCATTGTTTTGATAGAAAACTTTATTTTTTAATATCACTTATTTATCAAACCTGACTTAACCTAGGTACAACAATTAAATTATGCATTAAATCTAAAATAGCTCCAGCATAACATAGATTTCGGAAATATTAAAAGTCAGACAAGTGACAAGTGAGTGGTGAGTGGAAGTGAAATAACCTTATATTGCGGTGTTTTCTTAATCGGAACTTTCTTTATAAACTTCAATTTGTTGGAATCAAAACAGTATTTATGTGTATCGTATTGCTTCATTTTCAGTAACGATATAACGTTATTTTCTTAGCCATTGGAAAAACGTAAGCCGGAAAAGTGAACCTTGTGGAATTCCGCCGTTAAATTAATTTTGTTCCAGTCTTGGAGAGGAAATAAAATATTTATGACAACTGTTATTTTAATTGAACAGGGTGGCAATTATTCAAATGAAACAGATTTTATTAGGAGAAGTTTTGTTACTGTTCAAGTCAATAATAAGACTAGAAGGCTTAAGTTAAGGTCAGGTAAGCTTTATATAAGTATTAGGCATATTATCTTATAGTTCTAATTCTAACTCTTAAGTATTATAATGGGGTCAAGGCTCAATGCATTTACTGCCGCACTCAGAGACGTCAATTTAATTTAATGCTCGGTTAAAGTTGCTGCTGTCATAAGATATAGATAAGACAACACGTCACTAAACAAGCATTCAATTTAATTGACGTCTCTGAGTGCGGCAGATAAATCTATAAGAAGTAAATATTGAGACTTAAGATCTTGGAATACTCTTCTCCAAGCCAGCACATATATTTTAATGTACAACTAAATAAATCTTAAATATCCAAATTAGAAAAGCGCATCAGTAATGTACTGAAAATACATATACCTATACATATTTTCAATAGACTTACCTCCGCAGTACTGTTTGGACTATTATTTGACTCCGACAATTTTATTTGTGTTGTTGTACTTGGATAATAATTTTGTTGACAGCATAACCATTCCGCCATCACAAATTATTGTTTAAAAGCACAGCACGGCAACACGGGTTTTAAAAATATCTTACAAATGATCACTAGTCTCAGATTGATCCTGGAATGGCATTATAGTAGACTTGAAGCACTAATCATAGCGTATCTAAGATAAAATAGGGATTATTTGGCATGATCCAATTTTTCTGTTTTGAGGCAATCGTGGGATTAAAGATCTTGGAGTTTGTGCCCAAAGTGCCCAAACGCGATCTTCAAAGACGCTTAAATTCTTATCAAAAACGTATCGCTGACTATTTTGAGAATAATTTTGCTAGTTGGGAAGTTTCCATTTGACACAACCTTGACCAATGACGACCAGCCATTTGAGCAGTGTTGCCAGTTTAGACCTGTAAAATTGTTACTTGTAGCTTTATAAAACGTGCCCCTGCCATCGATACTTTTTTGTTTGCCAATAATTTAGCTACGTAGGTAGTTATTTTGGAAATCAATTTAATTTGACCATTTTCATTTATTTCAAAATACTGAAATGCGGACGAATTATTACTCAGTTTGACAATGCATGCGCAATGTACCTACGGACCCGCTAAAGCACTAAGTAGGTTGGTATGTTTAAATAAAAGTAGCGTAGCATAGATTAGATAGTAAATACTACCGTTTTTACTAGGTATGCTACGCTACTATTTTTATTATACTATTTGTTAAATAGTTATGACGTATACCAATGTTCCAACATTGAGCCGTAATTCCTGTTATCGCCGATTTCACTAGTACCTCTATAAGCTTTGAAAAATGATTTTATGTGAGTACAAGTGGAACTGAAATAAACTCAAGTGGCAACCACATTAGTAAGCAAAAGTTTTTGAGTACAAATTTGGTAATGTTACCAATGTCACTTCGAACACTGCCCTATTTTCTTCTACTTTTTTCCAAAGTACAATACTCAGTCGGTAGTCCGACGAAGTTCCAATAACATTCAAGTAAATTGTAGTACACACAATTGAGAAGTTTTTCGTGAACATTTCCAATAAATCCCAATTCCCATGTTATTTATTAAACATAACATTAACAACCACATTGCTATTGTTACATATAAAATCATGCTGTTAGCCACCATTTGCATTTTGTACCCTATGCAGCCTGTCTCCTTTACTCTTCAGCCTGGGAAAGCGGTTGCCAAGTCTCTCGATGAGGTCGGTACAGGGGTTCTGGGCAACTGGCAGCTCCAAGCGGTCACCGGGAGGCAGGCTGCCTGACCTGGGGCGAGGTTCTGTCCTGCAAGTCCAAGTTTATTTAGCTACATATGCTACTTGGCAAGAAAATTATTGAATCAAATCTTGGTCCAAACGAGTGTTTGACCACGTTTTTTTATTTATAATCGCTGTTACCTACTTAATGTATTGCTACTTGGAAGAAGTTGTAGTTCAGTGCAACAAACTTTGTTTTTCAATCTTTACGCCGTTAAAATAAAAAATATATATATAGCCTTGGGTTTTGCGACAATTAAGTACCTATTTTAAATAGGTACATACAAATATTTCAATTAAATAGTTGCTTTGTCAGTCTGACTTAAGGTGAGCCTTAATATATAATTGTTTGACTAGGTTTAATTAAGTTTGATATAATTCCTGTCCATCATTTGGTAAAAAGCCAGAAATGACTCAGTCTCGGATATTTGGCACGAATGATCGACATCAGGCTATTATTGATCGGAGATGAATATACAACTAAAAATAACAACGAAGTACGTATTTGCAATAACTATTATAAAGTGGGTGAATTTACAAGTACAGATAAACAGACGATAAATACACGAGGTAAAGCAATAATTTAATAACAACACGTTTAATTAAAACTGATGATTTATCCCTACGTGGTGTTGGAAAAAGTATACTATAAAATATTTCCTGCAAAAAAAACGTCCAAGTTATCAACAAATGTGATAATTTCATGAATTTCGACAAAAAATATTTTTAAAATAACATTGACGAAATGTTGCCTAAATTACGCAAGTTATAATAAGCGATGCAACTGTAGGTGGGAAATGCAACAAACAAGATTTATAATCAGGGTTCCGAAAATTTATCTATAATAGAATGACTGAAAATTACCTTTCATCGTTGAACGATACACAAGATACGCAGGAGTCTCTAGATCCATCTAAATCGTCTGTATCAAACGCTAGATTATTCGCTGACACACTTCTCCTTGCGCACAGCACATTATTCTTCTCCATGTTTAAAAAATCTTCGCAAACTTTAACCTGATCCTTAGGTTCATCGAAAACAAAACTAGGTATTGATTTGTCTATTGTATCATTAGAATCAAGGGAGATCTTGTCGATAGAACTTGCGTCGTCTTCTCTGGAGCTGTTATCAATAGAATTCTTCTCGCTTGATAAATGTGACACGAATCGGGACAGTTTCGAACGTTCGAATTTATTATGAACATGATCGTGGATGTCCTCGACTCTATCTTGAATCTTCTCATGTAGTTTGATCAGGCGATTCTTAAATCGTTCCATTTGGTTTTCTTTATCCATTTTCTCTTTCTTTTCTTTTAGTGACATCAATAGGTTAACTACGTTTTATTTTTTCGAATTTAAAAGGTCAGCATTCCTGGTCTTATCTTTGTTGACTGTTCTGATTAACAGGTTGTTTGTTTGATAATCTTATATGATTTTAGCCTACTTGTTTCTTGAAGCTAAACTAAAATTAACTAAATTTAACTTAAGGTATTGAATAGAAGACCAGCTAAATGACTAGACAACTGATAAAATAGATAGCTCTTATGGTTCAAATTCATAAGGGAAAGAGACTTGTAACATGTGTTCAATAATTAAAAATGTAATGTAATAATGTGGTTGCAATGCAAAGGAAAAGTCTAAAACTGAACTCAGCAAAATATAACAAAATAAGGAAGAATAATTATTGGCAGTAATTAAAAATGCGATAACGGCGCTATATCGATGTTTGTACTGCAAATAATTACTCTAAGTAGTATCCGAAGAAACAATAATTGTTTAGTACAAGTTACAACCGTTTATAAACATGGACGCAAGTTATCTCCAACGAAACACAAGTATTCATACCTAGATTCAATAACACAAACATTTCTACGTTCACCTGTCTATTTCTGGATGTTACAAGAAACATAACAATTCATCAATCGGAAGCTCTTGCAGGTTTCTGAATTCCTGGTACGCACGTAGCTTCCCGTTATATTCTTGTTAGATAAATATTATTGATTTTCTTTCTCTAGCAATATTATAGAGGTAGTTTCTAGATAGTGAGAATTAACCAACAACTTAATAGAATTTCACCAACAACTTAATAGACGATTAGAGTGTTAACAGCTGTCTATGTCTGTCAAAATGTATGAACTAACAGACGATTAACATTGATTAACATTAAACATCGTTTGGTGAAATTGGTAAGTACTTGAAGTGCAAATTTTTGTTAGAGTCAACCGAAACTACAGCCGAAATTACAAATACAAAAAATCTGAAAACATCTTAAATAAAAGCACATAATACGAATTTTAAAGAAAAACTTTCACGACAAAGTAGACTTGATTGGTTCCTGAGATACAGGCGACTAAAGTGTTTGTACCTACTAAAATCACCTAAGCTAAGACAGCACCAAATAACTTTAAATAGAGAATTAGTTTATACTTGTTGTTTTTTGAGATAGTTTTTGCGTAGTTGCGGCTTCGGAACCCTACACTGAGCATGGTCAGACATGCTCCTGCCTGGTTTTTAATTTATCTGATAGCACTAACGTAGGACCTGGGATCATTCTCGTGACTTCGAGACGATTTTTCATGCGAGATCAACTGTCAACTGCATACATTTTTTTGACATATCTCGAGAATTGGGTCCCTGACGCCGTTTATGCGAATATACCTAGGATCAGCCAGAAAATTAGGGCTTAAAAACGTAAACTTCTTCTATGTCCTCGAGAAACTTGCTAATCTGTGTATGATCCAAAATGATTAAGTACCTACAATTAAAGTCCTCTTTATTCCTTTTAAATTCCGACGATTTTTATTGTCATGCCTGTAAGAACGCAGCGTCATGCCACGTCATGCGGTCACGGTTAGGCTTGAGATAAGTTGACACGTATCATCTAACGGAAACTATTTATAATAATAATAAACAGTATAATTAAATACTATAAAGAGTCGTATGGTTAATCATTAGTTTGCTCTAAAACGTTCGTCATACGGACCGAGTGATTTCAATTTGGTCCATAGAACTCCATTAATTATATTCCAGAGTTTCATGTTCGATGTTAAATTTTAAAATTCGTAGTTTTATAGAAGACGTGAAGTGCGTTGAATAATCGACATCGTAATAATAATATTGATGTTATGACAGCTCTTACTGCCAAGTGAATAAGAGGCATAACATCAACAGTAGGTATGATTTTGACATTGAAAGAATATAGGCTGATACATTATGGAATGAGGCTCTAAGGCTCTATCTAAATCTAAATTTAACAGCTCACACACAAACTAATAAAGAGTAATCTAAGCTAGTCCTGTGGTTCTAGCCCATAAAGTTTTCGTAACAAACCTGTGTCATGAATTTTATATGTATCAAATTCATAGTCTTTAATAATTTAAAAGCAAAAGTGAGTTTGTATGTCTCTTAAGTTTGTTTGTTTGTTTGTCTTGTTGTTGTGTTGTGTTTGTTGGGAATATTGGGATTTAGATGAAATGAGACATACGTGTAAGATACTTTTTCTTTCAAACTATTTATTAAACCGCGATATATAATATCAATACCTTTTGTCGCAGATATCTCTTAAATGGCTAAACCGATTTTAATGAAACCCAGCTAAGAACCATGACGATTAAACTAGCTTTCTTTTAAAACAAACAACTTCCAAATCGGTCCATCCTTTTAGAAGCTAAAGCTACGATGTCATAGATATACAGACAGACACACACATACATACATCCAGACATCAATTCACAGATACACATCTTTTTTGTCAGCAGTAAAAAAAAATGCAAGTCACCGAGGAAATGACGATAAACGAGTTCTTCACAGACTTATTCGAGGTAAACCTTTTATCTATCTCGTATGCTTTTATGAACCAAATAAGTACGTTTACATTCCAGCACAATTCTAAAACGAAAACATTTTAGCCTTTCCCAATTTAGGATCAAGATTAGTACTGTACGGAACCAATAAACCTAAACCGTACCGCAATTACTTACCAAGTCTCGGTAGGTTTCCACTACCGACTTGTACAGTGGGTTATTCTCTTTAAAACGGCGCTCGGTCGGTGGAACGAGCGAACGCGGCGCAGCTTATATGAACCGGCGAGTTTATGAAGTCCCTTCAGAGTGTACAAAACACATTTTAGCACGTACATTCTCAATTAGGCAGCAGCGCTTCTGTCGAACGATCGATAAGCCCGCCTAATTGAGAATGCACACGCTAAAATGTGTTTTATACGCTCTGACGGGACTACTTAAACTCGCCGGTTTATATAAGCTGCACCGCGTTCACTCGTTCACTCGTTCGAACGACCGAACGCCGTTTTTAAGAGAACAACATTACACCCCAGTACAGTCAAAGACTTTAATTGTTATGCCACTATGGAACCCTGTCATAATGACAGCGTCAAACCACATGAAAGAGATTACGCCAAAATTAATGATTAACGTTATGCGATAGGGTTCCATAGTGGCATAACAATTAAGGTTCTTGACTGTACATAGTATCTAGGTATACAGCAGCATACAATGGCGGCGGCCATGTTTGAATTGTTTATGCGGTTTCCCCCGGGTTTTATTGGCAATACCATTTAGATCAAGCTTTAGCTTCTTTTTGATGGAATTTGGTTTGAATATATAAGGTTATTTTTATCTTTTTAAATTTGATGGTTTAGCCACAGGAATCAAAGTAAACTGACAGTTCTGGTGTCGGTTTTTTGATGAAAGTAAACAGAAAATGAAAGTTAACAAAACTTGTGTATGTAACCCTTTTTAAATATTTTTGTTATAATTACACAAGTTACCATATTCGTTTTAACAATTAAAACTATAGTATTATTGAAATTAACTAAACATGAACTGTCAGTTTAGGTACTCAATCTAATAAAAATAATGATTTTACTTAGAGGAAGTATTCGCGGATGAAATCTAGTAATTCAAACAAAATTCCTAAATGTACACAAAGGTTTAGCGATTTAAGTATGTTATGTAGGCTGGGCCAAAAAAATTTGCATATTAGCAAGAGTAAAAACTAGTAAAATGCAAATATTTCGGCCCACTCTATATATTAACTAAAAAGTAAGATATAAAACGTTGTTGTGTTTGCTTATGAAGCTGGTAAGCAGGTAATCTAAGACAACATAATCATGAGTCTGTAGATAGGTACAAATAGCAGGCTTGCAATATGTCGGTGATACGGTAATACCACGTAACTAGCAAATTCAATAAGTTGCAAAATGTGCCTTACTGACTTACAAGCTAAGGTGTATTTTGCACCTTATTTAATTTGTTAGTTACGCGGTATTACAGTATCACCGACGAATATCAAGTATCTATATTAAATACATATATATTATTAGAGGACGCCCGAGATTTCGTACACATAGAATTAGATTCCCGCTACTCCCCCTCTTTTATCCCCTTAGGGGATGAATTTCCAAAAATCCCTTCTAAATTCACCCCTACGATATCCAAGGAATATTTCCTCCAAATTTCAAGTCCTTAGGTCCAGCGGTATCGTCAGTGCGTTGGTTGACCCATCAGCCAGTCAGTTTGTTCTTTTAGATATACATATAGGTAGATAGAAGATAAATTACCGCCGTCACATAAAGACGATCGTTAATTAGTTTAACATGTGTATCTGTGTTTGCCTGTGACATCATAGCTCCTAAACGGATGGATCGATTCGGCCGAAGTTTCTTTTAAAATAATGCTAGTTTAATCGTAATAGTTCGTATCTAGGTTTCATAAAAATAAGATGGGCCGTTTAATAGATATCAGCTCTGAAAGAAAGTCGCCTTTTTATCTATAAAATAGTTATTATAGTCTGGTCATCATAATAACTATTTTCTGTTTTCCATTAAATCACGCCTGTTTCCCAGAGGGGTAGGCAGACACCTCTTCTTTCCACCAGCTACGATCCTGACAAATCTCTTTCGCTTCTTCAACATTCATACATCGAGACATGCATGCACGTCGGTTTCAGGTACTTAAGATTCGGCCCTTTTCCAGTATTTCTCCGATTTGATTCCAAAAATTATCCTACCCTTCCACTCACTTTCGCTCTGTATATCTCTTTCGTCAATCTTCTTTCATCCATCGTTTCCAAATGCCCGAATCATCGAAGCATACTCTTTTCAATCTTAATCACTACATCTTCTTTTAGTCCACATTTGTCTGTGATCTTTTCATTCCTTACTCTATCAATCAGTTTCACACCACACATATTCTCTTCCCATTAGCGAGTAAAAGCGGTAAGCATAACCTTGTTCGTTGATCAGTGACGTAAGCCCTGTCAGTTAATGACTCACAGCTTTAATTCATGTTGGCTAATTTTATGACGTCTGGACAATGTCTACGAGTAAAATTGTGGTTATTAGCATTTAAGCCCTTTCATTGCGTTCTGAGTAATACTGACGCCTTGCGCTAAATTGCTGGCGTCAGTGTATAGATAAAACTAACTGGCTATCGTTAAATTTACGACCAAATAGCTTACTTGGCTTAAAATGGAGCAAGTTGATTGCAATCAATTACTCGGGGATGTCTGCTATTTCGTACACGTAGAAGTCGTTTTCCGTTATTCTGGCATTTCTTTTCGTTAGGAGATAAATTAAGAAAAATCCAGCTTATTGGTGCACTGCTGATCTTTAGGTAAAACAATAGCTATGAGAGTGTTGACTAGTAAAAATATTGGAGTACTTATTTGGCTCAAAATAGATGATTTTTGAGAGGGGGTTTGTTTAAAACCGACATCTGTGACGAGCTAGGTCGCATTTTTTTTAAAATCATAAGTGGTGGTGGTAGGACCATGTTCAGGGTCGGTCCGGGTCACTAACTACCATCCTATCCTACCTTACCGTTACGCGGTGAAACTACTAGCATAGAGACATTCCATCTCAGTCCTCAACTGGCAACGCCTTTGCGGTCTCAGAGTCTTGGAAATGGGTCGCAGGTTCCACTTACCATCAGGTGGCCTGTGTGCTCGTCCGCCTTCTCCTAGTAGTAGGGGAGCCCATGATGATTAACCTAGTTCGAAAACACTACCAGGTGATATATATAATTAGACACGTCATTAATGAAGGAACACGAAATGACAATGCTGCAATGCAAAAAACATGGCAAAGCAATTTTTTTAAGTCATAAGTCAGATTTCTAGTATGATAAGACTCCCAAGTTTATTTTGTTTCTCAGAACAGGGGAGAGGTAAGTCTATACGAAAATGCAAAGCCTGAAGCCAGCCTGATTGGTACCAGCATGATAAGCGACACCTCGTACTTAAATATTCTGTTCTATTATGACCGATCTCCTCAAAATCCAAAGCTCATTTGAAAGATCATCAATTTCCGTGTAAGTAATAAAAACCACTGCTGCTTCGAGTTCCCCCAATTAATGATGTGACTAATTATACATATATCATCTGGTAGTCTTATCGAACTAGGTTTAGTGTCGTGGGCTATTAGACCACAGGTAAAAAAAAAAACAACCTCTGAGGGTCAATAAAGCAGTTAAAATTTTTGAGCTCACGTGGTGTTATTTCTAAACATACTTTGCCAACTGCTTTGTTACTTTAGTTCATCCCAATGATGCAATCATCTTACGATGTCTGACGTCATTTGTGGTCCAAGTCTGAATTTGCGGTCACGTGAACACTGCGTCTATTTTTATTGGACCGAGTGTCAGTCGTCAAACATGTCTTAAAGTTCAACAGATGTGAATTGGATTTTCAATTTTAGCTATTGAACTTTAAGATCGATTTTAATTAATAAGGTGGAAGTGATTCATTAAAATCTACTACGTTAGCCTATGAAGCTGTTGGTCCGGGTGCGATTCCCAGTATATAGAAAAATATTTTGTGTAATAAGATTAATAACTGCCGCACTCAGAGACGTCACTTAAATTTAACGCTTGCTTAGTGACGTGTTGTCTTATTCTATTGCTGTGGCAAAGAATGTGACAGCAGCTAGTTTAATCAAGCATTAAATTTAATTGACGTCTCTGAATGCGGCAGTTAGACTGATATTATTATTTATATACGTTAAAGTATGCTTATCGTTGCCTGCCTGCCAGCTGCCTGCTGTAGTACAAGCCTAGTGCTTAGTTTAGGCCTAGGTCAATAAAGTTTGCAAAAAGAGGCTTGTGTAGCGACACAGACCGAACTAAAAACATAATTTAAATGCGACCTAAAACCCAGGAAAAAGGAGAAACAACGGGAATCGAATTCTACGCGTACGAAGTACATAAATAATAAATAAAATAAATATCAGGGGACAATGTCACACCAATTGACCTAGTCCCAAACTAAGCTCTAGGCTTGTACAGTCGCCCACACACTTAACTGACCATTAAAGACGGAGCTGAGAATAAGTGTCAATGCTTGAAAGGGATGTAAATATATTTAATATGAAAAAAATATCTACATCCCTGTCAAGCATTGATATTTTCTCTCTGCTCTGCCTCCAATGGTTAGTTAGGTGTGTTGCTGTGTGTACTATGAATAAGTACTAAACAACCACAGTAATTATGTCGCCCCCCCTGATGATATGTAAAGAGAAATATATACTTAAATACATACAAAAACATCCATGACTCAGGAACAAAATAATCGCGCTCATCACACAAATATCTACCTTTACCGGAATTTGAACCCAGGACCGCTAGCTTCGGCAGGGTCACTAAAATCGTGTCGTCAAAGACATGGATATAGAATCGTATGGTCTACCTAGGTATATGTTAACTAGGATCGGTAAACAGTCCTAAGCAAGTATACTTAATCTATTGCGATGTAACTACATAGTTAGTGTGCTCTAGTGCGTAACAGCTCAGATAAACCGGCCTTTATCTGTATCCGCTAATGCCTTGGACTTTGCTGTGGAATATTATGCTTATGAGAAGAAAGAATTTAGGTTTCGCTAAATATATTTTAAGAACTAATAAAAAGCAAGCTTTAGAAACCCGACTGCATTTTTAGGGTTCCGTACCCAAAGGGTAAAAACGGGATCCTATTACTAAGACTCCGCTGTCCTGTCCGTCTGTCCGTCTGTCTGTCACCAGGCAGTATGTCATGAACCGTGATAGCTAGACAGTGGAAATTTTCACAGATGATGTATTTCTGTTGCCGCTAACACTAGGGGTAGGGCAGATATAGGACCATGTGGAATCGGGGTTGGCAGATTCGGTTCTGTTAGGACAATATAACAACAAATTGACAACAAATTTTAAAAACAGAATAAAATAAATATTTAACAGGGCTCCTATACAATGAACGTGATTTTTTTGCCGTTTTTGGCTGATGTTGTATAGATAATGTTGAATGAGAACAGAACCCTTCGTGCGCGAGTCCGACTCGCTCTTGGCCGTTTTATTTTTATTTTGTCGTCGATGTATTAAAGAAATCCCCTCTAACTACTTTGATATAATTATTATATTATGTCATTCCTACAACCAAGATGAATCTAGCGACGCCTCATATGTTGAAATCCATCAAGCCGTTTAGGTTGTAGATCCTGCCAAAGAAATATACATACATACGTATGTATATTTCTTATACATACACTCGAAAAACCTGGTTATTAATCTCTTTTGCTTTGGGAGCTGAATTATTTTCTGGGAAGAAAGTCTACACTATGTCCTCGTCTGGGCTATAAACTATCTCTCAACCAAATGTTACTTCGATCGGTTGAGGCGTTCACCCGTGAAGAACAGACAAAAAAATACGGTCTAGTAAGGTTAAACTAGGTGCTTCCCTCTAACAACTTTTCAATTTTTATATTTTTTATAAATTATAGGGTGCCTTTTATATTTGGCATTATGTCCTCAAGCGAAAACTGGGGATTCGGGGGGCTATTCCGTGTTGTTGCCGGGTTATAATAGTGCCACTCCATGTCTTCCCGTGGTTGTCGTAAGAGGCGACTAAGCGAATAAAGGCCTTTAGTATTGTTAGGCGATGGATTTGCAACCTGTCACTAATACACTGGTGAACATCTTAGCCTAATTGTGCAAAATGTGGTTACAGAATTATCAACAACTTTTTAGAGTTGTTGGTAATTCTGTAGCTCTTCCTACTGCCCTCTCTGGGAATGAAGGAGTGAGTTTATGTATGTATGTGTATCATTACATTGCCTACATCATTGCTGCTGTCCCATATACTCATTTAAAGTAACTACTGCCCGCATTTCTTTGTAATAAACTTGTGAAGCATCGGCCTCAATAAAACTGATTCAGACGAGAACCGGGTTTAAACACTTTAAATATTCTAAATTTACTTTGACACTTATTCGTGCACAGTTACATTGTATTGGGATATAAGTAACGAAAACATCCAGTATTTTTTTTAAGTGCATTTTAAGAACACATTTCACAAATTTTGCGTTTTGCTAATTCAATTTTATTTTAAGGAAATATTTTGTTTCGAAGAGTGAGATTTTTCTTATTAAGGATTTCGAACCATTAAATTGGACTCGTGTCTTTAAAATGGTTTTTAAAATATGATGTAAGTAAGTAGGTAATGTAAGTATTCCAATTGTAGCAATTGTAAACCTAGCCGTTACTCTTTACGACCTATGTGTTTGTGTTATGTTATGGTCACTGTAATGTAGCAAAGACGGTTGTAAATAGCACTTTAATAACTCATAAACACTAATAAATCGCCACAATAGCGTCTATAAATAGCTATTGGCTGTATATAAGAAGCATAACCACTATTATGCCACTTCTAACTGTATAAATCAAAACATAGAATTGCAAAGTACCTAGTGGTCTTTCATTTAGTTAGAGTTATCTTTAGTGTATAAATAGGGAAAAAACAAAAGACTCATGTTAATGGCTCTAATGCATATGTGATACGTTTTATTTTTGCCTAACTCGCAGGTCTTCCACAGATACATTAACCACAGAATAAATAACAGTTGCAAGTGTGCGTGTGATTGCTGATTTAATTAGCGACGTATTAGGAACCATTAGGTGTAGAACATATGGTTAACACATGGTAAACATTAGCAAAAAAACCATTATTTGACGGCTGTGACCTTTCAAGGTTGGAAACCATTTAAACTCCTGAACTTTTGACCGGTTTAATAAATGAGGCGTCATATTCTATTCATATGTTTATTCAAGAACGTTTGAGTGTCATAGGCTATTAAAATAATTAGCTGACAATGAGTCGACTATAAAGAGATGTAATGTAAGTAAGTATCGTATCCACTTTTGAACCTTATTACAATGTATTAAGGAGAAAAGTGGATACCTACATCTCTTTGTAGTCAGGGTGTTTACATTTCAGGATTTGTCCTGACACAGGCTTTTAAGTTTTTTGTCAGCTAAGTTTTATTTTATTACGATTAATTTATTCAAAAGCCAATAATCATCAAAAGGGACATAAACACTGAACAAAAATGAAAAGAATGAATATGAACTTAATTTGCATAAAATTATGAAATTACAAAGTTTGAAAATAAATCTCTATTGTTGCGAGAAATTTCAGGACTTTTCGCCTGATGTCAGGAATCACAGGACTGTTCCTACAGTCGAACTCAGTAGTATTTGTATATTTTAGTACCTACCTTGTTGCAGTAACGTTCAAAAATTTTGAGTACCCAACTAGCAAAATTCGATCATATAATGGTCGCGGCAACGTAACATATTCAGACTGCTTATGACATTAGTCATATAAACGTAATGAAAATGTTTCTAGAACGCGATTTGGGCCCATTTTACTCAGCGTTTCAGTCATATAAAAGTCATTTAACTGCAACCGCCAACCACTTATTGATCGTATAATAATCACCAACGTGACTATCTTATTACTAATTAGCTGTATAAGAGCGAATTATATGGCTTTTATATGAATTTAAATCATATAAGAGACATATAATCGTTGAGTTAGTTGCTTATTAGTTATATATAGGTAGTTTGAATTGAATTCATCAATAGCTGCGATAAGATACTAAAATGCAATAAGTTCGAGTGTGGCTCGGTATGAAACCGAAATTTCCCGAAAAAAACCTGACAAATCGACTTCATACCCGAAAAGCCCCTATTCCACAATTGAGTTGATAAATATCAAACTCCAATATGTCCTTGAAATTTGGTATACGAATTTAAAACTCAATTCGAACAACTCGACTTTAACTCAAACTCACATTTATTTGACAATATGCATAAATAATATAGCGTGTGAAATGTATAATGGTGTCGTCAAAATATGTACATATATATAATATAAACAAAGGCCAACGGAGTACAAATGTAAATTAATAAATAAAGTTATAGAATACTCGTAAAGGGCTTCAAGCTAACCGCCATTCGGGTTTTAGTTTTTGACTTTTTATGTATTTGTATGGTCCGACAGGGCCGTTCGTGCACCACAGTAACCGGTCTGTCGACTTGTCCCGACCTTCGGACATATTTCGAAATGATCAGCCACTGGTACTCAATTTCAATTGATATAAAACTTCGAAAGGTCAACCCTTTCATTATACTTACCTATTAATTTCACTAGTTCATCGGGCACAGAAGAAATTTTAGATTGCAATAAAACTACATTGTCGTGTTCTTTTAAACAACAATTACGCTTTCGTATTGGACCCGAGGCAATACCGGTCTACGGTCATCCAAAAAACTAAAAAAAAACTCCGTTTGTGTGTCCTTTTGCTTTAAAAGTAGATTCAACTAATGGGACACACGTTTTAGCATTTTTAGCTTAAAATTATCTACACATGTTCGTTCATGCAAGTCAATACGCAACATACAAAATCGATTCATTTAAAAAAATGTTTATAGGTACTGTAAGTGTTAAAGGCATTAAGAAATCTAATTGACGCAAAATCGTAAAGTTTACACAAGATAGATAAAAACGTATGACAATAAATACTTAAGAGTATTATGAAGCGACGTTTAAATAGCGTAGCTGTAAAATTAAAAAATCCATACAATGGACGATGGGCAAATATTATGTCCCCACCCACCAACAGAGATGATACATGTGCCACTTTATAGATCTTGGCCACATGATGTATTTTTACTATGGCGATGATCGCCATATGTATGGGGTTTTCTAGGAAAATCATAATCGTATCGTATGGAATTTGTTTGAAAATGAACACATATATGGATGATTTGCCTTGCTTGGCTCTTGAAATGTTTTTTTTTTCATTAAAAAAAATCCCCTCGGTTTTGCTACTAAAATAGATATTTTGTCTTTTTTGGGTCCTAATGAACATATAGACATGCATCCCGTTACTGTTGGAGGGTGGGGACAGGGTCCATACAAAATTAGGGCGTTAGGGCGATAACGTTTCTCACCCCTTAATCACGTCCGATTTTCAAAACTTTTGAACATAGGTATGTAGTTATTGTGAAATAACTAGGTTTGTACGTTTCCGATTTTTTATTTGTTTTATTTTGTTGGAAAGGAAAACGTACATAAGTAGGTAAGTACCTAGTTTTCGTAATATGTACAACGTTACTCGTACCAACCTAATCAAAAAATGTAAAAATCGAACTAGGATAGCGGAGGTAAACCCGTGAGGTAAACGTTATAGGCATAAGTATTATGTCCTAATTTTAACTTCACGTCCTCTTTAGTATATTAAGTAGTGTTTGGTTTGTTGTGTTGGGGGCGAAAAATCCGGTGAATTAATCAGCGAAGTATTTCATCAATTCTAAGAGTTAGAGCCCATTTAGGTCTAAACAGGTGGGCAGGGAAGATGTCCGATTGAAAGACCTTGGCTTTTACATTAGAATTATTCTGTTTACTGATTTACTCTCACTTACTAAATTGGCGAAAATATTGCAATACTGCGGTGGAAAAAAAACCAGAAATAGACAGACAAGTGATCATTGTGGTCGTTCGTCTATTCCGTGAAATAACTAAACTTTATAAACTTAAACTTTATTGTAGTGTGAATGGAACAAAAAACCTTAAAGTAGCACGAAACGTTTCATGGTAGGTGTTGCAACTAGGTGAGCTAATTCCTCTAATTTGAATGATTATCTACCTACACGGTCATTGCAAGATCGTTTCGAAAACAAAGTTGCATCGTATACTGCAATATGATACGCTAGGTCTTCTATTCAATATCCTAATTTAATACAAACTGTAGCAGTCCTTGATTTTTTGATATAACATACACAAACACATAAAACACCGTCCCAAGCAGGAAAAACAACACTTTTTAAACTAATGATGCACTGGCACTTAAGAAACCGTTAGAAAAACAAACGAATTCCGAATTTGAACACGCGTTCTTTATCACTCGCGCGCATTTGTTTATTTACTTTTCGAACAAGGTTATCTTAATAATAAAGACGCGGCGTGCGCCTGCGACGCCCGATGAGCACAGACTAACGTAAAAGTACTATACCAACTTGAACGACATGCGAATGAATAATACTGGTTGTGGTTAATATAATATCGTACTGCACGGTACTGGCACATGAGTTGATTACTTATTTACGCTAGTTCTTACGGCATTTGAAACTCAAAGACCGTAAGAAATATATCGTTTGGATTCAATTTAATGCATAAAGATGATTGAATAAGTAGGACACTTAAGTCAAAAATCTACCAGCGTTTTCAAGAGGAGACCATAGACGCTTAAGTTTCATAAAAGAAATAGAGGATTTTTATAATTCTTGACCATAAGGAGGTTAAAATGACAATTAATTTCACAATTTGTGGCGTAAACAGACATTACAAACTCAGCTCAACGCTGTAATCGGTGGACCGGCAGCGCTCGTGTTCTGTTAGCCACATTTAATTGACTCAGCATATTTGTTACATTTCATTATCCCAGCATTTTGGGCATTTTGGTTTGGTTATTTACATACATACATATTACCTACTGATAATACTGATGAACAAGTATTATTACTTCTTAAACATGAAATATTATAGCTAGCAGTGAAGTATCACTTAACATTATAGAAAAAATCGAGATGAAAAGACTGAATTGGATCAAATACCTTTTAAATTTAAAAGCTAAAAACTTTAAAACTCAGTCGTATTTGAGAAACTTAAGTAAGTTCAGGCTAAAAGCATGCATCGAGAGTTTAAAGTTTTTTGATCCCTAGTTAATTCAACAAATAAGTAGTTAAAGTTCAAAAATCGAATCTAGGATGTGAGGTTGAAATTTTAAAATTGGTGACGATTTTTAACCACCACCAAGCACTAAGTAGGTAGGTACAGATCAAAAAAAATACCGCAAGAGCGAGTTTTTAGAAAATGGAATCGATAATGTGACACTTTGTTTAGTTCAAATTAGACTAATTTTTTACGATTTTTGACTATTGCGGCCGCACTAAACTTCGAGTCCAAGTTGAAAAAGGAACGATACCATTAAAATTCGAATTTTTAATCTTTTGTCAATAAAATTTAAATTCAAAATCTTAATTACAATGGCTGATCAGCGTCAAAGAACAGGTTAATTATCTCTAAAATACCTCTGAGTACCTACGGCAGTAAGTTTATATCATCGAGCAGCGCGATTAGCACTTAGCCATGGTATGTATCACTAGAGGACGCCCGCGACTTCGTACGCGTAGAATTAGTTTCCCGCTACTCCCCCATTTCTTCCCGTTGGGGGTCTATTTTCGGAAAATCCTTTCTTAGTGCTCACTTACATCATGAAAGGAACCCCTGTACCAAATTTCAAGTTTTTAGGTAAGTACAGTAGTTTCGGCTGTGCTTTGATATATAAGTCAGTCAGGTTTGCCTTTTATATATATATAGTATAGATTACTTTGTCCCTCTGTATATACGCTTAGATCTTTCAAACTACGCAATGGATTTTAATGCGGATTTCATCAATAGATAGAGTTAGAGAAAGGTTTTATGTATAATTAATTCTAGATTATGTACGAGTGATACGGAAAAGTCACATAAACTGAAGCGAAGCTCGACGATTCTTAATGTTTGCTCTATGAACTACATTCAAAGTTTAATATTTGTATGTATGTATGTATGTAAACTCTTTATTGCACATAAACAATTACAAAACATTTTGCATCACTATACAGTGTGTAAATGGTATACGGGCGTTTATTAAAAATGGACATAGATTAAGACTCTAATAATCATAAACAGAAAGAATTATTTTGATTACGCTAACGTATACACCGTTATTAATTTTTGAACATACTATCGACCCGCAATGTACATCTAATTCCATCTGTCATAACTTTGAAACATCATTAATTAATTGCATTTTTTGTTATACATTGCGTGTAAAAAAAAATTGTATGGTTAATTTTTTTTTATTTAATTTTAACAAAAGCTGCCTAAATGTGCTCATTAGGGGCTATACTAACCACAGTTAAAAGGAATGCCCGTATACCATTTACACACTGTAGATAATGTACATTGGCGAACTTATCCCATATGGGATCTCTTCCAGTTAACCTTGGAGTAGAATAAGCAAGGACAATGCAAGTGGATAGGCAAATTTACAAAATAACAACAACAAAAAAAAAAAAGTTACATACATCCGAAAACAGACATATTAAAAAGTAATAATATCTGCTTTAATAAAATACATACATAGGTAACAAAATATACTAATATATACTACCACATACGTAACCAGCAATTAAAACCTACAACAGAGCAAAGGAACAAACTCACGACTCATCCTGTTCACTTAACCACAGCTTCTTTAACCTTTCTTTAAATGAACCGACAGATCCAGATTGCCTCAAGTACGGTGGAAGCCCATTCCATAATTGGACAGAGTGTACCGTGAAAGATTTAGCATAGATACGAGTCTTGTTGGATGGGACGGTAAGGGAAAGGTTAGCACTAGACCGAAAGCGATGTCCACTACCATCGGCCAAAAAACTAAATCTTTCGGAGAGATAAAAAGGAGAAGAAGGAGTGAAAAGTAAATTGAAAAGGAGCGATAGAACATGCACATCCCTACGACGACGGATGGGCAACCACTTGAGTTGCACGCGGTATTGGGAAACATGGTCATATTTCCGCAAACCATAAATGTATCTTATACAAACATTTTGGAGACGCTCAAGCTTATATTTATTTTATATTTGTTTGTTCATTAGTAACGTAATTTAGTACCTAAGAACTACCTTTTTAATAGTCATTACTTCTCATACTCGTATATAAATGGAATTCCGTTTCAATTCTCCTAATACACAATGGGTTTAGTCACGCATTGGTTGTCCTCAAACTGGAATACCTAGGATCGGTTATTCAGACTCTTAATCCAAATTCAGGGAATCCCAGTTTGCTTTGCAGTATTTTATTTAGGTCTTGAGCTCGGAAGAAGCCAATAAAACCCAAGTGCACTTCTTATGGGTTCCGGATCGCTACTACCACCTTACTCGCTAATTCTGCCGCCTAACAGCAGTATGTCTGCACTTTAGGAGAAATAGCCACCAAAATGCCTACTAGGTAGCATAAAGGTACATTTTAGTACTTAAGGCAATCTGCAAATTTCCGCATGGCACATAATATAACAAAAAGCTAGTGAAATTCTGATATACATTGCGTAATTCATATCGAGTCCATTGATTTAGGTCCTTGTTGATATAGCAATGTATAGGTCTATATCGGAATCCCTAATCGTCATTTATCCAACAGCATCGTTTCTCCGAATTTCCGTTTATCCTAAAGCCATTCTCAACTGATTTTTAAGGATTGTTATAATACAACCCTAACCTAACATAACATAGGATTCCGAGGGACACCCCAATGTATATATAATTTTCACCTCACCTGAAACTTTCTGCTGTGTTTTATACTGGCCTGGCATGTACGTTTGCCTTGCCATAACAGCGCCTTACCTGGTCTTTGTCCTCTTGACTCTTCGGCCAAAGAGTCACGTTCAGCACGATCTCCCCCATGTCCTGCTGCGGCTTGTTGGGGTCTCGAAGACATAGCACCAGGTCCTGGGTCCTTCCAAGCTCCAACGCTGTGAGCTCGAGGTGGCAGGAACCCATGAAGTCGTCTTGGAGGCCCCAATCGTAGTCGAAGACCTGGAAATGGTCATGATTACAGTAGCCATTGCCGTATTCTGTCCCATCTTGGTCAGACCACTGGAATCATTGGAAAGATTGAAGGAAATCGAGTGATAGATCTACGAGATCAAATATGAATAGAAGCTTTCCGTCCACATCTCGATATGACTAGGTAGCTAATACGACCAGAGGGCTTATTGTCTAACGCACTCGCAATCGCAACCGGCTTCAAAATGGAGCAATTGTTTTCATTTTGAAGCCTACGATTTTCAAAATGAAAACGATTGTGATTGCGACTGAGTTAGACATTAAGCCCACTGATCGCTTTGTGACTACATCTCGATCTAACTACATCACTTTGTGCTTAGATCGCAATACTACCGGAGGGCGTATTGTCTAACGCACTCGCAATCACGATCGTTTTCATTTTTAAAATCTAAGGCTTGTCTGCATACAAAATGAAAACAATAAGCCCTCTACTGGTCGTATTGCGATCTACGCACAAAACGATGTAGTCAGATCAAGATATGTAGAGTAGTCGCAAAGCGATCTGTTCGTATATGCTACCTAGACCTAAAGAGATGTGGACACTAACTAGAATAGAGTCCCTAAAGACTTATTGTTTGATAGAGGAGGCAAAAGGCGGGGCACCTGATGTAAAGTGATCACCGGGGCCCATGGACACCTGTGGGCTTATTGTTATTGAAATGTTATCAATAGGTACCTATAGAACCAATTACTATAAAACTATAGAAACAGACGACGCGCTGGCCTAGTTGGTAGTGACCCTGCCTACGAAGCTAGCGGTCCTGGGTTCAAATCCCGGTAAGGGCAGATATTTGTGTGATGAGCGTGAATATTTATTTCTGAGTCATGGATGTTTTCTATGTACCTATTTAAGTATATGTTTCTCTATATAAGTATTTATATCGTTGTTTTGTACCCATAGTACAAGCCTAGAGCTTAGTTTGGGACCAGGTCAATTGGTGTGCCATTGTCCCCTGATATTTATTATATTCATATTCATAATTATATTTATAAGTATTCATGTTTAAATTTTAAGTAGATGACACAATAACATACTATAATTAGTAATGAGGGGGCCACTGGACGCTCGGTGCAGTCTTAAGTAGGCATCGTTCACACCAAACGTATTGTCCACCGCCGACTGTGAGCGCGTTCCGCAGTTTATCGCTTTTCCATATATATTTAACTTCTCGTTCACACCGAACTGACAATACGCTATTACAATAAACAATACAGACGATGAGCATGCTCATAGTCGGCGGTAGACAATAGCGGCCTGCACACGTAAATTTCGGACCGCGGGAAACGCCACGCGCCGTTACAATCTTCGTCCCGAACCGTACGTGTAAATGCAACTGTAATAGTAAAATAGTAAAAAATGACGGTTCGGAAAGAAGATTGGAACAGCGCGTGGCGTTTCCCGTGGTCCGAACTTTACGTGTAAAGGCCTCTAATACATTATACGTTTGGTGTGAACGATGCCTAATAATAATGAGAGCGCCACTGGACGGTCGGCGTTTACTCAGTGTAGCCGTTGGCAATTTTATTATGGTTAAGGTGTATTGAATCTGTTTCATTTGTAAGTTTGTACAATGTGTGCCCAAAACAAATATATAATTATACGAGCCTTGATACTGACAGCTGACCTCGTTTTCAATACATTGACGCATCGACACAGTGGCTTGATAAATAAGGGCTTTATGACTCGTCAAAAAAAATACAGACAGACTGACAGACAACGAAGTCTCACCATAAGGGTTCCTTTTTTACCATATTGGTACGGAACCCTAATAAAACACGGACCGTTATTCGCTTAACAGTATGAAAAGTATCTAGTTGTATCACTTGTATGTTATATTGTATAACTTAAATCAAAAATAGCATAACTTTGTTTATTAATAAGATATAACTTAAATTATATCTTATTAATAAACGAACGAGGTAAAATAAATTCAGATTGCTTTGTAAGGGCTAAAACGGCAAATACTCTGCTAACCATAAAAGGAAGCGTTATTAATGGTTATTTTATTTTAATTATTGATAGTAAGAATAAGGAACGAACACACAAGAAAAATGAAAATTTAAAGACAAGCGCAATTTAATCAACAACTTTCACACATCTCATGCATACAATTTCGCTAAACATTCGAAAACTCAAGGAAAACTCTCACAAAAACTCGTACAAAAGCATGAAACCCGAGCGCGGAGTCTGAGTCATCAAACAATTCCCATTTCCATTCTCAAACAAGGGCTTCCATTTTCAAAATAGCACGTTCCATTTCACAGATACACAATACCGGTTACTGTATTTGTGAACCACAATGCCCAAAGAGGTTGTGCGTATTGTTCGGCTCTATTTCTAAAAACGCAGAGGTCTGTGGTATCGTGTTAACATGTTTCGCAACTTTCGCACTGTTCTCGCAATCGACTTCAAATTGGAACAATTGTTTTCATTTTGAAGGCAGACTCGCCTTCAGACTGCCAAAAAGAAAACGATCGCGATTGCGAGTGCATTAGGCAATAAGCCTGCCGGTTTTTTTTCTACTGCTCGAGGTTTTTGGTACATAATACAGGGTGTATTATAATTGTACTCACCTTGATCTGCACAGCCTGGAAGGGGTCTTCAATGGGCACGGTAAAGCACTCGTCCCACACCGGGTTTAGGTCCCTGTACACAATCTTCGACTTGTGCAGCATTCGGCCGGCGACCTTGAACTTCACGTAGGGATCACTCGTGCCTGACAACAAGCCTGATTTGGACCCCACAAGGCGAATGTTAGAAGAGGAAGAAGCAAACCGAAATAATAAGCTAGGGATCTATGAAATTATATAGGTTACTATCTAGTATCTATTGCTATTTCTAAACCTAGAGGTTATTTGATGGTTAGTACTTTTTTATAATAATGTAATGAACTACGAATTCGACTATTAAGAGGTCTTTTAAAGAGGCGAGCTGGCTGCGATGCATTTTTTACGTTTTTTATTGAAATAAATTGAGAGAAATTCTCATATTTGGTAATAACTAACTCAGTGCATCTGGGATTCCGAGCCCGTATTATGGTTGCCGTTAGTGTGGTGGGTAAGGCATCTGTCACTCTTGCACTTATATACTCGTCAGAAAGTGACAGACGTTTTATGCTCGTTGGTCCACATCGATAAAAACGGTAATAATAGGCGAGATTTACAAAGTTTTCTTTTTTCGTTTTTACCTTAAGCAAGAATAAAATATGCGTCGGTGCCAATTAGATCTAACAATAATCTGTCTTTGCTCTTAATTTCAACCTGAAATATGTCGTAGTTTAGGGGCAGCCTACCAGCAGGAAGTATGAGGTCATCATTGAGGAAACAGTTCCACGCTGTTTTATTATAATAACCTCGATAGTCGATTTAATACGCTAACGGAATTATGGGTAGGTGACTTTTATAATAAAAGCATTTAGCGACATTTCTGTATGAACCTTAAAAAAAAATTGTATTCTTTATGTATACGCTTACGTTACAAATCCCGTGAATGATAAAAAAAGAGCAATATTGTTCTATGTAATATCTACATTAAGGTTAAATGATACTCGTCAAAGCAAAAGCTATAGAATTGCAAGAATATTAAAAACATGCAAATGATATTAAAAAATATAATTCCAAACTAATATTTAACAATGTAGATGTTGAGTGTTCAGAAAACTAAGCAGATACGGTGTGTTTTATATTTTCCTGCAAAAACTAAAGTGAATTGCTATAAAAACATTTGCGTATTTAGCTTACTCTGTAGAAATATCTTCGTTTTTCTGCAGCGATATAACATACAAATTATGCTAACTGCTTAAACCTAAGACAGATAAGAACCTTGAATGAAGGATCAACATGCTCGCGTTTTTCGAGGTTAACATCCGTCTCTTTTGCATTAAAACTGTCAAAAAATGACGTTTGATAATCAGGCATTTGCAACCTCTGATGACAAAGCAGAGATGTAACTTGTGTTATAAAAATAACAAGCCGCCAGTGTCTGTTGAGCAGATGTATAGAGTGGTAATGAAGAGTTTTTTGGCAAACAGAAATATACGTAATAATTTGACGGGTGTCATTCGCTATCCATAATATCGTTTGTCCTAATTTATAGTTTGTCCTAAACTGGTTTTCAGCTGAGTCAGACAACTTTTTAAGCTTTCTTCAAAATACCTGCGGTTAGATTAGGTTACAGTTGTGTTATTATAACAACGATAAAAATTTCAGGTGGAAATGGCTTTTAGGACAAACGATTTATTAGGTCAAATGACGATTAGAACAAACAATATTATGAATTCCGATATAGACCCATTTTGACAACATACAACTAAAGTATTAGTGGCATCCTTGGATTTCTACAGACGTTTTCGTTCGCTAAATTCACTTATTTAATTGTTTATACCTACTTAAGTAAGCAGCTACGTGCAGGCGACTTTTTAATTTGAAGATATAATAGATAAACCTTTTTTATGATTTACAGATCGTATCGCCTAAAAGGTATTTTAATTGCGAATTAACTTTTACACGTCATTTATCTAACTGTTACAGTAACCCTTAAGAGGATTGAGAGGCGAAGCTTTAAAAAAAAGCTGCCAAAAAATATCCATACAAATTTAGCTCCGGGCGATAACGTTTCACACCCCCTAAATCAAGTCCGATTTCCACGATTTTCGAATGAATATGTTGTAGTTAGTTGTTATGAAAATCTAGGTTCGTATGTTTCTGTTTTTTATTTTTTTATTTGTTTCTTTCCAGAGGGCCCTGCCAAGATGCACTACGCTAACTAGCGTTTCTATTCGTTTCGTTTTTAACCAATCGCGTCACTAGTAGATCACGTGACTTTTCGTATCACGTCATCTACCAGTGACGCGATTGCTTTAAACCCAAACGAATAGAAACGCTAGTTAGCGTAGTGCATCTTGGCAGAGCCCTCAGGGATATATTCCTACAGACTTAAACGTACAGATCCAGTTTATCATAATATCTACAACATATTAAAAAATCGTAAAAGTCGGACTAGATTTAAAGGAAGGGAAACAGTTATCGCATTTTGTATGAACATTTTTATCTTCACAATCCTCTTAATACGTTGTTTTAAAGCTTTTTGAAAGTTTTCTGTGTGCATTGCTTTTGTCTCTGTCTCGTTTTCCTTATTTAGACAAAGCAAAAGTAGGACAATCAATATCTGTCAAAACAATCGGAAACAATAGTCACAGGCAACGTCAACTACCTACTAAAACTTTAGTCCCATGTGTCAAAAATCCCTTGTAATCCTTCTTTTCAGTGATATGTAGTATTTCGTGATCGTTGTGCAGTGTAGTTGGGATGCTAAATGGACACTTACCATTTTTATCCATGGCCACTAAATTTTGCCCCCTTTTCAAGTGCACTCTGAGCTGGAAGAATGAGTATTGTCGTAGCTGCTGTTCTCTGTGTCGTTGTGTTTCATCTGGTTCCTGAAAATAATATCATCGTTGTCATAATTGGGTAATCACAAAAAAAATAACCCCTAGTTTTTGTATGTTTTTTCGATAAAATTACTACTAATTTCGTGGTTTTTGCATTTAAAAAACTGAATAATTTTTGCGTTGAATACTAATTTGTTTTAATTTTTAAACAAAATGGCGTTATGACGTCACTACAAAATTGGTTTGTTTGAGACATGCTTTTAAACGTTTGAGAGTTTCTTTAAAACGTTATTGATTGTGTTTTTGCCTGACAGCACTGTGCGTTTTTGTCAGATCACGTCAATTTTGACAATTTCACCCACAGACTATCCTTCGGACGGAGGGTCCAGAATGGACTTATATTTTGATCATTCTATTTTTTTAAAGATCTTAAATTGTCATGTTTATATACAGTTAAAAAATGTCTTGATTTTAATACGCGTTAAACTAAAACAGAAATAAGTTAGACAAAGTTCGATATACAATATTGTATATTACTGCATTTCGGACTCATATTATATGCATTTCTTTGGTTGATCACAGATTAGATACAACTAACCAATCAGAAGATCGTGACGTCACTACATTAGAAGTCAAATAATGTCAAATGATAAATTCAAAATAACTATTTAATACTAATTTTGTTAAATAATCTGAAAACAGGGAACGGTTCTACAACCCTTTTTCTCGAAATGGTTTTTTTAATCACCATACGAGTACATTATAAAATTATAGGATAACCCAATTGGGCTAGTCCGTTTTGAGCAGTTGACATCAAATTTGTTTGATTTTAAAAGTGTTTAGATTTTTGAGCGCCTTGTATTCTTCAATTATAATATTTAATGACGACTGTTGATATACTTTAAGAAGTGAACGTAGGGTAAATTGCTTTAAATTATTCATCAACGTTGCAATGAATCAAGGCGAAGCCAAACAAGTTGCGAGTGGCGTGTCGCGTGTCGCGTAATTTTTGCTGCTTGGGTTTCATACACAAGTCCTGGGCCTGTATTCCCGGCGGTAAAAACCATATCGTATTTGACCTGTTACGGTATTGCTTTGACGTCAGCCGCCATTACTGTCAATGGTCTAAGATCCGAATAGGAGACGACCTTCACCCAGCTGTTTATTCGATAAAAAGTATTTTACTTATGTCAAATTCTATATGGTAAGTAATATAAAAAAAAACTTTAATAAAATGCTATTACTTGTTTAATAGACCAATTACTACTTACTAATCGAAAGTATGAAGCCTATAGAATATGTTAGGTTGATTATTATTTCCCATAATAACCATTGGGTAGGCAGGTAAGGCGGTACTAATAATTTGCACTAAGGGCCTGTTTCACAATCGTTAAATAACGCGTATCTGACACATTAATTTAGCCCTTTCCTTTTTTTACACTTGAACATCTACAAGGAGAGAGCTAACTTTAACTGGCACATAAAACTTGTCTATTGTGAAACAGGCTCTAAACCTAACGTTTGCATATTCTATAGGCTTCATACTTTCGCTTATTATGTAATTGGTCTATTAAACAAGAAATAGCAATTTTTTAAAAAAGTTCATTTTTACCGAGTAAACAGCTGGGTGAAGGTCGTCTCCTATTCGGAACCCCTACTACAAGGAAATAAGAGCTATCAAAACGTTGACTGTACGATAACAGACCAAAGACGATATGGTTTTTAGCGCCTAGAATACCGGTCCAGGGCCAGGTCAAATACGATATTGTTTTTACCGCCGGAAATAGAGGCCCTGGGCCTCGGTCCAACTGGGTGCCATATTGCCTTTATTTATTTATTTATTTATTTATTATTATAACAAGCTTTGACATGTTATTGTACTTCACGGTAGCATTTAACAAGTATGTACGCTCAAGGAAATTGATTCGTAGACCACTTTGGACTATGTCAAAGTGACACTGTAAGTAAAATCATAAGAAGTCTCTTACGTTTTGATTGATTACGTCACTTTGACATAGTCCAAAGTGGACTAGGAATCAATTTCCTTGACTGTACATATTAAGGGGCTTCTAAACGGGCAACATTTTCACTGCAATATGTGGCCGGCAACTATTGGTGTCCCTCTCTGACTCGTATGTTAGAGAAAGACACCAATAGTTGCCGGCCACATATTGCAGTGAAAATATTGCCCGTTTAGAAGCCCATGTCAAAGGCAATATCCTCGGTGATATCGGGTAACTAACAAATTCATTATGTTGAAAAATGTACCTTACTGACTTCCTTGCCAAGGTATATTTCACTCGCAGTTGTAAATGCGTCCCTTACGTTGGCCCATGATCCGCCGACGTGTAGAAGGGCCATTAAGTTAAACCGCGGATAGACGGAGAGACGGGCATGGCGAAACTATAAGGGTGCGACTCCACTGAGGCGGAGACGAGCGGAGCGGAGGTGTGCCAATATTAACCAATAGAAGGCTCATGCAGTCACGTAGAGCGCGCCTTGTGCACGTTAGTTTGGATTCTATTGGTTAATATTGGCACAGCTCCGCTCCCCTCCGCTCATCTCCGCCTCGGTGGAGCCGCAGCCTAAGACAAGGAGTCTTAGGCTGTTGACTACGGAATCCTTAAAACGTGTCTACATGCAACTTTTAAGAATACAGAGTTAATTACGTATGAATGCAAAAGCTATATATGTTTTTACCGTCTAAGGCTAACCTTAAAGGAAAACTGAATCGAATCAATTGCGATAATGTGAACAGTTAGACAGAAAAACAAACTCTTTTCCGTATCTATACTAGTGTAATGAATGATGGATGTTAAGAATGAAGTCGAACTCAGATGTCGCTGTATATTTTAGTACCTTGTCACAGTAATGTATTAAAGTGAGATTGGTTTAAATTTGCTATATCAATAGCTGAGACAAGGTACCAAAGTGTACACCTACTTTTAAGTTCGACGGTACGTATAAACGCCTGATGAAGTTGTTAAGCAACGAAACAACGATAACAAAACTGTAACTAAACAGTCAGGCGTTCTGTGGAAAAGCACAGTAAACAGTTTTATAACGGTAAAAAATGTAGCCATCAGTTTACTTTAAAGTTACACTCTTGTGGGTAAATTAGTTATAATTTTCTCTATTATTCGTCACATGTACATAATTATTTTGTTTGACATAATACGTCATTTAACCGTGTTATTCATTTAATTTTATAAATATAACCATGCAAATTTACGTATTATGTCAAATGACATAAAAGTGTGCAAAACCAAAGGTTTTGGGATATATACTGTGTTTTGGGTTTAAAACTCGAAGAAAGTTTAAAACGACGACGTTTTCAGGTGACATATAAGTTTCGTAAATGGACCTATATGTAGGTACGGAAATAACATAGTAAACAAAAAGACTAAATGACAATAATAATACCATTTCAACTAGCCTGAGAGCCCTAGTGTTTCAGAATTTTTTTTTGACGTGAATACATGAGTAAGCCGTAGCAGTTTGTATTTTGTACGAAACAATAATGTTAAAATAAATCACTTACCAATTGTAACAACTCGGCAGGCGGGGATCTCGGGTAGTGCGCGGGAGTACCGGATGTGGACGGCACAGGTTCCGCATTGTGGCGGTTCATCGATAAATCTGTCGACAAGAAATAACATAATTTAACAATACAATACAATGCAAAACACTTTAATGTACACCAAATAAAAACATAACAGAGACAGTACAATTAAATTAACACAGGTAAACAACAGGCGGTCTTATCGCTGATTAGCGATCTCTTTTAAACTATAAGCCATCAATATTTTTTTTGAAATCTGAGATATCTCGATAAGGCACTTGTCCCACTGCCGGCGAGGAAGCGATTAGCTATCGACGTTTTTCTCGATCAAGAAACAAAAAATGATATAGATCCCTTGTCGTTTGTTGGTGAGACTATATAACACTCTGGCAACTGTATCTGCATGATTTTGAACTTATATTCCACATGCAATTTAAAAAAACAATCCATTTTATTGCATTTCGTTGCAAAATTTCATTTTAATGAAAGAGACACATACATTAATAGTTAATTACTAGCTATTCACACTTCCGGTGGGATCTCTCTCCACTAGTATGTCGAAACAATATCCGTGTCAATAAAAGAGACTTATAAGTATATTAACAGGTGATCGCTGGCTCTACTCGCTTCCCGCCAATCGGCGGTGGGACAAGTAGGTACCTAGCTAAATGAAAGAATAATATGTACCCATAAAGTACTTTATTAATATATACTTTAATCTCAAAATATTGAAGAATACGGGACCTGTGATGAATCATTAGAAACCTAAGGCCCGCTTGCACGTAAATGTTAACCCCAGGTTAATTTGTTAAAATTGACAGTTCTTATATTATGAATCTGATATACTTTATAATTTAACCTAAGGGTTATATTTATGTGCAAGCGGGCCTAACAGTAGATATGTAAAAAGCGATCCACGCCTCTAACCACGACAAATACTGCGGAATCTATAAATAACATGCAAAAAAAAAACAGACACATGTCATAAGGAACACTAACCCTAACCAAAAAATTACAATACCTACATTGGGATTGTAAAGGTAGTTTTAAGGGTACAAAAGGGTATATATTAATTTGATTTTAACTCCACGACCCACAACATCTATTTCCTATCGTCTCAGACTAGATCCGCGATTTGTCATTTCCTTAGAAAAAGAGTATTCCTATTTATTAAAATTCCGATCAAAACGCAGTCCCGTGAAACGTGATTAAAATCTCGTTATTTTAATATTAAAATTGAAAAACCTGCCTTCGAGCAATTTTATTCCTAAAAGGAATTAAAAAAGCGAAATGGCGTTGAGGTAAAATATTAATTGCTTCTCGCAGACTTGTTATTTCCTGGTATGCTTAATGGATTAAATTTTCTTTAAGAAATATTTGGCGTGAATTGTCATGTTCTCTTAGAAATATAATCATTTATTGTGTAACGACATAACTTAATACATTAACCCTCTTACTAATAAACGTTGAGTAACGGTGGTATAGCTATACAATGTTTTGTCCTTATCTGTCATTGTGACATTTGAATTTGACGGATAAGGACAAAACATTGTATAGCTATACCACCGTTACTCGACGTTTATTAGTAAGGTAAAATAATAACAACATACATACAACATAAACTCACGCCTTCATTCCCAGAGTGGGGTAGGCAGAGCCACAGACTCACCAACAACTCCAAAAACTTGTTGATAATTCTGTGACCACATTTTGCACAACCAGGCTAAGATGTTATCCAGTGTATTAGTGACAGGTTGCAAACCCATCGCCTAACAGCACTACACAGCCTTTAGTCCCTTAGTCGTCTCTTACGACATCCACGGGAAGACATGGAGTGGCAACATTCTAAACCCGGCACCACACGGCAAATAATGTAATGACTGAAAATTTAAACTAATATTAAATAAGACTAAATCTAATATTAAAGATAAACAAAATCTAAGAATGGTCCCTGCGGCATTGTACCAAAGATGCTGGCCGCATTTCCACGTTGAATGGCTAAACTTATTCGTTGAGCGAGGAAACGGCCAGCTCTTCGGTCTCCAGTGACGTCAGTGAGTCTCTTTGACAAGTTCTTAAAAAGCTTAGAGCG